>JAMKYM010000791.1:0-689323 GCA_026541065.1 Canavalia ensiformis | reverse complement strand
CCAAACTCTAATGTTCATCACAAATTGGATAAGGAGCTTAGATACATTAGGGAAAGTGGGGAAGTCAACATACCATACCGGATCTTTATCAGCTCGGAAATTCTAAATATGCCAAATTTCAAGGACTTGTGCATAGAGAAGGCTCGAGGGGATGAGAAGATTGGTGTAGGCTGTAATGTTTCTACCTTAATTGACATTATCCTCGAGAAATGTAAAGATCAGGAACTTTCTGCCATTCCTTACTTACAATAGGAAGCTTCTACATTTGGTGATGCATTACTGGATCTAAGGTACTTCCATTAATGTTATGCCCTCATCGAGTTTATAAATCTTTGAATACAGGAGAAGCGGAAGCCATTACGGTGTGATGATTCAATTAGCCAAGCAAATCTGACTTCAGTAGGAGTACTTGAAGATGTCTTTAGTTGAGTGAATAAGCTGATCTTTCCATTTGACTACCATTTGGATATGGAAGATGAGTCATCCATCGATAGAAGTAACCTTGATCCTAGGGAGACCTTTCCTCAAAGCTGCCAAAAAACAAAGATAGATGTGCATACGGGGGACTCTCTCTATGGAATTTGGAGATGATATATCCAATTCAATATATTTGAAGCAATAGGCTTTACATCTATAGAGCCGTTCACTTTCTTTCAACTTGATGCCGACCTTCTTGCGGATGATTATTCTATTGACAATCTACTTTTAAGATTTTGATTTTGATTTAGTTACTTAGATAATTTTTACTTGCACGTGTGATGAATTTGATCCATGTATTGTGTGTTCAGGATTAATCTTTGCCAGACCAACCGTTGAAAGATGACATCAGTGATCACAGTGTTAGAACATTTCTGGCTCTGAGATAGATCCCTTCCTTCACTAATACAACCACCTCTGGCCTTTGGAGTTGAAGCCTTTACTGAACGTAAAGTATGCTTATTTGAGAAAATGAGAAGCTTCTGTCATTGTAGCAAAGAACCTTCACCACAGCAGAAGAAAGGTTGGCATAAAGTATAAGCCATAAGCAAGCAATTGGATGGACTTTGGCTGATATTCGAACATTAGCCCATCTACTTGTATGCATAGGATATTCTTTGGAGGAAAACACCAGACTGTTAGACAACCACAAAGCGTTTGAATCAACCATCCTAGATGTTGTAAGAAGGAAGTAGGTATTGCCAAGCTTTTGGCGGTGGTATCATCTATCCCATCTCGATGATTAGGTAAAGCCGATTACCAGTAGTTCTAAGAAGACTGGTATGGCTTGTAGTCAAAAATCACAATGATGAACTAATCCCTGCAGAATACAAAGCAGTTGGAGAGTGTGCATAGATTATAGGAAGCTAGCAAGCTACCATGAGATAAAGCTTTCCGCTTTTGCCCTTCATAAGCGAAATCTTGGAAAGATTAGCGGGAAAATCTCATTATTGCTCTAGAATGGTTTTTCAGGTTATTTCAAATACATATAGCCCCGAGAAGACAGGCATAAGACCACCTTTACTTGGCCCTTTTGGTACTTGCCCTATCGAAGGATTGCCTTTGGTCTATACGACGCCACGGAACCTTTCAAAGATGCATGGTAAGCATTTTCTCACAGTCTCTTAGAAAGTTGCATGGAAGTGTTTATGAATGACTTCATTGTATATGGTTCTTCTTTGATGCATGTAGAAAACCTCTGCAAGGATTTTGAATGAGATGCATTGAGATAACGCCTGTGGTTTTGAATTTTGAAAAATGTCATTTCATAGTGAGAAGGTATAAGTATTAGGACACTTGATGTCGCAAAGGTTTAGGAGTTGATAAAGGCCAAGATAAACTGATGACCCTTCTCTACCTTACCCCGTTTAAATGCGAAAATTAGTTCTTTACTTGGTCATGCAGTTTCTGAAGATTCATCAAGGATTTTGTAGTGCCTGACCTCTTTCTAAACTTCTGTAAAAGGAATACCAAATTTGTGTTTGATCAAGCATGCAAGGATTCACATTTGATGAACTAAAGAAGTGATTTGACAACCACTCCATCATTCAACCACCTAATTGGGCAGCTTCCATTTGAATTAATATGATGCATCTAATTATGCCGCAGTGTTGTCTTATCTCCAAAGAGTTAACGAGAGATCTCATGTCATTGCATATGCCTCTGCAGCACTAGATGCAACTAATCCAATTACACAACAAGCGGGGAGGCTTTTGGCAATTGTTTGCATTAGATAAATTCGCTCCTATTTGCTTGGATCTAAAGTTATTGTGTACCATTGCATACGACTTTTTGAAATACTATTTGAAAAAGCGAATGCTAAGCCAAGGCCGGATTAGTTGAGATGCTTCTCTTGCAAGAATTTGATTTAGAGATTAAAGACAAGAAGTGAATGCGAGAGAACCTTGTAGCAGGCATCATCTACATGCATCCAAAGCAATCTCTTTTGGTGAAGAAACTTCAATTACAGATCATTCCGAAGAAGCGTCTACATCATTTGCAGGAAAGGATCCTTGGTATCTTGATTTGGTAAACTATCTGGTTGCTAAAGAAATACCCAAACACTTCACCAAATGCATAAGTGCCAAGTTGAAAAGTGATGCCAAACACTACATATGGGATGAACTTCTGCCTCAACAGAGGAGCATGTAGTGATCAAATCATTGAAGATGTGACGGATCGCAGTTGCATTCCGTACTTACACACATGCATTCCTAGCTTGTGGTGGACACTTTTAGGCCTGAGATGAGCTAGAAAAGTACTAGACTCAGGCTTTATTGGCTACAATATTCAGCGATGCACAGACTATGCATAACTTGTGGCGATTACTTAAAGAATGAAGTAATTGTGAAATGAGATGCTATGACAACTTCTCTTTGTGAAAATTATTTAATGTATGGGGTATAGACTTTTATGGGTCCCATTCATATCTCTTTTGGTTTGTTTTACATTTTGCTAGCGTTGATTATGTTTCAAAATGGGTGGAACAAAAGCCACCACCCAGCATTGATGATGCTCAGTGGTTGCGAGATTTTATCGGGTCTAACATTTTTAGCGAGTTTGGCATTCTAGAGCTCTAATTAATGACCAAGGTACTCATTTTTGCAGCCTTACAATGGAAGCTCTACTATTATCCAGTGTTAGATTAAGCCATAAAGTTTCCACCCCATTATCATCCTCAAACAAATGGTCAAGCTGAAGTTTCCTAGTCGAGAGATCAAGAAAATCTTAAAGAAGAAAGCAGGTTGACCTAACGGGAAGGATTTGGAGCTTGCGCCTTGTTGATGCTTTGTGGGCATATAGGACAGCCTACAAGTCACCCATTGGCATGTCTCCCTACGAGGATTGTCTTTGGTAAAGCATGTCATCTTCCGAGTTGAATTAGAGCATAGAGCATTTTAGGTAAAAGTACACTTGTGGATCTGGACCCAGCGAGGGGAATCACTTAGGAAGCTTCAATTAGAACTTGAAGAAGTACGATTAGAAACATCGGCATCCAAAATTTACAAAGAA
This sequence comes from Canavalia ensiformis, assembly GCA_026541065.1. Taxonomy (NCBI): domain Eukaryota; kingdom Viridiplantae; phylum Streptophyta; class Magnoliopsida; order Fabales; family Fabaceae; genus Canavalia; species Canavalia ensiformis. The sequence continues at coordinate 685,834 of JAMKYM010000791.1, read as the reverse complement.
AAAGTCCAAAGCTCTTCATAGCGACAAAAAATTTGGCAAGGAAAAGGAGTTTTTAGATTGGACAAAAGTTCCTCTTTTCATTCATTAAAACATGTGCAGCCATCTGGCTTTACAGATGGTTAGGACCATTGTAATTCACTAATGTTTTCCTTATGGTGCGGTGGAAATAAAAAATGAGGAAGCTTAGAAAAAATCTTCAGGTGAATGGACATCGTCTTAAGCCATTTTTCGAAGGTTTTCAAAAGCACATGGTAGAAGAAGTGCATTTGCACAATGCCACGTACTTATGATAAATTCGAGAAGTCTCTCTCCTCTTTCTCTCTCTCCACTCTCTCCCATTCCTAAACATAGTTCCAACCTAATCTCTCAACTTCCTTCTTCACCTCTTAAATCATCCCAATATTACACCACATTAAGCTTAGGAATAATAACTTGAGTGTTTTAAGAAAAAATGGAAAGCTCTACTTGAGGATCAAAAATTTGTTCCCCCTTCTCCCAGATTTTCTTAAGAGACATTTTACAATTGCAGACTTGAACGATTGAGGCATTAACACTCTTAGGCCTTCCGAGAAAGATGTCTAAGGTTGGATCATTGAAGATAAGGTGCGTTTAGCGGGTGAATTTCAAGAATCATTTGTTAAAAACATGCCGAGGTATGGGGAAGAAGTTCTGGTAACGAAGAGAAGGGCAAAAGAATTGGAGTTTGCTCTGGGTGTGCAAGATGGACTTGTAACACAAGATGCAAGAACCCTGGAATGGTTTCAAAAAATCGAGAGGACAAAAAATTCATTCAAAGGATGGATTGAGTAAGGAGTCATTGGATGACATCATTGGACTCTTGAGGCGCATCTAGTGGCGTATTCTGAGAGTCCTTCTTGATTTGTTTTTGAGCATTTAAGTAAGGAAAAAAACGTTATAGTCTTGGGAATACGACTTTAAAAGACCTTTGTTGTCGATTTGAAAGCGAGATAGGAGAGCACATCCTCGACTCTTAGAAGACGTTTCGGCCCGTTGCGGACGTAAAACCGAGAGGAAGATGTGAGCCACATCTGACTCTTTGTTCATTCTCATGCGTGTATGTTTGTCATTTACATTGTCTTTTCAATTTATTGGGCCACCATTTTTTTTATTTTTTGAAATTTTCACCCACTGCTCAATGTCTTTCCCTTAACATTCACCTTTTCCTTGAACAAAAATTCAAACTTTTGCAACAAATTCAAACTTTTGCCCTGTCCTGATCACTTTTCAAACGTCTCTTTTGTGCGATATTGATTTTTATAAATTATCAACCTCTATGACATATTTTTTTCAAAAAATGACAACTGTTTATGGATAAATGATACTATCTTTGTTTTTGGTGGGTCTAACCTTGGAAAGGATGGAAAATTTCAACATGCGGCTTATACCCTTGGTAAGACATTAGGCTGAAAAAAATCAATCTTGTTTGTATGGGGAGGATTCGGGTTTAAAAGGATGTAACGTGCGGGATCTGCACTCACAAGGATGTAACGTGTTAGGTGTTGTCCAAAAATGAGAACACCTCCTTTCCTGCAAGTGCTTGAATTGAAGGTTGCAACCATGCATGACGTATGAGACAATGTTGATTAATTCTAATGCATTTATTGCATTACACAGGTGGTCTTGGAACAATGGAAGAAATTTTACCATCATATTTTGGGCTATCGAATTTTCATAAAAAACCTTTGGGCTTATTGAGAATATTAATGGCTTTTATAATGGTTTGTTATCCTTTTAGATCATGCGGTAGAAGTAGAGGGTTCATGCCACAATCCATACGCATAACATCATAGTATCTCATCATTTGTTGAACAAGCTACTTGAGATTTTGCAAATCTACGTCTAAGCTCGGTCAAGCGATCGCATTGGTGAACAACCAATCGGGATGAGACAAAAAGAGAACCGGATACCCACTCTTCGGTTATAACTTTTCCTTACTTTGGTGGTTTCTCACATTTCTTTTCTGTCATATGAAATTCCATCTAAGACATTGGGGACAATGTCTTGGATAGGTTGGGGAGGATGGTCCGATATAAAAAAAAAAACCCAAAAAAAAAAAAAAAATTAGGTTAGAATCATAAACTTTCTTTGAGTAAGATGGCTGAGTAAGGAGTTACACTTGACTCTTGATACGCATTTTATGATTAAAAAAAAAATTGAATGTGAGTATGTTGTTTAGATTTCTGAAATAATTGAAGCAAAATGATTTACATTTCGGGATTAATTAGTTTGGCAACACATATTTGAGCTGGATAGATTAGATTTAATAAATATATTACTGTGAGATTTTGAGCCTTATTAATTACTTTCTTTCTTGTGTGATTTTCATCCATGGAATATGTTACTTCAACTTGCATTAATTCTTTTTGAAGCTACATTTTCACATGAATTGTACAAAAATACTTGAAGCATTGTTTTCTTGAACAAACCAATTAGCCTAAATAACCAAACCGTATAATTTTATCCTTTGATTAGCCCTTTGAGCGATTAGCCTTTTCTTCTTTTTGGCTCACCGCCAATCAAAAAAAAAAAACTTACAACTTTGTTTGACCATAGAAGGTGAATATTTAGTTTATCATACCATAAGTGTTTCAATAAGTGTGAAGATTATTGTTGTGTTTATCAATATCATTGTTGAAAAAAAAAACCTGAAAAAATACATTAAAAAATAAATATTATATTGAAATTGAAAAAAAAAAAAAGAATGAAGAAAACTCTGTTTCTCACACATACATGGATTAGGTTCTCAATCCTCGCCCATTTTCCTTGATGTACAACATTGTATCTCTTCAATAATCATTTCATCTTTCTAATCCCGTTATAACCAAAATAAACACCTCTTGATTTGTGCATTGCATGTGTACATAGTAGTAGAAAGTAGAAGATATGCAAGCTATGATAGTTCATCTTTCATGGATTGAATTTGAGAGAAACACTTACCAAATCAAACACTTGAGAGTCAAAGAGTATATCATGTGAGGTTTTATCTTTCTCAATCTATGTTTTTCAAATTAAAAGTTGCCTTTCTAAGTAATTTCAAAAATATGATGAAAGAATGCTTCATGAATTTTTGTGAATTCTTGAGAAATCAACTCAAAGCTTTGATGTTCTTTCATTAAAAAAAAACAAAAAAAACAAAAAAAAATTAATCACCAATCTTTAACTTAAGTTTGCCCGAGACGTGCAAAAGATAAGTGTGGGGGAATTTGATAAGCATAAATTTCATACATAATTATCTCTCATTTTTAGCTCATTAAGACTTCTTATATGTTCAATTAAGTGGCCTTTTTCATATTTTATGAGTTTAGGTTCATATGGAGTTTAATTGAATTTCTTTGCTTAACCGATTAGAATGACACTATTATAGTATTTTGAGCATAACATGAGTTTTAGACATCCATAAATCATGAAATCTGTCTTAAATGAAAGCTTAAAGAAGTGTCCATAGTTACAAAGCAAGATCAGACTCTAAATGGGATGTATAGGACTCTGAAATTATCTCAAAAGATGAGATAGTGTTGCTGTCGCTAAACCTGAACAGTGTGCAAGATCTGGCCATATCTTGAGATACAGAAGTCATATTGAGATGAAATTAGATTCGTTGGAAAGATAAGATCCAGGGCTACAACTTTTGGTCAGACGTAAAACTCTAATTCGGACACGTGAATATCCAAAATTGAGCTGCAATCAACGTTAAAATTGTTGTGCTGATTGGGGACAAAATTTCAAAAGTGTTTTGCATTTTCAACAAAGCCCATGTGAAAGCAATAAAAGGATGGAAAAGTAAAAGCTGGATGACTTTACAAGATGATGAAACACTCAATATTAATCCTCTATAAATTTCAAGGGTTTACTTTGTTTGTTAGTTCTCACCCCTTGGAAGTAAGTTTTCCCAATATTATTTGCCTCCTTCATGGAAGGCTTTTTTCTTTGTTGTTAGTTTTACCTCCTTCATGGAAGGCTAAGTTTTTTTCTTTGTTGTTAGTTGCCTCCTTCATGGAAGGCTAAGTTTGTAATTCAATTCAAGGATTCAAGCTATTTTCATTTTTAACTTTGAAATCTTAATCTTTATTTACATGCTTATTGAGTTATTTCTACTACTGCTTTGCTATATTCTTCAATTTTATTCTTTTAATCAAATTTGTTCCGTTGCGTATTTTGATTAATATATAATTGATTTCTAATTAGTTTTTGATTGGTAAATCATTTTCCAAAAGTTTAAAGAGTAGAAATTAAATAATTGAATTGAAGGTTTTCATTTTATTACTCACTTCAAGCTGAATTCTGATTATGAAATTGGTTTAGATCTAATGAAAGATTAAGTGGTTACTAAATCTTGTTGATCATAATCAATTGAATCCTGAGAGTTTTCTCTGTAGAGAATTTAAGGATCATTTTAGGGGTTCCAGATGATCATAGGTTGATAAATATAATGCATGATTTTAGTGATCAATGATTAGTTAAGAAAATAGCCTCTGAATTTCTTGAGTTGATAATCGTTGAAGTCGAATTAATTTAATTTTGTATTTTGTATTTAGAACTTAATATCACATCTTTACAAAATCCCTTTGTTCTAACTTTTTCCTAATTTGGCTTAGAATCTGAAATGGTCTTTGGGAGATGACCTAGGTTGCACCTCATACTATACCAATAGTTGGGGAAAATCTAGAAATTATTTTTGGGTGTTTGCGACAAGCGTGTCACCTACTTTAGGAAAAAATAAAAAACTTAATTCCAGAATTTCACAATTAAGGAGGTGATAATATTTTTCCATACTCGACGACATTGCTGACTTTGCTTTTCGACACCGACCACAAGGATTCACGCACTAGCACATCTTCATTTAACAGCTCAAATTTATTTATCCAAATTAAAGAAGGAAATGAGAAACTAACAGCAACTCTATTTCCCGTGCTAATGCCAACGCCTAAATCCTTATCCTTGGTGCAGAAAGAAAAGCCAGCAACGCCCATCGAGTATGGAAAAATATTATTGCCTCCTTAATTGTAAAATTTGGAAATTAAGTTTTTGATTTTTTCCTAAAGTAGGTGAACAAATCTAGACCGTTGACTTTTTAGGTTACACATGGCAGGTTTTTATAAAATGAAATGGAGATCTCTATTTCTCAAAGAAATGGAGATCTGGACTCATAAAATGCCAGATACACTTGATGAATTTAACTATATTAGTGTCAAGTGGTGCCACCTATATGAGATTGAGACACAATCTCTAAAGAACTCATGAATTACCAAGAATGTGCATGGCCTATTTGCACAAAACCAATGAAAACAGTAAGAATTATAGGGTTGTAATGTAGTAGTTGAGTCTCTAACTTACACGATGGTGTTTTTGGTTCATATAATCTCTGTTTCATCAAACACTGTAAGTTAGTTTATTTGTCAAAAGTCTAGTTCATAGTCTAAAAGATATTAGATTTGATGTATTACATTCATAATATAAATCTAGTAAAACTTATTTCTTATAATATATTTTATTAAAATATTTTTTAGCCTTTTGAAATATATGGAAGATTATTGTAAAAATTGAATATTTCAAAAGACTAATTATTAAATTTATTATTTTAATTTTTAAAATAAATTTACAATTTACTTATTACCTGTATTAATTTATGATAATTACTCATAATTACTAGTTTTAAATAACTCTTTTATTATCAGAATTAAAATCGTAATTTATTATTATTACTAGATTAAAATGTGACAATTAAACATGATTTAAAATCTTCTATTACCGGTTTTAATTTTATTTCCTAAACGTAACTACATATATTGTATCTAATTAATTTGATTTTGAATTTGAATTTGAATTTGAATTTAAATTAAATTGCTTAAGCACAAAGTTAAATGTATAATTATTTTAATTATCAACCAATTTAATTTTTAGAGAATTCTACTTTTATATAAAGGATTCAACCTTTTCTATTTGATAAATACTCGATATACTCAAAAATCATTAATATTGTTGGATTCTAGATTTATTATTCTTACTAATCCCACTTCTTGTTTTATTATATAATGAGGCTATTGAATCTTGAAGGATCACGCTATAAGCGTACAAATCCTTAATTTAGTGCTATCACACACTACAATCTATAAGATGATAAACAAATTTTTCAATAATATCTTATATCTATGATCCATGAGATTTGATCATCAGTCTTTCATATACTTATCTTAATGTATTATATTAATTTGTTCTAATATTAATACCGAGACATGTTTAAGAATAATACTATGCGGTATCTAACAATCAAGTTATATACTAAATTTTCTATTATGATAACATTTATTATTCTAAAGATTAAAATACATTATTGTATAATAGTAAACATGATCCAAATAAATGTTCAAACATATAAGTTCCTAGTGTATATACTCTAAAGATCCTTTGGTTGAGAATATTAACAATCTTATCCATCTTGGACTCTGCCTTGTAAGCATATCTCAATTTTCACATGTATTTTGTGCGATAGTATTAGATGGTTCTTGTTTTTCGCTTAAAGCCTTGATTTTGAGTAGGACAAGTCTATACAAACCCTAGTTATAGTTATGGTTATAGTTTAGTTTAGACCCTTTACCTACCACCCATGATGCATTTGAAAGGTTTATCTAGGTTGGATCATAGGTGTGGCCCACAACGTTGACTTTTTTGCTTGTTTGGGAAAAGTGGGTCTTCATCATACAACAATTTTTAAATCATAGCCTACGGAACCATAATGACTTCATTCAAGAGCAATTGGTTGAGGAGGCGTTTCTTGGTCCAACAATTAGATTTAGGCTTACATCAATGTTTCCATGTACTTTGTTAAAGCCTTCACCTGGCTTGCTAACATTGTGGTCTGGTATACTTGATAAAGCCTAGTTGGATCCTTTCTCTTAAGCTCCCTAACCACAAGGAAATATGCATCTCATGAATGTTAGTGATGGTTACTAACAACAAGTTCTTCCATCATGTCGGGAGTTTTCCTAATATGCTCCCTCTGCAAGATGCATTTATCATCATATGATGTGAAAATGCCAACCCACTATAGATGATCTATACAATTTGTGTCATCTAATATCCATAATGTGTACATCTAAAATGAAGTTGTTGGAATCTTTCTTAGACCTCGTCAAATTGGTTGAAGTTGGTAATTTTTTTTTGGCAATTGAGTAGAAAGGCCTGGAGGGAAGTATTTGGTTAGGAACTTTCTATCCAATTCATCATAAGTCATGATGAAATCTTGTGGCAGGAAATCTAACCACTTGTTTACTCTATTTGTGACTAAGAATGGAAACAAACTGAAACAAATTGTGTGTATAGCAAATTGTTAAGGTTTATTATATTTGTTATCATGGGGAACCTCTTCAGGTGGGTGAGTGTCATCTTTTGGCTTGCCGCCAAACTAAAGCAAATCTTGATTTATAGAAATAAATGTAGGTTTGAACTCAAATGAGTTGTCATTAACCTTAAGAGCATTGATGTTGTTCCTATACCTATTGCTATTAGGTGTGAGGTATTCATGGAACGTTCTCTACAATATTTATCTATAATTTGTTTTTTTTTTCTTTCTATTATTTGTTCATTTTGGAATAGCCAAATGATTCTAAGTTTAGGGTCAAAAGTTACGTTGGCAAACCATAAACATGTATACATAAAAAAAAAAAAAAAAAGATGCCTAAAACCACTCTAATATATTCCAAATATAGCCACAGGTTACAATCTCTAAGAACAGTGTCAAAAATTTAATGCATGTTTGTCATGATCCTTTACCAGTTTTGTGATTGTTATTCTCTCAAAATTCTCTATTTCATTTTAGGTTTAATTGGTTTGAGTCTACCTACTTTTAAGATCTTTTGCTCCAATGTGAGTTTAAAAGCTACATTTTCATTTTTGTAAAATAAAAAAAGAAAATTGGATAATTGTTTACATTTTAAAACATCAAAATAAAATAATATATCTTAAATTTTATAAATAAATCGATAATGATGATTTATTAACCGTAATTAAAGAATTCCTAAATGTCATATGTGTTGATACTATTTCCAGCACAAATTCTGGGGTAAATTCATAAATAGAATTTTTTTGAAATAATCTTTGATTTGAACGCACTTTTTACATTAACGATTGTAAAAGATATTTGGCTAATTATATGAAAAGTTGGAATATGCAAACTTTCACCTGAACTGCATTTAAATTTGGTTGTGATACAACCATGTTAGATGTTGTTGCCATCCTATTAAATTTTGGGCTTATATTATCATTATTTTGATTATTATTAATACTTTTTTATTCTGCTTAGAGGTTTAAAAATTTATGTTTTTATTATTATTTACGAATTTACACTCTACAATATCATGCAACAATTACATATATTAAAAAAAATCTTGCAGTTATATTTTATAAATTATGACATGTTTTATTAGACGTGCCAATTTTAAATTAAATTTTGGTTAATTCAAAAATCCAACTATAATATGAGATCATTGAATGCTGTCCTTTCAAAAAAAACTAATTAGTTGCAAGATAATAAATAAAAAATTTACAGAAGAATTTTGAAAAAAAAATTATCAAAAGAACACATAAATTATTCTTAAATTAAAAAAAAGTAAAAAAGGAAAACATTGATTAGAAAAATAAATAAATAAATAATTTAAACAAATGAAGATCACATACCTAAAAATTCTTTTATTCAGTTGAAATTATTAGTAGAAATGATAGAAAGACTTTTGGAAAAACGTTTTCTTAAATGCTTGTATCTAACTAAACCCTAAACTTAAGATCCTATTTAAAGATATATTTTCAATAATATTATCTTACAATAATTTGACAGCTGCACTTAACCTATTCAATCTATTTATATGTGTCTTTGAATAAATTAGTAATAACTATAATCTTTGCTTTTTCAGCTAATGTTTCCAACGTCTTTCTTCACAGTTACATTTTCTTTGAAAAAGACAACGTTTTACATCTGTTTTTCAATCAAATTTTGCATACTTTTGATTGATTCACCTACTCTCGTTTTTAAGTTGAAACGAACATCTAATCATTATTCTTCTTCAGTTAATTCTTCTAAGTTAAAATATAAGTTTTAAATCTTTTATCTTATATTTGTAGAGGATTTTAATAATTTATAAATAAAAATTAATGATCATTGAAAAAATAAAATAGGAGAAGAATTATAAATGATAATTAAGAAAAAAATTAACATATTCTTTAAATAGATATCATTTAAAAAAAATTTATTTTTGATACAAAATTAATTGGATAAAAATATGGAGTATTTTTAAAAAAATATTATCATTTAAATACATAAAATTTAATAATTTTAAATTTTTATATTTAATTTAAATATATAAAATTTAGCAATCAAATTATTTTATTCAAACACAAGATTAAAGCTTTATTAAGAATTCTAGCCAAAAAATAAGTCTTCAGCCTAATCTATCAATTTGAGTATTATCAAAATGGCTTCTTATTTTAAAATAATAATTAATTTTATCTTGAGAAGTTAGTATTTTTTTTTAAAGCACACCAACACATAAAAGTTATAATTTTTTAAAGAAAATATTTATTTTATTTTATTTTTTTATATAATTAATATTTTTATAATAATAATTATTCATTTTAAGATACTTAAAAAAAATTTTAAATATTTTTATTCTTGATAAAAAATTACCATGTTGAATACTAATAATCAGTTTACTAGTAGTTTATTTATTTATTTATTTTTCATTCCTGTAATTTTATTTTTAGTAGGAAACGAGAGAAGGAGCTGTCGCGTGACTCACGTGCGCGCGCGCGCGCGCATAGTTGGCTCTTGTTTTGTGACCACATCTTCTTTTCCAGTGTCCCGCATAACACCAGAGCACCCATCCATCTATCCTTTCAGACTCAAGAGTTTGGTGGATGGCTTCTTCTTCATTGGTTCGTTCCATCCTCATTCCGTTTCCGTGTACCCAATGCGCGCTTAAATCCACGCGCCCCTCGCTTCGTGCTTCGGCTACTTCGAGCCAGAAGGCTCGGTTCGTCGCTCGGCGTAAGGAGTCAGTTTCGGTTCGGCAACTCCAACGCCCCCTAAGTAATGTTAGAGAGATTAACAGTTCCTCTCTTTATATGTATTATTATTTTTACTCGACTATTTGCTGGATTCGTGATTTTTGACACGTGCAGTCGAATACATGCGGTTACCGGCAAGTCAGTATTCTGTGTTGGACGCGGAGAGGATTGAGCGGGTAAACGACAATACGTTTCGGTGTTACGTGTATAGGATCAAGTTCTTCTCCTTTGAGGTTTGTCCCGTTTTGTTGGTTAAGGTGGAGGAGCAACCTGATGGGTGTTGCATCAAGCTCTTGTCTTGCAAGGTGTCAAACTTATGTCCTTCTGCTCAAATTACTTTCCTAGCGTGTTCATTTGTTCTGATTTCTTAGTTTGATTGTTGGTGACAGCTCGAGGGTTCGCCGATGGTTGCTGCTCAAAACGACAAGTTTGACGGTGAGGATTGTTTGCTGCATTGAAATTAGCACAGATTTTAAATTGTGATTGCGGTCACCGTTACATATGATGTTGCATTGCAATTACCGAAATTGCAGGCAAATGCAGTGAAGCTGCTGCAATTGCAGCCGCGAAGGGGTCGCAGAGACCATCAAAGTTGCAATGCTGCAGCCTCATTTGTGATTGTGGAATGCAATTTAAAGCATGATAAACAATGTCCGATAGAAAGTGGTTTTTTATTGGGAAAATGTTAGCGTCAGCTCTTAACTAGGGTTGATTTTAAGCAATTTAAACTGTAAAATTTTATCACGAAATAAAACATTATATTTTTCCATTTCTGATGTGCTGAATACTTTTTTTTCAATTAAATATGACTAATTTTTAGATGCTTACAATTAGCCCTAAGAGCTGATATGATGTTAACAAAGTCGTTTTTTATTTTCCTTTTTGAGAGTGTTAAGAATAAATAATTCTGTGTCCTCATAAAACACCTTCATACTTACTAAATGAAGAAAATATTCACTGCATGTTCTCAAAGTATTAAATACGTTTACTATTTTATTTAATGCTTTCTTTATAAAGTATTAGGAGTTAGGGGGATCAATAGGAAGACATTGTAGGAGAATATAGCGTTAATCATGAGGAATCTTGGGTTTAACTTGTTTATATGAGCTGTTCTATCTTTGTTTATTGGAAATTGCTGTTCTTGTCAATCTGTTTGCAAAACATGGAAGTACTGTGTGAATAGCTACACTGCTATGGAAGTGGACCAATCCATATTTTGCTTAGTGCTTCTTTTATTGTGGCTTAATGGTTATTCATTGGAAGCAGTAAATGTGATGATTATGCAAGTATGTTATAATTCTTTGTTTACTGCAGAAGCTGAGATATTTTTCTCTAACTCTGCTTGAGAAAAGCTAAATAAAAATCTGTAGGGTGTCATGCTGTTTGGTTTATTGCTACTTTCAGGAATGCCTTCTCAATACTTTAATATGGTAATGCAGCTTTAATGGTGAACCGGATATCTTGTGAAAGCAATGGTGATAAGTCATTGATGCAGCAACTCACATCAGATACTGTAATTGAGGTAGTACTCTATTTTTCTTTCATTTTCCTGTGATCTTTTATTTGTTGGATGTTAAGTGTCTTTGTATTGCTCTGTGTAATCTAGGTAAGCATTGAAATTCCTTTTGCTTTCCAAGCAATACCAAAACAGGCAATTGAGTCAGCTGGGACTCAAGTCCTTGAACAGATACTCAGGATTATGCTTCCCCGGTTTATGTCACAGGTTTGTTAAAGCTTCATACAGTTTGTACAGATTTTATTTTTGAAGATATGTTTTTCCTTTTTGGAAAGAAAAAATTCATTCAAAGAAAAAAATTACAAAAAATGAGAGGAGAAGGAGTCCTCCTTAGCATAAGAAAAAAAAAAAAAAACCCAACAGAAAAACACCAATGGAGCAAAGCTGCTCAATTCTTCACAGATAGAAACCAAACATAAAATGCCTAATCTTTACCGCAAGTCAAATTTGGTGCCACAGAAGCCTCCTTGAAAATATGATAGTTAAGATCCAACCAAATGCACCAAGGTGTAGCAGGTTGTATGTGCGCAGAAATGTTGCCTCTTGAACAAAGCAATGAAAGCTAGTCATCTAAATTGGTCTAAGGACCTGAGAGGATGTACCCAACGTTCACCAGATTTACTGAATAAAAATTTCCATAAACAAACAGCAGCAGAATAATTTAAAGAACAAATAGAGCTGATTATGAAGAAGCAGCAGACATTTTACATCCATGAAAGAGTCTTGTACATCCTACCAACCTGCAGCAAGTTACTAGAATTAACTCAATTAAGCACTGCAATCCAAATAACAGACTGAACCTTTGAGGCAGCTTTGGACTTTCAAAGGGCTGTATCGAGAAGGAAAGTAACCCTGTTCCATGGATAGGTGAGAGATTGGAGATGAAAAGATTTGCACAAAATCACTCTAGAAGGGTCAAGGGAGGAAAACATTTATCTGGAAAGTTGTCACCCTTGAGACTATGTAAACTTGTGAAGCTTCCATAAATTCCACTCATAGACTTGACTTGTAAACTTGTAAAAGTTTGCCCGATGTAAAAATATTTATATAAAAAAAGCCTATGGTTATATTCAAACATAAGGTCAAAACTTATCACAATTCATAAGTCATAATAGAGGCCCTTGAACAGGAACCTGCATGTCCATGGTACTATTAAAATGCTACCAACTATAGTTATATTGGGTTTTGGGTAATGGTAGCTTAGAAGGATATAATGGTGTTTGTCTAGAAAGTATTCCATTTGAAAGCACAATAGCTTATTCTTTATTGTTTGTGCAATGCCCCCTTTACTTTACACACATCCTTGCTCCTTCACGATGGGTTGGCAATGATGCTAGATTCACAAGCATTGCTTCAGTAGAAGAAAGATAATATGACAACAAAAAACTTTGTGCTACGACGAATCATTGATTGTTTTACAGAAAATAAAGAATGGTGAGGGTTTGATCAATTTGTGCAGTTGATTTTGGGCCCTAGTAAAATATTGCATTTATGTTGGCTTCAGAAAAGTGCATGAGCAACATAAAACAGTCATTGTGGGTCAATTGAGGGCAAAAATTACATTTGATTATAGACTTGCTGACTCACTTCATGATCTCGGAGGTTATGGAAGTTTGCACGAGTTTACTGAGTCTGGTCAAGTTTACCCAGAAATGAGTTTGACACTGAGTTAACTTGATTTTTCTACCTATGATTTTAACTTGTAAGAGTTTTGACTCGAGTTTGACAATAAATATTTGGATTACAGATCAGGAAAGCCCAAAAGGGACTCCAATTCAGAAAAACTGCTATTGTTTAATTTGTGAAAAGTTACATGAAAAATCATAATCTTTTCACAATATCTTATCAATATTATATCTTAGAATTATTTAAAATACCTTAAAATATTCTAGGATCCAATTTAGGTATTATTGGATACTCTAAATAATTTTATGATATAATAATGATATTATGAGATGTTTAAACACTTTTTTTTGAACAAATGTATAAAGTAATAGTAACTGAGACATTCCAACAATCTTGATTATTTTTTAAGATACCCTAAAATATTCTAGGATACAATTAGTTATTATTATTGAAAACTCTAAATAATTCTAAGATATAATATTGATATCATATTCCAACAATCTTAAATACTATAAAAGTTGAAAGATAGTAACATTGTTTGAAGAAATAGGACAATAAAGACATGAAAAAGCCTATCTGAGAGTAAAATCTCCTACCTCATAACATGTAAACCGTTAGCCTGGTTCCTAGCAATGTTACTAGACACCAAATGATCAAGAACCTAATGCCCTTGCTTCTTTGGATAACGACATGCCTCCTCCTAACTCACTAGACGATCATGTTTCAAATCTTTAATATTCAATATCATTTGTTGTTTGATGATGTGACCAAAATAAGATGCTAATTGTGATACTAAAAATGGTAAACCCTTTAGTATGAAATCTGTAAAAAAAAGAATTGCTTCTTTTATGGGTTGTGGAAAACTTTTATATATAATTTTAACTTGATACATGGGCCATCGGTAGCATTGTTCATTTTCTGATTGTAACATAGGTTCCTTGAGAATCCTTTTGCAGTATGGTTTTTGCCTCTTCATGCCTGTGTATTTCATTTTGGCTATTCCCTTTTTACAGACTTCACTATTTTTGGTTTGAATTTGGACATTACGTTTGATGAATAGGGAACTGATTAGTAACCAAGAGTATTGAATTATAAATTGTAGTTGTTGGTTAGACATAATGACCGTTATTGGAGACAAGACATTATGAAGTCAGCCTTGGTGGTGAGGTGGGCCATGTAACCCTACCCAGTAAGCCATAGTTTGGTATCTGAAGTCCAAGTATCATAGCTATTTCCATTCAATTTGTCAATGGAGAGAGGTAAACTAACATAATTGATAAAAAAGGGGGCTTAGCCTTCAAAGTGTCCTTAAAACCAGCAGATGTGCTAGATCCAATCCAACCATGAGTCATATTTGGTAATGGAGAAGACAACCATAAAATTGTTGAAAAAGGCTCCAGGGAGAGATCTCAACAGAGGTCAGTTCAAGATCAGGAGGGAAAATCTGGGGAGAAGAGAATTGGGTAAGCATGGACTATAGACCGTGGTTGGAAGAATGCTCCAAGCATGGCTGAGGCTACAAAGGTGATGGAGGAGACCTGACTATATATGATATGTATATGGGCATGTGCAGCACTGTTTGGCTTGAAACCACTCACGAAAGGCCTAGTGGGAGGAGTTCCAATTCTAGGTGTCATGAGCTGAAAAAGACGAGACAGCAGAAAGAGGGGGAGATGCTACCAGAAAAATGTCAGAATAGATGAAGGCTAGAAACCAGAGTAAAACACCGTCTAGCAGAAAAAAATCGAATCAATGGGCAGTGGGTCTATTGTGATGAGGGTTGCCTCTTGTTAGGTTGTAAATACCATGTTAAGTGAAGAGAAAGTGAGAGGCATATGATAAAATGTGTGTTCCACCAAACAACAGAGTGAAATATAGATACAAAAGAATTATAAATATTAGATCACAAATATCCTAGTTAGGAATTACTCTAATTACAGGATTTGGTTAACCTATACAATGAATGTAGGCACTGTTTACGTGATTTCTAACATACTATATGTGGCTACACGCTGGTACATTTTATTCGTTCTAGATTTTTACTGGCCAAGATGAATAACTGATTTATGCTTCAGATTCTGGATCTTGGTGACGTTCTTGAGGAGATTGTTTTTGGAGATTTACTGATTTTTCAACCAATCAATAAAAACTTGGATGAAATGTTAGCATTTATAGTTGCATACTTACATTTGGTCCTACACACTAATTTTAAGAATGATTGCTATGTCTGCCTGTCTGTAAAAGTATTCATATTTTAGTTGCTTGGTTATGTATTTTCCCATAGTTAGACAATAAACTTGTTTTTTTCCCTGAAGATCAATTAGCATACTTTATTGACAATCTTTGAATGTATCTTGAAGATTTGAACCCTGTTTTTTTCAGTTGCTCAGAATGTTATATGCTGAGTTAAAGGTTCTTTTGCTCAATGATGAATGTTTCTGTGATTTTAATGGTGTCAGTTGTTTCTTGTCTGAGCTTTAGATAGAGGACATATTTCATAAATTTGGATGAAATTATCAGTTTGCATTTGGCAGACTATTATGTATAATTGCAATGTGTCTGGATTTTTTACAAATATTGATACATCCTTTGAGGCATTAAATTATTAGTAATGAAGGACTTTACAAAGTTCCTTCTATTTTAAGTTTTGGTTTGGGTTAGGGTTTGTCCCAACATGTGACCAACCCAAAAAGTCGATGAAGTGACCTGATTAGAAATTTTCATGGGGATTGTGATGGAA
The DNA here is from genome assembly GCA_026541065.1 of Canavalia ensiformis. Lineage (NCBI taxonomy): Eukaryota > Viridiplantae > Streptophyta > Magnoliopsida > Fabales > Fabaceae > Canavalia > Canavalia ensiformis. The sequence goes on along the minus strand of JAMKYM010000791.1, from coordinate 669,875 downwards.
GGAGGGATCATGCTGATAGGTTGTAGTGTGTAAATCTCACACAATAAGCATTTGAGTGGCAACTCATTTTTCTTTGATTATTGTCTATTCTCTCTATTTTGCCTCATGGATTAAACCTATAGTTCTGTTGTATATTGAGCCGTTTATTTTCTCCCTGTTCTCCGTTGTGCATCTGGTTATGACACCCCGTATAAAATGTGATTTTTCATTTTAATGATGCAGAATAAAGAAATAGATTGCTTGTCACAGATATTGCTTTCATAAAACCATAGAATTCATATTTCATAAATTGTCTCCTAAGTCTTGTTATTAACTACCTATCATATCAGACATTCTTTTTCTTTCCTTAGTGGACTACTGCTCTATTAAGACAAGACCTAAAGGTTGCTGAATAAAGCATGGCATTTAATGTCATTTTTAAGCTTCTTTTTTTGTCTTTCTTCCTTATTTGTTTCTATATGCATTTGAAGTTGAGATATTTAGACCTGAGAATTTCACATTTTTACTTTTCTCACTCCAGCTAGTATTTTCCCTGGGGTGGTGGTTCATACAGCATGCCTTTGAGCTTGATTGTATAACTTAATTAGTAACTAACCTTTTCTTTCCAATATCTACGGCCTGGTATAAATCAAGGCAAACAATTTTTGATGTCAGTGTTTTATATAATAAAGTAGTGTTTCAACATTTAAAGAAACCCTTCAAGGTCTACTTTATATTGATTTCATTCCATTACTTTGGTTCTTTATTAGTTCAACTGAGACTGGCATGTTGACTACAGTAGCTGTAGCTACAGTTTATAGTTCAGTAATGAACTGCTTGTTGCATATAATTTTATTCAGATTTTAGATACTGAAAAATATACAAATTTGATTTATTTATTTATTTATTTTAAGCAGCTAGTGAAAGATTATAAAGCTTGGGCTTCTGGAGATATCTCAAGGCAGCCTCTTGGGACGGGTGAAATCTGAAATAATGGGTAATAGTAATTACCATTGGCGCTGGCCTCAAATTGCTGTATAGTTAATAGGTTCTAGAACATCGCTTGTAGTATGTGATTTGATGAATTATTGGTTTCTCTCTCTTTTGTTTTAGAAAAAATTCTTGGTTTGTTGAGTATACAAGTTTTTTTTTTTTCTTTTACAACAAGTTGGTCAGTGGATGAGAATGTAAGGTTATTATTGTTGGTGAAGATTAATCCCAATATTAAATTACAAGGAATGTGAAAGATTCAAGAATTTTGTGCCAGGGTACTTGTCCTCGGAGGAAGAAATTTAACAAAGTTCATAGAGGGGCCCCTTTCTGCTAGTTCATGTTGCAGTCTTTATTTGGCAGCATTATTATTAGTTATTATGTTTAGGTTTTCTTCAACAAACTATGGGTTTTCTTTCTTCCTCTTTTTCCTACGGGTCGTTGTGTATAGGGTTCTATAGAAGAGTGAAAATTACGTCAAGTTTTATATATTTTTTTCATTAAGTTCTCATTAAATAATGAGATGTAAAATGTCTTATGTAACCTTATACAGTTTTCACTAAGAATACTTTGTGGAATTAGAAAGAAAAATGTCCACGTGTTATTTAATTTAAAAATTTAATTGTAAGAATATACAATAAATTAAATCGAAATTTTGTTTTTTGTATAATTCTTGGGTTGTTTTACTGTGAATCTGGGGTGGAGATTGCAAGAAGACTATAACCTCAAAATAATATATATATATATATATATATATATATATATATATATATATATATATATATACTAATGCTAGCCTTGTAATCTGTCTTGCAATTATTATACGTAATTTTAAATAATATAATTTTTTATATTTTAAAACTTGAATTGAATTTTAAGTTATTAAAACTAATAAATTTTGTATAAGTTAAACTAAATATTATTAAATGTGCTCATCTAATTAATTAATTAATTAATTCAGATGAATTTTTTAATTTTATGTTTTGAAGCTATATTATTATTAGTCATTGAATGTTTTGTCGGCCAAATCAAATTTGACCAATAGGCTAATTTTATATATGTATAAAATTTAACATTTTCAAAATTAAATTGGTAACTGAAACTGATAGTTCGATTAATTTACGATAATGGGTATAATTGTGATTATATTATGATTGAATTAGTAATAATAAATATTTTTTTCAATTTATATATAATATTTAATAAAATAAAATGATCCTTATATAACCCAAAAAAATTACATAATACACAAAGTAAAAGACATTATCCAAGTTAAAAATTCAAAATAATTATAAAATATAAATTTAAGGGAATGCCAAATATTCCACATGCAATATGTAGACAAGTAAAGTGTTCATTTTTGTCGAATACATAGAAGGAAGGATACTGGGGATTGCTTTTTGCACCCCCCGTTTTTTCTTTTCGCACCCCCCTTCCTTTTTGTAATTTTTTTCCAATTATACCCTTTAATAAATACGTTAGTAAATTAATTTGCGGAATGTAAATATTTACATTAAAGTAAACTAATTTGCGGAATGTATTTTCTGATCAATAAACTAGTTTTGCGGAATGTATATTACTACGTTAAGTAGATTAATTCTTTTTTTTTTTGAATATAAAATTACATTAAGCGTATTAGTTTGCTTGAATATGTAAAACTAAATAAAAATATATTAAAAAATAAGTTAATTTGCGGAATGTAAAATACGTTAAAATGGCTAAGTTTACGGAATGTAAAATACGTTCGCAAACTAGTTTTACGGAATGTATTTTTTACGTTCACGTGTAATTCGAGAATGTATATTAAAAACGTAAGGATAAAATGGGAATATCGGAAATGTTGAAAAAATTAGGGTGCAAAAAGAGTGCGAAAGTAAAAGCTGAGATGCTAAACCCCAAAAACCAACATGGCGCAGCCAACTGACAACAAACCAAAGGTCAGAAAACACCAATGCAAGTAATAGGTCTATATTTTTGTACTTTTTTATATTACGCTATTTTTATTATTAATATATATTTCATAAATTAATTTATAAAATATATTTAAATTATTTAAAATTTTATTTATTTATATTATATATATATATTTTGTAAAATAATTTACGCTGGATTAATTTTATCTTTTCGCCTCCACAATGATAAAAAAAAAACAATTGACAGGTGTAAAAAGTATCTGTCCAAATAAAAACCACTAAAGTTTTATGTGCGTATGACTTGACACAAAATTAAGCAAATCATTAATTAGTAATTCGTATTATACTTACTAGCACCTTTTAGAATTAGAACCCATAAATGGATTAACTCAAATTCACAAACTATTCTCATAGGCCCACCAGCATAGATTATGCTTTCCGTTCTTGTTTTCGGAAAATCATTTGTTTATTATTTTAAAGTTATTGAGTGACATTTCTTTAAAGGTTGCTTAATTAGGGAATTTTTTTTAAGAATATTAACTTAAAAATGTTTGGAGATGTTTTGATTTTCTTTTATTTTTTATGTTTTTAAATTATTTTTAAAACATTATTGAGAAATTATTTTTGAAAGAGAATGTTTTTATTTCTTGTTTTTAAAAATTATTTATTTATTATTTTAAAGTTATTGTGCAATATTTTTTAAAGGATTGTGTAACAACTAAAAATTTAAATGATAAACTTCATAATTTATGAATTAATATTTGTAAGAGAAAAAGTTAAGGATAGAAATTAAAATTTAGATAAATTAGATATCTTTTTAATTAATGACAAAAATACTTTTAAGCTGAAATAACAATAGATGAAGTATAGACAACTCAAAATAAAAATGTAAAAACTTAAAATTCACCAATAATTACTAAGATATCAATAAGAGAAATTAGTATTAAATAAAAAATGAAAACCTTGTTGTAAATGTTCAGAACACTTATAGAGAATTCTAACTTTTGTATGAACTAAACTACCCAACAAAAACAAGTAAATGATGTAGAAATAATATAGAAAGAACTAATTAAGGATTAAAAACTTTGAGAATGAAGTTTATAAGCTTTTCTAAACTTTTTTTAAAAAATGATCAAAATGCTCCTGACAATCTAAGCAAGCCAAAACTAATGTTAGAGACCTACGGCCCGTGCTTATCTTTAAGCACGTGTTTCTAGATGATTGGACAAAGGAAACGATATACCATCATGAGTCCCTATGAGTCACCATTCATTAATGCACTAAACTAAAAAAATATTTATGAAAAGAGAAAAAATTAATCATGATTAAGCTAAATTAACCTTGGTTAAATTAAAATATAACTATAATTAGGTTAAATAAACTATGATTAAGCTTATGATATAAGTTTTCATAATTTACAATTAATTTTAAAAAGAGAACTTATAAATGAAATTATCATTTTGCCTTTAGCTAAATATTTAATGCCTAAAAAACCATAGTGGCCAAATTCATTAAGGGGCATAGGTGTCTCTTTTGTCTCCAAAACACTCATCTAAATCAAGTCCCCACAAATCAAGCTTTCATCTTGAATCCTTCTTAAACTAAAATCTAACCAAGTTTAAGTTCTCAAAATCTTGAAGTTTAAGCTACAATCTAAGAAAATAAGCAAACTCCCTCACTCTCTTCAAGGAGTTCATTTTGGAGTCAAAAGGAAGGTGTAGCATCATCCCAAATATCACCAACCATTTTTCTTAGTTTTCAACAAGTAGGATATTCTACCCATAAAGTTCTCTAAATATTTTTGTTAAATATTTTTGTCTAATCTTTTTCATCTTTGTGTATCTTTTTTTTCAAATTTCAAGATCCAACATATTTGAGTAATTTTTGGTTTAAAATTACCCTAGGATCTTAAAATAAGCCTTACTACTTTTAAAATAATTTTTAAAAGTAAAAAAAATAAAGCTTTAACGGTTTACAGTGCTTATTGGAACTCCTTAAGAATTTTAATCAGTTAAATATTCTTGAAAATGATTTCTAAATATTTTGGGTAAATTTGAGAAGTTTTAGTTAAGTCTTGAAATGTGCTCAAGTGATGGTAGATTTATATTTTAAGAAGATCTTGAAAGCCTTTTCTTATTTGAGCTTAAACTTGTCCATGTGTTGTCTTATCTCTTCAAGGAGTTCAAGTTTATTACTTTCCTTATTGAGTTAAGAGGTGGAGAAAATTCTCAAAATTTCACCCAAGGACAAAGAATTGTAAGGATTTGATGGACTTGATTCAAGATTGAATTTAATAAATCTCTTGACCACGGATCTAAGAGTTATGATGATGAAAGTTAATAAAAATGGCATTCTTTGGATATGTGGGCCATTTAGGAAGGAACATGATGTGCATAATAAAAGGCTTAAAATTTACAAATCATGATAATTAGTAACCTCCATAATTGTTAACACACAAGACCACACATGAACTTAAGAATAAAAATGAAATTAAGAGACTTTGGTGAGTAGCATAGTCATTCAACCATAGCTCCATAATTAGAGAAGAAAAGGTTGAAATTTTTTCTAGAATTAATTAGTTAAATATTCTAAAATAAGATCTTATGAAAATAAGCTTTTGGGGCAAGAAACACAAATTTAGTGAACCCCCAAGTTCATATAGATCATTTGGCCATGCCATGGAAAAAGAAAGTATTGGAGTTGCAAACTTTTATAATTAACTAGTTTAAGAAATTAAGTCTAAAATATCTGTAATAAAACTCCTAAGAATAAGGAAATATAGGGCATAAATCTCAAAGGGACATTAAGGTCATTCGTCCTAACTTAGATCCCAAGAAATCAAACTATTCTCCTTAAGCATTAAACTTAGATAATTGGTCTTAAATACTAGGTAAGATGAACAAGAATTGATGAAAATGGCAATAGGGAATTCGACCAAGGAGGTTTGAAGGTTGATAAACAATATTTAGTAAGCATATCCATGAGAAGATAAAAGGTTGAGAGGAACTTAAGAGGAATGAGTGGTATAGGTTTCCTTTGAGAAACTCATTAGAAAACATCAAGAATGAATGATGACAAATAATGTATAAATTATCATGACAATTCGTGAGCATGTTTATATATGTGCAAGTGTATTATGTGCTCTCTTGATTGATGTGAATTATGATTCTAGGTGTTGATGAATTATATGAGAATTGAATGAATTGAATGATATATGTGCATATCTTTATTGTTGTATATTGATAATCTATGTTATATGAAAACTTAAAAAGAAACCTAATAAATCAAGAGATCAATAAAGAGGAATCTTATATGAAAACTTAACACTACTCTTAGTGTGCTAAGTTTAGGACTTGTGCATACTCAAAAGGCCGTAGGTCCTTCTATGATGAACCCATAAGTCTTTCTATGGTTATCTCTTCATTAATCCTTTTATGGTTAGGTCTTCTAGAAGTTATGATGGTGACGATCATCAATAAATGAGTTCATATGATAGATGAGAAGGTGGAGTAGTAGACAAATAGAAATTGTTTGACTAAATTGTGAATAATATGCCTTAAATGAAACTATCACTAAGAGGGTGACTAGAAAATAAGAGTAATTATGATTAAGGCATAAAATGAGTAAGAGTCAAATAATATTTATGATATGATGAGAATGTGATCTAATGAATGAATAAATTATGTGCCATGATACATTTCATGAAGAGATAATTTAAGAAATTAATGAGTTGTATGTTTGTGTGAGATTTATTTCCTCCTTTTATTAAAAATAATATACTTAAAATGAGAGATTCTTTAAAAAAGACATCAATTGAACTTGTATGCTTGTCACATTTTCATAAATAAAATGAAGTGGCTAAAATAAAAATGATGTCACCAACCCTAGAGTAGACACTTATTGAGAAATTTTGATTTCTCATACCTTACTACCATTTCAGTTCCTATATCCTGACAATTTCATTCGCCATGGCCTTTATTCTTTGAGCTTCATAATGCTCATTAGCTCGTCAATGCTCATGGGTTAATGATCTTCGCCCAAGCCAACATAATGGTGGTGAAAGTGGTATGGTGGTGGTCGTTATAATAGAGTCATTATATATATACATTTTAAAAGATAAATTTAGAATTGAAAATGAAAAAATTTTAAAATTAAAAAATATCAACAAACCTTTTTTTGTTTTAAGAATTGAGTTAAATCTGTTTTGAAAATATGTTAAAAATCAATTAAAAATTATTTTAACTAAACAAGTTTTTTTTTAAATTTAATTTAAAAATTAATAATAAAAAATACACAACTACCCTAAATAAGGTCTAAATTTTTAATTTCTAGTTTAAAAAACAGAAAAATATTTTTAAAAGTAGAAAACAAATAAGCTCTTAATTTTTTATATTTGGTATGAATGTCTTACAAAATAATAATTTTAGAAATGTTTTTTAACTATACATTTTTAATGGTGATATTAAATTAAGGGATTGTTTAAGTTAATGTAAAATAATATATTGAGGATATATTGAAATTATGAAATTAATTTATGCGGTTCTCATTAATGTGCGAATTTGAACATGAAATTTTATGTACTTTACAATGTGTATTTTCAAACTACCTCTATAAATATTTTTAAACATTAAACATTTGTATGATTTTATATACATTTTAAAAGTTACAAATCTTAAATTTAAAATTATTAGAAGTTCCTGAAAAGAACACATCTAATAATTTTTAAATTATATAAAAAATATTTTTTTTAGTAGGTATGAGAAAGTATCAATTGGAAGGTTCAGTGAAAAGTTAAATTTTTTCTACTTTTTTAAATATTTAAAATCTATTATTCGATAAAAAGTCATTCCTCCTTCCTTGCAATCTTTTCACATTATTTTAAAAAATTATATTTAACATTTAATTGGCCTATTTTGTCTATGGAAAAATTTTCATTTGAACTTTAAGATGTATAGATAAAATATAAAAAAGTTGGAGAAATTCTGTAGTAATATTAATTTTATACAATTTTTATGATAACTTGTCAATTTATCTTGCAACAATACAATGTATAAAAAGAAAATTTTTATCCCCTTAAAAATTTTCTAATAATTATAAAAATAGTAACTTGATTCTAAACTCTTAAAGGATAATTCTTGCAAACTTTGGTTTAGACTTCAAGCATCTTACTATGTGAATTGGATTTTTGAGTGAATTGGATATTTGAGCTATGTTGATAACGTAATTGATAGTTTTGGAAATTTGTACATATGAAGAAAAGATTATATTATTTAGACTATATAATAACCAAAATTTTTAGGAAATTTGATTGAGAACAAAAGGATATTTGATGAAAATGAATATCATGCATCATGTTCATATAAATGGTTTTCTACATCTTCAAAGAGGGAGAATCTATGAGAAATTTATAATAATGGGAAATATTGAACCTATAGGATACATGAGTTAGGTCTGAGTCTTCCAATGGTTTATGATTGCTCCTTGTAGTCAAGATTGCTCCAATCGAATTTAGCTGTCTTGACGAGATCCAAAAGATTATCATTACCAATTGAGAAATTTCACGTTTTTGATAAATGAAGTGAAATGATGATGATGATGATATTAGTGTTGTTGAGAGCACACTATTGTTTGAAATTAGATCTTAGTATCCCATATTATTTTAATAAAGTGATGATGATTTGAGCCTACATGCATTATGCATATATAATAGGGATGATCAACTCGAGATTAATGAGATTTGATGTGATATGGGATGCATTAATCTCATTCTAATTTTGAATTTTTCATCATAAAAGCTTGGAGAGAGGATGATAAAAAATGAACCACATTATTATAATGCAATATCATGATAATTCTCTGCGATGGTCAAAAACTAATTATGTTTCTTTTGTTAATAATAATAATATACTACTCCTATCAGAGCTTTACTTTAATGTATGTCTTATTCCCTCTTTATTATGTTCTTTTTATTAAATTATGGATTCTATAGTGAACTGTGATGCGGATCACTCTCTTCTCGATGTTTGGGTGACCTTTGATATAAAGGATGATGGATCTCTCACCTTGAATCACAGGTAGCCACTATAAGGAATAAGTACCACTTGAAAGAAGAGAGGTTAAGAGAAATTGAATCTTACAATCGTTCATTTAATTATAACAACTTGACATTTTGTATGGTTTTATCCCATTACCTTAGCAATAGTACTCTAGGTTACATACATTCAAGGTATGTTGAAATGATGTATGATAAATCATAATTCTATTGATTTATCTGTATGAAATTAGTTATAATTATAATATAATTAAGGACTATTTGATTGTGATATTACTTAATTTTTCTTACTTCTTTTAGGAATGGTCATGCAAGTAAAGAATATGTAACTACACATGTTTTGGACTAAAAATTGATAAAAAGGGCATAAAAGTTAGTTATAACTAACTTCTTCAAAGAAGTTAGTTATAATTACAGCATAATTAATGACTATTTGATTGTAATTTTACCTAATTTTCCTTAATTCTTGCAAGAATGGTCATGCAAGTAAAGAATTTGAAACTAGACATATTTTAGGCTAAAAAATAACAAAAATGGAATAAAAGGACAAAGGAGCAATGAAATGAATAAAATGCACCTAAAGGAATCCAACATAGTCATGTTGGACTCAAGAATACCTTTACACATTCATTGATTTCTAAAACGACTATGCAAATTCGAGCTTGGTTGTGTCAGATGATGAGCTCGACCATGCAAAATTGAAGCATAACCTTGCAGTATCTTAGATTTTTCAACAAGGTCATACATACCTAAGCACAGAAGTTCCTACCCTAAATGACATAGAAGGCGACCTAGGTCAACTCTAACAACATAAAGGATGACTTAAAGCAACCTTAATAGTATAAGAGGCAAATTAGGTCAACCCGGTTCATAGCAGAGAAAGCCCAACTCAAGTCTACAAAAAGGGAGGCCAGACCTTAGAATAAATCATCCCATAAACACATCACCATTATCCTATCCACTCCTATATTCATCGTTATTCTATTAGAGGCAAAAGTTTTTTCATAGTTCCAGTTGCAACACCCTATTGCCAGCCTTGTCAGCATTATGATTTTGTAGTTCCTATTTTATAGAATTAGTATTATAGATTATTTTGTTAGATTATTATTTTATTGATTTTTTTATTTACTATATGTAACTAATCTGTAATCATAAGGTTTTAGTGGAACTTATGATTTAACCAATTGAACCCCTTATCTCTTGTATGAATGGTTTTTTCTTTCTATTCAAATATGTTTACGTTATTATGCTTTATTAATTGGTAGGGATTAACTACTCTTGTTAATTTATAAGTTGATTTAGGGATAGTCAATCATACTATTTCCTTATTAATGGAACAATAAAGTAAACTAAATCTACAAGTTTTGGAGGATCAATCGAAATCACTGATTTCTAACCAATTATTAAGTTAATAAATTTGAATGTTCTTTATGTTTCTCTTAATTATATACCTTGCATGTACTTTGGAGGAAGTAACTTAAAGAAATCATTATTACTATTACATAATCATTGGATAGTAATAAAATTAGAACATGTGGTTAGAAATTAATTTTAACCATTCATAAGGGAAACCAAAGTTCCATACCTTTCCATAATTCAATTAGTGCTTGTATTTTTTTCTTTAAATTTTCTATTCTTATTTTTGTATTTTACTTCTATTTTAAAATGTTTTAAAAAAAATTTCTTTGGTGAGCTCAAAAGTTATGATTCAACCATTCTTTTAAGGATTGTTCAAGTAGTCCATGTGGGAATGATACTAGGGTCTTAAATACCTTCTTTCTGCATTAATGGGTACATTTGCTTATAGGTAAAACTTGGCACAGACAGGTTGCACATAAGTATTTTGATGTCGTTGTTAGGGAATATTCCCCATCTTAGATATTTTGATCTTAAATTCTTGAGATTGTATATATTTTATTTAAAAATATTAATTAAACATTCAAAAAAATTATTATGTTATTCTTACGTAGTCTTTCTGTTTGTTTATGATAATGTGTTCTTTAGTCTTTTAACTGCTTCTTGATCCTAAATTAGAGAGGACAACTAGGAGATTGAAACAAAACTAAAGTGATAAAGGTTGCAACACAAGGATGAAGGACATTGCTAAATTATATGGTCCCAAGCGATGAGGCCCTAAGAAGCAACATAGCAATTCTAACATTTAATGAAGCCTATAACTTTGAGTTGAATTCTCCACTTATTAGCATGATCCAAATTTCTCTTTAATTTGGAGGAACAACCTTGAAGGACCCACATATTCATATTAGGATGTTTTTTAGATTGACCAATACCATAAGGATGAATGATGTTACAAAGAATGACATCCGATTGCAGTTTTTTCCATTTTCTATCATTAAAAGGGTGAATGATTGGTTAAACCCTCTTCCAAAGCCATCCATTACTAACTAGGAGTAATTGCATCATTTGTTCTAGATGTAACCTTTTCTACCATGAATGCAATCTAGGATCTTGATAAATATTACTACCTTCAATCAATACGAGGATGAATCCTTACATGAAGCTTAGGAGAGGTTTCAGAATCTTCTTCATAGGTTCCCACCTCATAGGTACCAAGTGCCCCACCTTGTGCAAATTTTCTATAAGATCCTTTTTCTATGCTAATAGAGATGTGATTAATACAACTTATGGTCGAGCATCCTATATAGACCCCTTGAGGACACGTGGGTGATTATAAGAAATTTGGTTGTTAATAACAACCCATGGAAATTTACTAATAAACACATAAAGAAGAAACATCATCAAGCTGCTAGAATGTACCAAGTTGATCAAACTGTTCTATTACTCAGCCAGATGGAAGATTTAAACATAAGGATGGAAGCACTTATGTGAGCATAGACACAACTCATCCCTCTTGTCCAAACTCTTGTTTCCCTTGAACCTGTCCCTTATAACTTTTTTTACTCCATAAACCAAATGATGAAAGATGCATTATAAACCCATATGGCCCAATAGAATAGGGAGGCCAACTACTTGGGGAATACCTATAAACTCACCTAGAATAATCACCCTAAATATTTCATGGGAGAAATGTTAAGGTAATAATCTAAAAATAATGTTTAATATGTTTACAGATCCCTCTATGTGCAAAATCAAGAAGGTTACCAGAAGGAACCATCCTTGGTAAATTCATAGATCCATAACATATTGGTGATTCTTATTTTTGATAAATATTTGTGACTTAGGTTCTAGTGTTAATCTAAGTCCGTTATCTGTTTTAGAAGGTTGGGTATGAATGAGTCCAAACTAATCACTATTTCTTTGTAGTTTACAAATAGGACCATTACATGTCCTAGAGGATAGTGGAGGATGTTTTAGTGAAAGTGGAAAAATTCATCTTGTATGTGGATTTTATTGTGCTTAATATGGAAAAAGATAAAGAGATCCCACTAATCTTGTAAAGACCTTTCTTGGTCATCGAAAAGACTATGATTGATGTGCAACAAGGGAAGCTCACTTTGAGACTAGATGATAAGGAAATGGTGTTTAGAGTCTTTGACTCCTTAAAACATCCAAATATATTTGATTCTTGTTATATTATTAATTCCTTAGAACTCTAATCCTCTTTGAGTTTACCTTCTATGCAAGATGACATTATTGAAGACACCTTAGAAAAGTCCTTGGTACTTAGGAACCTCTAATCCTAAGACTTCAATTGAAAAGCCTCCAATGCTTGAAGTATGGTCCCTCTCGTCAAATCTTAAGTATATATTTATTTCCCCTCCATCTTCTCTTCCTTTTATAATTTCTTCTAACCTTACTAGAACAATGAAAGAGAAATTAGCTAGAGTCTTGAGGAAAATAAAGAAGCCTTTGGATGGTCCATTCATGACATCAAAGGTATTAGTCCTTTAATTTGTACCCACAAGATTCATATGGAGGAAGAATTCAAACCAAAGATGCAACTACAAAGGAGACTTAACCCAAGTCTTAATGATGAACTCATATTAAAGATTCATGATAACTCAAGACTCTAGAAAGAAAGAAAAAAAACAGGGCATCACAAACGTATTTGAAAACGTGAGTTTCCAATAGGTGAGAAGGCATTGATTTGTAACTCATGGCTTTGGTCATTTCTAGGAAAACTTAAGTTTAGGAGATAACGATCCTTACAAGGTGAATAAAGTATTTCCATAAGGAATGATGAACCTCATAATGGGAAAACCTTGAATGAGAACAAGATCATGCTTTATGAAGAAGACGTGTTTGAAAAACGCACAGTTATGTTATTGGAGGATCCTAGGGTCACCACTCATGGTTTTGCTCAACCATTGGGTGTAGGAATATTAAGCCCATGACGTTAAACAAACACTTGTAAAAGGAAACCTGTCTTCTTAACTGTAGGTCGATTCGTTTTTTTTCTTTTAATTATTATGTTTTCACACACACACACACAGATATATATATATATATATATATATATATTCATAATAATAATAATGCAACGACCACGATCGTGTTCATGTTAGCATGGCTGTATGGGAAACATCTTCACTGCAAGGCTATGTATCCAGTTTCCACGATCATTTCAAAGGCGAAGTGCGACCATGTTGTAAAGAGCATCTCTATTACAAATTTGTGCTTCTTCTGCACAAATAATGCTCAATACTCTCTACGACTTAACTAATTCCTAACATAGTCGTGTTATGGTTAGTGCAAGGCTAGATGTGTAACACCCATGATTTCTCATAATGAACTTTCTAGGTTACAAATATCCTTTAATAAGAAACAAAGTAGAGATAAGAGCAAAAGACAAAGAAATGGGAAAATTTTGAGCAAATAACAAAAATATCCCTACACAAGGATAACCCAAAAAATGTGTAGGAAAAACATAAAAAAAAGAAAAAAAAAATACACTCTAAGGAATTAGAATACATCAAGGATGATTGAAAAGTCATAAGAAAAGAGTATAAACAAAGAAAGGGCCAAAAAGTCATCAAAAAGCTAAGAAAATGCTTAAAATGCCCTTAGAAGCTCTACTTTCTATAAGGGTTAAACTGTTCCCAAAAAAATGACAAATGATATTAAATAATCTTGAAACAAACCAATAGGTGTTAGAAACATCTAAGGAACAATTTGGGAACCTCCTGAGAAATGTTGAGAAAAGTTATCAAAATGCCCTTAAAAGGCCGGTAAGGTAAGAAAATACAAAGCAAAAGCTAGGAAGTAGGCCCTACCCCTTGTGCATGAAAATATCATGTGGAAAATGTGGTGGTGACTCATCGAAGGAACAATTTGGGAACCTCCTGGGAAATGTTGAGAAAAATTATCAAAATGCCCCTAGAAGGATGGTAGAGCAAGAAAATATGAAGCAAAAGCTGGGAAGTGGGCCCTACCCCTTGTTCATGAAAATACCATGTGGAAAATGTGATGGTGACTCACCATATAAGTCATTATTTCATTCATACCATATAAGAAAAAAATAATAAATAAGAGAAATAAAATTACCCATAGTTAAAGTAAATTAACCTTCTTTAATTAAAATTAACCATGCTCAAAATAATTAATCTTGATTAGTGACAAATTCAAAATAATTAGCATTAACCTAATCCTAAAAGGATAATTTATTACATTTAAATTTATTTTAGAAAATAAAAATTACATGCAAATTTACCAAAATTCTCTTAAATAGAAAATTAATTCCAAAAGCACCCTTAAATGGCTGAATGATATTATGGCCTTGCAAGGACTTATTTGCTTCATTATCCATCTTCTAACTCTAAATTCTCTCTAAACTTAAACTGCTCTAAAATCCCAAAATCAGACACTAAGTTTAAACCTCCAACTTTGAACTTTAAGTTAAATCAAGACAAAACCGCAAAGTCCAACCATCACCACTAGGGGATCTTGTGTGGACTAGCAAGGGAGAGTAATATCAGTCATAAAAGCCCCACCAAATCCATCACAAAGTCTTCAACAAGTAGGATTTTACCTTATATTTTTCTAAGCTTTACTCTTATATTTATTGTTAAATTTTCTTCTTCTTCTTTTCTAAGATCTATGGATCTCTTTTTGTTTGAACTTATTGGAGCTCAAAACTACCCTTGATGGTTAAATACGAGCATCACAAATTTTTATGGATGGATCTAAGGACACATAATGAACCAAGTGCTAAGCTTCATGACACCAAAGTCATATGACAAGAAAATTGAAAAAGGACCCCTTGTTCATACACCTATAGCATTCGTCCACTTCCTACTAAATTAGAAGATCTTGAGTTTAAAATTTTGATTAGGGTGTAAAGAGAAAGCTAACCAAGTATAATTATGGAATTATAAATTTTAAAGAGGCTTAAAGTGGAATTATTAAGAATGGATTTTGATGAGCTTAAGGAGGTGATTAGAAATTAATTATGGAGTAGAAGTGGGAATAAGGGCATTCGGCCATGCCACCTAATCAAGGAAGAAAACCCCTAAAACTTTTCAAGGATGGTGTATTGAATATCTTAAATGTTAATTAGTGTAAATTACCTTTCTTAAAGAACAAAAATTGAACTATAATGCCCTAGGACTAGAGAGTGTGCATTCAGACATCTAGGTAAGAAATGGGAAAATAGGCTATTTGGGATGCTTAAGGATAATTACATAAGATATGAGTAGAAAACTTAAAGTTCATGAACAAGGAGGCAAGAAAGTAGATTTATTAATGGAACAAGCCTAAATAGCTAAGTTACTAGTCAAGAAGAATAAAACATATAACACTTAAAATTGAATTAAGTAAATGGTGCATAAGACTTTAAATTAATGACACAAAGAGTAAATAATTAAAAGGCCATTTGGCCAACTAGAGAATGAGGTTATAATCCATAATATTTTATTTAAAATATTAAGAAGAACTTAACCTTTGAGAAAAGGAAAAGTTTAAGAGGTAACTCAAGAGGATGAGTGGACTAAGATCCCATAAGTGATTCATCATAAATTTTAAGAATTGAGCAAGTTGGACAAGTTATGGGAGTAAGTGTATATGTTACCAAGAAATAACATCAAGCTAAAATAAGAAAATCTTGAATTTGAGATGAATCTTTGTAAACATCCATTTATGTCCAAGGCCTCCATTTTTTAAATTAATTAATTAAATATGTAAATAAATAAATAATAAAAAAAAACAGAAAAAACAGAATGAACAGAACGTAGGAAAATAAATAAGGAAACAAAAGAAAAAAAGAGAAAAAACCAAAATAAGCAAAAAGGAAAAAAGAAGAAGAAAGTTAGGAGTTCCAAAATTGATAACCAAAAAATAAATAAATAATAATAAATAAATAAATAAATGGAAATTGAAAAAATAGGAAAGAAATAAAAAATATATTAATAAAACAGAAAATTAATAGATAAGCTAATTAAAACAGAATTAATAAAAGAAAAATAAATAAATAAAAATATATATATATATATAAAACAGAAAATTGAAAAAGGGCATAAAAAAAATAAAAATAAAAATAAATCAAAAATAAATCAAAAGAAATTAAAAGGAAAAGATAAAGATTGAAAGCCAAAATAATAATTATGGAGAATCAAAAATAATAAATTGAAAATAAAAAATAATAAAAACTAAAAATAAAATGGCAAAATGTAAACAAAAATATAAAAAAATCAAAAATAAACAAAAAAGGAAAAGGCGGGAAATAAATACGAAGTTAAAAAAGAAGGAGAGGCTTGGCTCCCTGATATATATAGACGCGAGCAAGAAAAGAGGGGGTCTTTTTCATTTTTGGAAAAAAACAGAGTCTCCCGCTCCCTCTCGATTGCGATCTTCATCCTTGGTTCCTGGGGGGATTTTGGGTTTCTCTTGTACTCGCTCTCCTGGATCTGATGTTCCCCACTGTCCTCTAGCTTCGCCTTCTTGGAGTCCTCCTCAAAGCAATCGCGGTTGGAGGAGAAGCAGAGGATACTTCCATGGCTATTGAATCCAAGAACAGAATCTGCTCCTGTACTTGCATCATCTGAATTCCAAAGAACCGCATTGATCTCAGGTGAAGAAGAATCCTACCTCGGTAGATTTTTAGTTTATGTTGAGCTTAGAGTCTTCTTCTGTAAAGTGGAGTGAGGCTAGGATAAGGACAAGCGATTGTCATATTTTCTTGTCCTCCATTTCTTGGATCATAATTTTCAGTTGAATGATTCCAATTCGGGTGAAATCAAATCCAAATCTACCTTCCACATAAAGTTTCTGTAGATGAAGCATCATGATACAAATCTTGCATGTGAAATTTTGTGCATGAGATGTAGATCCCTGTTTCTTTGTGTTTAATTAGATTAGATTTAAAACCTGTATATGGTTGATTAAAATCTATGTTCGATTACATAATTAAGAGATATAATGTCAAGAACAAGCAACTCATTACTGGTAGTTCAAAGGCTGATCCAAAGGTAATCGATCATCTGGAATTAGCAAGAGCCGGGCCATTGTATACACTCTGATCTTCAAGATAAATGAGAGAGTTCGAATTCCAACCCCCTCGCTTCATATGCATGCACATAAGGCCAGAGGTTAGTTTACAACGAGAGGCCAAAGCTGGTTTTACTCTGATATCCTCGGTAGGGGACCTGTTTGGATGGCAAGGTCGATCATTGGCAGGACCAGAGCTGGTTGAGGGCAAAACTGAGTGGGTAGATGTAGAAGCCCAACTGTTCTCTCAGTCTTACGAGTGTTAGGCCGAACCAAACATACCCTGGGCAGTAGCAGGGCTGAACGCATGAATTGAGCAAGGGACCAACCCTATTCATGTAAAGAGGAATGTATATTTGACACCATAGGGAGTTTTAGTTACCACTCACAGAAGAAATCAGTTTTCATAGCTAGAAGTCCTTCACAAGTTCCAGGAGTCATCAGCATCGGCGTTGACCCATACAATTTCCATACCGAAATTAAAGGTTAAATTGATCACTGTGAAGTAGAAGTGGAAGCTAGAGCTGAGTGCTTATCGAATCAGGCGGGACCGCACACGCGACGTTGTGGAATTGAAGCTAGCATGGGCTCTCAAAGGCAATCTGGAAAGCACGAATGTAATGGTCAACAGAGACGACGCTGTGCATGTGCGTATATATGGCTTCACCGCATAGAAGACTCACTGAATGCATTAATCTAATTGAGGGAAAGTAAATCATAACCAAATGGGTTAGCCCAATCGTCAAAGACGCCGTTTACAACCCACGGGGCATGGGTTCGATCCCCCTAAGGAACATTTTCCCTTTTAAAACAAGCCAACCATGTACCCTCTAAACACTGCCTCAAATTAATGGCTAAGTGTTAAAGTATCAAACAGGCGCTTGGCCTGGTGGTTCGACGCGTTCCCCGTAGGCTCCAAACCAAGGGTTCGAACCCCCCTGAAAGCATTTCTCTCTTTTAAATGCCCAAGCCACCGAGCCGCCTCTTCAAGCCACCTAAGCCACAAGCCAGGTGAACCATTCAAGCTTCCCTCAAGCCATATTGAAACCATGCAAAGCCCTAAGCTTCCAGAAATTCCATTTAGGCCCCCTAAATCTCTAGAAATTACAAATTAACCCCAAGCTTCTAGAAATTACAAATTCCATTTATGTTTTGACCTCTAAACTTTTCATATTTACATCTTAACCCCTACACTCTCCATATTTACAATTTGACCCCTAAAACTCCCAAAACTCCGATTAAACCCACCGCGCCTCAATAGTTACAATCAAGAAAATTCCTTCTAAAAATCTCATTTTTCTTTCCTTAACCTCATGCAACGGGCCTTAAAAACGAACTGGTAGCTTTTCCTGCTGTTCGTTGTTTAGAGGTCCGTATGGGTCCAAGTGCAGCCGTAGTTATCTTGGGCCCTGTGCATATGTGGATTGGGATTGCCTTTCCTTTTTTTTCAATTAAATAAAATCTCATTTTTGCATTCCTTAATCTCACACAACGAGCTCTAAAAACGAACTGGTATCTTTTTCTGCTGTTCATTGTTTAGAGATTCGTATGGGTCCAAGTGCAGTCGTAATTGTCTTGGACCCTGTACATATGTGGATTGGGATTTCCCTCCTCTTTTTTTAGACAAAATAAAACTCATTTTACATTCTTTAATCTCACACGACGAGATCTAAGCACAAACTAGTAGCTTTTTCTGTCATTCGTTGTTTAGAGATTCGTATGGGTCCAAGTTGAATCGTAGTTGTCTTGGGCTCTGTGCATATGTGGATTAGGAAGCATCCTTAAAACATTTCCAAAAAAGCAATAATGAATTCACCCCTTAAATTCAAGCACCTTTTGAAGGTCAAGCCTTCAAATCAAACCAGAACTACGTAAGCCTTGAATTTCTCATTGCACCCGGGAATACGTAGGAGCAGGATCAAGTCCTGTCAGGCTAACCTCCATTAAGTATTTATTTTCACGCTAATTAAAGGGATCAAACAAGTTTCAAATAATCACACACTCAGTTTAAGGGTACCGTTCTTCGGAACGGGCGAGTGGGGTGCCTAACACCTTCCCCACTCGTAACTGACTCCCGAACTTCGAATCTCATCCTCGAGTCAGAGTTTTTTTCCAAATATTTTTCCCTTAAATAAAAATTTGGTGGCGACTCCACTTAATCCAAATAAATCTATTTTTTAAAATTTTAGCGAGTTCGTCGTCTCGTCGCGAGGACGATTGCGACAATCTTAACTTTAAAATATTAGGCTAACTTTTATATTACTTTATGAGTACATAAAGAGTAATGTGAATGGTATGGATATTGCTCATGGTTGATTAGATAATGATATATTACATGATTGTCATGTATGGATAATGATGTGATAGTAGTATGAAAATAGAGACTAAATGTGCATCACCTATTGGTTAAATTCTTTGAGCATGCACATTATCTAGAAGCCTTTAAAAATAACCTATGTAACTAAAGGATCATTAAAGAAAGAACTTATGTGAAAAGTTAATACTACTCTTAATGTGCCTTATGCATATTCATAAGGCACCAAGTCCTTCTAGAGTGGACAAAAAGGTTCTCCAAAAGTCCTTCTATTATGAAATGTCAGGTCTTCAATATTTATGATGGCGATGACCATCAAGAAATGAGCTCATGTCCTATTAATATAAGGTACAGTAGCAGAGCTAGTGAGAAGATATTGTTTGATTAATTATTAATGAATTCTATGTCTTAATTATCACTGAGAGTGATAGAGAATAGATAAGAATTATGTAAGACATAGAAGATATGATAATCAAATGAAATCTATGATGTGATCCCAAAGATTTATGATCCTTAAGTAATTTATATGATTAATTAAAAATATTCGTCTTGTGTAAAAGAAATCCACTTCAGCTAAAGTTTTTGAAAGATTAAAAATAAACCTGTATGCATGACATGTTTTCAAATAAACTAAAGTAGCTGGGATGAAGGTGATCTTACTAACCTTAGGGTAGAATCCTATAGAAAAACTTAGTTTCTCACTCCTTCGTCCATCATTTTCTTCCCTTACGCCCCCAATGTCTTTAGCAAATACAGTAGTCTTCGTGAAACTGAGTAATGTGAACTAGATTGCAAACACTCATGGACTAATCATTACAGCTCAAGCCTTCCACCCTAATGAGGTGTTTCCACCTTCATTCGGTTACTAGGCACCACTAGCAACACCTACTAAAGACTCTTCTTCATTAGAAGGAGAAACTGACCTGCAAACATCATCCCACTACTACATCTCCTTGCATGTCTAGTCGCCCCAGGACAGTTCCCAATTCCCCAAGAGATGGTAGATAGGACCTCTGTCACCCTAGATGAGAGCTTATGGTTGGAACATTATCACCATCTGTCTTGAAGTGTTTGTAAAGTTTTGTCTCCAAGAAAAGAGAAGTCAAGTCATACCCATAATGTACAATTTATAAATAGATGGATGAATGTATCCGAATTACTAAAAAGTAGATTGTATTATAGTATATGTAGTATACGTAAATAGAAATAATAATTGTACATGTACTTAGGTATTTAAAGGCGTACATGCCTTTTTCTACTTAACTTACTAATTATGTATAATTACAGACTAAATAATTATAAGTTATATGAATGCTAGTATGCTTGAGTTGTGATGAACTGAATTACTACTTATTAGAGAAAAATAGAATAGTGGAAGTAATTTATAGTGTTAACGGACTATACATGCATGAGAATACCTATTTGTTTACATTCTGCTACGAATGCTATTTCGAAGCGGCTTGCATTTTATACTAAAGTTTTTTAAACAAAAAATACCATATTTTCACTAAAATTTATTTTTAAAAGACTCTTGCATCGTGAGATAGCAGTTCTAATGTGGATCCATGTGTACGACTTAAGCATAAAAATGGACTTTATTTTTAGGGTATTATAAGATCGGTCTCCCTTGCCTTAATGATTGACATTATATTTTTCCTGTTTTATTTTTCATTTGTTAGGATTAGGTGTTATTTTTCTTTTATTAGGATTCTATACATTTTTTACTCCTAGATAGTTTCTTATACTTTTCATGTTCAAATTTCGAAAACCTATGTCACTTGGCATTATTATCTTCAGCCTCACTTTATATGATTATCTAACTCTAACATATGTGTTTAGAGAAAGCAAGCTAACGTAATGGAAAAAGGACTTCTTTCCCAATTGTTGACACCCAACGGGAAATAGATTAAGGATACTACTGTCTGCTAATTTTGAGAAGGGAGACCCTCTCCCTCCTCGACCATTACATTTGAGGCAAGTCCTTTTTTATTCTCCACTATAACGCGTTTTTGTGTGTGTATGTAATAGCTTAAGTTTAAGGAGGAAAACCTACTCCCTCCTAATTATTTTGAGAAATATATTATCCCTCCTTCTGTTTGTGTTTCTTTCTACATTGGTAATTAGTTTTTCTAGTTAAATTAAGAGAATGTAGAAGATTAAGTTTATGAAAGATATGTGTGCCTTGTAATACCCTTACATGCTTAATTGTTTGAATTATTTGCCAGTTTTAGGTTTATAGATCTCCAATATTCTGTAGGACATTAATCTAATAATGACATGGAACTCTTAATAAAAATAATTGATAATTTTTCATGTTCCTTTTAATTGAAGTTGCACCCAAACCCCCCCTTCACTCTCTCTCTCTTTGTTAAGTAATTCTCATCTAGCATGTACACTCTAGAACTTGTCTTGTAATCTTGTCAAGGCTTGTATAAGTTGACTAAATAATAAGAAAAAGATAAAGGCAAATTAAGTTTCCTTCGTTAAACTTGTATAATCATTATAATTTTAGGTACCCTTACATTATAATTGATGTAAAGTAAATGCTTGCGAATATGTAAGTGATCAAAAAAGGAAAAAGATAAAAAAGAGAAAGAAAGAAGAAAAAGAAAAAGTGTGAAAAATCTTGGGAAAATAAAAATGGTAAACTCATAAAACCCCAAGAAAATGTGTTTATAGTCTAAAGGTTTAGGGTTATTAAAAATAAAGCAAATGAATAAATCCCTTTCTATTTCCTTTCCTTCTTATATCTAACCTAATTGTGTAATTCCTTTGTTGCATTTTTAACCTTAAACACCTTTATATTTTTATATGTAATTTAAATTTTAATGGAGATTTAAGGTTTGTGGGCAATCCTATGGTAGTTTACAATTGCAAGAAGCAAAGCGGTAGTGACATATACCCTAACACACTTCAAATATGGTTAGAAAAATGATCCCCTCTACATGTGGAACTTGATTTTAGGGAATTAAGACCTTAATTGGATAATTGTTAATTGTTAATTGTTCTTATGATGGTAATTATTCTTGTCTGCTACATGTTTAATATGTGAGGTTTCTAGTTTTTATACTTGCTACATTTTCATTACTTGCGTGTGAACACTGAATTATGTCCGAGGATAAATTTAAAACCCAAAATAAATCATTTTGTTTTTTTAGTCTAAAATAAAAAAAAATAACAAAACAAAAGAGAAGAATAGAAAAATAAAGAAAAATAAATTTTTAGTTAAGAATTTAGTTAGAAAGTTAGTTGGATTAGTTAATGATGGTTAAGAATTAGTTAGAGAAAAAAAAAAGAAAAAAAGAAAAAAGAGAAAAGAGAAAAATCAGAAAACAAAAGGCGGAAGCTTCTTCACTTCTAAAAATTTTTTCCCTTTCTTTTTTTTTTAAATTTTATCTATAAATAGGGACTTTCATTTAGTTCAAGGGGATTCTTCATTTCTAAGAAAAAATTTCAGAATTTCTAAGGAGGGAGAGAGAGGAGCACTTTGGGTCATTGAAAGGGGGTTTTTAGATTTTTTCTAAGAGGAGCACCAAAGAGACTCTTGAATTCTACATCTCATTGAGCACCTCCTTGGCCTCCATGGAACCAGTTATTCATCACCTTCCAAGATGCTATCAAGTGGCATTCAAGAACATCAATGGAGGTTAGATCTTGCTTCTATTTCGTTTAATTTTCTTTAAAAATTCTGAGATTTGTATTCAAATTTTGGCACCAAATTTTCGAGTTCATCTTCGTCTCTGTTTTTCGTTTTCATTTTTGATCGGTCAAATGATCTCCGATTTTGATTCTTTTTGTTGCTTTCTCTTAGTATTTGCCTATAGTTTCTGGAATGGTATTATGTTTCTAATTTGGATATGAAATGAAGTTTTTATGGCCGAATTATTGAAGCATGTTCGTCCTGGTGCGCAAATGAACCTATCTTGTTTGATTTGTTCATAACTTGCTCATTTCTGATCTGATTTTTGTCAAAATTGTTTTGTTTGATTCCTATGATTCATATATTTCAATTGATCAGTTTTAATTTTTCAGATCTCTGGAAAAATATTTTTGAAAAGTTCTGAGATTTGAATTCAAATTTTGGCGCCAAAATCTCTTGTGTCTTTGAAGTTCTTTTGTAGATCTTGTTCTTTTAACCTTGTTTAGGTATTATTTTTCATGTGTTGATCCCTGCATATGTATTTATTGGTACTAATTTTTTAGATCTACCAAAAGAAAATATTTAAAAAAAATTAGTATAATCTACTTTTTGCTCACATATGATCTATTAAGTGCAACTTTTAAAATTCCTTCAAAACATCGATTCTCACGCAATGAGCTCTAAGTGCGAACTGGTAGAATACCCTCTTGTTCGACATTTAGAGAGTCATATGAGTCTAAGTGCAGCCCTCATTTGTCTTAGACTCTGTGCATATGTGGAACCGAGAGAATATTTGAAAATCAAAGAATTCAAAACATTTCTAAAATTCCTCCAAAACTTCGGTTCTCACGCAATGAGCTCTAAGTGCGAACTGGTAGCATACCCTATTGTTTGACATTTAGAGAGTCATATGAGTCTAAGTGCAGCCCTCGTTTGTCTTAGACTCTGTGCATATGTGGATCCGAGAGAATGTTTGAAAATCAAAGATTTCAAAACACTTCTAAAATTCCTCCAAAACCTCGGTTCTCACGCAATGAGCTCTAAGTGCGAACCGGTAGCATACCCTACTGTTCGACATTTAGAGAGTCATATGAGTCTAAGTGCAGCCTTCGTTTATCTTAGACTCTGTGCATATGTGGATCCAAGAGAATATTTGAAAATCAAAGATTTCAAAACACTTCTAAAATTCCTCCAAAACCCCGGTTCTCACGCAACGAGCTTTAAGTGCGAACTGGTAGCATACCCTACTGTTCGACATTTAGAGAGTCACATGAGTCTAAGTGTAGCCCTCGTTTGTCTTAAACTTTGTGCATATGTGGATCTGAGAGAATATTTGAAAATCAAAGATTTCAAAACACTTTTAAAATTCCTCTAAAACCTCGATTCTCACGCAATGAGCTCTAAGTGCGAACTGGTAGCATACCCTACTGTTCGACATTTAGAGAGTCATATGAGTCTAAGTGAAACCCTCGTTTGTCTTAGACTCTGTGCAAATGTGGATCCAAGAATGCATTTAAAAATCAACATTGTCAAAACACTTCCGTAATATTTGGTCTCGCGCAATGAATTCTAGGTACGGACTAAGAATATTCTTTAAAAATCCAAAATACTTTCTCAATATTGTATAAACCTTCTTATGAATATCAAGTCTTCCAAACACCCGAACTACGTAGCCTTGAATTTCCCATTGCACCAGGGAATACGTAGGAGCAGGATCAAGTCCTGTCAGGCTATTTTCATACAAACCTGTTTATTTTTATTATATTTAAGGGATCAAACAATTTTTAAAGAAAATCACACACTCAGTTCAAGGGTACCGTTCTTCGGAACGGACAAATAGGGTGCCTAACACCTTTCCTATTTGTAACCGACTCCCGAACCTAGAATTTCATCCTTAAGTTAGGGTTTTTCTAAAATTTTTCCCTTAAAATAAAATTTGGTGGCGGCTCCACATACAATTAAATTCATTTTCAAAATTCTAGCGAGTTCGTCGTCTCGTTGGAATTACGGTTGCGACGAACTTGATTTTAGGGAATTAAGACCTTAATTGGATAATTGTTAATTGTTCTTATGATGGTAATTATTCTTGTCTGCTACATGTTTAATATGTGAGGTTTCTAGTTTTTATACTTGCTACATTTTCATTACTTGGGTTATTTATTGGGAGCAAGAAATGTTTAAGTTTAAGGATGTGATAAACCACCATTCTATTGACTTATCTGCAGGAAATTAGTTATAATTATGGTATAGTTAATTACTATTTGAGTGTAATTTTACCTAATTTTCCTTATTTCTTTTAGAATGATCACACAAGCATTAAATCTAAAACTCGGTGTATTTTGGGTTAAAAAGGAAAACTAGGCATAAAAGGGACAAAAGAATGATGGAAGAACCAAAATTCCATTAAATGAAGCTTGCACAGTTATGTTGGACTCAAAGATTATAACACCCAAAAAATGGAATGTTTTTATGCTTAAATCGTACATTTGGTTCCATTATTAGACTGTTATCTCATGATATGGATTCTTTTAGAAAATAATTATTAGCGAAACTACAATAAATTTTAAAAAAAAAACTATGATATAAATTATGAGCCTTGTTGATATAACATTCATAACAGGATATAAACGATTAAGCGTTCTTATGTGCATATAGGTTATTACCATTACAAACTACTTTCTTCATTTTAATTGTGTCTAATTGATAATAAATCAATTTAAACATAACTCATACATACAAACTTAAACTTCATATAATTATAAAGTCCTTATTACATATTCATAATTAGTCTTAGGGACTAGGGCCTTTACACCTTCTTAATTACATACAATAATGTATACACCTTGTTTACATGCATATTTAGTTCATACCCTAATGTATTAACCAATCTACAACTACCTAATAATAATTAGGATGCCTACATCCAACTATTTACAAAATTTACATTATCAATATGACTTTTTTCTTCTTCTTCCTCCTTCAGAAAAGAAACAGGGACTTAGCAAACCACCTTAGGACTAGCGATGAAAGCACTCCAACCACATGTTTTGATCCAAGGAGACAAAATTTCCATCTAGCATTTCTTGGTATACTTGAAAGGGGTAGGGCATAAGGTATGGAGAGCTACCTTAAATGACCAGACCTACGATAAACTATGATAGTACGATAGAGTCTACGGGTTAGTTTCCCCTTTGGAGGAAGAGGAGTCTTCAGCAGTTGGAGCCTTTTGCACCCTAAAGCTAGCGAAGGCGGGAAAACTCTGTTTGGATGAAAAGTCTCCAAGGGAATGGAGAATTTCATTGTAGAGAAGTTCGAACTCATGACTGCAGAGAAAAACTAGTGTCCCAAAGAAAAGTAAATATGTATGCTAGCCTGAGCTGTAATCAACAACCCATGAGGGTTTGTTGTTCAATCAAAGTTGCTAATGTCTATAAACTTTACTACTGTCGCAAATGACATCAAATTTGTTTGGGAAGAAAATGGAGAAGTAGGGGTGAGAAACTAAGATTCTTAGTAAGATTCTACTCTAAGTTTAGTGTCATCACTTTCACCCTAATCACTTCAATTTATTAGAAAAAAATCATGACATACATACATGATTGATTTTAATCTTTCAAAAACTCCTACTGAAGTGGATTATTTTTATATGGGAAAATTGTTTTTACATACACATGTAACTTACTCAAACATCATAAATCTTTGGGATCACATCATAGATATTATTTGACCATCATTTTCTCTATGTCTCACATTTCTCATATCTATTTCCTATCACTCTCTTAGTGATGATTAAGACATAGGCATACATTAACATTAATCAAACAATATCTTCTCACTAGCTCTGTTACTCTACTTAAGGATATAAGCTCATTCCTAGGTGGTCATCACCATATTAAATATTAAAGACCTAGCACTTCATAATAGAAGGATTTGTAGAGAAACCATTTTGTCTCCTAGGAGAACCCTTTTGTCTCCTCTTCGGTAGGACTTTGTTTCCCTTTGGATGTATACAAGGCACAGTTAAGAGTAGATTAACCTTTTTCAAATAATGTCTTTCTTTAGTGATCCTTTAATCAATTAGGTTTATTTTTAAAAGCTTCTAGATAATCATACATGCTCAATTAATATCCAACTAATATTCCATGCACATATTCACAACATCAATCACACATGATCCTCAAACATAACATCATTCTATACACATTCATGAGTAATCATCTTTCATCTTACATTAGACTTTATGCATTCATAAATAAGTACACAAGTTGACTTAACATTCTCAAGCATATAATTTCTTCTAAATTAAGACTTAGTTATGCTTCTCATTTATTCTTGGGTAACATAATCATATATACCCTTACATGTTCAACTTGTTTAATTCATAACATTTTATGATGAATCATTCATGGGAGCTTATTCCACTCAACCTTTTAAGTTATCTCTCAGCCTTTCCTTTTCTTAAGGGTCAAGTTGTTTCTTATAATTTTATAAAACTTATAAGTTTTTCCTTAGATGGCTGAATGGAATCTCTAGAGTTCTTTACTCTTTGTGTACTTCAATTTGCATGTCCTATGCATAACCTAATTAAATTAGGTTTAAGGGTTATGTGTTACCAAGATTTTAACTTACTTGTATCTATTTAGTCACACATGGCCGAGTGAAACCATAACCTTGCTTGGCCTCTCTTAAACCCTTATTCCATTTCATTTACATGGTAAACATCCTTATTACACCTTAATTAGATTTTAAAATCATCTCCCTTTAATTTAACTCAAGGTTGTTGAATTCCCACATAATAGTCCTAAGGCATTCTAGTTTTCTTTCCTTTAACTTAGAAGATGATTTTTATTAATTAAGGTTTAGGCCATTAAACATTACCAAGTTTAGAAATTTTTTAAGACTTGTCCATTCTTAAGAGGTATGGCTAAATTTTAGATTATCCATTTAGTACACCATGATTCATGTTTTTATCATCCGCTTAGACATTTTTTACTCAAATTTAAGTCCTAATCATGGTTTTCACTTAATTTCATCAATTATGGCCATCATGGCTTAATGGTCATCCACAACATTTCTAAACCTTTCTTATACTTTTAATTCTTCTTATTTACTTACTAAGCGTTCCTAATTAACCTTATTCAAGATTTCAACTCATTCTTTTTTAATTAAGAATAAGGTTTCCAAATACTACTCTTAGCTTCTAAAGCATTATATCTCACCTTTTCTTAACTCAAATTGATGAATTTTTCTAGTTAGACTTTAGGCCATAAAGCAGTACCACGTTTGGCTAATTTTAAGGCTTCTCCTTCACTCTTGGAGGTCATGGCTGAATGGTCAATTTCCACCTCACAGCTCCATGATTCATTCTTAGTTATCAATTTATGCATCCTTGAACCTAGTTTAAGTTTTAATTATGGTTTTAACTTGATTTCATAATTTTTAGCCACCATGGCCAAATTATCAACCTGGCCACTTCCAAATCGTTCTTCCACACTTAATTCTTCTCATTTACCAAGTGATAGTTCTTAATACTCCATAATCAAATTTTAAACTAATTTTCTCTTAATTCCCCAAAAGTGGCCAAATGCACATCTCTTGATTCTAGGACATTTTGGTTCAATTTTTCTTCTATTAAGAGTTGATCAAACCAGTTGAGACTTAATCTTATAGATCATTCATCCTTAGAAATTTTTATAGTTTTTACTCCATATTTAGTGAAGTTGGCCGAATGCTCACTTTCAGCACCTAAAGTCATTTTTTCCAAAATTTCTTCTCACATTATCTTGGTTCCATGATTTTGTGCACTTATAGCACATTTAAAACTTAAATCCATCAATACTTGTCCTTACTCCTTAGCGTTGATCATGGTTAAGAAAAGTCATAGGTGCCTTATGAAGTTTGCTCCATTTTTTGTTCCAAAATTTCAACTTTCTCTTAGTAGATTTTATATCTATGTCCAAATTAAGCTTATGGAACTTATGGTATAATTTTTCATAGACTTTTAAGTATTTTGGTCCAAGGGTTAAAATGTGGACATCTTAACACATAATTCCATAATGTTAAGAAAATCATCAAGCTTTAAGCATAAAAATCTTCGAGATACTAATTTTAAAGGCAAATAAATGTAGATTCACTATATCTACTTCAAGATCCATCCATCTCATACCATGAACACTTAAAAAAAATTTCCTCATGAGATCTCAAATCTTCCCAAAGCATCAAAATTAATTTTTAAGAAATTTTAACTGATTAAATTGCTTCTAAGGTAGTTAAAAGGACTTTAATCCATCAAAACTTAACTTTAAATCTCAAAAATCACTAAAAATGGATTATGCTTGTATTTAACCATTCAAAGGAATTTTTAAGCTCTCATGAGTTCAAATAAAATGAGATCCATGGGTTTTGGATAGAGGATCCACAAAAAGAAGAAAACAAACCATGAAAATTAAGATATAAAGCTTAAAAGACAAAGTAGTAAAATACTACTTGATGGAGACTTGATGTTGGGATTTTGTGCGGATTTGATGTCTGGTCTTGGTCCCCTCTTAGTGGTCCACAAAGGTCTCTTGGTGGTGGTGGTGAGGCTTTGATGATTAGAAGTTGATTTTAACTTAAACTTCAAAGATAGAAGCTTAGACTTCAGGTGAAATTTTAAGATATTTGGATTAGATTAAACTTTGGGAGTGTTTATAGAAATTTGCTACGTGTTAAGGGGTTAGAAACTGATGCAGATAAAGTCTTCCAAGGCCTTTAGTGAATTCAACAAAGCTAGGATAGTTTAGGGATTAATTTCCCACTTAAAAATATTTTGGTAATTTTGCATGTAATTTTCATTTTCCAAAATAATTCAAAATGTAAGGAGTTATCCTTTTTGGATTAGATTAGCGCTAATCATGCTGAGTTTGTCACTAACCAAGTTTAATTTACCCTAAGCATAGTTAATTTTAATTAAACAAGTTTAATTAACCTTAACCATGGTTAAAGGAATATTTACATTTATGATTTTTGTGTTATATGAAATAAATAGGATGATGACTCATATGGTGAGTCACCATCATATTTTGCACATGAAATTTTTGTGCAAGTAATGTAGGGCCCACTTCTGGTTTTTACTTCACATTTTCTTGCCCTCATGGCCTTCTAGGGATATTTTCGTAATTTTTTACAACATTACTCGAGAGGTTCCCAAATTGTTCCTTTGACATTTCTAACACTTATTGGTTTGTTCCCAAGTCATTTTAATGTCATTTGGTATTTTTCTGAAAATAGTTTATCCCTTTGTACAGAGTAGAGCTTTGTAAGGGTGTTTAAGTATTGTTGAAGTTTTCTGTGTGCTTTTTCGTCCTTTCTTTGTTATGAATATTTTCTCATAACTTTTAGTCATCCTTGATGTTTTATAATCCCTTAGAATTTCTTATACACTTTGTTTTACATTTTTAATGCACATTATTTGGGTTACCTAAGTGTAGGGGCATTTTCATCATTTGCACCAAATTTTCTAATTTCTCTATCATTAGCTCTTATTCCTATTTTTTTTCTTAATAAAGGTTATTTTTAACCTAAAGAGTTCGTTATGAGAATTTATGGGTGTTACAAGGACGTCCTTATAAAATCCATGGATTTCTAACACAGCCATGCAAATTTAAGCACAAACATGCTAAATGATGACCATAGTTATGCCAACCCTAAATGATGTAGAAGACAACCTAGGTCAACTCTAATAGCTTATAGAAAAATTTAGACAACCCTAATGGTGCAAGAGGTGACTTAGGTCAACCAAATTCACAACATATAAAGTACAAACCTATTGTAAGAAAGATGAATATGAAAGTGCAAGCGTGACTTAGGTCACCACTGTTACCCTTTCCACTTTCATATTCATCTTTCTTTTGGTATCCTCACGTAAGATCTTGTCAAAATAAGTTCTTTAATAGTTTGACTTAAATTGTCTATTTTTATTCTTTCCTACATCAGGATTTTGCAATTCTTTTTTTTTTCTATAATTAAGATTATGGATTTTTTGTTCTTTAGATTAGTATATTACTGTTGTCTTTATTTACTATGAGTAACTAATCCCCAAATTATGAGAATTTGGTGAAATTTATGATGTAACCAATTGAATCTCTTATCTATTTTATAAATGGTTTTTTTTTTCTATTTAGTTGTGTTTGCCTTATTATGCTTACTAGTTGATGAGAATTGACCACTCTTGTTAATTTCAAAGTGGATTAGAGGATATGCAATCATATCATTGTCTTATTAACATAAATATAAGGTAAACTAAATCTATGGTTTTTAGAGAATCAATCAAAATTTTTTATTTATAACTGGTTATTAAATTAACAAATCCGGATGTTCTTTATGATTCTCTTAATTATATATCTTGCATGATTTTTGGCATAGTAACTTAGGGAAAAGATTATTACTATTGAATGACCATTGGGTAGTAATAAATTAGAACGGGTGGTTAGAAACTAAATTTCATCATTTATAAGGAAGTTTGGAGAATGAAATTGGATAAAGTCATAAGTGAAAACAAAGTCTCATGTTTTTTCATAAATTAATTCATGTTTGTTCTTTTACCTTTGAGTGTTCTATTCTTATTTGTCTTTTTACTTTTACTTTAAATATTTACAAATAAAAATCTTTCCTTAGTGAGCTCAAAAGTTAGAATTCAATCATTTTTTTAAGTATTGTTAAAATAATCCCTGTGCAAACAATAATAGATCTTGAATACCCCTTTCTACAACTAACATGTTCATTTTGCATACAATAAAGTAACTTTAGATATTTTGAATATATATGCAATGCATATTTCATTCATGTGTTGAATTGGATACCAGATACATTGTAACCATGTAATTATTCATTATTAGTACATGTATATAGGAAATAACATATGAGTAAAGATAAGCAAATGTAAGTAATTTGGAGACTGAGACACAATTAATTGGTTTGGCCATTGTGGTTTTTCTAAAACTAGTGAAATTGTTGACTTTACAATTATTCCATCATAATATTAAATGATTGTATTTATCTTTTATATATATATATTCACTAATTAATGATCCATATATAAATATAAGCTTTAATTTATCATATTTTAATAAAATAAAATTATTAGATTGGTTAAAATTATATAAATAATAAATAAAAATATTAACATACTTTAACTTATTTCGAGTTCAAATCATATTTTATTTTCACTTTGAGATGATGTTTCATGCAAATTATTTCTTTCTAATAAAATGATAAAAAATATACTTATAAAGATACTTTAATACTCAAATTAACAAAAAAGATGATAAATATATTTAATTAGGAAAAGTTAATGAGATTATCATATTAGAGAATTGGTCCATTATATATAGCAGAGTTTATTAAAAGTAAGAAAGTAGAATTCTCTCTTGAGAAAGGAAATTATCTTTATAATGAGATATAGAAAAATAGGGTTTTTATCTAAAATTTTTGGAGGAGAAAGGAAAAAGAAATTCTATCTTTGGGAGATTTCTAAAAATAAAAAAAATTGAGATTAAAATATTTCAATCCCTTTCATTTATTTGTGTTTAAGTTTCTTCAAATTAAAAGATTTTTATACATTTAAAATAGGAAAATATTTACCTCCTTTTTTCTTCTTAAACCTTTCCCTCTCTTGCTACACTAGTATCAGTGAAATCGATACTAAGGACCTAAAATGCTCTTTTTCTACATCAATGAATACATTTGCCTATGAGTAAAACTTAACAAGAGTTTTATAGTCATGTTTTGCATGCAACAATATGAAACACAAAATTCTATATCTCTATCTTAACTTTTAATAGACATTATAATATCTTATGGTATCATTTATAGAAATGGAAAGGTGAGAGTTAGCTAAATTTTAAAAATTAATCAAATTTTGTAGTTAAATTCAATGAAATCCAATAGAGTTTGATGGTAAATTCATTCCTAACTTATTAAGCTTTTACAAATACATCCCTGAATTAAAAAAAACTCCTTCATTAGTCCCCCGACTTCTATTACTGTCTTAAAAATTTTCCTTGGTTCCAACTTTTGTTAACAGAACATTGAGGTGGCATGTTAAATTCCATGAAGGATATTAAGTTCCATTGAAATGATGTTGTTTTATACCATAGTGACCCTTATGGCAACTAAAGCTACAAAATAACAATAATTTGATATTTCATTTTCTTCTTAAAAAAAAGAAAACTATGAATTCTCATTCTCAACTTTAAACATTAAAATTGGTGATCGACATCCTGGACAAGATATAAACTATCACTGCTTTAAACCCTTCTAAACAATTCAACCGACGAAATCCTTGAAGAAGGAACGATATAGAGTCTGTCTCATTCCAAAATAAATTTCTTAGATCCTTTAAGTATCTTAGATCCTATAACCTTTTCCTAAACATCTTCTTCTAGCATGTATTTTCTTATGTTTAGTAGGTAGCTAAAGCATGGCCATAACTTTGTTGGAAATAATTCAAACAAGTTCTCCATAGAAAATCTAACAAATATTGGAAGTAGGTATATTATCTTTTCTATCTTAGAACATGAATCATATACAATGGTAGGACCCCACTCTCTCATATATTGCAACTAATATGATTCTCTAATGACTCATTATCCAAGATACTTTATTGCAACAATTTGATATTTGATGCTTGAATCCACAAAAATTTTTCTTCAAGTTGCATCATTACTTACTCCTATATCAAGTTTGGATGATCCCTAAAGGTAAGTCCGAGGATGAGGGAAGCTAATATGGCCATCTTTTGATGAATAAACAATTGATTTGTTCCCCTTAATAAACTTCACATCAAATACATTTACCCAATTACCTCCACTATGCTAAGAGAAGTAAACAAACCATAGCTCTTGAATGAAGTTGCTTATATGAAGGGTGAAGTGTTCTCAGTCACCTACATGTTTCCTATCTTATTCATCTCTATGTTCATCTACGTCACTTTAAGGGTGGAAAGTACATTCAAAAAGGCATAAAAATTGTATCACAATATCAATAAAGGCCCTCCCAATGTTAATTTTACATGAACATAGAGTTCTGCACTCTCTGTGGGTCTCACATCCTATACAAAGATGGAAGAAGTAAAGGGAAACAAAAAAAAAATGGATAACCCAGAAAATTTTGGTAGAGATGCATATAATGGAACGATGAAGAAGAAAATGATGGCATCTTTCTTTTTTTAATATCCAAAGCCTTTTTAAATAGTTACAACATCATCATTTTGACATGTTTTACATTCTAGTTGGTATTTAATGTTCCAACTCAGTGTTCTGTTAACAAAAAATAAGTTAAAGATAAATTTACAAGACAGTGATAGAAATTAAGGACTAACGAAGGAGTTTTTTTAACTAAGGGATATATTGGCAAAAACTTGAAAAGTTAGGGATGAATTTGTCATCAAACTCAAATCCAATATTCTAAAGCCTGACCAAAACATTAATATTAGAAAAAATTAATATATAATTATGGAAGATATAAAAATAATAATGAATTTCTTAAAATTGTTTGATAAATAAATAACTTTTTTGCTATCCATACAATTCCATTTGCCTTCTTTTAAATTTTATAGCATATAACAATTAAACATGCATGTTGACGAACGGGGTTTTAACACCAACAACTAATCGAATGTGGATAGTAAAGAATATTGTTCGAATATAAGCTTTATTTTTTGTTCGATTCTGGATTTCTAGGGAAATGAAGGTTGATTTATTTTTCTTGTTGATTCTGTTTCATCTTATTTTTGGATGATCTTTATTGCTAATAGTTTTACTCATGTTCCATCAATTTGTACTTCTATATTATTTTTCCTTTTGTTCTTGTGTTCTAAATTCTATGTAATGTTGGGTCCATTTTTCTCTATTATAATAGTTCTACATAATCTTGGGTCTTTTTTCATTTGTAACAAGGGTATTACTTTTTCATCCCCACTGTTTTCACACCTTTCAAATTTTTTAATTTTAAATTTATTCTTCAAAATTTAATTTTTAAAAGTGTATTTTATGTTTTACAATTTAAATTTTAAAAATATATTTTTACACTTTAAAAATTAAAATTTTAGAAATTTATTTTTACAAATTAAAAATTTAAATTTTTAAAGTATTATTTTAAAGTTACATAAAACATACTTTGAAAATTTAAATTCTGAAAATGTATTTTTATATTTCCAAATTTAAAATTCAAAAATATTTGTACACTTTTAAAATTTGAATTCCTAAAATTTTATTTTTTATTTATTTAAAATATACTTTCATAATTTAAATTTAGAAAGATATTTTATATATTTGGTGAATTTTAGATATGACCAAAATTAGAGGTTTGTATACTAAGAGTCGTAACACCCACAATTTTCTAATGATAGACTTCCTAAGTTAAAAATGTCTTTTATAAGAAGTAAAGCAGAGATAAGAACAAAATCCGATAGAATTAGAGAACTTTTAACAAATGAAAAGAATATTCCTGCACTAAAATGATACAAAACAAATAAATAAGCATGTAACTCAAAATAAAATTTGAAATATATTCTAAAGGTTTAAAATCCATCAATGATGGTTAGAAAGTCATAAGAAAAGATTAAAAACAAAGAGGAAATAAAAACACCCAAAAAACATCCTTCTATTAGAAAGGGCTAGGTCTTCAAAGATTATGATGGTTACCATCAAGGAATGAGCTCATGTCATGTCCTAAGAATAGAAGATAGAGTGGCAAAGCCAATAAACAAATATTATTTGACTAAAATATATGTCATGCCTATGATACAGATTATCATTGAGAAAGTGATAGAGAAATGAAAAGAATTATGATTAAGACATAAATGAAATGAATGCAAAATGATATATGTAATATGGTATAATGTGATCTCAAGAATATATAAAATGTATGAAATCAAGAATAAGTAACTTGTATCCTTATAATAGAAGTTAGTTTCTACAATTGTAAAAAGAATCCACTTCAGTTAAGGACTTTTTTTTTTCAAAGTTAAAAGTGAACCTGTATGCATATCATCTTTCTTAATAAACTAAAGTGGTTGGGTTGGCAATGTTGACACTATCCATAGGGTAGAATCCTATTGAGAAACTTAGTTTCTCATTCCCTTTCCACCATTTTCTTTCTCGGATGTTGAGAATATCTTTCACAACGACAATGGTGGATCTTAACAACATCAGCTGGTTGGCTAATGTTCATGGGATATTAATCACAGCCCAAGCCAATGTGAGGATTTATTTTTCTTCAGGCCATATCTTTATGTTTGTTGTTTTAAACACGGACTTTTCTATTACCAATTTCTCCATACCACTAGAGGTTTTTCACCCTAATGTGGCTTTTCCTCCACCACCCGGGTATCAAGAACCCTCGACAACACATGTGGATATCTCCTCATCTTATGAAGGGGAGAGCAACCCGCAGATGCCCTTTCATTACTATAGTTCCTCCCATGAGTAGTCTTCACAAGGCAGCTTTCTCTTCCCTAGGTCGTACCCACTCAAGGATTTATCAAGAGATGAGAGATGGAGCCTACTAAACCTTGGATGAGAGCCTATGATTAGAGCCTCAAGGCCCCCACTATTGAAGCATTAATTGGATCTGATGAAGTTGAAGGTTGTTTCTACCTAATAAAATAAATTTTCTATAATATAGTCAAGAATAAATGCATGATAAATAAGTGATATGTAGTTTAGTTATATAATATGTATAAGTAAGTATGTAGAGGCACCGATGCCCTTAGCTTAGCTTTCTTTTTAACCTAATAGACTATGTGATTATAATGTTTATGCAATTCATGTCATATAAGTGTTTGTTCTAAGTTTTGAACCAAAGTGATTGTAACAAATATTAAGCCGGTATAAGTAATATATACCTGTACTACATGTATAGATGTGTATTATACTTAATTAACATAGTTAAATTATCAAATTAACGTGAGTGATGATGTTAAGATATTTAATTTAATTTACGTTAATTGCTTTGACAAGACTCATAATTTTAATAAAGATTTTAAAAGAAAATTTTCCCGTATTTTCAATACCAGTAATTTCTTAAAGTATTCCACATCATAAAGTAATAGTCTAATATAAAATAGATGATACAAATTAAGTATAAAATTAGCTTCATTTTCAAGGTGTTACAAGGGTGGTACTTCACAAAGAGGTAAAGGAAGAAGTACTGAAGAAGATAGAGTGGAAAAATCGTTTAGACCAATTACTCCTGCCTATAACCGACATGTTTGTGATGCACAAAAATTTAATGATGGTATAGATCATGAGCATGTTTATGTTCCTACTGATGTTGTTATAGAAGAAGAGACATTTCCAAATGGTCCAGTGGATAAGTCTATTCTTCAATCATATTGTTAACATGTAGCTTTTTTTATACGGTTTGGAGAGGTGAGAATTTTTAGTGTTTATTTATTTAAAAATATCAAACTATTTATTTATTTATTTACCCTTATGTTTTTTCAAGATTGTGGTGCTCTCAAGATGATGCTAACCCACAGATGAAAGTTAAAGGAGACAAAGGATGCATAAATATTGAACATTGTACAAGAAGATGGGTTGAAACTCCTAGTACAATGTAATCACTCCATTATAAACAAGGATTGTCGTCGACTTTTGTAGAAAGGTGGCATAGGGACACATGCACCTTTCATTTTCCTGTGGAAAAGATAACCATCATATTGGATGGTGTGTCCTCATCATTACATCTACTAATAACATGAGAACTTTGTTCCCTTGAGGAAATGACATGAGAGTCAGCATGTCAAGTTTTGATGGAGCTACATAAGGTATCAACATTTGAGAGAATCACGAAGATAGATCACACACACAGTGCTTTTGTCAAATTTAGTTGACTACAAGATGTATATGATTGTTGCATTGGAGAAGGTCGTTATCTTTGGGGTATATCATCGCTACATGGAGACAAATCTTATACGTAAGCATATTTACTTTGGTTGGTTGGTTGCACTATCTTTGCTGATAAAAGTGTAACTTATGTTGGAGTTTCATACTTGGAGTTGTTCAAGGATATGCACTTGATTGATAGGTATGCATAGGACACTATTGAATTAGCATACCTATATGACCATCTTTGTAATGCAAGTTTTCATAACACTAGAAGATTGGGTGGTTATTTGACATTTTTACCCTTTCTACATCAAAAGTATTTTTATAATTATATATGGATACTAATTTTTTATAATTTCATTGTATGGATGGATTATAAAGCATTTCCTTTGAATTGGAGATCGTCAAGCTAAGTCAAATTTTAGGCCTAACAAACCATTGTCGATGTGGTTATAAATGTTTCGTGGTTTGGGGGATGTCAAACCATATAGGGAGGTTTGGGGATCATATACATGTTAATGACATCTTTTGGACGCCATATTGAG
The DNA here is from genome assembly GCA_026541065.1 of Canavalia ensiformis. Taxonomy (NCBI): domain Eukaryota; kingdom Viridiplantae; phylum Streptophyta; class Magnoliopsida; order Fabales; family Fabaceae; genus Canavalia; species Canavalia ensiformis. Next base: position 631,169 of record JAMKYM010000791.1, on the reverse strand, counting down.
ATTTTAGAGTACATCAATCATTTGATGATGCATATTGGTATTAATATTACATTAGATGTAGTAATTTGGTGTACCCACATTCAACAAAGAGAGTATTGTGTTAGTGTGGTCATATTCAGAGGATCCATGTGGCAACGTACGACAAGTTGAGTATGGTTTGTAGTCTATGCTCTATTGATGATAGTTTTCTAAATTGTGAACTATCATTGGTGGCAATGGAGGTTAGAGGTGTTGTTGGTACCACCCCAGGAGAGTGCGTTGATGGATATATAGGATGGTCTCGTAGGATCTCCCACCTATACCTTATACTTGGTAGTTATGTCCTGGCTACTAATAGACTAGATAGTACAATGCTTAAGACTTCTCATACTGTGGAAGAAGTTTCATTATCTACTTAAGTAACATGTTCTGATTTGTATTACCATGTTATAAATTTTGTTGACATTAACATAATTTAATTTGTCAAATCCATTTTATAGAATCATTGAACTACTCTAAAGCATCATTGTTTCGAGAAGGCTCCCAGAGGGAATAGCAAAAGCTAATATGGCACATCAAGCATTGAACATAGCACGTGTTGGTAGTCGTCATAGAGTTGTTACGTATCAGAGAAAGAAAAGGAGTCATCCATCTAGCTGATGTTATTGTTTATTATGCATATTTATATATTTAACATTGTTATATATTCTATGCATTTAGGGATTGATTGATGAATTTATGACTATTTTGTTAATATAAACTATTTTAGTTATTATTTTAACATTATGCTCATATGAACTGAACAATTCCATCCGGGTACTTTGTTCATAAATAATTACACATTTTTGTAAAAACAAAACGAACTTTGTCTAAATAAAGTTTTACTTCTTTGTCATCTTTCATAGATATTGACATGTTAACCTTGTTTGAAACATTATTACATCATTGCATCGAATCTTTCATATTTATCTCTATATAAAAAATAATATTATACAAGATTAGTACTTAAATATTCAACTTTTTAATTTAACAATAAGTGAACATTTATTTTGTAAATTAATTTGTAGAATGAAAAAATTATATTTCATAAATTAATTTGTAGAATACAAAAAATTTATTTCATAAATTAATTTGTAGAAGTTAATTTTGTATCCTGTAAATTAATTTACAGAATGTAATTTTTGTATTTTACAGATTAATTTATTGAATGTAATTTTTTAATTTCGCAAATTAATTTACAAAATACAAAAAAATACATCCTACAAATTAATTTACGGAATAGAAAAGTCAATTAAACTAGGAATAACACCTCACTTTTATCTTCTCTAACTCTGATAACACTTCTTTCTATACAATTTTTCTCAACAAATGTTACTAGATTTAGATACTCAACTATGACTCAAGCAATTACACACTAGTGCAAAATAATGATTTTACAACAAGATTTTAAATTGATTTTTAAATAATTGACATAAAAATAAAGTGATGTCATTTTTAAAACTAAAGCTTAAATTTTAACATAAAATCTTTATTAATTGATGTAAAAAGTAATTTTAAAGTTGGTTAAAAATTTAATTGACATAAAAAGATTTTTTATATCCGTTGAAAAGATATCGATGCAAAAAGTCCATCTAGATTTTTTAGATTTTCTTCTTTTTTGAGTGCTCTTACCTTGCCCTCTTTTTCTCGAGTGTCCTTCTACGGTGCTCTCTCTAAGAATTCAAGTTCGTCTCCATTTTTGCAAGGCCTAAAGCTACCAAGATTCTTCTATTGCTACACGTGGAAGAGTTCCCCACTAACGACAAACTCCATCACAAAGCAGATCTTGGTTTTCGTGGCAAGCAACTCGAAGAGTTTCACAGTGTGTGAGTGGCACAGTTGGCACATGATTAACATCTCATGCTCGATATGCTTCATGTAACTATAGGTTTGAGAACCATGAATTTTATTTTTTTTCTTTCCATTTAAATTTGAGTGAATTTATCAATTTGGCATCGAAATTTAACAGTAATTAATTATTTCTATCAATTTTTCTTTCACTAATTCACTCTAGCTACTTCAATTCTTAACTTTGAAACTTATTTTCATCTTCATTCAAAATGTGTGAATTTGTCATCAATTTAGGATTATGCTAAGGTTACTTTTTTTAGATGAGTTTGAATGTATTTGATTATTCTGTGAGGCTAGTTAGGATTTTAGACTTTGCTATATTTTCTATTGTTAAATTAGAGATTATTCGATCTTTTGCTGCATCATTAGCTATTGATTTGCTTGTTTGTGTGTTAATGTATGTGCATTTGGGGTTTGGGTATTTGTTAGGGGTAGGGAACATAAGAAAGAGATAATGCATGGTTGTTGTTGTCAAGAAAAATATAAAGGGACCTAAGAAAGAGTTAGAAAGAGCTCCTGGACGAATTATAGAATTTTGATATTGCTATTTGAAATTTGGTTTCTTTCTTTGCTCTTCGAGAGAGCAATAAAGTTGTATGGAGTTCATATGTGCTTGGCTGGTGTGAATGTGTGTGCTTATTATGTTCCTTGGATTGTGTTGGTAATATTTTAAAAGGGACCAAGTCTCATATTGCTTGGCAAAGGATCCTTGCTAGACTTTATATATGGGGGCACTCATTAGGCTTGTAGACAAGCAAGTAAGAGACATACCCTCACGCATATGAGCGCCACGAACTTTTTTTATTACCTGGAAATTTTAAAAATAAATTGCTTACCCGGTATTAAACGTATTTTAAAGTGTCTCTCCTATATATAGGGACACATCTTACCTTTTCGAAATGGCTTCAACACACTGTCATTTTCGCACACTCCGCTGCGTTCTCTCTGTTTTGCTAGTTCTGTTCATGCTCCCTTTGGCAGACGGGTCTGTTGAATCCTGGGGAATACCGCATTTCAGCGCAAATATCCTTGAGGACAGTGCTACCACACGCCTCAAACTAATATTTACTAACAGGTTGGACTAGTTTAATGAGTGTTTTGGGATTTTCGTATTTTGATAGATATTTTTATGATATAAAAACCTTGTTTATAGTGGCCAAGTTTAGCCTATTGATAGGGAAGATGGAGAAATTCTTCCATTGGTATAAGTAACTTCGGATTTCAAAGTATGAATGGTGGTTTGAGGCATTTCATGGAGTCTTTAATATTGGTCTTGGCATGAATTTCTCTCCATGGTTCCTAGAGCAACCAGTTTTCCTTTTCTTATTTCCATTGCAACTTCTTTGAATACCTTCTTATCTAAGACCATTGGAAAGGAGATGTTTATCTTCTTTTTTATTTTTCTTCTAATGATCTCCTCATGTGTTTTTTTTATCTTTCTTTTTTTCTCTTATGATAGTTTAGAAGGGGTTTCTCAAAATGTGAAAAATATCATAGCTTTTCCTTCTTTACTGAATGAATGAAGCTTTTAACTTGAGTTATTAAGTTACTTTGTATATATCTCCTAGTGTTGATTGATGTTTTTATTTTAATGACATCTAAAATAAACCTGGTGAGACAAAAAGTAGGTGTGAAATTTGTAGGCATTTTTTCCTGTACAATGAGTTTCAAACTATTGGTTAAGAGAAGAAGGAGGGATAGTTACAACATTATTGATTAATGATTTTGACTTAAACGTGGAAATGCTTTTATGCATAAATTTCTAATTAAAAAATAATTCAAACTACAAATTTGTAATTGAAAAATAATTCAAACTAAAATGGTAGTGAGTTCCTAAAGGAAATTTGTAAAATTTGAATCTAAACATTTAAAGATTCTTGCATTTTGAAATAAAAATATATAAAAAGAAGTTCTTGGTGTTAATTTATTTTCATTGAAAAATTTTAAAAATTAATTATATGCTCAATTTTTAGATGGTACATATAAATTGAATAATTAACTATATTTTTAGGTCAAAATTATTTTTACTGTATAGATAGCTAATTAATGATATGTTTTCAACTTATTATAATCATAAAAATTATTATAATATCAATGATATTAATATTATTTAATTATTTTTGTGATTAATTGATAATATAATATTAAAATATTAATATAAGTAATTTTTTATAGATTATATTTTTTATTTTTTGTTTATAGAAAAATAAGTATTTTTGTTTTTTTTTAGGAACTTTATTTTATTAAAATTGGGTCAGCTACTCTTAGCTAGTGAGAATAAACGCATTTGCTTGAATTTTAAAGACTTTATATATTTGTTGAGTCAAAATAAAAATCTAGAGGAGAATTCTTTCATGTTTTAGTTTATTGGTGGTCTTAATTTGTTTGCTTTCTCAGGTCATATGATTCAAATAGATAACATGATATGAATCAATGTAGGTTCTGATCTTCATGCGTAGGTTAAATAAAAAAATTACAAGAAAATAGAAAACGATAAAAATAAATGGTTCAATGATCTGACATAAGCAAATAGTCAACTAACGTTATGAGGAACGTGACCTGCTACTCAGACCTCTTGTTTAACCACTTACACGAAATAACTGATCCACACAACAATGCACCTAAGTTAAAGCATAAACCGATGACTTTTATGAACTTGAATCACCAACCTTTTAAGAAAGATCGACAAAACAACGTTTCACAAGATCAACGAAAAAATATAGTTCTCACAACAGAGAAAAACTTTTATTTAGGTGAATAGAAATTTTGATGTATGCTCTTTCATTGCTCGTAAAAAAATTATTTATACTTGTAGAATTTCTTAATCTCTAATATGAGGAAATTATGTTTAGTCCTAATGGAATCTATCTATAGTATGCTTCAAATTTTTAATTAAATATTAACAAATCTTAGTCATATACTTTAAACAAATCTTAACAAATTGAAAACTAAATCTAATAAAATAAATAAAATATTTTCTTAAATCTTGTAATTCTTTTATAGAGATCTTTTTTATTTATGTCTATAAAAATCATAATTTTATCTTTTTTATCTCTTTTAACCTTCCTTTTTTCAATGAATCTTCTTTTTAAATTATGTCTTTTTCTAGATTGATTTGATTATGTAAAATGATATCGAAGTTTATATCATAATATATAATATAATGTTGTACAATTTTATTTTAGAAATACAGTACTATTTCATTACAAGAATTGATAGAAAATAATATGTGGATATGATTGAAAAACAAAAAATAGCATAACTAACACTATCCTCCTATCATATCAAGTTTTCTATGAAAATTTGTTGATCCAATGTAGCTGATGGAAGATGAAAGTTGAGTTATGCAAGTATGTCTTAGCCTTTTTCTAATTTTGTAAAGTGAAATACAATTAAACTATCTAGTCCCTACTCTTGTGAGTATAGTATAAGAGTGAGAAAGTCAAATTCCTTGGCACAAAGAATCATAAACAAAAATATATCTTATTTTAAGATTCTGCATTAAATTAATCATTTTTAACATTTTCAACGGGTTGATTTTGTAATTTTTTCTTGTCAAATGCTTAAAAACCATGCACTTTGAACACTTGAAATAGGCGATTTGGGTGAACTAGTAGATCCAAGGCTTGAAACGACTATACGTTGATAGTGAGATGTTTAGAATGATTAAAGCAGCATGTACACTATGTAATAGTTATACAACTCTTTAAAATAGTTGATATTTAATATTTTTTAATTTGATAATTTTAAAAAATGTATATATATATATATATATATATATATATATTTAAAACTTTATGACTGTTAAATTTGTTAAAATATTTAAAAAAATAGTTTTTTTTGTTATGTCAATTATAATTTTAATTAATGAAAGATAAACATTTTATATCAATTATTTTATATAATTAATGTAAAAAAATTTATATTTACTTATCAACCCATATAAAAGATCATTATTTTTATATTGACTATATTTATACTAAAACTAAAATTAGTATAAAAATTAATAACAATTAATATAAAAAATATATTTTTTATTAATAATTTTAAAAAAATATGATACTAATTACATATCATATATATATATAAAGATATTTTGATTTTTTTATTAAAAAAAACATTGAAAAGGTGTGAAAAATGAAAGCCATTTTTTTTACATGACTCACATGAATCTAATGACGCTACTTTATAAGAAATGGTGCTTAAAGATATATATAATACAATTGTTAAAGTTGTTTTTAGTGACTCATTTGTTTTAACTTGATCTCACCATCATAACACTTCTCAATCCATTTTTTCTGTAGCATTTTTTTTTATCTCATACCAATTCTACATTGGAACACGAGATTTGAAAAGAAAAATAAAAGTTATTTTATTTTAATAAATTTATATAATAATTTTTATTTTTTTATTATATTATTATAATATTTTATATATTGTTTTTTTCACATTCATTGGTGTTTAACTTGTATAAAATGCTATTCCTTTCATTTCAAAGTATTATCATTTTTAGTAAAATATTTTTTAATGATTGTTATTTTAGAATTTTAATAAATATTTTTTTAATTATGCTCCTAAACCTTTTTAATAATAATTGTTCTAAAATATGATTAATTAATAAGTATAATTTATAATTTGATTTACTCGTTGAATTATTTATTATTTTTAATTTTTATAAAGAAAACCATTAAACTATGATTATTTTCAAATAGAAGTAGTAGAAACACCTTTTTCTCAGAAGTAAATTTTAGGAGCAGGTTTTTAAGTACTTTTAGTACTGTTTTATTTCTAATAAGAGCTTTACACCTCAGAAATTTACGCCAACATTGACCATTGACTTTATTATTAAAATTACACAAATTCAACTCTAATTTTAATTAAAAATAATACAAAAATATAAAACAATTATAATTAAATTTTTGTCCAAAACAAATTCCATAAAAGCTAATCTTAACTAAACAAGCTCACAAACTATTTGAAAATTTGTTTTAAATAGATATTTATGGCATAAAAGCTATAATAGCTACTAGAGATACACCTGTCATGATAATAATGTTCTTCGAACTCAGACATAGTTATCACATGGGCTATCCTTCTTGTCAAATTTCAATATTTCAATTAATGTATCAACGGCTGTTAAAAAAAAGTAGTCCTTTATGGGGACATTAATTGTGCACTCTAATTTTGCTAATAATAGGAAGACACAACACAAACTCTTATCTCTATCTTCTGTTTGTTTAGTGTGCAATATGTGATTGGGCTATAAATTGATTTCTGGAGCCAACATGTACTTGCATTGCAACCATTCTATTCTGGGCATTCTATTTCAACTCCCAAAGAAAATATACTTGTTAACTTTTTGTTCATTTTATTTATTTATTTATTTTGCTTTAGTTCAATGTACATTATATCTTTAATTTGTAACCCAGTTGTCATTGGTCCCCACCTCCCATATTTTTTAATATTTCTGCCATACACATGTATGTCACTCTTTTATTTATTCCACTTAATTATTAATGGGAATCTGAAACTAAACCCAATAGGCATCATTGTACTTGGATCCCTAATCCTCATTCAAATCCAATTTTATCTTTAAAGTGAGAGTGCCAAACAACCAGCTCAGTTTATTCTTCATCATTAAACAATAAATCCCCACAAAGTTAAGAATCCGTTGCATCTGTCTCATTTTTCCTCATCTATACTTCATCCCTACTTCGTACAAGTCATCTTCTTGTACCAAACTGCATTCACAATTTCCTTCACCGCGCGTGTCTTGTACGCGCATAGCATAGTGGATGATTGCATATTTGATTTAAGATTCAAACTGTCTTTTTTAATGGTTTAAATTAATTTTTATTTCTTAAAAATTTATAATTTTTATAAGTTTAATTTTAATATAAATTTTTTATACTGGTAATTAATTGAAAATTATTTTAGATATATTTTTTGAAGTAATTATTATACAATAATTTTTAAATTATAAATAAGAAATTTTTATTTAAAATTATAACATTCAATGTTATAATGTATTGGATTTTATAATTTTTAATAAAATATTACATTATTTTATGTTCTTAAATATATATTAAAAATATTATTATAAAATTAACAATTTTTAACACACTATCAAAATATTTTAATTTTAATATTTTTAAATGAATATTTTCAAATAGCGCAACGGAAAAAAGCTTGTTAATTTAAAATAATTTATAGTCAAATTTTTCTTGAGGTAACATTTAAAAATATTTTTTTTTTCTTAAAAACTAACGGAAAGAACATGCACTCAGTTCATTTGTTTTTACACATAAATAAGTTTTTGAATATTTTTTATTTTTTTACTTTACCAATACCTTTTATGTGTACACTTGTAAGTGTTTAAAATTTATTATTTTAAAAAGGTTAACAACACATTCTGTCACATATATTATTTAGTAAACTTCATATGTATTTTAGTATATATAGAACATATCTATACTATTTAACGAGATTAACGTAATATTTGTTATTTGCTCCCTATTTGCTCCCTCTTATCACACGTCCAAAACTAAACAAACGTGTTTTAACTCTTAAAAACTTTTGCAATTATGTTATTGAAAACATATTTATAAAAATATTTTGAAGCCTCAAGTTATCCTTTTTACATTATTGAAAACATATATTAACTTAAAAATATATTTATAAAAAATTACATATATAACACTTCTTAATACACATTTAGAATTAAAACAAAATAAAAAACATCATAGCATAATTATGAAATTCATGTAAATTATTATGATTGTTATAAACACTTTATGAATATTATGTTATACAATTAATCACTTTATTATGTTTGAACCAAATTTAATTAAATATTTTATTTATATTTTGTAATCAGGATATGAAATGTACTTTTTTTATCTCAGGTATGTGGATAATGAATTTACGTATGGATATTTTAATATTCCTAAAATATAGGAATGGGGATTGAAGTTGTTATCCATACAAATTTAGATATAGATAATTTTTTTTAAAATATGAATATGAAGGCAGATATTATATATATCATTCCTATTTCTTATTATCTTAGTGATAATTTTTTTTAATGATTTTTGTAAGCATATAAGTAGAGTTTAGTTTGAGTGGATTTTAAGTTATCCTTTGATGTTTTTCTTAACTTTATATAATGATCTTAATTATTCAGGAGTATTAACACTTCTTCCATACATAATAAATGTTGATAATTATTACACTTAAAACTATGAATCTTTTTAATGATATCTTTTATGATACTTCTCAAAGCTTTATGATTAAGGTTATTATGATGCAGCAAAAGAATTTTAAGGTAAACAAAAATAAAAGAACAAAAAACAGTTTTGATAATGATCTTTTATTTGAATTTTAAAAATAGTTCTTAAAATGTGTTTTTGGAAAACAAGAAAATTAGAACAGGTACAAAATGTTTTTTTAAAGTATTTTCCTTTTTTTGATAATTTTTAATATAATTTAAATTTCAATCTTTTTTTTTTTTTACTTTTTATCAATATAAGATAAGGATAGTAACTATTATCCTCATGAAAAGGGATGAAAGTAAAATTTGGTTGTAATAAATAATTTGTTGATATCAATTTATAAAATTATTTTTAAAAGTAATAGTAGTCAAACAATTTTTTTTTCATTTATTTATTTACAAACTGTTTTTTAAAAAATAATGCTAGGAAACAAATAAAACCCCTATCTTTTTTTAAAAAAAATTAATCACAAAGAATTAGTGGTATTTATTCAAATGAGCATTATATATTATAAATTTAGGTTATTATTTTTAAGATTATTTATATTTATAATTATTAATGATTAATATTTTTATTGAATTTTTATAGTAAATATGATATTCATTGCATATTATTATTTTATTAAAAATTTAAAATACATACTAATTTGAAGGTTAAAATTTATTGATTAAAGTTTTAACAAACTAAAACTATAACCTTTTCATTCATCTTTAAACTTAGTGTGTGACCCTTACTATCAACATAATGTATCATTTTAGATTTGTGGGTAGAAACTCAATAAAATTATTTTCATCCTTTTCATCATGGTGAGCACCCATCATCAATCTTAGGTTCAACCTACTCATGTTGCAACCCAATGATCACGTTGTTGATTAATGTTCCTATAAGGATTCATATCCTTCAATGTTAGACAATAAGTACCAACATAGTGCTAGGAGGAGGGAGTCCTTCAAAACAACATCCAGTTGCTTAAGGAGAGCAACACTTGTTTGAAGGAACAATATTGAAATTGTCTTACACCCACAAGGCCTAAGAAATGAGTTCATTGATCATTTGAAACTGTAGGTTAGGGAAATGGTGTGATCTTTGTACACTGGACACTCAAGCTGGTGCAATGAAGATCAATTTAACATAATTGCATATTTATAACTTAAATTTGAATTTATTAATTAAGTTAGATCAATTAAATTGATTCACATCCTCAATTGTCTTTCTATATATAATAGAAAAGTTGTTCTATAGCATTAGCACATAAAAATTTTGAATAAAATTTATATTTAAATTTTTATATTTTTCATTACTTATAATTTTTTGAACCTTTCAATTTTTTAAACATTTTAACAAATAATGATTAATAAAATGATATAATTTTTAAATTAGAAAAGATATACTTTTATTACAATATAATATTAAATAAAAAAATTATTTTTTAAATATATTTTAAGTATTATTCTATTTTGTATTTATATACAATCTATTATTATTTGATCTCACTCTAATAAGGTATAATACAATAAATATTCGAATAAAATTCCTTGAGTTAGACTTAATTTGTATACGTTTCCAGCAACTATAGTAGGAAGAAAGTGATTTCTCAGCTAGATGGATCTTTTTAACGGATGTTTTTTAATTAGGAATGAAAATTAGACCACATTTATATTATAAATTTGGCTTCCTCATTTTTAAAAAAATATTTTTATTTTTATTAGAATATTTAAATTTTTATATCAATATTTTATTTAATTATATATTTATAATTATTATTTTTTATTCAATTTTTACTTTTTATGTTTAAATGTTGATATACTGTATTAAATTAAATATTTTTTTATTTTCAGATAATTTAATTTAAATATTATTATAATATTAACCAATCTTAGTTTAAATATAATTTTTAAATTTTGACTTACCATATTAATAAAAATTATGTCGTATTTTTAAAAATTTTATTTCCATAATTTCTTCCTCAATTTAAAATATAATCTTATTATTATTTATTTAATATAATAAAATATTTATTATAAATAATAAAAAATTTATCATTTTTAATTTATAAATTTTATTTAAATTTAAAATTATTCATACAACCAACGAAAAATTTTCAGTTACTTGTATTGATGGAGTGGTTTCTGTTGAAAGACTTAACACAATCTTAAATGGGTTGACTTGGATTGATATAGAGAAACTTTCTTTTCTCAATTTAACCAAACTCATCTCAACCTAATTCTGCAGATTTAGTGTTCGGTTGGAATTTAAACAAAATTAATTTCTTTCATAATCATATATGTTTTAATATATCATTTATCGTTAAAATTAATTTAGATAAATATCTCAATTACATTTAACATTTGAAATTAACTTGACCTAATATTAAAAGAAACAAATCTTCAATTTTTAACTTCATGCCATTAACTCTAAAGCTTATGCCCTTGTTAAATGTTTTTTTATGAAAAATATTAGTAATAGATTCCTTAGGATATTATTTTCATTATATTTTTTATCATTAGTAAAATTTCATATTATATAAATTTTATTCCATATTTCATGAATTCCATTGAACACTACCAAATTAATAAAATACATACTGAAAATTATTAAAAGATATATTATTGGTATTTTTTATTTGTTATAAAATACTTTACTTAAATTAATAAAAAAGAAAAAAGAGGATTACTGCAATTCCTCAATTCCCATCCATTAAGATTCGTTTCCGCGAGTCGCACGGGAGCGTGCAACCAAGTCGCAGTCTTAGGTTTGTGGAACAAAAAATCTTGAGATCTTAGAAACAAACACACTCTCTTCTCTCTCATGATAAGACCCACAAATCCCGGAAAAATTAAATTCCATAAAAATCAGAAAGAAAAGCACCCACAACAGTACGCACAATTAAAAGCTGAAAAGAAGAAAACAAGATCCACCTCGAACCTCTCTCCACTACTTCACCCCTCTCTCCTATATCCACACACCCCACATCAACAACACAACAACATTCATCTCTTCACTATTATCACCCTCTCTCTCTTACTCATTCCATCCCTGAATCAAATTCTACAGAGAAAGATTCTTCTCCAAGAACCAAATCCCCCCTTTTTTTTTTTCATTATCAACAAGTCCATATTAAAAAACAAAAAACGAAACCCAGTTCCTGATTTAAATATTGGGTATCCAAAAACCTTTGTCTTTTTATCAAATTAGGCCAGACCAGATAGAGAGAGGAAGAAAAAACAGTGAATTGGATTTGGAGTAAAGCAGAATGAGAGAGGAGGACTCAAATTGGTTCTCAAGATGGGAAGAGGAACTCCCTTCACCAGAGGAACTAATGCCTTTATCTCAAACCCTAATAAGCCCTGATTTAGCCATAGCTTTTGACATTAGAAACACCTCACACAATCATCACAACCAACAACAACAACAACAGCTTCCTCATCCACCACCTCCTTCATCAAACCCTTTACCTTCCTCAGGGAATCTAACCCAACCCAACTCTGGGGAATTCGCAGATTCCGTTGAGCTGGGCTCAGGTACAGCTGGCGAGGAACCTGCCCGCACCCTTAAACGACCTCGTTTGGTGTGGACCCCACAGCTTCACAAACGGTTTGTGGATGCTGTGGCTCACTTAGGGATTAAAAACGCTGTGCCAAAGACCATAATGCAGCTCATGAGCGTCGATGGGTTGACTAGGGAGAATGTCGCTAGTCATTTGCAAAAATACCGACTCTATTTGAAACGCATGCAGGGCTTGTCTTCCGGTGCTGGGGCCGGAGCCGCCGGAGGGGTTGCCTCCCCCGACCCCGCCACCGACCATTTGTTTGCCAGCTCGCCTGTTCCGCCGCATTTCTTACATCCTGCGGCAGCGCGGGCCAGCTCCGAACATTTCTTGCCGTTTGTGCCTGTTCCGGCACTGCACCACCATCACCAGCAGCAGATGGCGGTGGCTGCTGCCGCGGCGGCTAGTCATCCGCAGTATCACCGGCAGGTCGGGCATTTTGGTTCGCCGCCGAATGGACACTTTGATGTTCCCTTTTTGTCAAGACAATCTCAGAGGATGGGGGCTCCGGTGCATAATCCGGTGCCGGGTTACATGGAAGACTTGGAATCGGGTAATGGTTCTGGAGGAAGAAAGGTTCTTACTTTGTTTCCAACTGGAGATGATTGATTAAACATGGGTACAATATTGGTTGTGTTTATTTGAACTTTGTAGTTCTCTCCTTGTATTCACCTAATTGCCTAGGGAAATTAATATTTTGTGGTGTATTTCAGTTTGTGTAGGGTCTGAGTGGGTAATTTTGTGTTAGGGGTAAAAAGATAATCTGGTGGTACTAATGGGTGTCATGCTTATATGTGGCATAAACGAGTGTGTCTCTAATAATTGAGTACTTTTGATTAATTGTAGATTCCACTATGGTGTTTTTCCTATAGACAACAGCAACGTATCTGTAATTACCTTGTTGGTAGCAATGGTCTACAGACACTTTTTGGGGCAATAATGTCTGGACTGTGTAATTTTGAGTGTGAATCGGTAGTGATGTGGTTTCAAGACTTCTTTATGTTGGTTGATCGCTTGGTTGTCTGGGGATCTACTGCAATTCAATGTAATATAGATTGTTACCAATTGGCAAGTTTTCTATTAGCATTGGCTGGAACAAGTATGTTATTTATGAGCCATTGAGCCTGCAGGACTGCAGGTGGTAATTAATATGCATTGTGCTTATTAGATATCTAAGGAAGTAAATCAAAAGTTGGTTGCACATTTGGTTGTGAATTCTTCAAGTAAATCCAGGTCTTTTTTGGCAAAAGACTTGTCTCCTGCATTTCAAGCTGTGTCCCATGTCTTGTTAGGTGAATTGTAGATTTTTTGGCTCTATAGAGTATAGAATACTTAAATGCCTGATTGAGGGTGTTCTGTCAAATTTTTGGTTGTATTTCCTTATTGGTTTAATTTCTAAATGCTGCACAAACTCTAGTGTGCTACTTTTTATAAATTTCTAGCTTTACCCAGCTATCCTATTTAGGATCAAAATGAGTACTGAAATCCCTAGTGAATCTTTTTATTTGATGATCAATTTTCTCATTTCAGATGCATAGTGGATAATGTTCTAATCATCTGCATTGGTGAATGCAGGCTTACTGAGTTCTAGTAAAACACTATGCTATTATCCAAGAACATAATGTTTTAGCACTTTAGAACTGAAAGAAGCTATCATGTTTACCGTTACTAGACTTCAAGCTTATAAAGAAATATGAAACTGTGAGAACCCTCATTGAGTTACTCAATTCTGATCTTTGAGTTACTCAAAAATGTCTTCATTATACGTTAGAACCCTCATTCCTCTGCTTCTTAAGTTCTGTCTAAATTTCCAGAGTTTCTGTATGTGGCAGAAGTCTTATTCTTTCTTATGTTTGATCTTTATATAGAAAATGGCTTCTGGCTTCAGCATTGCATGGTCATGCTGAATGAAAATCATATAAACAATTTATTGACTGCTTCATCGTATAACATACTTGAATTTTGATTCTGTTGTTGACCATAGATAGATTAGTTTTGATTGAGGATTATCTTGTATTGCATGTTTGTTATGATTGACAAAAGCATTCTGCAGTCCCCCTAACAAAACAGCATGCAGATTACAATGACAGTAGACTAGTAAGCCATCTCAATCTCATGCAGGCTGCAGCAACCTTTTGGTTTTTTACTTGAACATATGAGGTTAGGTTTTAACATTGTCCTTCTAAGGTTGCCATTTCTTCTAAAATCTAACAACGGCTGTAGAATAGTTGAATTTTGCCAGTTTCCTCAGTCTTTTGCCCTTACTAAACTGGACCTGATTCGGGCATGGGGATGAAAACATATTACTGATAGATGTAATGAATTTACTCAGGTGGGATGAACTGGTGGGTAGTTTAAAGATCAATTTTTCCTTCATGTTGCTCCCTGTATTTTACATTTTTTTCCTGTTCAAATGAGATGTTATTCTCTGCGAACCAGCCTGCTAGGTTCTTTTTGGTTGTGAATGGAAAATGGCAAGAAACTCTTGGAGACATTTATCTACAAAATGTCAAAGACTTAAAAATAAGGTTAGGAAGTCCTTTTCTACAAAAAGTACTCTTTTTTAAATGACAAATAAACAATGAGTAATTAATGTCATTGAGGCACTAATTACTTAAAATGTGCCTTTTCTATTACATGTTCTCCCATAAGAAATCAGTTAATCATGCTACTTTTCTATTTCAATTACAATAACCCCCTCGCCCCCCCCCCCCTACCCAAAAGAAAAACGAACGAGTGATTCTATGTTTCTGTTACCCTATGGCATGAAAAAAGTATAGTGGCAAAGAAATTCTGGATGGAGCCTTGGTAAGAGACATGCCGGTTCTGGTTCTGGTTCTGGTTCTGGTTCTGGTTCTGGTTCTGGTTCTGGTTCTGGTTCTGGTTCTGGTTCTGCTTCTGCTTCTGCTTCTGCTTCTGCTTGTGCTTTGGAGGACATGACATATGGTGTGCTTTTCATTTTAGGGGCATTTTATGTAGGGGTGCTTGTCGGACGGGTTCGGACCGGAAAATTTTTACCTACCGAAAACCGAGCTTCAAGATATCTTCTCCGATTTTGTCCATTTAAGCTATCGGGTTAGTTGGATGTGGGTAAAATCATAGGTCAGTTTGGTTGGATGGTTAACGGTGGTTGAGAGTGATGAAGGATGAAGATGAAGTTTTTTGGATTCCGGTGGTGATAGCCATGGAATCCGACAAGAGGGAGTTTGAAAAAAATGCGGTTATAGCGAAAATGAGGACGAAGGTTAGGATCTTGAGAGAAAAAGGATGAGTTTGTAAGTTTTAAAGGGAAGAAATCAAGAAATTAGATGAAGAAGTCATAGAACGACGAAGAGGTTATGAAATTTGACAAATTTTAATATCGTCGATCAGGTTCAATTTTCAACAGATAATAGTTGTATGAAATTTAGAAAATTTTAATATCGTCGATCAGGTTCAATTTTCGACAGATAATAGTTGTAGAATGCATCTTTGATTTGATTAATTGTTCATTTCTATGTGTTGCAATCCATTTTTACCTTCTAACCTGTCTATTTATGTCGTAGTGTAGCTGTTTCTAGTTGGTTGCAGGTTGACGTTCACCAAAGAGTGATTTTGATTCAGTTCAGGATTAAAGTACTTCGCTTGAAAAATTGAGTTTGGTTTTGACAATTTTCAATTGTCTTTGATATGCAATACTTATTATAACTACACAAACTCATTTGGGTTTGTTGTATCTTTGGAATGAAATAGCACTTTTTTTTAATTTTTCAAGTACAATTGATAAAATAAAGATTAGAATTAGTAATGAATTTAGATTATTTGATTTTTAGGAAATTATAATGTTATACTATAAGGAAAATTTGAAAAATAAAATTAACTAATATAAACAACAGTATGTCTTATTTTAATTTTGTATCTTTAACATGAGGAGATTTAAATGCTTAAAGGATCAACTAAATGTGTAATGTACCTTTCTACAGAGAAAAATAAATAAATAAACAAATTAAACAAACAAATTAAACGTACGTGCTCGCTGTTGTGAATAGATTAAATGAACAAAACTTTTCTTTCATAGCATTCTTCACCTGGAGGTGGATCATAAAAAATTTAGTGAATTTTGATTATTTTATATTTTAACAGTATTTGTATTTAATATATTTTATTTTATTTATATTTTTTTTAGCATATAATTTTTTTTCTTCTTATTTTTATTCCATTTTACCTATTTTTAGATTTATAACAATACTATTTTAAATTTGGCAATTGATAAAAATTAAGGTTAAACACGTGTTTTGATTTTCATTTAGCATAGAATATGCATCATAAAGTCACAAATGCACGTTCAATTTATTAAAAACTATTCTCAACTATGTTGAAATTCCGTGGATCTCACGCATCATAAAGTTACAAATGAACATTCAATTTATAAAAGTTATTCTAAGCTGTGTTAAAATTCTGCGCGTCTAAGATCACAAGGTACAAAACCTAACATACAGTTAGAAAGCTCTAAATTATGCATTAGGTAATATTTAGTCTGTATTAACTTTTCTCAAATCATACTTTTAAAGATTTTAAACACACTAAATTGCGAGCCTTTCGGCTGGCTAATGTTTCATGCTGGAGAGGGAAACTTGGAAGGAAAAAATAGAGGATAATTTTTTTTATTTTAAAATCAAGTAATTTATATAATGTTTTTTAAAATACATATAAGATTGGGATATTAACAGATTGTTTTGATTAAACAAAGAAAATAAAAGCAATAGAATCTTTCCTCACATATTATCTTCAATTAAAAATTAAAATTTTTTCACCTCTTTCATTTTCTCTTTTCTCAAACACACAAAAGAAAAGTTTATGTTAATATATTTTGTTTCTTTCATTCTAAAAACTTGTCAGATCGGAGAATATTTGTTACAATTAAAAAATTGGCCTTTCTCTTTTGTTTGAAAGCTTTATTTTTAAAAATATCTTTAAAGAGAGAGAGAGGGAGGAAAATAACTAAAATATCTATAAATGTTACTTTGGTAATGACACCTAATAATCTCCGGCATAAACTAGGAATATTACCGAGTATATCAATTTTGATTAAAATTTCAGAAAACGTGCTTTGACATTATACAAGGTCGCTTTGACACTTTTTTATAAAATCATGCCAATTTTAGATGATGGATGGCAATGGTCATTACTTTGATTGGCGTAGAAAACTTTTTTACAACGACAAAAGCGCTTTTTATCATCTTCCTTTTTCCCCCTTTTGGTATGATGATTTGTTGTCTTTTTAACATATTCACTTCACCATTTCATAAGAAACAAACTATCATTTCATAAAAAACAAACTTATTGATGATGCGAAAACTGCTGTCTAATAAACGTCTTGCTAAAATAAATAATTTAACGTAGTTAAGAGATACGAATGAAAGTGAGTTTTACAATAATTTAGTTTGGTTGGTTTAAAATTTTATTTGACTTGATTTATTTAATAAATAAATAAATTTAAATTTATTAAAAATTTTTTTAGATATATAAATTAAATTTAAATTTATAAAAAAGTTTATTTAAATTATTTAAAAATTTATTTATTTTAATATATTATATTTATATAATATTTACTTTAATATATTTTATTTATATATATGTGTTAGGTTTATTTAATAAATTTTTTATTTTATAAACTTTAAATTTGTAAATTTTTTTAATTAATCGTTTATATAAATTTTAAATATATTTATTGACCTTATTTAGAACGTAATCTTTTAAATAAATTTGTAGGTATTTTAAATCAAGTTAAAACTTAATAGAAAAGAAGTCTTTAATTGACATTAGATTCAGATTTAGATCTCAAAATTTATAAACAAATCAAATTTATTTAAATATTTAAAGACTAACTCGACTTACATCCATTTCTATCAAGAAATCTATAAAAAAAATTAATAAATATTGTTAGAGGTTAAAATTTTTAGCTTTATATTATAAAATACATTTTCAATTCTTCACAACATGTTTTAAATTAATTTTGTTTCCTTAATTTTTTTTGTTAGTTTTAATTTTTTTATAAATTTTAACATTTTAAAAAAAATTCATTTACCAGTTTGTGATGATATATCATATATTTAATTATATCATGTTGTTAAATATTATAATATAAAAAATGAATTTATATATTTAGATATATATTACATCATCAGTAAATGAAAATAAGAACTATTTTTAAAATTTAAAATATCTTCTAACCAAAATCAAAGTAAAACTAAAGTTAATCATATTTATAATTAAAAATATATTTTATCCCATAATGTTCTTATTCTTTTCTATCTTCTTAAAACTCTGTTTTAGTAATTATTTTCTTCTTATATTACTTTTTTTTCCTTAAATTTCAATTATTTATACTCTCAAAATAATTATTTTTTTTCATTAAATTTTCTCTTTTCTTTCTAAATATTGATTCTTATGCTCTCAAATTGATTTCTTGAACTCTCAATTTAAGAAGTCTGACTTGAATCCTCTTTTGGAGAAAATTCACCATCATATGGCCTAAATTTGGTCGTATATGCTAGGCCAAATTAGTTCTAAATTCTCTCTGTAGACCATACGGAACCTTCGGCTCCATATTCAAATTTACAATGAGTAACCTTACCAGAAATTTCTTGTGGGGAAAGGCTTCCAGCAAAAGAGGCTTCGTCTTATTTATTAGAATATTGTTTCCACTCCTAAGAAGTTTGGAGGCCTCGGCATAAGACAAGCCCATCTCAGCAATATTTCTCTTTTACGCAAACAAATGTTTGGAAATTGATCACTAAAGAAGACATATAATGGGTCAAGATTCTGACTCATAAATATATGTCGAACTATAACAGTTGGAGTTAAAATGTACTTTAATCTTCTTATGCTTGGAGGGGTAGCTAACTCCCTAAAACTAAATTTTGGTTTCAGGTTTGGGAATGAAAACTCCCACTTTTGGTCTTTTAATTGGCTTCATATTGATCCTTTATGCTATAATGCATGGCCCTTTCATCCATATTTCTAATCATGATCTTCTACCAAAGCATGTTTAGTCCAAAGTGTCCTGGGATCTCTCTGTCATTGCATTTTGGCTTCTTTAAATGTTAGGAATATATTATCTTTGAGTTTACTTATTCCTAATGTCATTTGGAAGACTCTTGGAGGTGGATAATTCATGTTTTGGTATTTACTCTTTAGCTAGTGCTTATAATTGGTTGTGGGAGATAAAGTGTCAAGTGTTATAC
Source organism: Canavalia ensiformis (assembly GCA_026541065.1). Classification (NCBI taxonomy): domain Eukaryota; kingdom Viridiplantae; phylum Streptophyta; class Magnoliopsida; order Fabales; family Fabaceae; genus Canavalia; species Canavalia ensiformis. Next base: position 611,256 of record JAMKYM010000791.1, on the reverse strand, counting down.
ATTCTTGCTGGGGGAAGCTCAAATATGGTTTATCATCCAACCCTCTAAATATTGATAATTTTAAAATGAAAATTATAATATAAATAGCAAACAGTGTTACCGCTAAGGATCTTGATTGTGGTTTAGCAGGATGTCCTGTCATACACGCATATCAAAGGCAACACAATTATGTGTTGTGTTGAAAAGAATCGCATATTTAGACTCAAAAAATGCCAAAGCAGAGTGTTCTAACAACACGGAAGTCTGTCTCCGTTGTTCCGAAGACTATCCTCATCATATAGAGTTTTGATTTCAGCAATAATTCTTCACTCTTATATATAATACAAATACTATTTTTCATTTTTTTATATTTTTATTAATGATCGGTAAAGTTTTTAAACAAAATAAAAAAAATAGAATAAAAATAATAATTTATACTTAAATATAAATAAATACATGTTACTATTTATATGTATGAGAAATTTTTATTTTTTGATTTCAATTGGGCCACAACTATAGCAATTATTTTTTTTCTACAGATTCTAATAAGTGACGGATATTCCAAAATATTAAAGCTATTCATAATCATTATTTTCTCCAGCACTTTGATGGGTTTGACATATTGGAGGAATGCTTCTATTATGGTAGATAGTGGACTATCCCAATTTTAATGAAAAATATTTTTAACTGAGTTAAATACCTTTGTTCCCAATGAGCTTTCTAATAACCAAGCATCTCGTCTCATTAGGCGATCTAAGCCTACATCTGGTGCTTTTCAAAATTAATATTAATGGCAGCTTTAATCTTATTGGTTTAATCCGAAGTTGTAATGGAAAAATATCCACTATGCCAAAATATTAACGATTAATTTGTTGTAGATCCACTTTTAAACCATGAACAAAGATAAGAAAATAATAATATGTTTATAGTTTAAATTTTTTCAGTGCCTTCTTGGATGGATTTGTTGCTACTAAATGATATCAACAACTTGTCCTAGCTCTCTTTGTACTTTTTATTTTTTTTCTATATATTCTTTTATATTATTTTTTTATGCTTTCTAACACCTTTTTTTTTTACAGATGAAAAAGAAAAAGAAAAACTTGAAAAGAGAGGAATTAATAAGTGAATTTTTTTTATGTTTAGTACTAAAAAGAAGTATGAGGAGAGAAAAAAAAAAAGATGATGAATCTCGAACAATGTTTCTATGGTCGACTTTTTTACTCATCTAGGCATAATAAGCATCATATCAGGTAGTCCTTCATACGTCTATTAGGTTTTATTGGCGATGGATAGAGTTTTAACCAATTGTGATATTGGTTTATTTCTCTCAAATTTACGAAGATGTCTCCTTACTTAAGCTTCTAACTGGTCGATCATACATGTATGAACACTTTCAATTGGTCTGATCTAGCCTCACATGCATCCATGTAGAGATGTTGACTTTAGCAATGAGTAAAATAATGCAATTGAAGTGGCATTGGATCATGAATCCATAATGCACACCAGAAACCTTGACCTATCACTCATTGGTAAGGTCTGGATTCAAGAGGTTTTAATGCCAAAGCCTTAAAAAAATCCTTAGCATATGGAGAACAAAACATGGCGTTGAATTGATGGAATTTAGGAAGAATTTATACATGTTTTGATCTTCTTGGAAGGTGATATGGATATGGTGATGCAATCATGCCCATGGTTTTTTGACAAGAATATGGTGATTCTACAAAAGCTCCAACCGAATCAAGTGCCATCAACAATCAAACTACATAAATTCCCTTTTTGGGTGCAAGTATATGACATTCCCATGTAGTTCCGAACTACACGCATGGCACAAAAAATTGGAAACTCTCTAGGGGGCTTATCTACAATGGACAGATGAATGTAGATGTGGAGCATGTATAAGAATCAGAGCATTATTGGATCTTGAGAAACCCTTGCGACAGGGATTAAACCAATAAACTGGGAAAGGAGGTAACATTTGGATCTATTTTCTCTATAAAAAATTATTGAATCTATGTGGAAGGTAGGACATACCATCTAAGTTTTGCATGGAACATGCAGGTGATGTTGATGATACCGATTTCACTAACAAGCCATATGAACCTTGGCTTTGTGCACCACCATTATATAAGAACACCATAATTTTTAAGAAAGGCACACATGAGATGGGATTAAAAGAGAAAACTACAAGGGACATTCTCATAAATTTTAAATTATTAAACTATCTTGATCTTATTGTTATATTATTTATTACATATATGTATCAATTACAATAATTATGTGATAATAATAATACACCTAAGATTTATGTTGAGGGTTGGACTAAATAGTCAACATGAAATATTTACACGTGTATATATATATATATATATATATATATATATAGCAACTGTAATTCCGACAAGACGACGAACTCGCTAAAATTTGAAAACAGATTTTTATTTATTAAAGTGGAGCCGTCACCAAATTTTTATTTAAGGAAAAAAGATTTGGAGAAAACCTTGATTCGAGGAAGAGATTTAGGTTCGGAAGTCGGTTACGAGTGGGGAACGTGTTAGGCATCCGACTCGCCCGTTCCAAAGAACGGTACCCTTAAACTGAGTGTGTGATTTTTGAAAATTGTTTGATCCCTTAATTAATGTGAAAATAAATAGATTGATGGAGGTTAGCCTGACAAGACTTGATCCTGCTCCTACGTATTCCCCGGTGCAATGGGAAACTCAAGGCTTACATAGTTCTGGTTTTTGAGGGATTGACTTTCAGAGGTGTTTAAAGGGAATATGATATTTTGAAAAGATTTTCATCTTTTGAAAGGACCTTGAGTCCACTCATGCACAAGGTCCGAGGCGGCTAAGGCAGCACGGGACCCATACGAGCTACTAAACGTTGAAAAGCAGGTGGACTGTCAGTTCCCCGTTTAGAGCTCGTTGCGTGACACCAAAGATCGCAAAACATTTGAAAAAGAACTTTATTTTTGAAATAACCTTTAGTCCATTCATGCACAAGGTCCGAGGCAGCTAAGGCAGGACGAGGGCCCATACGAACTGCTAAACGTCGAACAGCATGTGGACCGCCAGTTCCCCGTTTAGAGCTTGTTGCGTGAGACCAAAGATCCCAAAACATTTGAAAAAGAACTTTATTTTTGAAAGGACCTTTAGTCCACTCATGCACAAGGTCCGAGGCGGCTAAGGCAGGATGGGGGCCCACACAAACTGCTAAACATCGAACAGCAGGTGGACCGCTAGTTCCCCGTTTAGAGCTTGTTGCATGAGACCGAAGATCCCAAAACATTTGAAAAAGAACTCTATTTTTGAAAAGGACCCTTAGTCCACTCATGCACAAGGTCCGAGGCGGCTAAGGCAGTACAAGGGCCCATACGAGCTACTAAACATCGAACAGCAGGTGAACTGCCAGTTCCCCGTTTAGAGCCCGTTGCGTGAGACCGAAGATCCTGAAATATTTGAAAAAAGAACTTTATTTTTGAATATAATAAAGATAGGGAAAGGAATGACTTGATATGAAAAAGGAATTTGTTTTGAAGTGAATTTGATTTTGAGTTTTAAGGAATGAACCTTGACTTCATCAAGGATGAGTATGACTCGGACTTGATAATTTTGAGGAAAAGCATTTGAAGTTGATTTGGAAATGTGAGAGGAGGGGGATTGAGCTCAAAGTTTGATTTAATTTTATTTGAAGAAAAGAGTAAAAAAGGAGAATTTATTTTGAATATTGGACAAAGAACTTGATTTTTCAAGAGCAAGAAATTTTGTTTGCAATTTGGGGAAGTATTGGACTTGATTTAACATAACTTGACTTGATTTGAAATTAAGGAAAAGAATTGCGAACATGCTTCAGTAATCAAGCGATAGAAATTTCATTTTAGATCCAAATTAGACAAATAATATCATTAAAAAAACTAGAGAGAAATAAAAAGAGAACACAACAAAAATCACCAAAATCAGAGATCATTTGACCAATTAAAAATGAAAATGAAATACAGAGACGAAGATCAACCTCAAGAACACAAGAGTTTTTGGCGCCAAAATTTGAATTCAAATCTCCAAATTTTCAAAAAATATTTTTTGGTAGATATGAAAAATTAAAGCCAATAAATTGAAAGATATAGATCATAGAAATCAAACAAAACAAGTTTGACATAAATCCAATCAGAAATGAGCAAGTTATGTACAAATCAAACAAGATAGGTTCATTTGCACACCAGGAAGAACATGCTTCGGTAATCAGGAGATGGAAATTTCATTTCAGATCCAAATTAGACAAATAATATCATTCCAGAAATTAGAGAGAAAGAAAAAGAGAACACCTTAAAAATCACGGAAATAAGAGATCATTTGACTGATTAAAAACAAAAACGAAAAACAGATACGAAGATCAACCTCAAGAACACACGAGATTTGGCGCCAAAATTCGGATTCCAATCTCATAATTTTTAGAAAATATTTTTTGGTAGACCTGAAAAATTAAAACAATTGAAAGATATGGATCATAGAGATCAAATAAAACAAGTTTGACACAAATCCAACCAGAAATGAGAAAGTTATGCACAAATCAAATAAGCTAGGTTCATTTGCGCACCAGGACGGACATGCTTCGGTAATCAGGCGATATAAATTTCATTTCAGATCCAAATTAGACAAATAATATTATTAAAGAAACTAGAGAAAAATACAAAGAGAACTCAACAAAAATCATCGAAATCGGAGATCATTTGACCAATCAAAAATGAAAACGAAAAATAGAGATGAAAATGAGCTCGGAAATCTGAGAAGAAGAAAGAAACTTAAGCAGAATAAAGTTGGATCTAACCTCGATTGGAGGGTGATGAAGAACTGGTTTGAAGGAAGAGGTAGAGAGTCTCCTAGGTCCTCCCTTCAAAAATTCTGAAAAAATCCGCTTTAAGACTCCAAGTGCTCCCCTTATTTTGGTGAAGGACCTCTCCTTATATAGAAGGAGGAGGGATTAAAGAATTTCTTCTTATCCAATGTGGGACTTCTTTCCCACATTGTAGAATTTTTCGTTTTTTCTTTCCTTTTTTGGAATTCTTATTTTATTTGGTGTGGGGTTTCTTTTTCTCTTTTCTTATTTTTTTCTCTTTTTCTTTTTCCTCTTCTTTTTTTCATGTTTTTAATTATTTATTTATTTTGTTTTATTTTTCCATTAATTTTATTTTGATTTTTTGAATTATTTTAAACTAAATCAGCTTTTGGCTAAAAAAACAATAATTTATTTTGGGTTTTGAATCCTCGGACATAATTTGGTGTTCACAGTTTGCCCCTCTTTACTCATTTTCCTACCAGATAATATGAGAAATGATTCTCTAAATAATCGTGGTAGGAAATGAGTAAAGACGTGAACACATTATGTCCGAGGCAGAGTTTTGAGGATGTCCAAAAGATGTAAAGAGCCTCGAGCTTGTAGAGGGATGCCTGGAAAATGGTGGTTTCTGAGTGACCCTACTGGCTTCATGTGATAAGCTGATAGGGTTTAAATATGTAAGGCTTGATTGCATAGCCTAACCAGGGCTATGAATACTCTTGAAGTCTTACGGATAAAGTGAGGTGAAATGGCCTGTTCAAGGCAGGAAAGCCTACAAGAACTAAAATGTAAGATATGTACAAGGTGGCTTGACAACATAGGCCGGGGTATAGAAATCTATCTGTGCTTGAGGCCTGACCTCATAGGCCCTGATGTAGAAAGGTAAACTTGATGGTGCAGAAAAGGAAACTTGAACGTGTAGAAAAGAAAACTTGAACGAGCAGAAAAGAAAACTTGAACGTGCTGGAGACCTGACACTATAGACCAACATACGGAAAGGTAACTTGATGAGGCCTGACACTATAGGCCGAGATGCGGAAAGGTAAACTAGATGGGGCCTGACACTATAGGCCGAGATGTAGAAATGTAAAACTTGATTGTGACCTGACAACATAGGCTGAAATGCAGAAAAATAAACTTGAGGGAGGCCTGACATCATTGGCCGGAGGAAAAGGAAATTAAAATGCAAGGCCTGACATCATAGGTCGGAATGCTGATATTTAACATGCACGACCTGACAACATAGGCCGGAGTGCTGGAATTTAAACATGCAAGGCCTGACATCATAGGCCGGAGTGCTGAAAGTTAAAATGCAAGGCCCGACAACATAAGGCCGGAGTCTTTGGAATTTAAACATGCAAGGCCTCGACATCATAGGTCGGAATGCGGAAATTTAAAATGCAAGGCGACAAACATAGGCCAAAATCTAGAATTTAAACATGCAAGGCCCGACATCATAGGCCGAGATCTTAAATTTAAACATGCAAGTGCTGACATCATAGGTCGGAATCTGCAAATTTAAAATGCAAGGCGACAACATAGGCCGGATCTGAATTTAAACATGCAAGGCCCGACATCATAGGCCGTGCTGAAAGTTAAACATGCAAGGCGACATCATAGGCCTAATGCGAAATTTAAAATGCAAGGCCCGACATCATAGGCGAAATCTGAAATTTAAAATGCAAGGCTTGACAACATAGGCGAGTGTTTGGAATTTAAACATGCAAGGCGACATCATAGGCCGGAGTCTTGAAAGTTAAAATGCAAGGCCCGACAACATAGGCCGAGAGTCTTGAATTTAAAACATGTCAAAGGCGAGATCATAGGCCGGAATGCGAAAATTTAAAATGCAAGGCCTGACATCATAGGTCAGAGTGCTGGAATTTAAATATGCAAGGCCTGACATCATAGGCCGGAATATGGAAATATAAAATGCAAGGCCTGACAACATAGGCCGAAATGCAGAAATTTAAAATGCAAGGCTTGACAACATAGGCCTGACAACATAGGCCAAGGTGCAGAAAAGTAAACTTGATGAGGCCTGAATGCAGAAAAGAAAACTTGAGGAGGCCTGACAACATAGGCTAAGATGCGGAAAAGTAAACTTGAGGAGGCCTGACAACATAGGCCAAGGTGCAGAAAAGTAAACTTGAGGAGGCTGACAACATAGGCCAAGGTGGCGAAAAGTAAACTTGAGGAGGCCTGATAACATAGGCTATGAATGCAGAAAAGTAAACTTGATAAGGCTTGACAACATAGGCCAAGGTGTAGAAAAGTAAACTTGAGGAGGCCTGACAACATAGGCCAAGGTGCGAAAAAGTAAACTTGATGAGGCCTGACAACATAGGCTAAGGTGCGGAAAAATAAACTTGATGAGGCCTGACAATATAGGCCAAGGTGCAGAAAAGTAAACCTGAGGAGGCCTGACAACATAGGCCAAGGTGCAGAAAAGTAAACTTGCTGGGAATCCCGTTGTTGACAGGAAGGAATGCAAAGGGGGGTCCCGCTGTTGCCGGAAAGATGCAAATGAAATCCTGCTGTTGCTAGGATAAATGCAAACCTGTTAAGACAGGCAGACAGAATTTAAACATGTTTGATGTCCTGTTGTTGACAGGAAAATGCATATGAGGTCCCGCTGTTGCCGGGAAAGGTGCAAATGGAATCCTGCTGTTGCCAGGATAAATGCAAATGATGAAATCCTGTTGTTGCCAGGATAAATGAAAAATGACCTGTTAAGACAGGTGAAGTGCAGAAAAAGTCCTGTTGATGACAGGAAAGATGCAAGCCTGCTAGACAGGCAAAGGAAAATGAAAATGACCTGTTAAGATAGGCAAAAATGTAAAAGTCCTGTTGTTGGCAGGATGAAGGCAAAACGCCTGTTAAGACAGACACAGCAGAATGGTGAAAACATGTTAAGACAGGCAAAGCGAAATGAAAAGAACCTGTGAAGACAAGAAAGAAGCAAGCCTTGTTAAGGCAGGCAAAGTAAATGACGAAAACTATCCTTTTAAGACAGAATAAATGTAGATGGACTCTTATTGTTGACAGGAGAAATGCAAGCCTGCTAGATAGGCAAAGGTAAAAACATGTTAAGACAGGCAAAGGAAAATGGCAAATGACCTGTTAAGACAGGTAAAATGTACAGGTCTTGTCAAGGTAGGTGTGGGAAAGAATGGTGTGATGTGTCCTATGAGGCTGGAACATGGACTTCGTCGTCAATTGCCTCGGACAAGCTATTTAGAAATTTTATTTCTTGAATTAAAATAAATTGCTTATTCTACCTTTGAACTTGAAGGTTTTTAAGCACTTGATAATTATTCTCTTGAAGAAACTTGGGCAACCATTTTGCCCCAGTTTAGAAAATTCTTGATAATTGAGGGATTCTTGATTTGAAGGAACTTTGGGCAAGTGTTTGCCCCAGTTTGGAAGATCTTTTGGCAGTCGAGGGATGCCTTAACTTGAGGGGATTTTAGGCAACCATTTGCCCTGGTTTTGATTTTGATTTTTTGAATTTAAATCTTTCTTGGGAAAACGTTTGCTCCAGTTTGAGCTTGACTCAGAATTTGAGGGTGACCTCAAATTGAATTTTTGTGGGAAAATGTTTGCCCCAGTTTGAGCTTGATTCAGAATTTGAGGGTGACCTCAAATTGAATTTTTGTGGACGAGCATTTGCCCCAGTTTGAGCTTGACTCAGAATTTGAGGGTGACCTCAAATTGAGTTTTTGTGGGCAAACGTTTTTTGATTTGAAGCTTGACTCGAGAATTTGAGGTGACCTCAAATTGAATTTTAGGGCGAGCATTTGCCCCGTTTGCTTGAGCTTGACTCAGAATTTGAGGGTGACCTCAAATTGAATTCTTGTGGGTGAGCATTTGCCCCAGTTTGAGCTTGACTCAGAATTTGAGGGTGACCTCAAATTGAATTTTTGTGGGCAAACATTTGCCCCAGTTTGAGCTTGACTCAGAATTTGAGGATGACCTCAAATTGGATTTTTGTATGGGCAAGCATTTGCCCCAATTTGGAAGTTTTTTAATTATGATTGATTCAGGCAATTTTATCTAGGTATTAATTAGTTTTCAAAAATGAGTTATGAAATGCTTGAATGAATGAAAGCTTATTGTGATACTTGAATGAATGAAAAGGGATGCGATGTTTATGATGCTTTGAATAAAGAGGATGTGATGTTTTAATTTATCGATTACTTTTTGATGCTTGAAATAATTATTTGATGAGATGGATGCTATGAGATGAATGTAGACCATGAGATGGTGTGAAAACTTTGTTTCTCTTGATTTTTGATTGATTTTTTTGACATGTCCTTTCCTCGACAACCTCATAGTTGGTGTGAAAGGAATCAAGAATCAGGACGAGCTAGATCTACTCTATCTCTTAGCTTCTTGGCCAATGTCGGAACCTTCTTTTCCGCAATCTTTGCGAACTAACATTGGTCAGCATCATTTGAATAAGACACACTCTTTTTGTCTTGATGGCATTATGTCTGACAAGAGAATGATCTTTGGGAAGCAGTCATGTCATGTCGCGATGGTTGAGGATTCATCCGATTTGGCATGACTTTTCAAAATGAATCTTTTTATTTTTATTTTTTATATTTTTCTCTGTGGCACGTGCATTTTTGAGGTGTGCAAAGTGATTTTGGATGGAAAGAAATAAAGAAGGTTTTAGCAAGTGGTGTTTAGTTTGGCAGGAAAAGACGAAATGTGTGGGTTTGATTGCCCGAATGGCACCTTTTGATGAAAAATGCCAGTGCTGTTTTTCATAATCTTGATTGTCAAATTAATCAAACTTGAGAAACAGAAAAATTTTGCCCAAGTTTTAGGAAAGATGAGGTACAGAACGTCATGTTGTCTTGGGATTCCTGGTTTGACCTTAATTTTTTCTTGGGTTGTTCTTTTGAGCTTTCAACCCAGCAGGTCTTTCATATTTCCTTAATTTTTGCCTAGGTCGCCTTTTCGGGATTTCGACCTAGCAGGCTCTTGATTGTGTGCCCTAACTTTTGCCTAGGTCTCCTTTGAGGGTTGTCGACCTAGCGGACCTTTGTTTCTGTGCCCTAACTTTTTCCTAGGTTGTTTTCGAGGGTTTCCGACCTAGCGGGCTTTCTGTTTATGTGCCCTAACTTTTGCCTAGGTCATTTTTTAGGATTATCGACCTAGCAGGCTTTTGATTGACGCCCTAACTTTTGCCTAGGTCGCCTTCGCGGGTTTTCGACCTAGTGGGTTTTTTGTTTGATGCCCTAACTTTTGCCTAGGTCGTTTTTGAGGATTATCAACCTAGCGGGCTTTTGATTGATGCCCTAACTTTTGCATAGGCCGCCTTCGTGGGTTTTCGGCCTAGCAGGATTTTTGTTTGATGCCTTAACTTTTGCCTAGGTCGCCCTTACGGGTTTTCGACCTAGCAGGCTCTTGTCTTGATCCTTATTTTTCCTAAATTGTTTTTGGAATCTAGCAAGACCTTTTCTGATCATGACTTTGTCAATTTATTTTTTGAATTTTGACCCTACTTTTGCCTGGATTATTTTTGGCTTTTAATCCAGTGGGTTTTTCTCCTTCTTGAATTTTGAATTTTGACCCTGGTTTTTCTTGGATTATTTCCTTGACTTTAATCCAGCGGGTTTTCTCCTTTCTCTTAAATTTTATGTAGTCACATATTGATCTTTCTGGGATCATTTTGGCTTCCAATTTAGCGGATCTTACTTTGCATCCCTAATTTTTCCTGGATTCGACCTTTGTTCCAGCGGGATATTTTGACAAGACATTTTCTTGATTTTAGGATCACAATGGATGGTCTATTTGGAATCCCTGGTTGGATTCTACTTTATTCTGCTTCCTCATTTGGTTTTTTTCTTTGAGCTTGATTAATCAGACGTTCAAGATCATTCATTACAGTACTGGCATTGCCACCAACGGGTATTTATTGTTTCGATGTAGGATAAGAAGCAGGCAGAGTGGGTAAAAAGAATGGTAAAATTTTTAGAAGTAAAGCCAATAATGTGAAGCAAGTGCTCAAGAAATACGAAAAATGTAATTTTTGCATTATTTATTGAGATTTATTTACAAAAGATTGATTTTGAAAAATATGACAAATCCTGGATGATTTTCCTCGATAGATCAATTTTTACAAGGAAACTCATGTGCTGCTCCCATTTCTTAGCCAATTGATGAGCTCTCATGATTCTAAGACTGATTATTTCCCACATTAGGAGCAATCTTCCCAAAATCTAGTCGTTTAGCATCAATCAGGAGCTTGCACCTTACGCTTGAGAACCTCAGCAGTTTTTGTAGAATGACCAATGTACCCTGCATGGTAGTCACATATGGCATTTGCATCATACCATTTAGGGTATGATGGTTCTTAAGGTTTTAGCGGATAGGGGACCACCAGGGAATTCTGGATTAGCTGAGGTAGCAGCTCAGTGTAAGTCATTGGAATGGGATCAAATTGGACAGGATTCTTCTCCTTCTTTTGGCTTTGGTCATGATTTTGGCTTGTGGCTTGTGTTCGGATCGTGTATGGTGTGGGTGGTCAGATTTGCATTGGATAGTTGTAAGCTGAATGGTAGGGTGTTTGGTAGGTTGTGGCGATGTAAGGATATGGTAAGTATGGTGTGTATGGTGGTGGTTGGAAGCCAACTGGACCATAAGGTGCCGCCTGAGGAGTGTATAGGCCTTGACCAGAAACTACATTATAAGTCTCCCTTGTCTTATTCTTTTCTATAGAGGCATCAACTGTCCCTGCGGACTTGTGGGTGATCCTTCCACGGCGCATGTCACCCTCGATCCTTTCTCCAATGATGACGACATCGGAAAAGCTAGAAGTCACACTACCAATCATCTTGTCATAGAAAGGATCTTGGAGTGTGTCTACGAACGTGCTGACCAATTACTTCTCAGATAGACGAGGTTGTACTTGAGCAGCTAGCTCTCTCCATTGTTGAGCATACTGTTTGAAGGTCTCGTCTCCCTTCTTGGCCATGTTTTGGAGTTGAGTTCTATCAGGAGCCATCTCCATGTTGTACTGGTATTGTTTCAGAAAAGCCTCAGCCAGATCCCTCCATGAATGGATGTGTGTCCGCTCTAGCTTAGTATATTAGTTGGTAGCTGCCCCGGTTAAAATATCTTGAAAGAAATGGACAAGCAGCTTATCATCGTGCGTACAGGGGGACATCCTCCTGCAGTACATAGCCAGGTGGTTTCTTGGGCAGCTAGTCCCTTGATACTTTTCAAATTCAGGGACCTTGAACTTGGGAGGGATGACCACATCGGGGACTAGGCACATATCAGATGCGTCTCTGACTTCGTAAGCGCTCCCCTCGATTGCCCGGATCCTGTCCTCTCGGATTCTACACTTTTCATTATCCTCCTTAAAAGGATGGCTTGAATATTCGTCGGTCGGGTGGTGGGGATGAGAAGATGGTATATACACAGGGTGAGGCCCTTGGGGGAACATAGGATGCGTTCCCCCAACAGTTGTTTGGTAAGCTTGTAGAGTGGTGTTTGGAGGTAGGTTGTGTGTTTGGGTTTGTGTTTGGGCTTTTGTTTGGGTTTGTGTGTGTGCATGCCTATGAGGAAACCCATAATGAACTTCTTCGGTTTGTGGAGGCATGGTTAATGGTGGAGGATTTTTCGGATTGATTCCAGGAGGATATGGTGGATGGATTGGCTCCCCGGGTAGGGATTCCCTTGCCTCTTTCTGTTTAGACAATTGCATGGCCTCTATCAGTCTGGCCACTTGATCTTTTAGAGTTCTGACCTCATCTCTCAACTCCTCATTCTGTCTCTCCAGTTCGTCCATGATTCTCGATTGTGCACGAGTCCTATAAGGATGTCGAGGAAGTTGTCTTTCTCTAATTTTTCTGTTAAAGTTAAAAATTAATTTTTTGAGGAACAATTTGAATGCAAAAATCATGAGTGATAAAAATGTTAATGCTTTATGAGTATGAGTTGGATGATTTTCAAAATCTCCTTCTTTCATTGATAAATTTATGAATAGATGAATGATACATGCATGCTATGCACAAATAATTTTTAGAAATCAGAATTTTGAGGGTTCTGAAAATAAATAAGTGTTGCTTTATTTATTCACCCTTGATTTCTTAACAATTTTGTGTTTTGTTATGAATTTTAGTATATTTTTCTTTTTTATTTTGTTAGAAAAACCTTTGGTTTGGTTTGAAAAAGTTTTGGCTGAAATTTTCTAAAAACATTCTTTAGATTTTCTCTTGAATTTCATTTTCTCCCTTTTGAATCTTTTTATATTTTCAGTATTTTCAAAAATTAATTTTTAATTTTCCTAGGAGTTTCTAATTTTCTCCTTCTCTTTTGATTTTTCTTGATAATAATTTTTGTTTCCTATTTTTGCTTTTGCTTGATTTTGCTTTCTTGAGTTTCTATATTTCCTCAACTCAGATTTCCTTTTCTTCTTTGCCATCTTGGATTATTTTATTCAAATGCTAGTGAGCATTATATGAGTCTTATGTCATGAAGGGTTGTGTGCCCCCCTAGAATGTGGGTGACCTGTCCTAAAGGTCTATGACCTTTAATGCATGAACCTCTCGAAGGTGGTTAGTAATCCTGAGGTATAAGAGATCACTAGAGCCAAGTTCCAGTCCATAATGCTTGCCACAACAGTAGAAGTAGCCACTAGTTGCGGGGCATTATGAATAGGACGCACTCTAGCCGGGATTTTTGTGATAGCCACACAGGACGTAGGCCCTAGCGTGACACCACTAGATCCCTCTAATCCTAGGCAGCACTCAGACTCGGGTATAGGGCCCCACTCATGATAAATGCAATGCAATGTATGGAGGGCACATTATTTTTGGGATACCTACAATTGGGGAAATTACATAGACATATAGCAATATATTGTTTATCTATCTTAGGGTTATACAGAGAATAGACAATCAAACAACAGATAAATAAACAAATAAACAGATAAATGAATCGTGCAAATAAACAGGAAAGGGATCGACACGAAACACACTCAATGAAATGGGCTTGACTCTCTAAAGGGTTCCCTAGTGGAGTCGCCATCTGTCGCACCGTAATTTCGACGAGACAAAAAACTCGCTAAAATTTGAAAACAAATTTTTATTTATTAAAGTGGAGCCGCCACCAAATTTTTATTTAAGGGAAAAAGATTTGGAAAAAACCCTGACTCGAGGAAGAGATTTAGGTTCGGGAGTCAGTTACAAGTGGGGAAGGTGTTAGGCACCCAACTCGCCCGTTCCAAAGAACGGTACCCTTAAACTGAGTGTGTGATTTTTGAAAATTTTTTGATCCCTTAATTAATGTGAAAATAAATAGATTGATGGAGGTTAGCCTGACAGGACTTGATCCTGCTCCTACATATTCCCCGGTGCAATGAGAAACTCAAGGCTTACGTAGTTCTGGTTTTTGAAGGCTTGACCTTCAGAGGTGTTTAAAGGGAATATGATATTTTGAAAAGATTTTCATCTTTTGAAAGAACCTTTAGTCCACTCATGCACAAGGTCCGGGGCGGCTAAGGCAGCACGGGGGCCTATACGAGCTAGTAAACGTTGAACAACAGGTGGACCGCTAGTTCCCCGTTTAGAGCCCGTTGCATGACACCAAAGATCCCAAAACATTTGAAAAAGAATTTTATTTTTGAAAGAACCTTTAGTCCACTCATGCACAAGGTCCGAGGCGGCTAAGACAGGACGGGGGCCCATACAAACTGCTAAACGTCTAACAGTAGGTGGACCGCCAGTTCCCCGTTTAGAGCCCGTTGTGTGAGACCAAAGATCCCAAAACATTTGAAAAAGAACTTTATTTTTTAAAGGACCTTTAGTCCACTCATGCACAAGGTCTGAGGTGGCTAAGGCAGCTCGGGGACCCATACGAGCTACTAAACGTGAATAACAGGAACTCGCCCGTTTAGGAGCCTCCGTTGCATGAGACCGAAGATCCCAAAACATTTGAAAAAGAACTCTATTTTTGAAAAGGACCCTTAGTCTACTCATGCACAAGGTCCGAGGTGGCTAAGGCAGCACAAGGGCCCATACGAGCTACTAAACGTCGAACAGCAGGTGAACTGCCAGTTTATCGTTTAGAGCCCGTTGCGTGAGACCGAAGATCCCAAAATATTTGAAAAAAGAACTTTATTTTTGAATATAATAAAGATAGGAAAAAAATGACTTGATATGAAAAAGGAATTTGTTTTTAAGTGAATTTTATTTTGTGTTTTAGGGAATGAACCTTGACTTGATCAAGGATGAGCTTGACTCGGACTTGATAATTTTGAGGAAAAACATTTGAAGTTGATTTGGAAATGTGAGAGGAGGGGGATTGAACTCAAAGTTTGATTTAATTTTATTTGAAGAAAAAAGTAAAAAAGGAGAATTTATTTTGAATATTGGACAAAGAACTTGATTTTTAAAGAGAAATAAATTTTGTTTGCAATTTGGGGAAGTATTGGACTCGATTTAACATAAACTTGACTTGATTCGAAATTAAGGAAAAGAATTGTGAACATTCTTCAGTAATTAAGAGATATAAATTTCATTTTAGATCCAAATTAGACAAATAATATCATTCCAGAAACTAGAGAGAAAGAAAAAGAGAACAACAAAAAAATCACGGAAATCAGAGATCATTTGACCGATTAAAAACAAAAACAAAAAACAGAGACGAAGATCAACCTCAAGAACACACGAGATTTGGCGCAAAATTCGGATTCAAACTCAGAATATTTAGAAAATATTTTTTGGTAGATTTGAAAAATTAAAATCAATCAATTGAAAGATATGGATCATAGGGATAAAAAAAAATAAGTTTGACACAAATCCAACCAGAAATGAGCAAGTTATGCACAAATCAAACAAGCTAGGTTCATTTGCGCACCAGGACGAACATGCTCCGGTAATCAGGAGATATAAATTTTATTTCAGATCCAAATTAGACAAATAATATCATTAAAGAAACTAGAGAGAAAGACAAAGAGAACACAACAAAAATCATAGAAATCGGAGATCATTTATCTGATAAAAAATGAAAACGAAAAACAGAGATGAAAATAAGCCTCTAAATCCTCCAGAAGCAAGAAACTTGGGCGAGAATAAAAGTCTGATCTAACCTCGATTGGAAGGTGATGAAGAACTGGTTTGAAGGCATAGGTATAGAGTCTCCTAGGTCCTCCCTTCAAAAATTTTGAAAAAATCCCCTTTAAAACTCCAATTCCTCTTCTTTTTTTTATTCTTTTTTTCATGTTTTTATTTATTTATTTATTTATTTTGTTTTACTTTTCATTAATTTTATTTTGATTTTTTGAATTATTTTAGACTAAATCAGATTTTGACTAAAAACAAAATAATTTATTTTGGGTTTTGAATCCTCGGACATAATTCGGTGTTTACAGTTTGCCCCTCTTTACTCATTTTCCGAACAGATAATATGAGAAAGGATTCTCTAAATAATCGTGGTAGGAAATGAGTAAAGACGTGAACACATTAGGTCCGAGGCAGAGTTTTGAGGATGTCCAAAAGATGTAAAGAGCCTCGAGCTTGTAGAGGGATGCCTGGAAAATGGTGGTTTCTGAGTGACCCTACCGGCTTCATGTGATAAGCCGATAGGGTTTAAATATGCAAGGCTTGATTGCATAGCCTAACCAGGCTATGAATACTACTGAAGTGCAGACAAAGTGAGGTGAAATGGCTTGTTTAAGGCAGGAAAGACTACAAGAACTAAAATGTAAGATATGTACAAGGTGGCCTAACAACATAGGCCAGGGTATAGAAATCTATCTGTGCTTGAGGCTTGGACTTCTTGGGCCCGATGTAGAAAAGTAAACTTGATGGTACAGAAAAGGAAACTTGAACGTGTAGAAAAGAAAACTAGAGAAGTGTCCTCAATGATGTTGAAGAAGAAGAAGGGAGAATCGACCTCCTATGAATAGAAACATAGTAGTGGAGAGTGAGACATTTCATTCAAGTAAAAGTACAAATAAGAGTAGTATATTAGTTTACATTTTAATATACATAACATGTAAGTTCTTCAACAATCACAAAGAATCATCCTAAAAACCATCAAGATATGCAATGTATGAATGAGGTTAATTCTATCATTTCTTCATAAGTTTCTATGATGATAGACTCAGGATTAGGTTAAGACCTAATGTGTCCTATATCATATTAAGTCTTATTAATATGAATCTGGTCATCTCTATAATATGCACGATGCATGTGAGCCCAAATTATTATCATTTTATTGAAATAATAAAGGGTACTAGGTCCAATTTCAAACCATCATGTTCCTTCATTAATACTAACATCATCATCATTTCATATTTCTGAAAACCATAAAATTTCTTGATCGATAATGATAGTCTTTGGGGTCTCATCGAGGTGAATAAAGTTTGACCAAAGCAGTCTCAACTATATGGAGCAACAATAAGTTATTGGAAGGCTCAAACCTATCTCATGTATCCCTTATGTTGGAAAGTTTCCATCATTATAAAAGTCTGGTTTACTTCCAAGTACGCGAATCCTTAGATTTCTCAGTTTTCTTTCACAAAATGGCTCACAAATTATTCCTCACTAATGATTTACAAACTAAATTTTTTATGCACATGAAGCATGCTAATTAATTATTCTTATTCTCATTTCTATTTCACTTGAAGGTCTACCTTCTTCTCAAAGTTAAGGACCTCATAATCCTCATTCAATTATCTCATTATTTAATTCAATATCTTCTTAAAATTTAATCACATACTTTCTTAGAATTTAAGTCAGCATACCTTAATTAGTATATTTAAACGTTTTGTCCTTCTATAATTTAAAAGTAAACTTCTTGAACTCTAAACCAAAACTTTGTAGAAATTATTATTATTGAAGAGTTTAGAATGAAATTAATATTTTTTAATTTTTTATAAAATTGTCTAAGGGAAATAAATTTTAACATTTTAACATTATCTAGTCATAGGACAACTTGACAAATAAACTTATAAAACTTTTATAAAATTAATATTAATATAAATTACTTTAGCTTTTTCATACTTTATCCTCACATATCAAGATTCAATTATAAATTTTTCTATATATAAAATAGGTCCGTTAAATATCAAATATATTTTTTTAAACATTTTAAAAGAATGAAAGGAAAAAGGAATATCTTAATAGATTTTAAATATTTTTATAAAATAGAAACTAATTCAAATTTTCACCAAATTTTTCAAGTGAATACTTAATTATACTTATTACATAGAAATATATTTGTATAATTTAAAAACTACTAAATGATATTCTCTTTTAGGAACCTTGTCTAACAACTCTAAATTTATGTATCATAACTTCTAAAATTTATATAAAATCATATCAATTTAAATAATTTTTTAATTTAGTCTCATTATCCTACCTATATCTCTAGCCAATTAAATTATGAATTAGAAATCAAATGAAATCAATCCAAAAATTAAATTTGAATATAAATTATTATAAATTATAAATTTTAAATAATAAATAAATTTTTATTCTAGAGTTAAGAAAGCTTTAGAACTATTCCTATACTCTATTTGAGTCTTTTCCCTTTACCTAAAACTTGAGAATAGTTGATTTAAGAGGCGGTGGTTGAATTTTGAAATTTATGATACGAGTTCTATTCCAATATAGGCATAAGGTGCTTTAGTTATTTCACGTAGAATAAAGGAAGTCAGAAGTGTAGCTTTTCTTTTCACTGTAACATGAGTATGAATATATTTCTATTCGTGGAACTGTAGTAGAAGACAAAGAGATGGAAATAAGAAAATAAAGAAAAGGAGACATACATTTTTTGAATTTTCCTGACGTTTGTCTCTTTTAATTACACAATATTTATAGAATTATTCTACAAATCGGGAAGATATTGCAAAGACCAACAAGGAACAAATGCAAGAACGAATTTCTATGTTCTTTTCTTCAATTTTGATTCTGATTCCCTTCCAATTTGGTTGTTTGCAAGGTTCACTAAAGTCTATAACATTTGACTTCTTTTTTAGAAAAGAAAGCATATGTATCTTAGTAGATCTTCATGAATCTTAGGTTCTAATAATCTTTTTCTTTTTTGTGATGGTAAAAATTATTTTTTAGATGGTTGAATTTGTCATGTTATCTTATGAATCTTAAGCAAGGTGTGTTAACACAGACATAAGATATGAGACAAGTAGAAACGAATCATTATGAAACTAATTTAACCAAAGAAGTTACTAGGTAAACATAGACATCATATCATTGTTCTAGATCTAGATCAAAATAAAATAAGGATCTATAAAATTTAAACATAACATAAAAATTCAATAAAAGTATACTTCTCCCCCTATTTTTGCCAATTAAAAAATTAGCACCCAAAACTTTCAAAGTGTGCCTAAACCTGCTTGATCATCTCATCATATATTTCTTCAAGCGTTTAGTACATATGCCTCCAAAAACATCTAAGTTCATTTTTGAGACTCATCTAAGTTTGTTCAAGTTGTTACAATTGACATTAGTTTTAGCATTGGCATTCTTTAATGGCTATTAGATAAGGAGCATGGTATTGTTTGACAAGACACTAAATTTGCCGAAACAAGGCACAAAGATTGTGAAGTAGAATAATGAGCAAATGGGGAAGAGAAAATACCAAGGACCATAAAAGAAAAGGTTGGGGTGCGGATAAAAGAGAAGCTAAATAAGAAAGTAGGGAAATGGAATGGGAAGTAGATGGGGAAGGAGAAGGCGATGTAAATTAATAATAGGAATGAGATCTATTAGCAATGAACACAAATATAATGGACCTATTAAAAACAAATAAAAACTAAAAAAGGATAAAAGGAAAGGGAAAGGGAAAGGAAACATTTTGTACATGGGAAAATATAATGGGAGGCATGTAGGAAGAACAAAAATGATGCAACAACAAGTAGATAACATAACAATGGTGATGATGGGGCTAAACATGCAACTCAACTACCTTATGCTTTTTAGAAACAGTAAAGGAGGAGCATTGGATCTTGTCTACCTAGCTATAGTAAGTCCAAAGCTACTAAGAACCCTTAGAGTTATTAAGACCACATCAAACACAAAGTTCCTCTTGTTGAGCATTAGAGATCTCAATAGGGATAGGGGTACAAATAATCTTTACTAGAGGAGCTTTGAGCTTGAGCTTCAGGCTATAGGTAGATAGGGAGTAAGAAGGTCTAGTTGAATATCAATTTTGGTGAATGAGGTCATGCATGATGTTGGATCATGACGCCACTTGATGTGGATATAAAAGGCTTCTTGTTTTTAGGTCAACGAAGGCTAGAAGAACAGATGAGGATGGAGGTTGAACTCTTTGGATCCATACACAAATGTTGATGACACCTCATTCATGGGAGGATAAACCTCCTCTCTACTACCTTGGAGGACTCCATGGATAAGGAGAAGCTTCACTCTCAAACTTAGAAAAAGGAGTGAATCGAGGAGAGAAGAGTGCTCTCAAATTCTCACAAATGTGATAAATGATTCCAAAGTTGCAAAATACACTACATGATACCTTTATATAGGCATGGAAATGGCACCTAAGTGAAGGAGGAAGCATGCAGATTTGAATCCACCTTTGAGAAGTGGTTTGGGCTTGGATTTCAAGCCTAATGTAGATTCCTTCTTCCTTCCTCAATGTAACCTTAAGTTGGGGAACAAGCCTAAAAGCTTGCATATACTAAAAAGTACACAAAAACTAGGCCCAAACCTTACATAATTGTCCCATTAGATCCTAGCATACAAAACATATACTAAGTCCTAGTCTATAATATGGAGAACAATGGGAAAGGTGATGGTGTGTTGGGCTTGAGGAAGGTCCTCTTGGAAGCTCAGTAGTACCTCCACCTCTTTTTGTAGCTTTTTGGCTCTAGATTGTGAGATGGGCCTAATGGTCCAATGATCCTCTATAGCTGGGACCTCCACATCACCAATAGAGAGTAAAGAAGTGATGCATTTTCTGAATGGCGAAACTCTACTCATGTCGAAGCTTGGATATGGTCTCCAAGATTTGTGTTAAGAGTCAAGACATGATTGAGTCTGTCATATGAACAGACTCAAAGGTGTATAAGAGGTGCGAGCCAGATGAGTTGATGTGGATTTTTCCATCTCAGAAAAATGATGAATAGGATAAGTGAGGATGTAGCTTAAATGGAAGGTGGGGAAGGGTGATTAAGGGAGCTCGGCCTTGGGGAATGGTAGAGGAAGAGAGGGTTGACCTTATTGGGGATGGTGGTTTAGGAGTAGAGAAGGGTTCAGAAGCAACAAGATTGTAAAGGTATTTGTTGCATTGTAAAAGGGCAACAATGGTGGCATCATCTATAATAGAAAAGTGAGATAAGAGATGGGAAAAGATGGAGGAGAATGTGATGAATGGTTTTAGTTTTTTGTAAATTAAGGAGAAGGATGGGATGGTGAAGGCTGATATTCTAGGGATGGCATTAAACGAGTTAATTCAGGAAAGGTGGGGGTATGGTCAAGTGAAGGGGTGAGGAGATGGAAGTAGGGGGTATAGTGCAAAGACTTGTGGGGAAGAAAGGTTTGGAGAAAGTGGTGGTGTCTTAATCATTGTCTATAATAATTTGATGAGGATGCTTGGTTGGATAGAAAGGATATGTTAGATAAGAGTACCAATTTTTGGTAGGGATTGGCAATGATGGTAGTGGTTGGATGGTGATACATTGGATGAATCAGTGTCCACTTTTCTTTTCGCCTTTCATTCTTGGAGTTCGCCTTTAGAGGAAGCATGCCTCTTAGCAAAAGGGGATTTAACAGAGTTGCTGTTATTAGATGAGCTCGATTTTTCAAACAAGGTGATAGGAAAGTACTTATTGAACTTGGGGTATATAGCTAGCTCAAAATTATCCTTTAGAAAGTCAGGATAAAGGAAGTTCATTTTAATCATCTTGATCTCCATGTGGCTGAAGATCTTTAATGTGTCATCTTCTTTTTCTAGAAGGCAGATATGGTGGTCAAGGAGAAGGTGTTGGACCAATCTTGTAATAATGTTCCCATAAGGAACATTTATGCTCATGTCTTCCACTACATTCAACATGTAGAAGAAGATGAGGGAAGGAAGGTTTATCTCATGCTTCATCATCAGATGGAAAAAATAGAACCACTCTTAAAATGAGATGTGATTATGGTGAGCCCACTCAAAGGAAGCCTACACTTATAAGAAAAACATGAATGAACCTTTCATGATCAGCACTTTAGTAATCAAAGGAGGTGATATCGATGTACAGTATAGCATAAGCATTGTTCAGAATGTATTTCTCCCATTTTGGGAAGAATTTCTCCCCCTCGGCATTACATTTGATCACTTTGCTCAAAAGCTCTTCAAAATGGAGATTCTTTCCTCGAGCACACTTGTCACCAACTTGGGAAAGCCCTTTATGACCATCATAAATGTATTTTTCCAAAACTCTACCGTGAATTCTTTATACTACTCTGCCATGAAATAGATCTAAGTTGTTTCTGTTGCTTTGTCATCTAATTTTCTACTATCCATTGTATATTTCATTATGCTTTTTAAACGTATGGAGATGAGACAACTCATCATCAGTTCTGTTATCTTCTTCACTCAACTCTTTAGAGCTGGTTAATTCTTCTACCTTCATATCTTTGGCAGAAGTACCTTAGTCGTGATGTTTAGGCTTTAGTGTTGGACATTTTTCTTAGATTATCTTCATTTAGTTTGACTTTATATATTCTAAGGGATCCAAAAAGTTCATCAAGCTTAAGCTTTATTAAATCTTTGGATTTCGTAGAGGAAGAAAGACTTTTGAGAATCTTTCTCATGGGGTCTTCGAGATCATACTCTCTTGTGGGAGATTTTGGTCCATTCATGATGGTTTGAAATATTCTAATTATTTCATCTATTATTTCTCTTTCTTTCATTTTGAAGTCTTTATAGTGAGGAATGAGATAACGGATATTGGATTTGTTATTTTAGTTTATTCCATCATGAATAGTGACAAGACTATCCTAAATTTTTTTAGCATTTTTGCACCCAAATACCTTGTTGTATTAACTTTTTCATAAAGGTGAAAGTTAAAGAAATATAGCCTTTGAAGTATTTTGTATTTTAGTGACTTGCTCTACTATCTTTTTTTCTTTAGGAATCTCTTCACCTTATGTATCCAAAGGAATATAGCTATCTTCCATGATGACCTTCCAGAAGTTGTATTGGATAGATTTGATTAACATCACAATATCTTTTTTTAATAGGGGATAATCTTCTCCAAGAACAATTGGAGGAGAGTGATTGATGCTATTTTCCGAATGAGTTATCTTCTAGATTCTTTCATTTTCCAGGATCTTTTGATCCTTTTCGCTTATTAGAGAGCTCAATCCAAGGGGTTGAGCTCTAATATCTAATGTAGAACCACATGCAACACACAATAAAAGGGTTGAATGATCTATTACAAATAATTTAATATTTTTAAATTTTACATGTAATATACTAGAGGAGTTGGAGAAAGGTAGAGAGATTCACACCAGAAGTTATACTGGTTCATCCTTATCAACCAAAGGCTACTCTAGTTCCTGTTATCACATAATAGATATTTTCTCTATGAAAGTATGTACAAAAACTTCAAGAAAAAATACAATTGTAGTATTTCTTTTAGAAGCCTCTCCAAGCTTAATATTCATAGTAAATACAGATTAGGCACTTCCTATCTAACTTTTCTATTTCCCAGAATGATACTTTAATACAAGGAGAATGAATGAAGTTTAGGGCATAAGTTATAAACAAAGTAGATGAGTAGAGATAGGTTCAGTTATGTTTTTTGTCTTTTGTTTGTAAGCTTTTTTCTTTATATAGAAGTGGATAAATAAGTTGTTAAGAAACAAAGGGATTCCAACATCTTTTGCATGTGCATTAAATGCATGGACTTGGATTAGGTTACAAAGTGTTGCTATGGGTTAGAGATTTTTGTCTTATGGCAGTTATATTTTCATCTTGCTTTGGCTTAATGATAAACATGTCTTTCTTTTTTTTTAAGCTTAAGTAAAATATTCATTAAAGGTTAGATTTTTCCTTTTGTCCTCTGAGAACACCAAATTGGTCATGTCTTCTTTCGAGACTAGATGAAGGAGCTTGTTGAGTACTCTTTATATATTAGATGAGTTGATGTCTCATTCTCACTCTTACACTTTTGCAAGATAGCATTCCTTGGAGGAGAAAGGTATGTTTCTAGATGGGTTTTAGAAAGATGGGAGAGTATGATAGAACTTAAACAAGAGAAGATAATATTAAACTTCTTGGAAAGAGAGAAGTAGGATGCACACTTGCTTCTAGATTAATGGGATGGATACTTTCCCATTTATATATAAAAGCGACATATAGAAAGTGTAGGCGCAAAGGATAGTGATTTGATAACACACAAGGTAAGGATATGACAAGTGTCCTTACTTTAAAAGGGACCATGATAGCTATCTTCAACTCTGGAGAAATCTAGCCAAGTATCTTAAAATGTGCTTAACCTTGAGCTATCTCATAGCTAGTTTCTCTTCGTGCATAATCTATTTAGAAAATTACAAAAAATCATATACAATGAATTATACTGTATAATTTTACAAAGATATACTAAACATGTAGATTATCTACACACAAAATTTCTCATCAAAACCAAATCTACACAAATAAATATTTGTTGGACGATGGGATAGATGAATCGTTAAACAACTAAAACATATGTTGGTATGTGATAAACCGCCATTCTGTTGATTTATCTAAGGAAAATTAGTTATAATTATAATATAATTTATGATTATTTAATTTTAATTCTACATAATTTTCCTTATTTTTGCAGGAATGGTCATGCAAGTAAAAAATATGAAAATAGGCAACTTTTGGATCAAGAAAAGAGGGTAAAAGGGGCATAAAAGGATAGGGCATCTACTACGACAATGTTACGTTTGGTGTGACAATGCGACGTCAGCCCTACAACATTGCAAGATGACTTAGAATAGTCACGACGATTAAAGAGTGGACTAGGTCAAGCCCAGCCATACGTTGAAACCCTAATCACTGTAAAAAAGAAGGCTTAAGGTACTTCAGTCAGCTCACTCCTGCGCTTTATTTACAAGTAGAAAAAACAACTAGAAGATTGAGATGAGAAACCAAAGCAAGAAAGATGGCAACACAAAGACAAAGAACATTATTAGATTACATGGCTCCAAGTGGTGAGGGCCTACTTCTAAAGGGGTATATTAATTCGGACTTGAAAGTGTTCTAACTCAATTGAAGTTCACGCCCTTTATCAACATGATTCAGAATTCGCTTCAATTTGGAGGAATGGCCTCGATGACTCACATCTCCACATTAGAAAAATTTGAGGTAACAAACACCATCAAAATGAACGATTTTAAGATGTCATTAGGATTACTTGTTTTCCTTTTCCATCATCGAAGGTAACGATTGGCTAAACTTCTTGCGGAAGCATCCATCTACTACCTCGGAACAATTACAACGTCTATTTTTGATTTAAATACACCACAATCGATGCAGCCTAGATCATAATGAGATTTCTAGCTTCACTAAATATGAAAATGAACCCGTATGAGGCTGGGATAGATTTCAGGACCATCTTTGAAGGTGCCCACATCATGGGTACCAAATACCTCATCTTGTGCAGATATTTTATAATAGTCTTTCCTATGCGAATAGAGCTATTATAGATGTAGCATCTGGTGGAGGTATCCTACATAACTCTCCGAGAGACACATGGACAATCATAGTGGTCCTGGCCGCTAACGGCAATCAATGGAGATTCATTGATAGACATGTAGGAGAAGAAAGATACTCAACCAGCAGAATGTACCAAGTTGACCATACTTGCTCTACTAGCCGGTTAGATAGAGGCCTTAAATAAAAAGATGGAGGTACTTATGCAAGCATAGACACGATGTATCTTGCCTATCCAAACTTTAGTGGCATATGAACCTAACTTTTGTAATCCTTGTGATCCATAAGTCTCAAATGATGAAGGATGCATTCTTGAGGTGATATAGCCCAACAAAATGAGGAGGCTAATTATGTGGGGAAACAACTTATAACCCCACTTGGAAGAACCACCCCAACCTCTGGGAGGACATCAAGGTAATAATCATATTAACAATGCTCAAAATGTTTATGTGCCCCCTCGCACACGAACCAGGAGAGAGCATAGGAAAGAGGAGGAGCAAGCATCTTTAAATCCACAATTTCAGAATATGGAGCCCATTAAAATATAGAAACTCAACTCGGGCCAGCTCGTTAACCTTTTGACACAGCCCGAACTCAGGACTTTACCTAGCCAGCCTGGAGAACCCAAAGGGAGCAACTAATCGTTACTCTTCGAAGCGGAAAATAATTGGAGATGCCGGTGAAAAGAAAAGGTAAGGGAGACCCAGGGATATTGATAACCTTTTTACTCCTACCGATGGGAGTCCAAAGAAAATAGGATGATGTTGAGAGATTATAGAGAAGGATCCCGAGAAACTTCCTATAAATTCTACCAACCAATTGTACCTTTTCCTCAAAGGTTAAAAGGAAATAAAAATGACCATCAATTTTCCAAATTTTTAGACATCTTAAAGCAATTAAAATCAACATCCCTTTGTGGAGGTCATTTCCAGATGCCTAAGTATGCGAAATTCTGAAGGAGATTATGGGTAATAAAGAAGCTTGAGGAGTATATGACTGTCAAGCTCAATGAGAGTGCTCGCTATTCTTCTTCGAAAACTACCACCAAAGTCAAAGGATCCAGGGAGTTTTACTATACCTTGTACTATTGGTGATTCATATTTTGATAAAACTTTGTGTGACCTAGGCGCTTAGTATAATCTAATGCCATTGTCTGTCTTTAGAAGGTTGGGTATGAATGAGCCCAAACCTACCACTATTTCTTTTCAGCTTACTTGAGATAGGACTATCACACACCCGCGAGGGATAGTGGAGGATGTTTTGGTGAAAGTGGACAAGTTCATCTTCCTTTGACTTTATTTATTGACATGGAGGAAGATGAAGAGATTACACTTATTTTGGTAAGACCTTTCCTGGCCACAAGGAAGACTATTATTGATGTGCAACAAGGAAAACTCACGTTGAGGCTTGATAATGAAGAAGTTGTGTTTAGGGTTTTTGACTCCCTAAAACACCCAAAAACATTTTACTCTTGTAATATTATAAATTCTTTTGAACCCTTTCCCTCTTTGAGTTTTCGTTTTGTGCAGGATGTATTAATTAAAGATACATTGGAAAAACTATTAATGTTTGATGTTGATACCATGAGCGACTTTAAGGAATGTACAGAGGAATTGATGATGTTAGAAGCTAGCATACACAAGAAAATTGGAGATCGAGGTAACAAGTTTGATGTTATAGAAGGCCTTGGAACCGCCAAGGCTAAGCCATCAATTGAAGAACCTCCGATGCTTGAACTCAAGCCCCTTCCTTCAAATCTTAAGTATGCATTTTTATCTCCTCCGTCTACTCTCCCCTTTATTATCTCTTCTAACCTTACAAGAACAATGAAGGAGAAATTGTTAAGAGTCTTGAGGGAAAATAAAGAAGCTTGTGGATGGTCCATTCATGACATTAAAGGCATAAGCCCTATGATTTGCACCCACAAGATTCACATGGAGGAGGAATTTAAACCTATGGTGCAACCACAAAGGCGACTCAACCCAAACCTCAAAGAAGAAGTTAAGAAGGAGGTTATCAAACTTCTTGATGCAGGTATAATATATCCTATTTCTAACAGTCCTTGGATGAGTCTTGTACAGGTTGTCCTAAAGAAGGGAGGCACTACGGTCATGGAAAATGATAAAAAAGGGCTAATCACAGTAAGGAAGATAACTGGTTGGCGGGTATGTATTGACTATAGAAAGTTAAATGAGGCTACCCGTAAAGATCATTTCCCTCTTCCTTTTATTGATCAAATGTTAGAAAAATTATCTGGTCATGACTTTTATTATTGTTTGGATGGTTATTCTGGTTATATGAAAATACCTATGGCTCTTGAAGATCAAGAAAAAACCACGTTTACATGCCCTTTTGGTACTTTTGCATATAGGAGAATGCCCTTTGGGTTGTGTAATGCTCCCGCTACTTTCCAAAGATGCATGATGTTTATCTTTTCTGATTTACTAGAGGATTGCCTAGAAGTTTTTATGGATGACTTTTCTGTCTATGGTCCCTTTTTTTATAAATGTTTACAAAATTTAGAGCAGGTATTGATAAGATGCATGAGAACTAATTTAGTTCTTAACTGGGAAAAATGTCAATTCATGGTAAGTGAATGTATTGTCTTAGGACACAAGATCTCTGAAAAGGGTATTGAGGTTGATCCAGTCAAGGTTGAGGTAATTTCTTAACTTCCCCCTCCGCAAAATATTAGAGCTATTAGGAGTTTTCTTGGTCATGCAGGCTTTTATAGGAGATTCATAAAAGACTTTTCAAAAATTGCAAAACCACTTTCCAATTTATTGATGAAAGATGTCTCCTTTTATTTTAGTGATGCATGTCTATCTGCTTTTGAAACTCTTAAAACCAAACTAATAAATTCTCCTACTACAATTGCCCCTAATTGGTCTTTACCTTTTGAACTAATGTGTGATGCTAGTGATACAACGGTAGGAGCGGTCTTGGGACAAAGAAAGGAGAATGTGTTTTGTGTCATCTATTATGCAAGTAAAACCTTAGATGAGACTCAAAGAAACTATACTACCACAGAGAAAGAGTTGTTATCGGTAGTATTTGCCTTTGATAAGTTTAGACCTTACTTGATTATGTCTAAAGTAACTGTCTATACTGACCATTTTGGTATCAAGTATTTTCTCTCTAAACAGGATTCAAAGCCTAGGCTAATTAGATGGATACTCCTCCTTCAGGAGTTTGATTTGGAAATCAAAGAAAAAAAGGAGCAGAAAATATGGTTGCAGATCACTTATCTAGAGTGGATCCTTCTGTACAACTCCATGCGCAAGAAGTGATCAAGGAGATGTTT
Source organism: Canavalia ensiformis (assembly GCA_026541065.1). NCBI lineage: Eukaryota > Viridiplantae > Streptophyta > Magnoliopsida > Fabales > Fabaceae > Canavalia > Canavalia ensiformis. The sequence continues at coordinate 582,446 of JAMKYM010000791.1, read as the reverse complement.
CCAGATGAACAATTATTAGCTGTTTCACATATCCCCTGGTATGCAGATTTGGTAAATTACTTGGCAGGTAATATCCTTCCTCCAGATCTTTTATATGCACAGCGTAAGAAATTTCTTTCTGACGCTAAACATTATCTTTGGGAAGAACCTTTTTTGTTTAAAATATGAGGGGATAAATTGATTAGAAGATGTGTGCCTGAGGAGGAAACTCATGCTATCTAGACTCATTGTCATTCAAGAGAGGCCGGAGGCCATTTTGGTCCTAATAGAACTGCTTAAAAAGTGTTACAATGTGGTTTCTTTTGGCCCACTTTATTTAGAGATGCTTTCAATTTTGTAAAATCTTGCGACCGTTGTCAAAAGAGTGGTAATATATTAAGAAAACATAACATGCCCCTAAAAAACATTCTTGTGTGTGATATATTTGATGTTTGGGGTATTGATTTTATGGGACCCTTTCCTAAATCTTTAAATAATGCATACATTCTGGTTGCAATTGACTATGTTTCCAAGTGGGTAGAGGCTATGGCATTACCCACTAATGATGCTAGGGGAGTAATAAGATTTCTAAAGAAAAATATTTTTACAAGATTTGGAACCCCTCGAGCAATCATTAGTGACAATGGCACCCATTTTCTTAACAAACAGTTTGAAAAAGTTTTGAAACACTATGGTGTTACCCACAAGATTACAAAAAATCATATACAATGAATTATACTGTATAATTTTACAAAGATATACTAAACATGTAGATTATCTACACACAAAATTTCTCATCAAAACCAAATCTACACAAATAAATATTTGTTGGACGATGGGATAGATGAATTGTTAAACAACTAAAACATATGTTGGTATGTGATAAACCGCCATTCTGTTGATTTATCTACAGAAAATTAGTTATAATTATAATATAATTTATGATTATTTAATTGTAATTCTACCTAATTTTCCTTATTTTTGCAGGAATGGTCATGCAAGTAAGAAATATGAAAATAGGAAACTTTTGGATCAAGAAAAGAGGGTAAAAAGGGCATAAAAGGATAGGGCATCTACTGCGACAATGTTACGTTTTGTGTGACAATGCGACGTCATCCCTACAACATTGCAAAATGACTTAGAATAGTCACGACGATTAAGGGAGGGACTAGGTCAAGCCCGGTCCACTACGTTGAAACCCTAATCCGCGCCTATAAAAAGAAGGCTTTACCATACTATTCAAGACACCACTTTTAGTATCCCTCGATATCCCTCCTTAGGACTTGGAGACAAAAGCTATTCCATAGTACGAGTTACAACGTCCTATTGTTAGCTTTGCTAACATTACGGTTTTGTCATTCTCTTTCTAAAATTAGGATTATGGATTGTTTTGTTGGATTAGTATGTTTTTGTTTGTCTTATCTCTCGATGTGTAACTAATCCCCAAATCATGGGGCTATGGTGAAACTTATAATGTAACCAATTGAACCCCTTTTCCTTTTTATGAATGATTGCGTATTTCTATTCAATTGTGTTTTCCTTATTATGCATAATTAATTAATGAGAATTAATTTCTAAGTTAATTAGGGGATAGGCGATCATACCATTGCCTAATTAACGGAACTATAAGGTAAACTGAATATAAGGGTTTTGGAGGATTAATCGGAATCCTTGATTTCTAATCAATTATTAATTTAACAAATCCGCATGTTTTTTATGCTTCTCTTAATTATATACCTTGCATGATCATTGGAGGTAGTAACTAGAGGGAAAGAATATTGCTATTACATTATCATTGGGTAGTAATAGAATGAGAACGGATGGTTAGCAATTAACTCAAATATAAGGGAGTTGGGGTGAAATTGGGTAAAATTACAAGGGAAACCAAACTCCCATGTCTCTCCATAAATAAGCTCGTATTTGTGACCTTTTGTCTTTTAATCGCTTACTTTCCTTTTGTTCTTTTTTTTTTCATTCACTTTAAATATTTTTAAACAAGCTGTTTTTTGGTGAGCTCAAAAATTAGGATTTAATATTTTATTAAGATTGTTAAAATAGTCTCTGTGGGAACAATATTAAGGATTTTAAATACCCCTTTCTACACCGACGGGTGCACTTGACCGTGGGTAAAACTTTGTACGCACAGTAAACGCACAACAATATGTTAAGGATATATCAAGCTAAAAAAATTATTTTGAAATGGGACTTGCTTGACAATTTTACTAACTCATTTATTTACAACTCTAATTAAGAAACCAATACAAAATTCGTTCTAGATAATTCCTAGCAATTCAAAAACTAAATAATATGAAAATTTGTCTAGGTTTTAACTCAAAAATTTAATGTACCTTTTTTCAAAAAAACACTTTCCTTAGTGATTTGAACATTTTATCAACATTCTTGTGCTTTAAGAAAACATTAAGTAGACTTATAATGTTAGTTGGGAGAAACATTACAACTTGTAGAAATATATAAACTATATGTATTAAATCACAAAAATATATTTACCAAATTATGAATAATACTTATATTGCAAACAAACTTCTTCTATTTAAAATAACTTCCTAATATTGACCATGCTTATACTAGATAGAAGTTATTAACTAGAAGATATAAATATTGGGGTGTTATGATAGATCCAGTTCAACAAATATCAGAAATTGATGAACAACATTCAAAGATCTACTAGAGTGAGAAAAGAAACCATCACAGATGATTATGTAGTGTATTTTCATAAGCTATAAGTTGCAAGAAATCAAAATTGTGGTACAAATCCATGAAGGAGGAGATAACCTCTATGAAGGGAAATAATTTCTGAGATCTTATCTTTTTGCTTGAAGGTGTAAAGTTATTGGGTGTAAATGAGTCTACAAAACCTAAAGGGACTTATTATGCAACATAGAAAGGTGTAAGGATAGACTTGTTGCAAAAAGGTTGACTTTACAAGAAGAAATAAAAAACATAGAGACTTTTAGTCTTATATCCAAGAAAGATTCCTTATGCATCATGTTGGAATTGATGACTCACTTTAATCATAAGTTGCAACAAATGAATGTGAAAATAGCTTTCCTAAATGGTAATCTGACGGAGGAGGTTTACATAAAATAACCTGAAGGATTCTTCTCTAGTGATGGTGAGCATTTGGTCTGCAAGCATCCCGTCAGTGGCATCTGAGATTCAATGATGTTATCTCTATGTGGTTTTTTTTTATAACATTATGGATTAATATATATACCATTGTCGCAACCGTAATTCCGACGAGACGACAAACTCGCTAAAATTTTGAAATATAGTTTATTGGATAATGTGGAGTCGCCACCAAATTTTTATTTAAGGGAAAAATATTTGGAAAAACCCTAACTTGAGGATGAGATTCTAAGTTCGGGAGTCGGTTACGAGTGGGGAAGGTGTTAGGCACTCCACTCGTCCGTTCCGGAGAACGGTACCCTTAAACTGAGTGTGTGATTTCTTGAAAATTGTTTGATCCCTTAGTTAACGTGAAAATAAATAGGTTGATGGAGGTTAGCCTGACAGGACTTGATCCTGCTCCTACGTATTCCCCGGTGCAATGGGAAACTCAAGGCTTACGTAGTTCTGATTTTGATTTGAAGGCTTGACCTTCGAAGATGTTTGAATTTAAATGTGAACAGGTTTTATTTAAAGATATTTTGAGGGTGCACTCCCAATCCACCTATGCACAGGATCCAAGACAACTACGGCTGCACTTGGACCCATAAGGACCTCTAAACAACGAACAACAGAAAAAGCTACCAGTTCGTTTTTAGGGCCCGTTGCGTGAGATTAAGGAATGAAAAAAATGAGATTGTCATTTTACTGAAAACAAAGGAGAGGAGGGGCGATCCCAATCCACATATGCACAGGGCCCAAGACAACTACGGTTACTTGACTACCCATACGGATCTTTCTAAACAACGAACAAAGATAAAAGCTACCGCCCGCTTTAGGGCCCGTTGCGTGAGATTAAGGAATGCAAAAATGAGATTGTCATTTTATTGAAAACAAAGGAGAGGAGGAGGCTTATCCAACTATATATATCTTGTGGCCCAAGACACCTACGCCGCATTTGACCCATACACTTAAATAATGAATGCTAAAAGCGCGCTTTCGCTTTTAAGGCCCATTGCGTGATATTAAGGAAAGCAAAAAAAGAGATTTATTTAATTGAAAACAAGAGGGGCAATCCCAATCCACATATGCACAGGGCCCAAGACAACTACGGCTGCACTTGGCCCATACGGACCTCTAAACAACAAATAGCAGAAAAAGTTACAAGTTTGTTTTTAGGGCCCATTATGTGAGATTAAGGAAAGCCGAAAAAGAGATTTTTATTTAATTGTTTTCTTGATTCGTAAACATAGGAGGCGCGGGGGGCTTAAGCGAAGCTTCGGGAAGTTTGGGGTCAAAATATGAATGTGGAAAGTTTGGGGTCAAAATGAAATATGAAAAGTTGAGAGGTCAAAATGTAAATATGGAAAGTTAAGAGGTTGATTTGCAATTTTGAAAAGTTCGAGGGGCCTATTTTCAATTTTGAAAAGTTCGAGGGTCCTATTTGCAATTTTGAAAAGTTCAAGGACCTATTTGCAATTTTGAAAATTTCGAGGACCTAATTGTAATTCCTGGAAGCCTAGGGGCCTAATTGTAATTTCTGGATGTTTCAAGGGCCTAGTTGTAATTTCTGGAAGTTTCAAGGGCCTAATTGTAATCTCTCGATGTTGCAAGGGCTTAAATGGAATTGTGCAAGGGACCCCTTCCCCTATTTCACTGGAGCTTCATTCATGGTGGGGCCTGCGGTCATTTGAAATTGCTCCCTTTTTTGCATGTGACTTTACGTCACAACCATACAGGCATGGAATTCAAAAGCTCACTTTCCACACATTTCAGAAATATCTCCGCTCCTATATGAATCTATCACCCAAAAGATGTTACTTGCGCTAATGAGAGCCTCCCTTTCTCATGACTAGAACTTCATTTTCTTCTTGTGATAACGATCTTACTGCGGGCTTTTCAGATTGAGGAGAATCACGATGAGATGGCCTCTTTCTTTTCGATATTTTCTGGTTATCCAGGTCTGGGGCTGCCTTGCGATTTTTCTAGAAATTAATGCTCACTTTGGAAGCTTCAAATAGTAGCAAGCTAAGGCCCAGGTTGGTTGTGGACATAGTCCTGACAATCTCTCCTTCGATCCATGTTAAAGATTCGTTAGCGTTTTTGCAAGACTGGTGTGGGACCTTGCCAATATACCATATAACCCAGGCCTTGGTGTGTGCAGCGGGGTTCCTGTCTTGTGGAAATGAATGGCATAGACGTAGCATGCTTGGTCAGTTGTTGACGCATCAATTTTCCTTAAAAGACCAGGTTGTGGCTAACCATATCGTATTGTTAATAGGGTCGTTATAGGTCCACCAACCCCACGAAATCAGGATGTCCAGTGCACCATGATGTTCGTGGATCCGATGTTGAAAAGTCCCTGTACTGCCCATGTATCATTTTAGGCAATGAGGATGGCTAGACCCCATGCAGACACTGTTCCTATTCCCTGATCTGAATTACGTTTATCATGGACCATGGAATGCTAGAATACCATGGTGAGCTGGCTCCCGGAGTTGGAATGATTAGAAGAAATCCTCATCATTTCAGTCTTGAAGATACAAAGTGCAATCGCCCTACGATCATCCGAGGTTTTCATTTGTGAGACAAATCTTCCTAGGCGATTTCGTTTCGGTGGGAGCAATGAAAATCCTCGAATGCGTCCATTACTAGGCAGTTGGTTACTTAGTGTGGTTCCCTCAAAAGGGAATACTATCATCTCTTGAGGCGCCCCTATGCACCAACTTGGCCATGCTCTGGACCCACGGTGCTTTACACTTGGAAACTACTATTGAGTGCCCATGGGACTGAACCTCTTCCGACTGGAGCATTGGACCCTTGATGTGTAGTCGAAGGGAAGTTCATTCCTCAAGCTAAGTCTGGAAGTACATTAAATTAGGCTTGAGAAGATCGTTTTCCATTTCAGGCGGCCTGTTCTCAATGGGGTTATAGGGTCCTTCCAAGACTTCCAGCGGCCCCGTTAACGTATTCATGCATACGGCATTATGCGTAATGCTAACTTATGCATAATATACAGGGCCCGATATAGTTTCCTCTCTAAGAATTTATGGCCGTCTCCTTGAATAGAGCATGTATTATTGAAATTATCCTCCGAAAACAGAGTGTGCGATCTGAGAGGGCCTTCGATCTTCGACATTCCAGTGGCTTCAAGACATCACCGATTCAGCTCTACAGATTTTGATAAAAATCACGCGAATCTTGGAAAGCAGCGGAGGATATCGCGTTTCAGGACCTATGGATCTTACCAAGTTTATTCTTGAATGCTACTGATCTTCTAGGGTGAGGAATGGTTATTGAAACTATACTTCAAGCACTTACCAGTCGTTACAGATTACCACCAAAGCAAAAGTATCACAAGATCTTGAAGAAAAACCAGAGATTATCTCAACCATTATGAAGAAAAACCAAAGAGATTGGTACATTATCAGGAACGTCTCTTGGTTGATCGAGAAAAAAAGGGAATCGATTCTTGCGCAGTAGCATTGATCTCATACAACTATTGAACAATTCAAGCAGAACTTCTAGGCTTTAAATGAAAATTAACTATACAAGATTTGGCGGAACTGACCTGTTATGAGATGCTCTTTAGCCACATCCGATTCTCCCTGTAGCAGGGCCAATAAGAAACTTTTGATATCCCCTGGTTGCACTCCCTTTTTGGAATCCAGAAGACTTTCTTATTAATCAGAGGAAAATCTCAAGGGAGACCGTCTCCAATCCTCACTCCCAAAATTTGAAAAAAATGACCAAAGCCCCCTTTATTTTCACAGAGCATTTCTCTTATATACGATTTTCAAGAAGCCATTCCCGCCTGTTTCCTTTTCCTTTTTTTCTTTTCTTTTTTTTTTCAATTTTATATTTTTTTTTTCATTTTTCATTTTTTCATTTTTCTTCTTTTTTTCCCTTTTTTATTATTATAAGTCTTTTTTTATTATTATATATATTTTTATTTTAGATTTTCAGATTTTTAAATTCTGTATTTATTTCTGTTTTTAATTTTTTTATCTATTAATTTTCTGTTTTATTAATATTTATTATTTTTTATTTCTTTCCTATTTTTCCATTTCCATTTATTTATTATTATTTATTTATTTTTTATTATCAATTTTGGAATTCCTAAATTTCTTCTTCTTTTTGCTTTTTGCTTATTTTTGTTTTAGTTTTTTTTTTGTTTCCTTATTTATTTTCGTATTTTATGTTCCTTCTGTTTTTTCTTTTCTGTTCATTCAATCTTGTTTTTTCTTTGTTTCTTTGCTTTTCTTGAAATGAAAGAAAAATGGGGGGCCTCGGACATAATTGGGTGTTTACAACCATAAGGTTAGGAGGAGAAAATTTTGTTTCCTTATTTTGTATGTAGATGACATTTTGCTTACAATAAATGATACAAACATGTTACATTAGGTTAAATAATTTTTTTTTCTAAAAATTTCAATGTAAAGAATATGAATGATGCATCTTCTGTCATTGACCTTAAAATTTATCATGATAGGAATAGATGTGTTTTATGTCTATCTCAAGAAGCCTACCTCCAAAAATTTTTACAAATGTTTTAGATAAAGGATTATTCACTGAGTGTAGCACTTGTTGTAAAGGGTGATAGATTTAATTTGAATCAATATCCTAAGAATGACCTTGAGGAGGAAGAAATGAAAAACATTCCATATGCTTCTACTATTTGGAACCTAATGTATGCTCAGATTTGCACAAGGCCTAACATTACATTTGTTTTGGGAATGTTAGGAAAATATTAGAATAATCCAAGTACTGATCACTAAAGAACTGTAAAGAAACTTATGATGTACCTTCATGGAAAAAAAGACTACATGCTTATGTGTAGACACTCATATTGTTTAGAGGTAATTAGATTCTCCGACTCTGAATATGTTGGTTCATGAAATAAACATCTGGTTACCATTTTCATATTAGTCGATGGAGCCATATCTTAGAGGAGTGCCAAGTAGATTTTCACTACTACTTCTACTATGGAAGTTGAGTTCATTTCATATTTTGAGACTTCCTTATAAGGAATATGATTGAATAGTTTCATTTCTAGATTTAAACTTATAGATTTCATTTATAGGTCATTATAAACATATTGTAACAATTCAACTATAATGTGTATAGATAAAAACAACAAAATAAAAAGTTGAAGCGTATTTGGAAGTGTGTTAAGGATAAGAAAGTGATCATTTAACATATTAATAATGAGCTCATGTTAGCTAACTAAAGGCTTGCTACCATACAAATTTAAGGATCATGTAGTCATTGTGGAATTTAGTTCTCCATTGTAAACTATGATTATTTAAAAAAAATGTTAACAAAACTCTACTTTTATTTCTCATATTTGGTGTTTGTCTATACACGTTCATTTGTTTATTTGAGAAATATCACTAAAGTATTGACTTGCAATAAAAATTAAGTTTATTAATTAATTAATTTGGGTCAGATTTAGAAATAAGATATATTATGCTACATGGAGGATATTATTTAATTTTAAAAAAATATTGCCATGATTCATATATTGTGTTTCTAAAGTACATAACTGATAAACTATCATTCTATCAGTTTATCTATGAGAATTTGTTCATAATTACTTCATGATTCATGGTTAATCACCTGTAATTCCTCCTAATATCCCTCATTTTTATAGAAATGGTCATACAAGTATAAAATAAAAAAATAGGTGAATTTTGGAGAAAAAAAAGGTAAAAATGTATAAAAGAATAAGGGAGCAACAAAAAGAAAAAAATATCCCTCACAAGAAGCTAGCACAACTATGTTAGGAACAACATGCCCTTGTAGAGGATCAAGATTTTTGACACAACCATGCATATCTAAGCATGATTGTGCCAATGGAAGGCAGCACGCTAGTGAGAATAGTGAGCATGACCGTGCCAAAACTGGGAGGCACCAGCAATGGATCTATGTTTGTTCTAGCGAGAGAAAAAGTCCTAAATAACCTTAACAACATGACAGATAACTTAGAACAACCACAACGATTGAGGAAGCAACTAGATTAACCCATTCCACAATAACTAAAGTCCTAATCCATGCTTATAAAAGAAAGACTCCACCATATATCAACACATAACTCCAGGCCCCAAAGGGCTCACTCACTACAACTCTACCTTACTTTCATTCTCCATTTTCCATTTTTCGCCTTCCTATTTTCTCAATTCTTCCTCTGATATCCTCCTGTTGGATTTTGGTAGGGGAACCCCTTTGCGATGCAGTCTTAGGGTGCTTGCTAACCTTGCTAGCAACCCAGTTTTGTATTTCTTACTTTTTAGACTACGTCATGGTTGTTTTGGGACTAATCTTTATGATGTGTAACTAATCACCAATTCATGAGCTTTGGTGAATCTTGTGATATTATTGCTTGACCCTATCTCTCTTCTTTTTTTTATGAATGACTATATGTTATTGTTATGAATGATAGAATTTTATTAATCTAATTATGTTACCTTATTATGCATAATCCATTAATAAGATTTAGCTACTCTTATTAATCTATAAGTTGGTTAAGGGGTAGGTGGTTGTACCACCTTCCGATTGATGGAAATATAAGGTAATTAAATCTAAGGGTTTTAGGGGATAAATCAGAATCCTACGCTTCAAAATAGTTAAGTGCCTAAATAGTAGCTAACAGTCTCCCACGTTTTATGCTTCTTTTATCTATCTGTCTTGTATGATCATTGAGGGCAGTATGTAATAGAAAGATTATTACTATTGTGTGATCATTGAATAGTAATAGTCTTAGAGTAGGTGGTTAATAATTGGCGCTCTAATTCATTTACACAAGGGGAAATTGGGGGTAAAAGTAAGTTACACAATGATAAGATCCAAAGTTTCATATTTTTCTATAACTTGCATCGTATTCTTTTATTTACCACCTTTTAAAACATTTTTATTTTAAAATATGAAAACATAACCCTTTTTGGGCGAGCTCAATAGTTGGAATTCAGACTTCTTTTACTGATTGTTGGTATAGTTTCTATGGGATTGTAAACACTCAATTATGTCCGAGGCCCTATTTTAAAAATTAATTAGTGAATAAATCATAATTTAGAATATTAAAACGGCAAAAGCAGATTAATAAACAGAAAAACAAAAAACTGAAAAATATATTTTAAACGATAAAACAGAAAAATAAAAAGAGTAAAAAGTACAAAATTAATAATACAAATAAATTATTAAAAGATTAAGAAAAACAATAAATTGAAAAATAATAATAAAACAAATTAAAAAAAGAGAAAAAAATATATAAATAAAGAACTGAAAAATAATAAAAATAACAAAAAAATAATAATAAAGAAAAAGAAAAATAGAACAAAAAAAGTAATAAAAAGAAAATAAAATGGAAAATCCAAAAATATAAAATTAATAAAAACAGAAAATTAGAAATATAAAGAATATAAAACAAATTTGAAAATAATAATCCGAATAATAAAAGTAGAAATATTAAAAAAATATAAAAAAATATATAAAATAAATAAATAAAATAATGAAAACAATTTTAATTAAAAGCAAAAAATAGAATTAAACAAAAACAAAAAACAGAATTAACAAAAACAAAAAATAGAATTAACAAAAATAGAAAACAAAATTCACGAAATGAGAAAACGGAATTAACAAAAAACAGAAAAAATAAAAACAAAAAGGAAAGAAAGAGGGAGAGCTCCAAGGGATTAAATCTGGGATACTTGGAATAGCTCTCACCAAGAAAAAGGAGGCGTGCATGCAAAAGGAGGAGGAGATTAGAGTCTCTCCCGTAACTCTGTGGAGTGCTGATTGGGTGGAGAAGAAGGAAGGGGAGCAACGTTGGTATATTGAAGGCATTTGAGAGAGCTACCAGTCTCATGTCCTTCTTGCAGCTTGGCACCAAAAGCATCACCCTAGAGGAAAGTCAGGGCATAAGACCTGGACGCGCATCCAACAAAGACTCCATACAGGTTAGTAATCATGTCCTTATCATGTTTAGGCTTGAGAATTGCCTACTTGCTGGTTGTAGTAGTCTTCTATTAAGAGTTGTTAAGTGGTAATTTTTTTCCAAAACCATGAATAGCATAAAAAATGTAGACGTCCAAGATCCACAATACATAGACTATACATTCTTGATATTGCCCCGAAAAGAAGGGTGAAATTGGTCTTTTGATTATGAATATGAATAGTCTTCACAAATAAAAAGAGGCTGTGATCAAGGATAATGTCAATGCGCAAGTTATATCTCTTTGTTGATAAAAATAGGGTGTCTCTTGATTGATTAATACATTGGATGTTGATTCCCGTAGTGGGTTACTATTTGATATCCTTCTGGTTGTCCTACTCATGGCTCAATAACCTATCAAAAGTTCTAGCTAATAGATTTTCATGATTCATCTCTAAACTGGGCAAATGTAGTAGTCTCAGGCTCGATGGATGGTTCCTTAGCTGCGGGTGTGCAAGCAATTAACGAAGACACTTTTGTTGGTTGAAAACCCCACCTTTCGAATGGTAGAAGACGTTCGGAGGTCCTCGTTCTTAGCTCTGGTCATAATTGTTAGGGCAGTCAAGTTATGCAGACAAAGTGCCATGTTAACAACAAGAAGGCCATGTAAATTATGGCACATGTTAGCAACGAGAGAAAGCCATGAACCAATCACACGACCCTCACGATAGCACTAGGCTTGGACTTATTTATGGTACATGGGCGTTGCACCATTATCAGGGGCGGGTTACTCACTTCGGTGGTGCTCCTTCAAAGTGCCATGCACATACCATGCCTACGAGTGAATCCGTACAAGAATAGAAGCGGGTGCCTCCTACTTCTATACCAATGCCTATGATGTCAAGCTAGAATGACCCAAGCTTACATAGGTAACAGCTGAAGATGGGTTCCAAGTAAAAGCTAACGCGAAAGGAGCATATTGACTTATTCGAGGCAAATTTAGTGGTTCGGGATCCTGTTCATAGTAAAGTTTGAAAGTTCTCTGCACAATAGGCGATGAAGGTTCCAAGAGTGTATGATATTAAATCAATAAAGTTATAAAGTCCATTCGAACGGGCAGCATGGTTACATCTCTTGAGGCTCAAAATCCAGTTTATGGAAGGGTCAACGATGTTTACTAATCAGGCTCTCTTTCCCTAGGTTCCTGAGTTTGCTTTCTCAAACCAAGTTGCTATAAGTCCATGCTACCAATGCCATTTGAGGGAATGAGCTGATTTTTTGTTGTTGTAGAGCAGAGGACAGTAAGCTAGCATCATTTGGGCAAGATGACTAGGATAAAACCTGTAAATATTTTATAATCGACCATAGCAATGATTCTCGCGTGATGCATTCTAGATGGAAGGTGCTTCAACTTAAAGATTGGTTATACAGATAAGGCATTAACATCATGTGCTCTAAATATGCACTGCCACTACTCCCGTTAAATTCCATTGCAATTATTAGTAGATGGTCAAGGATATTTGGCTCCCATATTGATCAATTATTGACCTCGGTGGTCTTATGGATGACAAACTAAAGTGGATCAGTCCTGGTAGATATTGTCCTTGTTCTGCATTAAGTACTCCCTGCATAAAGATAGAATAACTAGCGACCCAGAGGTATAATTTATTTCCATGTAGTAGCCGTGAACACTCTTGTACAAACAATGGGAAAGATGTTATATACAAAGGCCATGCACTCGGTAACGGAGACCGCTACGAGTTGTAGATTCGAGATAATGGACCCAGAATGAAGGGTGAAAACACTAAAGATGTTGCAAGATTTTCTGGCCAAGCAAGCTCGTACGAGATGGCCATACCCCAACCAGTTTTGATATCGAAAGGTTAAGAATGGAAAGCTTATGGTTATTTGATTAAGCTTGCACGAAGGCTTCTGCTACCCTATATTTACAGAGTACGAACGTGACTTAAGACACCCTCCAAGGGTTAACCATGCAGCCTGTAAATAGCCCAAAGGAAAATGGCTCGAAAGCATACACCAAAGTCCATGGAACGGGCACGTGAGCATAGTCTGTGCAGGAATAGTTTGACGCTTCTTGGCTTAAGCTTGGGGAAAACATGTTGGAATTCTAGTCAGCCAAAAGCTTGTTGACCATAACAAGAGGTCATTCAGAACTTTTGATTGTCACCCAGGTTGATAATACTAAAAGACGAAGTGTACAAGAATTGGTAGTCTATTCCCATATTGCAATCAGCACCCTCATGCATGCACGTTGGGCCTCTGGACGTAGAGCAGAATTGTAGGCAAAAGATTGTAAGTGAATAGGGACATGGGGGTTACCAATCAATTCTCGCTTAAAAAGGATATATCCCCGTGCCGTATTACATGCATTAAATCTATGGATTGTGCCATGAATCCAAGTTCTGTTTCAAGCGGCTAATTCAAATAAAGGCTCATGTGGATGGTCTTCCTTTCGAACCCGGTCATTCTTCTAAATGGACTCACAATTAATTTTTAATCATGCCAAGCTTTGGCCATAGTGGCATAGTCGTGCTGTTTCTCAAATAGGCTCAACTTTGGGCTTATGGGGGCATATGACAATTCCTCCCATAGGGGTTGTATTGGGCCGTCACTCCCTTGGGTATACATGGGCACAACACATGAAATATGGGCCCCGCCGCATTGCTGACCTCAAAGACCAATTGGAACCATGCTGTCTACATTTTAATTGGGCCCCATAAAATTTGTTCAGTTTAAATTTTAACTCCAACCAGTCCTTCCACAATTAATTCACTCTTGAAACTAAATTTTTATTTTTCTATTTATTTTGTTTTTTTGTTACATAGGTCAGAATAAAATCAAGACTCTTTTTCCAAAATCAATTTTAATTCTTTTCCAAATAAAATCAAGATTCTTTTCCCAAAATCAATTTTAATTCTTCTCAAAAAAAAAATCAAAATTCTCTTCCCAAATCAAGTTTAATTCTTTCCTCCAAATAAGACCAAAACTCTTTTTCAAATCAAGTTTAATTCTTTCTTTTTTAGTCAGATCAAACTCATTTTAATTCAAAGCAAATTCTAGTCAAGCTCTCTTCTTGAAATTCAAGTCAAGTTCATCTTTAGTCAAATCTGGTTCAAATTTCCAAATTTCGAAATCAAGTTCATTTCAAATCAAGTTTCATTCCTTTGTTGAAAATTGAAGTCAAATTCATTTCAAGTCAAATTCATCTTTTCAAATCAAGCTCTTTATTATCTTCCAAATTTTTTTTTGGGAATCATAAGTCTCACGTAATGAGCCCTAAACGGGAAACTGGTAGCTTTTTCTGTTGTTCGATGTTTAGGAATTCATATGGGTCTTCGGTCAGCCGTAGTTGTCTTGGACCCTATGCATATGTGGACTAAGAATCCCTTTGTAAATAAGTTCAAGAAGAAACTTCATTTATTAATTCTAAGTCTCACACGACGAACCTTAAGCATGAACTGGTAGCTTTTTCTACTGTTCGATGTTTAAGAATTCGTGTGGATCCCAGTGCAATCGTAGTTGTCTTGGATCTTGTGCATATGTGGACTAAGGATTTCCTTGAAAACATTTTCAAAATACTCCGTTCAAGCATCTTCGAAGGGCAAGCCTTCAAATCAGAACTACGTAAGCCTTGAGTTTCCCATTGCACCGGGGAATACGTAGGAGCAGGATCAAGTTTTGTCAGGCTAACCTCCATCAACCTATCTATTTTCACTCTAATTAAAGGGGTCAAACTATTTTCAATAAATCACACACTCAGTTTAAGGGTAACTTTCTTCGGAATGGGCGAGTGGGGTGCCTAACACCTTCCCCACTCGTAACCGACTCCTGAACCTAAATCTCATCCTTGAGTTAGGGTTTTTCTAAATCTTTTTCCCTTAAATAAAAATTTGGTGGCGACTCCACATAATCAAAACATTCTATTTCAAAATTTTAGCGAGTTCGTTGTCTCGTCGTAATTACGGTTTCGACAGGGATCGATAGTGGTCGTATTAAATATCTCTTTTCTACATCAACGAGTATAATTATCCATGGGTAAAACTTGACAAAGAATTTAAACTCATATGTTTCATGCAACAATTATTTCATGGATTTTCTATTAAAAGCATATGACCCAAGTGAGAGATTGCTGGTTATACATGCATGAAATAGGGAAATGCACATTCATAAAACTACGTATTAGAGTTATGGTGTATTTCCATAACTAGATAATAGTCATAACTTCTCCTTCCTATATCCCCGTGACATTTCCCATTACCTATTGTCGCAACCGTAATTCCGACGAGACGACGAACTCGCTATAATTTTTGAAAATGAATTTTATTCGATTAATATGTGGAGTTGCCACCAAATTTTTATTTAAGGGAAAAAGATTTGGAAAAACCCTGACTCGAGGAAGAGATTTAGGTTCGGAAGTCAGTTACGAGTGGGGAAGGTGTTAGGCACCCCATTCGCCTGTTCCGAAGAACAATACCCTTAAACTGAGTGTGTGATTTTTTGAAAATTTTTTGATCCCTTTAATTAGTGTGAAAATAAATACTTGATGGGGGTTAGCCTGACAGGACTTTATCCTGCTCCTACGTATTCCCGGGTGCAATGGGAAACTCAAGGCTTACGTAGTTCTGGTTTGTTTGAAGGCTTGACCTTCAAAGGTGTTTAAAGGAAAGCTGACATTTTGAAAAGATTTTCACTTTTTGGAAGGACCTTTAGTCCACTCATGCGCAAGACCTGAGGCGGCTACGGCAGCACGGGGGCCTATATAGACTACTAAACATTGAACAGCAGGTGAACGACCAGTTCCCCATTAAGAGCCCGTCGCGTGAGACCAAGAATCCCAAAAATATTTGAAAAGGGAGCTTTTATTTTTGGAAGAGACCTTTAGTCCACTCATGCACAAGACCCAAGGCCATGGCAGACGGGGCGTATACACTACTAAACGTTGAACAGTGTGCTGAACCGCCGCCCCGTTTAGAGCCCGTTGCGTGAGACCAAGAATCCCAAAATATCGGAAAAATGAGCTTTTATTTTTGGAAGAGGCCTTTAGTCCACTCATGCACAAGGCCCAAGGCGGCGACGGCAGCATGGGGGCCTATACGGACTACTAAACGTTGAACAGCATGTGAACCGCTAGTTCCTCGTTTAGAGCCCACTGCGTGAGACCAAGAATCCCAAAAATATTTAAACGGAATTTTATTTTTTGATAGAGGGTTAAAAAAGAACATTTATTTTGACTCTTAGTCCAAGAGCTTGATTCTTGAAAAGGAAGAAATTTTATTTGAATTTCAGGGGAGTACGGAGGGTACAATTGCAATCGAGGAAAACTTGGGGTTTTAATTGTCATTAAGGGAAGTTTTGGGTTATTTTTGAATTATGGAAATTTTCGAGTTATTATTTTTTATTATAGAAAATTTTGGGTTATTATTTTTTTATTATGGAAATTTTTGGGTTATTATTGTTATTATGGGAAATTTTTGGGGTTATTGGCAATTATAGAATTTTGAGGGGCTTAGGTGCAATTATGGAAGTGTGGAGGGCTAAGGTGTAAATTTGGAGAATTAGGGGGCAGTTTTGTAATTTTGGGAATTTTGGGGGCAATTCTGTGATTTTTGGAATTTTGAGGGTAATTCTGTAATTTATGGAATTTTGGGGGCAATTTTGTGATTTTTGGAATTTTGAGGGCAATTTTGTAATTTTTGAAATTTTGGGGGTGGGCTGAAAAATGAAATGGAAAATAAATCCCTAGAGCAGCGCCTGGGGCTCGAAGGCAGGACCTGGGGCTTACAGGTGAATGCACCAGCCACCAGGCCAAGTGCCTAGTTGGTTTCATAGTGACCTTTGTTTGCTTTTAAAGTAAGGTGTGGCTGGCAATTATGTGTAGAAGTCAACAGTGAAACTGATGGAATTGCAAGCGCTAACAGAGTTGCTGGTTTATCACGGGTGGGACTCAACAGTGAGGCTGATGGAGATGTGGGATTCAACCCAGAAAGTAATAAGCCCACTGTACTTGTGGGTGTACTTGCAGTAGCCATCATAGCGGGTGTGGATGCAGACAACGGAACCGGTGGAATAGCAGGTCTCATACCAGAAGTTGGTATATCCACAGCAATTGAGGAAGCACTTGCAGAGGTAGCTACAGTTCCATGTTCATAAGTCAGCTTCTCAATCATTTTTGGATCAGCAAATATCTTGAAGAGAAAATCCATATCAGTTAAGCCTCCTTGCTCATTACTCCTCATAATGGTTGCTACGACAAAAGAGGCAACAACTAAGTTTGCTTCCAAATCAGAAGATACCCCAGCTAAGGGTCTTACACAGGCATCAGCGGAAACACCATGAGAAACATTAGAGGCCAAATTGATCGAGGTTGTTGTTGATATATATTGATGAGAGTTCTGTGATTGCACATGGGGGAAAGGATTCTCAGCCACTGCCCCCATAGACTCAGGTTGGCTTTTTTCGAACAAAGTCATTGGACTATGAAGATCGGATCTCCTTAGGCTTGGAACTGTGAAAGTGTAACTGAGAGTCATCTAAAGCCCCTTCCACTAGGTACCAATTGAGATTCTTAAATTCTCATCATGCATTGACGATGATCAATCGGAACTCAGGACCAAAGGATGAATAATCTGATTCATAGTGACTCAGTTCAATCTTGACTCAACGTCGTGTAACTAGAGCACGCTCGTGGAAGCCTACGCTGCGGAATCGAGAAATGCAATAACACATGCAACAGAGTACTACTTATGGTCCAAGAGTCACTAAATGCGGCTTGGTGCATACGCAGATAAAGATATGTAAAGTGACTAATGCTTTCCCTGCCACATACCATAAAATCTCTAGAAGATTTTCAGAGAAATGAGGGCGAACCTGTGCCAAAACTTATGGATACAACAGTTTCAAGAAAATCGGTTCCCTAACATCGAATCAAATTATTGGTCCAGTTTCAACCTCAGTCCTTTCTCTATAGCCTAGTAATCTTGATTTTTAGAGCAGCTAGGTTTCTCCTATCATCTAATTTAAAGATCATATATCATAACAATTTCCTCTGATCTAGAGAACCTGAGGTGGTATGGAAGCAAAATTTCAATGAACAGAGCATTGATAGTCCTTCTTTGACGCTTGCCAAGGCATCGCAGATCAACGTTAACCTCCTCTAAACTTCTCTCCTCCCTCATAGTGTATTCGAAACATGCAGGGCCACACATTTGCTCGAGTGAAATGCAAGAATCAAATGATAACGGAGAAGGTGAAAGGAGGTGAACCTGGATAGATAAAAAACTTCGGCGAGCATAGGAGCGTCTTGTTCGCGGCGGCACGACTAGAATTCGGATGAGATTGGCTTCATAATTCACTCTCCCTTCTGAACACTTTGCCTGGAGCTTTTCAAGTTGAGAATAGTGGCGAGTCCAGAGAATCCCCCCTCCAAAGTTGGCCTCTGCCCCTTTACCAAAAAATAAAGAAGAAAAAAAAAACCCCTCCAAAATTTCTTTTCTCCAATTTATAGAAAATTTTTCAAAACTTTTCTCGCTTCTTTCAATTTTTACTTTAATCTTCAGTTTTCCAATTTTTCTTTTAAATTTTTTTCGATTTATTTTATTTTCTACTTTTCCTAATTTCCTGTTTAATTTATGATATTTCTTTTTTCATTTTCATTTCATTTTTTTTATTTCAGACTTTTCTTTTTCACATTTTTTTGGATTTTCATATTGTTAAATTTTGTAATTCTTTTTCAGATTTTTCTTTTTAATTTTTACAGATTTTTATTTTTCCTTAATTTTTCAAATTTTACCTTTACAGATTTTTAATTTTTAATTTTTCATATTTTTCCTTTTTTAATTTTCCAGATTTTTAATTCTTTAATTTTTTCATTTTTATTTATCTTTTTGTTTTAGAGTTTTTCTCTTTCTTTTGTTTGAATATTTATTGTTTTAGCATCTATTTATTTTTATTCAATCCTATTTCACTTATTTTTGATTTCATTATTTTTAAAGGTTTTTATTGCTTTCTTTTTCTTCTTTTTGTTTATCTATTTTTTATATTTTTCATATATTTTTATTATTTAATTTAATGCGGGTTTCTTGATTAATTTTAAGGGTTGGGAGCCTCGGACATAATTGGGTGTTTACACCTATCAAAATATTTTTTATAAGAAATATATTTTTAAATACTTATTCATTCATAGGTTGCTAAGTACAAACAATCACACACAAATATTTCATCTAGAGTAAGGTTGTTATGTTTGAAACCAACATGACACTTTGATCCTCCATTCTAAATGGCATTAGTAGCTTTGCTTAATTTAGAAACTTACTTAATAATAGTAAAGGTATTTATATCAATATTATTTTGTTGCTTTAAGGATTTTTATAATGATTATTTGTCTTACAATCAATTATATCACAACTATTTTTCACAAGGTTGGTTACATTTTATTCAACATTGACTATATGTTATTATTAAGACTTTAATTTATCATTTGAATTATGTAGATAATTTTAAAGTGTGTAAGATGTTCATATGTTTTTTTATTGGTAATGTTAACAAATTAGAAAAGATAGTAGAATTAATTTGTTAAAATTTTGTTAAAATTTACTTACTTTTTTCTTTAATCTTGTAAAAGGTTAAATTGTGACATCTTTTTCTTCATTTTGATTAAGTGGCATTAGACTTGATCGAGACAATCCTTCATGGATAAAATTTCAAATAACACATATTTCAAAGGAAATTTAAAATGGAACTCCAAACCATAATTTAAAATTTGATGAAAAAAATATTTTTATGCGTCGCAACCGTAATTCCAACGAAACGACGAACTCGCTAAAATTTTGAAATGAATTTTATTGGATTAAGTGGAGTTGCCTCCAAATTTTTATTTAAGGGAAAAAGATTTGGAAAAAACCTGACTCGAGGATGAGATTCGAAGTTCGGGAGTCGGTTACGAGTGGGGAAGGTGTTAGGCACCCCGCTCGCCCGTTCCAAAGAACGGTACCCTTAAACTGAGTGTGTGATTATTGAAAAATGTTTGATCCCTTAGTTAATTTGAAAATAAATAACTTGATGGAGGTTAGCCTGACAAGACTTGATCCTGCTCCTACGTATTCCCCGATGCAATGGGAAACTCAAGGCTTACGTAGTTCTGGTTTGAGTTGAAGGCTTGACCTTCGAAAGGTGTTTGAATTGAAAAGAGAATGCATTGTTGTCTTTTTTGAAAATATTTTAAGGGTGTGATCCCAATCCACCTATGCACAGGGCCCAAGACAACTACAACTGCACTTGGACCCATATGAATCTCTAAACAGCGAACAACAGAAAGAGCTACCAGTTCGTTTTTAGAGCTCGTCGCGTGAGATTAAGGAATGCAAAATGACATTTTTATTTGTTTCAAAAGGGAAGGGTAATCCCCAATCCACATATGCACAGGGCCTAAGACAACTACGGCTGCACTTGGACCCATACGATTCTCTAAACAGCGAACAACAGAAAAAGCTACCAGTTCGGTTTTAGAGCTCGTTGCGTGAGATTGCAAAATAAGATTCTTATTCAATCAAAAAAGGGAAGGGAAATCCCAATCCACATATGCACAGGGCCCAAGACAACTACGGCTGCACTTGGACCTATACGGACCTCTAAACAACGAACAACAGAAAAAGCTACCAGTTCGTTTTTAGGGCCCGTTGCGTGAGATTAAGGAGTGCAAAGTGAATTTTTATTCAATCGAAAAAGGGAAGGGAAATCTCAATCCACATATGCACAGGGCCCAAGGCAACTAGGCTGCACTTGGACCCATACGGACCTCTAAACAACGAACAGCAGAAAAAGCTACCAGTTCATTTTTAGGGCCCGTTGCGTGAGATTAAGGGATGCAAAATAACATTTTTAGAAAGAGCTTTCTTGATTTGTAACTATTGGAGGCGCGAGACTTAAGCGGACTTTCGGGAGGTTTTGTAGTCATGGGAAATACTGGGGCCGAATTACAAATATGAAAAGTTTAGGGGTCAAAATGTAAATATGGAAAGGTCCGGGGTCAAAATGTAAATATGGAAAGATTGGGGTCAAAATGTAAATATGAAAAGTTGAGGGACCTAATTGCAAATTCTGGAGGTTGAGGGACCTAATTGCAAATTCTGGAGGTTGAGGGACCTACTTGCAAATTCTGGAAGTTTTAGGGAATTAAATAAATTTCGCAAACAAAATTTTCTCCACCGGCTCCCGGACCCTTTGTCCGTACTGGCTTTCATGGCTCAACCTTCGCCCCCCGAACATCAGTGACCACATCTGGAGCGTGCGCCAGCTTCGGGTACCATCGAGCCTCCCTCGTTCCAGTTCCGTCAAGCGTCCATCGTCCATAACCGCCCTGGCAGGAGCAACCCGGTCTGCTCTCTCTTCTCTTCCACGCGTCGAAGTTGAAAGCCTCCCTTTCTTCCTTACTGCTCCCACTCTCCAACTAGTTGTCACTCTGCTTATCCGGGGACCAAGACTGCATGCCCTAAAGCGAGGTCCCTCTCTCGGCCTTCCGCCCCGTCGACGTTGAGTACATGGCGCGACGTACCTTCGGGGATGGGCTTGTCCATTGCTCTATCCCGACCAAGCCTCCTGAGTCAATGGGCGCCGTCTTGCTTGGTGGAGCCTGCCAATTCTCCTCGCATCTGCTCCTCTCATCGGCGTCTATCTCCCAGGATGCCACCCTCGAAAGATGCAGCATCGCTCACCTCCACACGTCCCCGACGACGCTCACGTATCATTCGGGAGGTTTGGGAAGGGTTATTCTCTGGCTACTGTGGGTTCGTCTAGCACTTTAGCCTAGGAGCTTAACGTGAATAGATCGGAGACCGATTCACTAGAATTCTGGGGTATTACGGGCGCGGGGTAGATCGGATGTTGGTTAAGAGAACCTAAGTAGGCTTATCCTCCTACTCAAACCGAATACCACCTACGTCTCCCTCCACTTCGTGAAACAGAGCATGAGTTACCACTCGATGTATTTCTAGCCTAGAATGAACTCGCCTCGGGATCGCATTATCCGCTTGGGTTTAGACACAGGTCATGCGTTCAAATCTATTTTGAATAGGCACAAAGCAATAGAACAGCGTTTCACAGGCGCATATCACCAAACACTTATGCTAGTATCTACCATTCGAAGCATATAGGCAGCTTATTTAACACCTACAGCTGCTCATGCCGAATCCTAGATCTAGAGTCTCCAGTGAGAGAAGAACTAACCTCTACGTGCGCGGATGCAGCGATCGTGGCCGAATCTTTAATCGCGAGGGCGAGCGTGACGCGGTGTCTGGCTGAGCTCCGTGAGCCTTCCATACCGCTTCAATAAGAGAGTCTAGGAGAGAGAGCAAAAGAAAATCCCCCAAAATCTGAAAACCAAAAAAAGACCCCCCTCTTTGATGCCCATAGGCCCTATTTATACCCTTTTTGGGTCCTTTCCCATTTTTGATTCGCTCTTTTTCCCCCTTTTTTTTCTATTTTTTTCCCCTTTTATTTTGTTTGTTTTCCGTTCTTATTACATTTTATTGTACTTTGTCCATGTTTGCCTCATTTTTGTTATTTCTTGTTTATTTATTAAAAAAAATTTATTCTTATTATTATTATTATTATTTTTCGTTTATCTTTTTTGTTTATTTTCCTTTTCCTACTCATTTTCCAAATCTTGTTTTGTGTTATTTTTCCTTTATTTTTTTGACTTTGCTTTTATGTTTATTTATTTCTATGATTTTCAAATTTCCTTCGCTTTTCAATTTCTTCTGTTCCCGTCCCTCTTAATTTCCTTTATTTTTGCTTATTATTATTTATATTTGATTTTTTATTTATTTTTTCTTTTATTATTTTCGATTGATTTTTCTTTGTTTATTTATTTATCGTTTAATTTAACTGGCTTCTTGACTAATTTTAACTGTTAATTTAAAAATGGGGTCTCGGATATAATTGAGTGTTTACAGTTTGCCCCTCTTTACTCATTCTCTTGTCCGATAATATGAGAGATGATTCTCTGAATTGTCAGGATAGGGAATGAGTAAAGACGTGAACACATTATGTCCGAGGCGGCTTTTACAGAAGCGGGAAAGGCTTTGGGCTTGGGGATGGATGCCTGGAAGATGGTGTCTTTTGAATGACTTTGCTGGGTTCATGTGCTAAATTGGCAGGGTTTGATCACACAAAGCTTGATTGCGTAGCCCAATTAGGCTATGGACGTTGCTGATATACCAGTGAAGTGATGGGAGATGGATCCGTGAGTAAGGATGTGGGGAAAGAATGGGGAGCCTTGGTAGGCCTTGTTTGGAGGGGCAAGGCGAAATGAAGAGAACCTGGTGGCCTGACAACGTAGGGCAAGAATGCAGAGAAGTAATTTTGAGTGAGGCCTGACATCATAGGCCAAGGGTGCAGAAACGTAAACTTGAATGTGTAGACATTTAACATGCAAAGGCCTGACGACATAGGCCAGGGTGCTGAAATTTAAAATGCAGGGCCTGACAACATAGGCCGAGGTGCAGAAAATGAAACATGCAAGGCCTGACATCATAGGCCGAGGTGCTGAAATTTAAACATGCAAGGCCTGACATCATAGGCCAGGGTGCTGGAATTTAAACATGCAGAGGCCTGACATCATAGGCCGGGGTGCTGGAATTTAAACGTGCAAGGCCTGACATCATAGGCCGGAGTGCAGAAATTAAACATGAAAGGCCTGACATCATAGGTCGGAGTACTGAAATTTAAACATGCAGAGGCCTGACAACATAGGCCGAGGTGCAGAAAATTAAACATGCAAAGCCTGACATCATAGGCTGGGATGCTGAAACTTAAACATGCAAAGGCCTAACAACATAGGCCGAAGTGCAGGAAATTAAACATGTAAGGCCTGACATCATAGGCCGGGGTGCTGAAACTTAAACATGCAAAGGCCTGACAACATAGGCCGAAGTGCAGGAAATTAAACATGCAAGGCCTGACATCATAGGCCGGGGTGCTGAAACTTAAACATGCAAAGGCCTAACAACATAGGCCGGAGTGCAGGAAATTAAACTTGATGAGGTCTGACGACATAGGCCAAGGTGCAGAAAAGTAAACTTGATGAGGCCTGACAGCATAGGCCAAGGTGCATAAAAGTAAACTTGATAAGGCCTGACAGCATAGGCCAAGATGCAAAAAATTAAACTTGATGAGGCCTGACAGCATAGGCCAAGGTGCAAAAAATTAAACTTGATGAGGCCTGACAGCATAGGCCGAGGTGCAGAAAATTAAACTTGATGAGGCCTGATAGCATAGGCTAAGATGTAGAAAAGTAAATTTGATGAGGCCTGACAACATAGGCCAAGGTGCAGAAAATTAAACTTGATGAGGGGTCCTGCTGTTGCCGGGAAGGATGCAAACTTGCTAGATAGGCGAAGTAAAGGAAAATGACCTGTTGAGGCAGGTGAAAGGAAATAAAAAGTGATCTACACTAAACTTGAAAAGAAGGCCTGTGAGGACAGGCAAAGCAGGAATGGCCCATTATGACAGGTATGGAATGAAAATGACATGACGTGCCCTGGGTATGCATGTGAGGGTGGAATATGGGCTTCTTCGTCAGCTACCTCGGACAACTGATTTTGAAATTTGTTTTTCTTGAATTAAAGCAAGTAGCTCATTCTACCATGAACTTATTCTCTTGAAGAAAATTGGGCAACCTTTTTTCCCCCGTTTAGAACATTCTTGATAATTTAAGGGATGTCTTGATTTAAAGGAACCTTGGGCAAACATTTTGCCCTAGTTTGGAAGACTCCTGGCAATTGAAGAATGCCTTAACTTGAGGGGATTTTGGGCAAGCGTTTGCCCCAGTTTGAATCTCGATGAAATTGAGGACTGCCTTAACTTGAATTTTCTGGGCAAATGTTTGCCCGAGTTTGATTTTTCTTCTTGAAATTGAGGATTGCCTCAACTTGAATTTTCTGGGCAAGCGTTTGCCCTAGTTTGATTTTCTTCTTGAAATTAAGGATTGCCTCAATCTTGAATTTTTCTAGGAAACTGTCTGCCCCAATTTGGATCTTTCTGGAGTTGAGGAATTGAGGATTGCCTCAACTTGAATTTTCTGGGCAAGCATTTTCCCCAATTTGGATTTTGATCCAGAATTTGAGGATGACCTCAAATTGAATTTTTGTGGGCAAACATTTGCCCTAGTTTGAACTTGATTTAGAATTTAAAGATGACCTCAAATTGAAATTTTGTGGGTGGGTGTTTGTCCCAGTTCGAACTTGATTCAGAGGATGACCTCAAATGGAAATTTTGTGGGCAGGTGTTTGTCCCAGTTCGAACTTGCTTCAGAGGATGACCTCAAATTGAATTTTTATGGGTCAACGTTTGCCTCGGTTTGAACTTGATTCAAAATTTGAGGGTAACCTCGATTTGAATTTTTGTGGGGAAGTGTGTGCCCCAGTTTGAACTTGATTCAGAATTTGAGGATGACCTCAAATTGGATTTTTGTGGGCCATTGTTTGCCTCGGTTTTGAACCATAATCTTTTCAAAAGTCGAGAGCTGCCCCAATTTGTCTTTTTCAGGGCAAGCGTTTACCCCGGTTCTGAGCTTGATCCAGAATTTGAGGATGACCTCAAGTTGAATTTTCGTGGGCAAACGTTTGCCCCAGTTTGGACTTGATTGAGAATTTGAGGATGACCTCAAATTGAATTTTTGTGGGCAAGCGTTTGCCCCAGTTTTATTATTTATTTTTTATTATTTTTTCTTTTATTATTTTCGATTGATTTTTCTTTGTTTATTTATTTATCGTTTAATTTAACCAGCTTCTTGACTAATTTTAACTGTTAATTTAAAAATGGGGTCTCGGACATAATTGAGTGTTTACATTATGAGCGAGATAGTAGATCGTATTTTTCAGAACAAACTATTCCATATTTACAACGAGTTGGATTCGTAAGCCTTGCACAGTTATAGTTTTTTTCAAAGTGAACCAAATTCAATCGTAACTCTTATTGAGAGATGGAGACTAAAAGCACATACGCCTTATATGCCACATAATGAATGAACCATCACTTTTACAATATATTATGTTGATTGGTTTACCTATTAATGGTATACCAGTTATATGCATAAGCACATGTTTGGAAATTATTACAGTTCATTTCCTTGCAATTTCTTTATTTGAGAGAGAATTATATGGAGAATTCATTAAAATGTCATTGTTGGTTCAATATTTTTCAAATATTTAGCAGCATAGAAATTTTGCTATCTAATTCAAAAGATTTATCAAAGCATATATCGTAGGACTTATTGGTGGTGTTGTTTTTGTGATCATTCAAGTAGTAGGATACCATTATGGTATGTTTTAATTTTGGTTGATCTAGATGAATGCAGAAAATATATTTGGGGTTCAATTGCATTGGCTGACCTATATCATGAACTTTGCATTGTCAATTATTACAAATAACAAAAAAAGATGTAGCTTTGTGTTGTTGGGGAAACTCTGGGCTTGGGAAAGATTCTTTTTATTACACATGTTCATCCTAGAATTTTTTATTATACTCATCAATATGGAGCATGGTACCTAACAAATGGGTCATCCATAATCATAAATTATCTTTATTTTTTAACATGAACAAGACTAATATAACACATTAATAGTACACGTGGAGTAGATAGTACTTTAAGCCTGTTAGGAAAGACATGAGGTTGTATAGACATGGATTCAAATAAATGAAATGGACATATGTATGGGTTTTGTTATTAATAATTTTTTTATATGTAAAACAAAGACTAAAAATTTATGATTTTTCTAATTAATTGCACGTATGGCTAGATTGCGTGGCAACCATATTAACATGTTATGACCATGTCAAAAATGTGTAGAGATGGAATGGATTGTTGGACAATAATTGTGTTGCTTATTTATTTGCTTACCAGTATCCATATTTGTCTCATTATCTAAAGAACTTTCACCTTTATGTTGTTCATTATCATAATCATTGTTGTTCGATGTACATGGAAAATAATAATTTGGATCATCACCATCTGATAATTTTACATCTCTAAGATAAGAAGTTTTGAAAACGTTCAATGAATCAATGCATGGATATGATGCAAGGGTCACCATCCAACAATAGAGGCCCATTGGGCCCATCACCAGAACAAGAGAAAGAAGGCCACAAGAATAGAAAGAAACCTTATTAAGTACTTAAGAAAAGTATTCTAAGATATTTTATGATTATATGCTTGTCCTTGTACTTGTATATAATAGGATTAGGATTTGCTTATTGTACTTAGTGTAAAGGATCATATTTTTGTATAGGCTTTAAGGTTCCTTTACCTTATATTTTGTTTAAAATTTTAGGACATCTAATTAGGTATATTAAGCTCAAATTAGGATAAATAGGGGCGAATCCATGAGCCTTGGCCAACTTTGTGGTCTATATACACCTTCGTATGCACATTTTGAGACACTTGAGTCATTTGAATGAAAAACTCTATTTGAGAGCTTAGTGAGATTCGAGTTCTCTCTCTTTTTCTTTGCTTAACACTAAAGTTTTCTTATCAATGAAGTATGCTCCATTGTGGTGGATGTGATGATTTATCAATTTTTCTTTCATAGAAATTATGGTTCCTTTTCACTCTAACAATTCTCTCTTTAATCTTCTTTTGTTTTTTCACTTTATCTTGTTTTTAGTTTTAATTTTTGAATTTGAACATGTATTTTTTGATTAATTTTACCTTTCACCTTGGAACCTAGATCTAAACATTAGATTTCTCCACCAACACCTTATCAAATAGTATCTATATCTTGAGGAATTACAAGGTATTCTTCATTAACTTTGCACCATTTGTTCAATTCATTCTTGTTCTCTTCTACTCCTTGTTTGTCTAATTTTTTATGCGTTTTTTATATTATTCTTGGATATATTTGGCTGGATCCATATCATATGATGTGAATTTCATTTGTTTCATCAAGTTAATCGGTACAATTAGCTTAAAATCCATCAAGAACATTAAATTTTAAAATCGAGAATACCGTATATCTTTGGCACCAAAAATAATTAAAACAAATATGGAAAAGTTTTAAGTATATCATAAGTCCTTTAAAGTTGTGTGTTTTAGGTTTATATATATATATATATATATATATATATATATATATATATATATATATATATACATCATTTTGTTGATCAAATTTGGTGAACTCTTTCGGATCTTCAAAATCATTCTTAGAAATTCAAATTTTCCACCAAGATGTGCTTTAATTTAATCTTTAAGAGCTGGGCTAATACAATCTGAATTTGATGCTTGTGATGAAGAATAAGTGTTTTGTAATGATGTTTAGAAGAATTTAATTGGTTTGTTTTTTTTTTTTAATTTTCATCAATTGGATCATGTGTTCTTCATTGTTTATCATTATTTTTGAAGAATGCATCTATAGAAAGTGTTTAATTTGTCAAAAATGGTGAATGATATCCAAAATTGTTAAATAATTATGTGTTATAAATATCTTTATCTTTAATGTAATCTATCTTTTGGAAGTTTTCACAAATTCTTTGTAAATTTTTCTTAATTTGTGATTAAAGTTTGCATGTTCTAAAGAAAGTAAAAGTCAACATATGCATAGTTTTGTTCCTAATTTAATTTTAATTTTTTAAGGGATCATGAATTTGAATTATAAAATTTTGGGTGAGAATAAAACAGTGTTGTTAAGGTCTTTGGAAAATAAGAAAAAAAGCAAGGACCTAATAGTAAAATTTAAACAAAAAAAATTAAGTGCAAGTTTTAAAAATATAAAAAAAAAATACAAATGCACATGCAATAGCTCTTATGTGTATTGATTTGTAATTTTAATTTATTTTTTATTTTATAATTTAAAGTTTGGTTATTTCTTGAACGTAAAATCCAAACTCAAATTCTTGCGCATATTTGCAATTGTTACTTGGACTGGTGTAGATTTTAAATGTCAAACTTGGAGCATCTTGTTGCAACATTTTCACAATTATGTTAATCATTTTGTGTTCCTTTTAAATTTTATTGAATTATTTATTGTGTTTTTTTACCCCCTTCTAGTCATGTTACGTTGAATTCCTCTTAGACTTAACTTTCTATTTGTACTTTTATTGCTTGTGTTTGAAAATTATTATGTTTTGTTTTTCTTAGTATCTTTGATAAGTATAACATTTTACATAGTAGAAATATTAAGTGTTATTCATTAGATAGGTTGAAAACTTAGATGTTCATTCAATCTTATGAGAAGAGCCATTAAGGGAAAAAAAAGTAAGAGTACACATCAAGCCTAAAAGCCTATGCTATTGAAATTAGAGATGTGTGAAGTTTAGTAAAATACTTAAAAGAGTGGTGAGGGTTCTCTATTTTGAGTTTTAACACTTACTTAACTCTTGTGAAAGCTTTAGTGTAACTTCTTGTGTAGTTGGAAGGTTTTAAGTCCAATGGAACCAAAGAGGAACCAAAGGAGGAGGAATTTGGCCATTGGTGATTTTGGAAGTTTGAAGATCAATTTTAGTTTAGGTATTATAATTCTTATAATCAATATTTTATAGAGAAATTTTAGTAGTTTTCTTAAGATCTTGTAAGTTTTCGAAAACTTATAGTAGGCTCTTCAAATTTGTAATTCTTGTCTTTTGCAAGTTATTTATAAAGGGACTTTGGACCTTTCTAACTTGGTGTAAGATACTCATTAGGTGTGTTGAATTATTTTGTACATGTTTGGACATATAAGAGGTTGTTAAGTGTTTAATTAACTTTCTAGAACTAGTAGCACCGACCTTGTGTTTCCATTTCTTTTGTGAGGTTGAAGAGGGTTAGGTATATTCCTAACTTTATTTCTAATTGTTAAAACTTTTCCTTAAATCTCTTAGACTTTAACTTTAAGGACTTTGGGCATTTATTCATAAATTTTTTCAGAGATTGGTGAAACTTATTTGTATTATTTGAAATTATGCGCTTGAACTCATAAGGAGTTATGTGCTAAATGCTTAATTCTTTTATTTATTTCCTAAATCCATGTGTGGGAGGGTCTAAATTTTCAACCATGAATGAAACAAATTTATCCCCTAGCTATCAAATTGTAAAATTAACTCACCACGTAGAAATAATGTTTTAGAACCAAAGTAAGGTCTCACAAGAATGCCTAGAAATGTTTGAAAGAAAATAAGAATTATCTAGGTATAAGGTTAGGAATAATCATGAAAATGAAACCAAGTAGTTCTAGGAAGGGGTATCATAAAGACCTAGAAGAAACATTACAACATAATGTTAATATTTTGGAAAAAATAAACTTGAGTATCACCTAAATAGAAGAAGGATCCACTCAAAGGATAAGGGGAAATCATCATTAAGAGAAAAATCATCCTTAAAATAAAGGTCATCTTCAAGCGAAAGGTCATCTTTAAGAGATAGGTCATACCCAAAGTAGAAAAAATCCATTAACATATACGAGACATCATTCAAGGGATAAGAGAATCTCTAGGAGTAGAGGTAGGGAGTATTCCAGGCATAGGCATGAAGACTCATATAAGGATAGTTTTATGGTCAGGTCCCTGAGGAGTAAGATATAACATCCTAAAAATAAACATCGATTTTACACTTAAGTCATTTATTTGGTTCCATTATTAGTTTGTTATCTTATGATGCAGAATCTTTCGAAAATACTTATTAGAAAAATATGGTAAATTTTTTTTTTAAAATAAACGTTGAATATAAAATGCGAGCCTCATCAATGTAATGTTCGTAGTGGAAAATAAATTTACTAAGTGTTCTCGTGCGTGTATAGGTTATTATTATCATCACAAATTACTTCCTTTGTTTTTAAATAATCTCTAATTAGCAATCAAACAATATAAGAAAACTCATACATACATATACAAACTTCATATAATTATATAATCCTTGTACATACACTTAATCAGTCTTAATCTCCAAGGCCTTTACACCTACTTAATTGCATACCAACATGTACATGCCATGGTTACATATATAATTATTTTATATCCTAATACATTCACTGCTATACAACTACATACTAATAACTAGGATGCCTTGCATCCAACTATTTATAAAATGTATATTATGGGTATGACGTCTTCTTCTTCTTCTTCTTCTTGAAACAGCAAAGGGATCGGTAAACCTCGCCAGGCCTAGTGATGGAAACTTTCCAACCACACACTTTGATCCAAAGACATGAAGGTTCCATCAGGCATCTCCCGATAGGCTTGAAAAGGATATGGCATCGAGTATGGAGAGCTTCTGTGTGATGTCTAGATGTGGGAAGAACTATGGTAGTGAGATGAAGTCTGTAGGTCTGTCTCTCCATTTGAGGAAGAGGAATCCTCATCTATGGCAGTCCTTTGCCTTCTATGGCTAGGAGGAGGTGGGAAAATCCCATTTGGATGGAAAGCCTCCAAAGAGATTACGAATCTTGTTGTCGTGAAGTTTGGGCTCATGACTTCAGAAACAAAAGAGATGTCCCAACGAAAATTAATTCTCACACTAGCTTGGCCTGTAATTAACAGCCCATGGAGGTTTACTGTCTATTCTACATTATTGATGTCCACATAGACCACCATCATTGTGATGGACATGTTGTTCGTCTTGGAAGAAAATGACAAGAGAAGAAGTGAGAAATTAAGTTTCTCAAAAATTTCTATCCTATTTCTAGTGTCATCACTTTCATCCTAACCACTTCAATTTATTCAAAAATCATAACATGCATACCAAATTGATTTTAATTTTTCAAAAACTTCTACTGAAATGGGTTAATTTTATATAGGAAAAACCATTATTACATAACATATAACTTCCTTAAACATCATAAATCTTTGGGATCATATTACAGATATCATTTAACTAGCATTTTTTTTCTATGTCTTACATAATGTCTCATTAAGAGTTTCTATTTCACATCTTTAGGAAATTCTTAAGACATAGGCACACATTATAAAAAGTCAAACAATATCTTTTCACTAATTTTGATACTCTACCTTCTATTCTTAAGGATATGAACTCATTCCTAGATAGTTATCACCATCTCATAATAAGTGAAAAACCCTTTTCTCTTCATAATTGAAGGATTTATGAGAAACTATTTTGTCTCATAGGAGAATTCTTTTGTCTTCTCTTCAATAGGACTTTTTTGTCCTCTGGATATACACAAGGCACATAAGAGTAGATTAACTTTTCACATAAATCCTTGCTTTAGTGATCCCTTAAGCCATTTTGGTTCATTATAAAGGCTTTCAGATAATCATGCATGCTCAATCAATATCCAACCAATATGCCATGCACATTTAGGTCTCAATTTCTATCAATCATCATTCATAGCATCATTCCTTAAATATTCATGAGCATTCATCCTTCAACTCATATTAAACTTTATGTATTCAAAAGTCAACACAAGTTGGCTTATCATTTGATCTTGGGTAACATAATCACATACACTCATACATGTCCAACTTGTTTAATTCATAATATTTTATGATGAATCACTCATGAGAGCTTAATCCACTCAACATTCTAAGTTATCCCTCAACCTTTTCTTTTCTCAAAGGTCAATTTATTTCACATGATTTTTTTTCATAAAACTTAGAAGTTTTCCTTTAAGTGGCTAAATGGAACCTTCTTGAGTTTTTATTCTTTGTTCACTTCAATTTACATGTCTTATGCATAACCTAATCATACTATGTTTAAAGGTTGTGTTATCAAGCTTTTAACTTACTTACATCAATTTTCTCATTCGTAATTGAATGATGCTCATGACATTTTCTAGATGTCTTTTAAACTTTAATTCATTTCTTGTACATGGTGAGCATCCTTATTACACCTTGATCAATGTTTTAAACTCAATTCCCTTCCCTTTAACTCAAGGTGGCTGAATGCATGAACAAGGTTTCTAAGACCTTCTAGTTCTTTTTTCTTAATCTTAGAAGATGATTTCTACTAGTTGAAGTTTAGATCATTAGTCACTACTTAATTTATAAGTTTTTAAGATTTCTCCTTCACACTTAGAAGTCATGGTCAAATGGTCTATAACACTTCTCAACCCCATAGTTCCTTCCTAATTATTCAATTTATACATGACTAGGTTTAGACATGAGTTATAGTGAAAATTTTAACTTCCTTTTACTAACTTAGCTATCATGGCCAAATGAACTTCCTACCCTTTTAAAATTTCCTTACACTTTTAATCCTTTATATCTATATGTCAAGGATGCTTAATTAACCATAGTTAAAAATCTAAACTCCTTCTTGTCTAATTAACCCTAATGTTTAAGGCACCATATTCCATCTTTATTTGACTTAAATTGGTGAATCCTTCTATTTAGAGTTTAGGCCATAAATCTTTACCAATTTTAGCTAATCTTAAGGCTTCTCTTCTACTCCTAGCGGTCATGGCCGAATGTCTTTCTTCCTCTTTGCAACTCCATCATTCATTTTTAATTACCAACTTATGCATCCTTGAATCTAGCTTAACTTTTAGTTACGAAATTCACTTGATTATATCAATTTTGGCTTTGATGAACTTAGCCACTTATAAACCTTTCTTACACATTTAAATCTTCCATCTACCAAATGATTGTTCTTAATAAAACCATTAACATAAATTTAAATTCATTTTCCTTTAATTAACCATAGGTGGCTAAATGCATAACTGGTGAATTTTGGGCATTTTAGTTTAATTTGTCTTCCTTTAAGAGTTGTTTTACACCATTCAGGACCTAATCATATAGTTTGTATAAACTTTAAAACATTTTATAAATTTTATCCTTAACTTAGCCCATATGGCAAATGCTCACTTTGACCTTCCAAGGTTACATTTTTAAAATTTCTTCTCATAAAGCCTTGGTTCCATGATTTTGTGCACTTGTAAAAATTTAAGCACTTGATCCATATAAGACTTGTCCAAAATCTTTATCTTGGGTCTTGGTCAAAGAGATTCATAGGTGTCTTGTGGAGCTTGTTTCATTTTTGGCTTCAAAATTTTAACTTTCTCTTAGTAATTTTTAGATTTATGCCCAAAGCAAGCTTATGGGACATATGATTTATTTTTTCTTATACTTTTAAGTACTTTAGTCCATGGGTCCAGATCTGGACATTTTATCACACAAGTCCACCATATTAGAAAATCAACAACTTTCAAGCTTTATGCATAAAAATCTTCAAGATAGCTTTTTCTTAGGACAAGTAAGTGTAGATCCACTAGATCTACTCCAAGATCCATCCATCTCATATCATACACACCTTAAAAAATTTTCTCATGACCTCTCAAAACTTTCCAAAGTATCAAAATGGGTTTTTAAAGAATTTTAACTGATTAAATTACTTCTAAGGTGTCTAGAAGCACTTTAATCCATCCAAACTTCATTTTAACTTTCAAAAATCACTAAAACATGGTGAAGCTCATTTTTAAATGTTCAAAAGAAACCTTGAGTTCTCATGAGTTTAAACAAAAGGAGATATATAGATCTTAGAGATAGGATTCACAAAAAGAAGAAAACCAACCATAAAAATTAAGATTTAAAACTTAAAAGACAAAGTAGAAAATCATACTTGATGGAGACTTGTGTGGAGTTTTGGTGGGGCTGTGATGGCTGAATTTGGTCCCCCCTTCATGGTCCACAAAGATCCCTCAGTGGTGATGGTGGAGCTTGGTGTTTAGAGGTTAATTTTGACTTAAATTTCAAAGATGGAAACTTAACTTTAAGGTGAAAGGTTAGGGTTTTTGGATTATTTTTAACTTTGGGAAAGTTTGGATAGATTTTCCAAGTGTTTAGGGAGTGAAATCGGAAAAAGATGGAGCCGTCCAAGGTACTAAATGGATTCGGCCATGCAAGGAAAATTTAGGAATAATTTTTTACTTAGAGGCATTTTGGTAATTTTGCATGGAATTTTCACTTCCAAAAAAATTAAAAATGTAATGAATTATCCATTTAGAATTATATTAATGTTAATTAGTCTGAGTTTTTCTCTAATCAAGTTTAACTTTAACCATGGTTAATTTTAATTAACCAAGGTTAATTAACCTTAACCATTCTTAAAAGAATCTTTACATTTATTACTTTTTTCTTTTATACATTTACTTTTATGTTGACTCATATGGTGAGTCATCACTATGTTGTCCACATGGAATTTTTGTACAAACCATATAGGGCCCAGTTTTAGCTTCTTCCTCACACTTTCTTGCCCTCCCGATCCTCTAAGGGTATTTTTGTAATTTTCTAAGCATTATTTGAGAAGTTCCAAAATTGTTCATCCAACAAATATAATATTTATTGGTTCATTCCCGAGTTAATCTAATGTCATTTGATATTTTTCTGGGAATAGTTTATCCCTTTGCAAAAAGTAAGGCTTTTCTAGTGATGGTTTGGGTGTTTTCAGAGTTTTTCTGAGGGCTTTTTCGTCCCGTTCTTTGTTCGTAATTTTTTTCTCATGACTTTTTAACCATCACTAATTTTATCTAATCCCTTATAATATCTTTTACCTTTTGTTTTATATTTTTCTTGCACATGATTTGGGTTGTTCAAGTGGAGGGGCCTTTTCGTCATTTGCATCAAACTTTCTAATTTTTTTTCCTTTACTTTTATTCCTACTTTGTTTCTCATTAAAGGTTATTTTTAACCTTAAGAGTTCATTATAAAAATTTGTGGGTGTTATATAAGAAAAATAGGAACTACCATGATGATTTACATGTGGTCAAAGTCAAATTTCCAAAGTTTTAAGGTATAAATGATCCTTAGTTATACCTCCAGTGGGAACTTAAGGTGGAATAAGTTTTCTCTTGTTAATGTAACACCCCAAAATTTTTATGATGAACTACTAAAGTCCCAAATGATTTCTAGAGTGAAACTAATTTTGCCAACATGAAAAATAAAATGATAAGTAAAAAATGCATAAACCTTTATCTACAAGTGTATAAAAGAGTAGGTAAAAGTGTACATCAAGTTCTATCTACATGTATAAAGGTGTAGGTAAAAGTATATATGAATCTTTACCTACAAGTATACAAAATTGTAGGAAAAGACATCCAAATAGCTTATTCATAATTTTTATCTATAGTCACATAAGTTATAGTTAAAAATATAAAGCCATAGTTATAAACTATGATGACATCCAAATTTTCATAGTTATTCACTTACATAATGGATGAAGAATTTGTGAGTAGGTCCATGTTAATAAAACTAAAATTTGTTGTAATAAATCCATTCAAATTTCACTCATTATATACACACATAAACATTATAATCACATCACTTCCCCAAACTATTTAAAAGAGAGGTTCATATATTTTATGTATAAATTTATATATTAAAAAAAGCATATAATGAGACAGTATAGTTATTATAATTGAAAATCTATTTTCTAATCAAAATTATTTGATTAATAAATATAATATAATATAAAAAATAAAATATATTCATGTAAAATTGCATTAAAATGTGTTAGAATACGAAATTAAATAAAAAGTTCTACCAACAACGAACAATACATATATAATATATTAAAACATGAGTGTCGCTAAATCGGAAAGGTAAAATGTACTCTTAATGTATGTTTCATCATTATCATCAAATTTGACCTTCTAGAATTTCAAACACTGTAATTTCTTTAGAGTTTTTGTACCAATCAATTTAATAATTAAGAGAAGGTTACTTCACATAATCCTTATATGATAGAAAATTTTAATCCTCCAAAATATGATTTTTTTTTAGGTATGTTAAATATATTATCTATGAGTGTTATCTCATTCTACTCACTTAGCAACTTTATTAATCTAATTAATACTTTT
This sequence comes from Canavalia ensiformis, assembly GCA_026541065.1. Lineage (NCBI taxonomy): Eukaryota > Viridiplantae > Streptophyta > Magnoliopsida > Fabales > Fabaceae > Canavalia > Canavalia ensiformis. The sequence goes on along the minus strand of JAMKYM010000791.1, from coordinate 545,618 downwards.
ATTTAATCATTTCAACGTTGTAGAATCATCAAAATTTATTGAAACTTGAAGACATCAAACAAACTTACATAAAAGTTATTAAAATTAAAATTTTATCAAATTACTTATATTAATTGCATAAACTTTGAAACATTAATATCATTAATGTGATTGAATTAATTTTTCACATTAAATATCAAATTATATTTTATGATTATAGATGAATAATAATAATAATAATAATATAATTTAAATTTATTATCCACTATATTCAATATAAAATAATACGATGTGATTCAATATAATATTTGTTCTAGTTAATTTATAATTGCAAAAAAATTATGGTTGTTAAAATACAATTAAAAAATAAAATTATTTTAACTTAAAAATGAAATAATTATAATATTACTATAAAACGTAATTAGATATAAAAATGAATAAAATCGTTGGATAAAAATCTGCAGCTTTGATTTGTTTAAAATCTATCTTGTTTCGACTTGTTTAATAGATAAATAGGTTTTATCTTATAAAAAAGTCTATTTAACATATTTAACATCTATTAATTTTTATATATTATATATTTATTTTAATATATTATATTTGTATAATATTTATTTTAATATATTTTATTTACATAATATATATATATATATATTAGGTCTATTTAATAATTTTTTTATCCTATAAACTTTAAGCTTGCAAGCTTCTTTAATCGTTTACCTAGGTTTTAAGCTTATTTATTGATCATTTTCAGAATATAAACTTTTAAACAGATTTGTAGGTTTTAAATCAGGTGACAAAAAAAATAAGTCTTTAATAAGTAATAAACTTAGGTTCAGATTTCAAAATTTTTAAACAAGTAAGCTTAAATATTCAAAATCTAATTCGGTTTGTCTTGATTCCATCCTTTAACGTAATATATACAGGTAAAATCTTTTTATATTAATATAATATAAAATAAAAAATATTAAAAAAACTTATTTAGAAGATTTATAATAATTATGTTCTATATTAAAGTTTAATAAAAAAATATATTAATAATATAAAAAATTATATTATCAAATAATTATATATTATTATATCATTAATTTTAATAATTATTTTAAAATTAAATCTACAATGGTATATAATTAATTAGTTAAAAATACATTAATGATATCTTAAAATAAAAATATATTATTTTAAATCAAATAATTAATAGCATCGTTTTGTAGAATATGTATAAGAAGATAATTTAACGGAGAAATCCAATGTATGTTGGATTGCAACAAGCCAAATATGAATCACGGGATGTTTAGATGAATTTATAAAAACTTTTGAAAATGGTTGTAATTTTTATAATTTTTTAGTTTATTTTAATAATTTTTATTGTAACTGATTAAATAATTTTTTATTTTAATAAATTTTATAATAAAATATATGGCCAGTTAAATAAATATTTAATTAAGCTATTTACCTCAGTAATTAATGTAATCAATTTTCAATTATTTAGTTTTAACATTCACATAGTCATTCTTTAATTTTTAAAATCTATTTTGTAAAGTAAATTTTAAAAAGTTATTTGTTAAAAAATAATAAATAATAAATGAAAAAATAAAGTAATATATAAAAAATTTAAATAAATAAAACTAAAAACAAAAAAGTTTTAAAAAATATTACAAATCAAACAATTTTTTATTTTTAAAATTTTTAAAATAGGAAACTGTTTAAAAAAATAAAAACAAATATGTGTTTTTTTCATTTAAAATGTGTCAGAATCCGAAATTAAATAGGATAGCCGCCAGCACGGAGAAATACCATTATGTTATTATTGTAAGTTAGGCTTAGGATGTGTTGATATTATGACTAAAGATTAAGTATTTATATTAATTTAATAATTTTATATAAAATATAAAATTTATTAATTTAATTATTAATTTATATTATAATATTTAACAGATTTTATATATTAAATTTTAGATAGAATAAAACTTAATAATTAAATAATATATATAAATTTTTATATTTTGTAAAATTTTATCTATATAATTTATTAAATATTATAAAATAATTTATAATTAAATTAATAAATTTTATATTTTATATAAAATTATTAAATCAATATAAACATTAAAATATTAGCTTATGTCTTGACTCTATTACTCTTATATTAAACCCTCACAGTCCCATAAGGTTCTTTAAATCAAAACTTCATCCTCTTAGATCTCAAATCCAAAAGATAATGGCTTCCGTCGCCGGAAAAAAAATCGTCGAAGAGGTTTCCGGTTGGCTGCGTGTCTACGATGACGGCACCGTTGACCGAAGCTGGACCGGACCACCGGAGCTCAAGTTCTTCGTAGACTCCGTCCCACCGCGCAGCGAATTCATCGACGGAGTAGCGTTAAACGACGTCGTCATCGACCCAAACACCAATCTCTCCGTCCGCATGTACATTCCCCAAACAGAACACTCCACTATTTCCGATAATGATAACAGAATTCCCAAACTACCCTTAGTCCTTCATTTCCACGGTGGAGGCTTCTGTTTCAGCCAAGCCGATTGGTACTTATATTATCACTTTTACGCCAATCTTGTTCGCAGGGCTCGCTTGGTGTTGGTCTCTGTTTATTTGCCTCTGGCTCCTGAACATAAGCTCCCATCTGCATGTGACACGGCTTTCGCAGCTTTCAAATGGCTCGGCTCGGTGGCACGTGGTGAGTCACGTGATCCATGGCTCAATGATTTGGCGGATTTCAAGCGAGTTTTTCTTATCGGTGACAGCACTGGTGGGAATATTGTTCATGACGTGGCGGCTCGAGCTGGGAGTATAGGTGACCAGTCGGTGAAGTTAGCGGGTGCTATTGCCTTGCACCCTGGCTTTCAACGAGCGAAGTTGTGGAGATCGTTTAATGAAAAGACGGAAATGCCCTTCTTAACACGTGACATGATAAATAGGTTCATGGATTTGGCAGTGCCGGTTGCTAGTGAAGCTAGTAAGGATCACCCGATAATAAATCCGATGGGGCCGCACGCGCCGCCGCTTGTAGGGCTGAATTTGCCGCCTGTGATGGTGGCCGTGGCGGAGGAAGATTTGTTGATTGATACAGAGTTGGAATATTGTGAGGCCATGAAAGAAGCGGGTAAGGAGGTGGAGATTGTGGTGAGTCAAGGGATGGGGCATTGCTTCTATCTTAATAAGGTTGCTATGGAATCGGATCCAAAAACAGTATTAGAAGGTGAAAAGTTTCTTCAAGCGATTATTGGTTTCATCAACAAGCATTAACAATTTGTGAAATTTCTCTGTATTTTGCGATGGTTAGTGCATCTATGGCATATTTAATTTAGAGTGACTCATAAGTTGTTTAGCAGAAAAGTAGAATTAAAAGTAAAAATAAAAATGAGTGACTCATAAATTGATTGTCTGAATATTAACTATCCTTTAGTTTGAATGTGCTTGCTTTTAAAAAATGGTGTTGTTTCACGGTTAGAGACATTAGAACTTTGATTGTCAAGGAAAGTAAAATTTAACTTATCAATTTTATTTTTGTTTTACAATAACAAAAACGATAAAGTTGGAAGGTTCGAAAAATTTGTATAAACTATTTTAATTTTTAACTTTTTACAGTTAAATTAATTTTAATAATTTAAACTTAACGGTAATAGCTGGTTTCTGATCTGTAATATTAATATTTACCGGTTAAAATTTGAAGAAATTGCTAACATATTAACTTTTTATGTAATACCTTCTTTTATATATTTTATTTTTTAATTTTAATTTTAATTTTAATTTTTAAAAATAAAATTCTAATATTATTATTTCTTATTTTCTATGAATAGAAATATTTCCAATTTTTTAATTCAATATTAAACAAATATTGCATCAAATATCAAAATTTAAAATTTACATTCAGCATACCCAAACCAAAACCATCTTTTAAGTAGATGTATTTATTTCGGTTACTATTTTCATTTTTATTTATATTATTGACAGTATTCCGAAACTAACCCACTTGATTTATATTAAAAAATAAAAAATGCTCTGCATACTGCAAACTGAATAAGAGTTGTTATTCACCAATTTGTTACGTCCAATATTTTTAGTTTTTGAATCCAATTTCTTATTCTTTTTAATTTAATTTTTATTTTGTATTTTCTATAAATACAGTTAATTTCATTCACGTTTTGTACGTACGTAGCTGAACAAAAATTTTAATGTCTTCTTCCAAATTGCAAAAGTTCAATCATTCATTATTATCCTCTTCTTCTTCACGTCCAGATTTTCATTATTGAACTCCATTCTACACCTTATTTGCGTAAGTTTCCAACATGTTTTTACTCAAGTACGCAAAAAAATACTAAGCATTAGTTTCTTAACACATCCAATTTCACCTTTTTTTCTTTTTAGTTTCTTCACCACTTTCTTAAAGATGGGATGGAAAGGAAAGAGTTTTGGGAAGGTTGGAGTTGGAAAGCATGACATCTTCCACGAGAGAGAGAGAGAGGAGGAGGAGGAAAACTGACGAATCCTCATTCATGGGATTGTTCTTCCTTTCAAACTATTTTCTATAAAACGCCATCTGGTCATCTAAACAAACAGAACGATAAGCATCTAGATTGAACCTTTTTTACACCTCCCTCACGGACACAATTCCTCATTAATTATACAGCGACACATTCAGAGATCGGAAGAGAGAATACTCAAAAAAAACTGTTGATTTTATTTTTTCTTACTTGAGTATCTTTTATAGTCATAGTTTCATTTGATTTATTACAACAAAAACAAAAATAGAGAACGATTAAAAATCATTATGGAGAACGGTTGCTACACTGACCTGCACTCAAAGCGATATAGCTGTTTTAATTATCGCTATTTTTTTTTTTTAAAAAAGTTATACATACAATTTTATAACAAGTTTTCATTGTCATTTTTTTAAAATATAAAAGACATTACAAATAAGGTACACCTTTGTCGATATTGTTGATTCCAGCATGAGCCTTGTACTAAGAACAAAGTAAACTTAAATTTTAAATTATCCAACCACGCATGTATACAAATACACAAAATCATACCTAAGATACCGTTGCATTTAACTAATCTAAAATGTCATACAAAATAATAAGTATTTATCGTTAAACAACATGTAGCAACTACATTAAAGAAAAATAATAATTTATACATATTATCCTTGATAAAAATTAAGCCAACACTACTAGCTCAAATATTAATACATGCATTAAAAAATTAATAAGAAAAAAAAAAAGGTATGTGACAAATGATGCACATATTATATATTTGATAAAAAGATATTTTACTAGAAGAACAACAAGAGTATATAAATAAATGGAGTCAGCAAGTTAAACTTAGCACATGGGTGCAACCAAAATTGTCCCATCCAATTTTCCTGTGCAAAGGCAAAGCCACACAGCTCCTCCCGTGGATTCCCTCAAAGAGCACTCGTGACTGATAACAAGAAAGTAGCATTTATCATTGACGTGAAAACTCTACCTAACACGCTTACACTGTGTACTTGAAAACTCTACCTACCACACAGTGAATCAACACATCACTACCAAACAAAAAGGTAACACAACCTCGCACAAATGGCAGTGCTCCTTCAATTGCAAGAAAGTAATATTCTTGTTGTTGTGGTGCAGACAAAATGCTATGCAATAATATATAAACGCATCTCTAAAACGACCAAAAGATGGATTTCAATATCACGTTATTTTAATTTGGCGAAGAATCTCAAGTTACATGCCAAGCAAATAATTCATTAAATTTTATTTTATTAATAGATTAATTGAATGAATAAATTTTTATTTGAAAATTAAATTAAGAAAGAAAAATAAAAATAATATTGATATTAATGTCTCTACTTACTTCATCAAAAAGAAACGGTTTACATTGCTTTCCAATCTACCATTTTCCAAGTGAGAATATATTTAAAAAATAGTTAACTAATCATTTTTTAAGTGACATTTATAAAACACTTACAAGTAACTAATCACATGGATAATAAGTAAAAGAGATTTCTAAGAGATTATTTACAAAGAATCAAAGATTCTATAACGAGAAATAGGACCAAATATATGGAACAAACATTTGAAGGTCTCATCAAGAAAGTTCAAGAAAAAACTACATGGATCCAAGTCCAATTCCAACATAGGTTAATTTATGTAATCATATTATTGATAATCTTAAATGATAAAGTTTATGATTTGTTACAGATTACATTAGGATTTGATATTTATTTAGAAGTTATTTGTTTTAAATTGGTTGCAATTCAAATTGCAATCTAATTAGAATTTCTACTTTGTTATCTTTTTTACTAGATTATGTTAGTTATATAACAAGAGTTAGAGATTCAATGAAAAGACAGATTTTGAGGAATAATCATATTTTCTCTTTGAGAATTTTTCATCTTTGTGTGAATTGATTCCCTTGGTTCCTAGGAAAAGAACTACCTTTGATAACGTTGGTTCTTCCGACAGATCGCGGTAAAGGTCACGTTGCTCTTGATAACTTCGGTGCTCTTTCACAGGTCGCGGTTTGTGTCGGGTTCCTTTATCTTATCTCATTTTATCTTACCTTACCTATCTTATCACATCTTATCCTATCTTACTTTACCTTATTTTATCTTATCTCATCTTACCTTATCCTATCTTATTTTATCTTACTGTATCTTATCTCATCTCATCTCATCTTATCTTATCTTATCCTAATCTTACCTTATCTTATCTTATCTTATCCTGATTTTCAAGACGTTCCATTATCGATTCGTGTCGGATGAATCATATCAGATAGTCACTTAGAGAGCAATTAATCACTTTCTATGTAATATTTGGAGAGCGGTTAGTGAACCACTCTTTAAGTATTTTTTTACTTTTTATTTATCTAAAAAATTGACATATTTTTTCATTTTTATTAAGTTTTTTTTTTGAATTTTGAAATATTTGATAACATAATATATAAATTTATATATTAATTTATATTATGAATAAAACTAATTAAAATCATAGGAAACATATTATATTACATAAAACATCATGTACATGCATGTAATTAGAAAATAAAATAAATATAACTAAGAATCAATTTGAAGAAATTTATGATACAAATATGCACACCATTATCTTTGAAGCTCTTTGTATGAGGACCAACATTCAACAATATGCTGATGTGAGGTAAGATCATGTAAGTAGATCGCACACAAATATCTTGAAAAGGAAAAACCAATAGAGAGTTAATGTTTGTTAATTAATAATAAGATGAAACTAATATAATGAAGTTTATGTTATTACCTGATGTAAAAACATATGCTTGATGTGCTTAGCCATTGGTGACAAATTACCTCTATGAGGTTTTCCATCCTAATATTTAATTGAAAAATATTAATATAATAAAAGTTACTTGGGGCAATATTCTAATAAGAAATACAGGTTATGCAACAAAAGTATTAATCGTATATATGAGATGCACGAGGTTTTCAGCCTCGTTTAGTACTTGTAACACTCATAATGGACTTTTTAGGTTACAAATAACCTTTAGTAAAAGAAAGTAGAGATAAGAGCAAAAGATGGAGAAATTATAAAATTTTGTAAACTTGATGAAAATGTCCTTGCACTGTGATAACCCAAACAATATGCAGGAAAAACTTAAAATAAAGGGTGAAAGACATTCTAAGGAATTGGAATACATCAAGAATGATTGAAAGGTTATGAGAAAAGAATAGGAACAAAGAAAGGGAGAAAAAGCAACCAGAAAACTCCAAAAATACCCAAAATGCCCTTAAAAAGCTATGTTTTCCGCAAGAGATGAAATGTTCCTAGAAAAATATCAAATGAAATTAGAATTATACCAATAAGTGTTAGAAATGTTGGAGGAAGAATTTGGGAACCTCCCGAAAAATGCTGAGAAAAATTACCAAAATTCCTTTGAAAAGCTGGTAAGGCAAGAAAATGCAAAGCAAAAGTTAGAAGTGAGGCCCACACCTTGTGCACAAAATTTTCATGTGGGAAATATGGTGGTGACTCATCATATAAGTAATTACACCATTAAATACACGTAGGACAAAAATGATAAATAGGAGAGATAAAATATGGTTAAAGTAAATTAACCTTGTTGAATTAAAGTTAACCATGCTTAGGGTAGATTAATCTTGATTAGTGTCTAATTTAGAAAACTAAATACTAATATAATCTTAAAAAAATAATTACTTATATTTATAGTTATTTTAGAAAATAAAAATTACATGTAAATATACCAAAATGTACTTAAGTGGAAAATTAATTCCCACACTACCCTTAAGTGACTAAATTCAATAATCACCATGGGATGGCTCATTTTTTTCATTCTCCACCAAAAACACTTATATAAACTCTACTAATTTTATTGAAACTAATTCTATTCCAAAAATCCAAAATCATACACTAAGCTTAAGCTTTCAATTTTGAAGTTTAAGTTAAATCAAGACTAAACCACCAAGCCCTATCACCATCATTAGAAGATCTTGTGTGGATCACCAAGGGATGAAAAAATTAGCCCTCAAAATCCACCAAAAACCCACCACAAAGTCTTCAACAAGTAGAATTTTATTTTGTATTTTTCTAAGCTTTAATCTTGTACTTATGGTTTATTTGTCTTTTTCTTTGTGGATCCTTCTCTAAGATCTATGGATATATTTTGTTTGAAATCTTGGGAGATAAACTTCCCTTGAATTTTTAAATATGAGCATATAAATTTTTAGTGATTTTTGAAAAGAAAAAGAGAAGTTTTGATGGATTAAAGTGCTTCTAGCAACCTTAGGAGCAATTTAATTAGTTAAATTTTCTTAAAAATATATTTTGATACCTTGGGGAAGATTTGAGTGTTTATAAGAAAAGTTTGAAGTTCTCAAAGTAAGCAGTTGGTAGATCTTGGAGTAGATCTAAACTTGTTTGCTATAAAGGTGCTTTTCTTTAAAATTCTTATGTTTAAAATTAGTAACTTGATTATGTCTTTACTTGAAATTCTTATTTGTGAGTTTGTTCTTGTTAAGAGTCCAGATATGGACTCATATAATAAAATCCTTAAAGGAACAAGAAAAATTATGCAACAAGATCCATAAAATTAACTTGGACATGGACTTAAAACTACTAAGTGTAAAGGTGGAATTTTTGATCCAAAGTTGCACAAATCATTTAAGACTTTCCATGACAATGACCAAAGATATGGAGTAAGGAAAATTTATGGATGGATCTAAGGATATATGATGAACCAAGTGCTAAAATCCATGACACCAAGGTCATGTGGCAAGAAAATTTTGAAAATAATCCTTGTTTAAGTTACTTGATAATTTGGCACCTCCTAGTAAATTAGGAAAACTTGAGTTTAAAATTTGCCTTATGGTATAAGAAGGAACCTAATCAAGTATAATTATGGAATTATAAATTTGAAAGGTTTGAAATTTACCAAGCTTTCATTTGGCTACTTTGTTTAGTTTGGGCAAAAATATACTAAAATCCATAACACCTAGATTATGAGAGAACAAATTAAGGAAAAGAAACCTTGCTTTAGTCATCCAAGGAATTCAGCCATTCCCTCATTAATTAGGAAAAACTTGAGTTAAAATTTCAATTAAGGTGTAAAGTGGAGGCTTGACAAGTTTAAGGAAGGAATTGTAAAGTTGAAAATTATTTGGTAATGGTTGGGTACCATTTAGCCATATTGCACAAAATTGATAAGAACTAGCTTAAAATGTTATTAAAAATGTAAGGATGGATTTAAGTGGGCTTAAGGAGGTGAACGGAAATTAATTATGGAATAGAAATGTGATATAGAACATTTGACCATGCTCCATAATCAAGGAAGAAAGGTCCTACAAATTTCTAAAGATGATGTAATGAATATCCTAGATCTCAATTAGTGTAAACTACATTCCTTAAAGAAGAAAAAGTTGAATTATAATGCCTAGGATAGGAGAGTGTGCATTCGGCCACTTGGGGAAGAAATAGGCAAATAGGCTAATTTGGATGTTTAAGGATAATCAAATAAGTCATGAAAAGAACACTTAAGGTTTATGAACAAGAAGACAAGTAAGTAGGTTTATGAATGGAACAAATTTAACTAGCTAAGTTGTTTGTTAAGAGGCATAAAACATGTAACACTTAGACTTGAATTAAACCAATGGTGCATAATACTTTCAATTAAGGACATAAAGAGTAAACACACGATGGCCATTCGACTATCTAGAGAAGAAGATGTAATAAGAAGAACTTAACCTTTGAGAAAAGGAAATATTGAGAGTTAACTTAGAAAGATGAGTGGACTAAGATCTCATTAGTATTTCATCAAACATTTTAAGAATTGAGCAGGTTAGACAAGTTATGAAAGCAAGTGAATATACTTCCCAAGAATTAACATCAAGCTAAAATAAGCAAGTCTTGAATTAAAGATGAATCTTTGCTTGAGAATATTATGCGTACTTGTTGTATTACTTTATGAGTACCTAAAGATTAATGTGAAGTATATGAATATTACTCATGAATCATTAGAGAATGATGTTTCACATGATGATCATGTATGGATAATGATGTGATAGTAGTATAAAATTTGGTGTGAATTGTGGTTCCATGAGTAGATGAATTGTATGAGCAATTGGATAATTTTGGATGTTATTTGTGCATACCAATTTGATTGAATATTGGGCATGCATCATATGTTAAGGAATTGAAATGGAACCTAATAAGTCAAAGGGTCACTAAAGAAAATCCTATATGAAAACTTAACAAGCACATACTTGTAAAGTGCCAAGTTGGTGACTTGTGCATGTGTGGAAGTCTAGGACTATTCATGTTAGAAGCCATAGGGCTTCAAGCTAAGGTGGCAACGAACCATAAAGAATGAACTCATATCCTAATCATAAGTTGAGTATGCATGGAAATGAGAAGATATTTCTTGACAAGTGTATAATAATGTGCCATTAAGAGTATAATGATATGCCATATGTTAAAGTGTATTGGAAGGGTGACTAATAAATGAGCATGACTATGAGTATGACAAGAGATGTTAATGTGTCAAGTAGTATCTTTGATGTTATGATTCATCAGGTTAATAATGTGATCCATGAAACAAATGATATATATGATTATGTTTAACATGAACTCTTTTATAATTAAAATAAAATCACTTCAGAAAAGGGAATATTTTGAAATTAAGAAATGAACTTGTATGCTTGACACATTTTCATAAATAAATTGAAGTGGTTGGCGTAACACCCATAAATTATAATAATGAACTCTTTAATTTACAAATAACCTTTAGAAAGAAATAAAGTAGGAATAAGAACAAAAGACGAAAAAATTAGAAAATTTGGTACAAATAACAAAAATATCCCTGCACTTGGATAATCCAAATAATGTGCAAGAAAAATGTAAAACAAAAGGTAAAAGACATTATAAGAGATTAGAGAACATTAAGGATGATTAAAAAGTCATGAGAAAATATTAGTATAAAAAAAAGGACAAAAAATCCCTTAGAAAACTTTGAAAACGCCCCTAGAAAGCTTTATTTTACAAATGGATAAATATTTTCTAGAAAAATATCAAATGACATTATATTGACTCAGGAATGAATCGATAAGTGTTTGAAATGTCGGAGAAACAATTTGGAAACATCTCGGGTAATGATAAGAAAAATTACAAAAATGCTCCTAGAGGACTAGAAGGGCAAGAAAATATGAAGTAGAAGCCAAAAGTGGATCCCACATTACTTGCACAAAAACTTCATGTACAAATGTATGGTGACTCATCATATGAGTCATTATCTTATTTATGCCATATAAGACAAAAATCATAAGTGAAAAGATTCTTTTAACTATGGTAAAGGTTAATTAATATTGTTTAATTAAAATTAACCATGCTCGGGGTATGTTAAACTTGATTAATGAAAAATTGGACCCAATTAATGCTAATTTAATTCTAAAATTCCTCACATTTTGAATTATTTTGGAAAATAAAAATTACACGCAAAGTTACCAAAATGTCCTTAAGTGAGAAATTAACCCCCTAAACTATCCTAGCCTTGGCCGAATTCACTAAGGGACTTGGGGACTCCATTTGCAGCATTTCCTAACCTCTAAAAACTTAGAAAATTTCTATGAACACTCCCAAAGTTGACTCTAGTCCAAATACCCTAAACTTCTACCTTAACTAGAAGCTTCTATCTTTGAATTTTAAGCTAAAATTAACTTCTAATCACCAATTCCCATCACCATCACTAAAAGCTCTTTGTGGACCATGAAGGGGGACCAAGGTCAGCCATCCCTAAAATTTACTAATGTTTTTAAGCTTTAAATCTTGATTTTTATGGTTTATTTTCTTCTTTTTGTGAATCCTTTCTCTAAGATCGATGGATCTCATTTTTTTTAACATATGAGAGCTTAATTCTACCTTTGAATGGTTAAATATGAGCATCATCCATTTTTAGTGATTTTTGAAGTTTAAAGTGAAGTTTGGATGGATTAAAGTGCTTCTAGCCATCTTAGAAGCAATTTACTTGGTTAAAATTTCTTAAAAATAAATTTTGATGCTTTGGGTTAGATTTGAGAGTTCATGTGAAAATATTTAAGTGTTCATGTTATGGGATGTATGGATCTTGAAGTAGATATAGTGGATTTACACTTATTTGCCATGAAAAATACTATCTTGAAGATTTTTATACTTAAAGCTTGAAACTTGGTGATTTTCCTAATAATATGAAGTTATGTGGTTATAAGTCCAGATATAAACTCATAAGTTAAGACTCATAAAAGACTATGAAAAATTATACCATAAGTCCCATAAGCTTGATTTGGACATATATCTAAAATTTACTAAAAGTAAGGTGGAATTTTGGAACAAAAAATGGAACAAACTTCATAAGACCCTTAGAACTTTCCATAATCATGACTTAAGCTATGGAGTAAGGATAAGTCTTGATGGATATAAGAGTTAAGGATGCTACAAGTGCACAAATTCATGGAACAAAGGTCATGTAAGAAGAATTTTGAGAAAATGACCTTGAATTCTTTCTAACCACTTTCACTAAGTATGGAGGAAAAGCCCTAAAAATTCCTAAGGATGGTATGAACTAATGAACTAGGTCCTAATTGGTGTAAATTAACCCTTAAGAGAAGAAAAAATTGAACCAAATTGCCGTAGCACTAAAGGGTGTGCATTTGGCCACTCCTTGGTAATTAAGGATAAATGAGTTTAAATTCTTGATTAAGGTTAATTGAGGACCCTTAGTATGTAATGAAAAGGATTAAAAGTGAAAGAAAAGTTTATGAATAGTTTGGATGACCATTTGACCATGATTGGCTTAATGGATGACATTAAATTAAAACCATGATTAAGACTTAAACTTGATTAAAAAATTCCCAAGTAGATGATTAAAAATGAATCATGGTACAATGAATGGGAACATTACCATTCAACTATACCTCCTAAGAATAAAGGAGAAGTCTTAAAAATTCTTGGACTTAGTAATGTTTAATGGCCTAAACCTTAACTAGTAGAAATCACCTTCTAAGCTAAGGAAAAGTGAATCATGATGCCTTAGGACCCATGTGTATGTATTCGATCACTTCTCAAGAAATAAGGGAAGTTTGAGTTAAAATCTCAATTAAGGTGCCAAGGGGACCCTATGTAAGTGTAAGGAAGGAGTTGATTGTAAGGAAGGAGTTGTACAGTTGGTAAGAAAATTAGCCTTAAATCTTGCTAAAATTTAAGAATGGATTTTGGGTGAGCTTAAGAAGATGATTGGAAACCAATTATGGAATAAAAGTGAGATCTATAGAATTCATGCACCTTGAGATTAAATAAGGAGAATTGAGTTTAAAACCTTAATTAAGGTTCAATAAGGATGCTTACATGTAAAAAAATGAAATAAGGGTTTAAGAGAGACTTGGAAATGGTGTGGGTACCATTCGACCATGTGTGGTTAAATGGGGGAAAGTAACTTAAAATCTTGCTAATACATAATCATTAAACCTAATTTAAGTAGGTTATGCATAAGACATGCAAATTGAAGTACACAAAGAGTAAATAAATTAAGAGGTGTCATTCAGCCACCTAAGGTGAACTTCTAAGTATCATGATTTTCATGAAATTATGTGAAACAACTTAACCTTTAAGAAAAGTAAAGGTTGAGAGATAACTTAGAAGGATAAGCTCCTATGAGTGATTCATCATAGAATGTTATGAATTAAGCAAGTTGGACATGTTATGGACGTATATGATTATGTTGCCCAAGGATTTATGATAAGCTTAAGTAAGTCTTGATTTAGAAGATGATTATTTGCTTGAGAATGTTATTTTAACTTGTTGTATTTCTTTTTGAGTACATAAGAGCAATATGAGATGTATCATGACAACTCATGAAAGATGTCTTGTATGATGATCATGTATGAATGATGTTTTATATAATGATCATGTGCGAATGATATTGTGAAAGCAGTTGTGATTAGTGACTAAATGTGCATGGCATATTGATTAGGGTGATTAAACATGCATGTTGTTACTCTTGATTTTTTAGAGAGTAATGTATTATGTGATGTGAGTACATAATGAAGAATGTAAATTGTATGGATAATGTTCTTCGTTTGTTAAGAGAATGATGTGCGATATAGTGAGTATATGAAAATAAAATTAATAAGCACATACTTGAAAAGTGCCAAGTCAAGGACTTGTGCATATGTGGAAAGTCTGAGACTATCCATGTTAAAAGCCATGAGGCATCAAACTAAACTAAACTTGACAAGAACATACTTGAAAAGTGTCAAGTCAAGAACTTGTACATGTGCAGAAAGCTTAGGGCTATCCATGTTTATGGTGATGACCATGTGAGCTCATATTCTAATAATAATTGTTGAGTATATGTGTGAAAGAGCTAATAACACTTGAGAAATATTTAAAAATGTATCATTCAGAGTATAATGGTGTGCCATATATTAGTTTTTCAAGTAGTATCTTGATGTTATGTTTCAGGTGAGCATGTCTATGTTATGGAAAGAGATATTAATGTGTCAAGTAGTATCTTGATGTTATGTTTCGTGTGAGCATGTCTAAGTGTATGTCAGGAGATATTAATGTATCAAGTAATATCTTGATGTTATGTTTAATATGAGCATAACTATGTGGATGACAAAATATGTTAATATGTCAAGTAGTGTCTTGATTTATGCTGCAACATATTGATAAGGTAAAACATGTTAAGAATGATATTTGTGATTACGTTTGTCATGAACCTTTCCATAATTAAGGTGGAACCACTTTAGAAAATAAAATATTTCTAAATTGAGAAAGGAATTTGTATGCTTGACATCTTTTTCATAAATAACTGAAGTGGCTAGGATAGGAATGATGTCACTCACTTTAGGGTAAGATCCTATTGAGAAACTTAGTTTTCACCCCCTCTTCCACAGATTTCTTTCTTAGACCCTAATAGTGTCGTTAGAAAAGGCGATGATGTTCATAGTGACGAACCATGTAAGCTGGGAGGTTGGAGCCTTAGGCTCTTCATATCTGAAGCAATGGTGAAGTTTGGACTTGCTGAATACTGTATATTAACGTGAGGAATGTTATTATAATGTTTATCTTCTACTGTGTTAATTACTGTGATGAAGCTTTCATTTTATACCAAAGTGTTTTTAAAAGAAAAAAATTACCGTATTTTCACTAATAAGTAGTTTCTAAAGATCTTGCATCATAAAGTAATAGTTTAAAAATGAAACTATGAGTATGACTTAAGCTTAAAGATGATATTCATTTTTAGGGTGTTACAGTTGAGATGAAAGTGATGTTACTAACCCTAGGGTAGAATCCTACTGAGAAACTTAGTTTCTCACCCCCCCTCCTCTACATTTTTTTCCAAACTCCAATAATGCCATTCGTGGCGGAAGTGGTGTTCGTAGAAAGTAACAACACAATTCTAGTGGTTGGAGCCTTGAAGCCATCATAGTCGGATCGTAGCTAGGAATTTTTCTTCACCAAATTATGAAAATTTGTGATATCATCATGGATAACTTATACTAAATAAGTAGTATATAGTTTGTACTTTATTATAGGTAATGTGAGTATGGTAGAAGTAATTATATATGTAATTAAGTATGTAAAAGCATTGATGCCTTAACTTAATTAAGTATGTATAATTATGGACTGTATAATTAAAATTTGTATGAATTCTAGTATGTTTGTATCTGTGATAAGTTGTTTTACTGCTTATTAGAGAAGTATAGAATAGTAGAAGTAACCTAGACCATTAACAAATTAAACGTGAACGAGGATTCCTGTTTATTTATTTTTCGATACGATAGTTATTTTGACGAGACTTTCATTTTATATCAAAAGGTTTTAAAAAAAATTACTATATTTTCACTAATACTTATTTTCTAAATATTCTGCATCATGAAGTAATGGTATAATAATGGAACTATGTGTATGATTTAAGCATAAAAATAGACTTTGTTTGTAGGGTGTTACAGTACTCGTAGTGGTTACAACGAGTACTGTAACATAATGTCGCAACCGTGATTACAACGAGACGGCGAACTTGCTTAAAATTTTAAGAAGGAATATTTATTGATTGCGGAGCCACCACCAAATTTTGTTTTAAAGGAAAATATTTGGAAAAAAAACCCTAACTTGAGGATGAAACTCTAGGTTCGGGAATCGGTTACGAATAAGGAAGGTGTTAGGCACCCTACTCGCCCATTCCAAAGAACGGTACCCTTAAACTGAGTGCGTGATTTATTTGAAAACAGTTTGATCCCTTTAATTAGAATAAAAATAAATAAGTTGGTCCAAAATAACCTAACAGGACTTGATCCTGCTCCTACGTATTCCCTGATGCAATGGGAAACTCAAGGCTACGTAGTTCTGGTTTTAAGAGACTTGATCTCTTAGACGATGAAATGATGATTTTAGGTAAAAATTGACTTTTGGAAGAAGTTAAGTGTAAATAGTGATTTTCTAAAATTATGTGCTTGCAAAATCCAAACCGTCGTAAGCCGCGTATGGATCTGCACAAATTAAGATACGGAACAACAGAGAAGGCTGCATGTTGCATGTTCGTATTAAAATCCGTTAGCTCAAATTTTAGAAAATAAATATAGACATTTAGAAATAGACGTTTTACGGAGTTAGTAAACAGTGATTTTCTTAAATTTCCTGCTTGCGATATCCAAATCGTTGTAAGTCGTGTATGGATTCGCACGAATTCAAACACAGAACAACAAAGAAGGCTGCCTGTTCGTATTAAAATCTGTTTGCACAAATTTTAGAAAATTAAAATAAACATTTTGGAAACAGACGTTTTTTACGAAGTTAGTAAACAGTGATTTTCTAAAATTTCGTGCTTGCGAAATCCAAACCGTTGTAAGCCGCATATGGATTCTCACAAATTCAAACACGAAACAGCAGAGAAGGCTGCCTGTTCGTATTAAAATTCGTTTGCACAAATTTTAGAAAATTAAAATAGACATTTTGGAAACAGATGTTTTTAACGAAGTTAGTAAACAATGATTTTCTAAAATTGCGTGCTTGCGAAATCCAAACCGTTGTAAGCCGCGTATGGATTCGCACGAATTCAAACATAGAACAGCAGAGAAGGCTGCCTGTTTGTATTAAAATCTGTTTGCACAAATTTTAGAAAATTAAAACAGATATTTTGAAAACAGACGTTTTCTACGGAGTTAATAAAAACAACGATTAAAAAGGAAATTGGGCTTGATCCAAAAATAAACAAAAGGAGTTGATTTAATGATTAGAGAAAAAATCGAACTTGATTGAAGAATTAAAGAAAAGAATGAGGTTTTGATTAAAAAAAATTGATAGGGTTTCACCCAAATTTCGAAATGTTGGATTTGATAAGAAAACAAAATAAAAGACAAACTTGATTTTAACTTGAATTGGGCTGGACTCAATCAACAAATACAAAAAGGAACTTGAACAAAAAAAAATTGATTTGATTATAGATTAAAAGGGTTGGGCTTGACCCAAATCGGGAAAAATAAATTTGATAAAAATTAATTTGATCACCAATTATAGGATTGGGTTTGATTTGAGAATAAGAATTGGGCTTGGCCCAAAACAAATTATGTTTAATCAAATTAAATAAAAAATCAATTAAGAATTGGGCTAGACATAATTGAGGGTTGTTGGCCCAATTTGGGGAAGCTGCTAGTATGGCCCAGATAAGGGTTAGGCCTAATTGTACATGATAAGTTGGCCAAGTTGAGGGGGAAATTATGTGGCCAGCCAAGGCCTAGTAATAGGCGGCCCCCAACAGCACCCTTGTTGCTCACACAAGGGTGTCGGATAGCAAACCAACCATGTGAGCCAGCCTATTGGTTTGTCCTTAATTTGCAAGGATATTTATTTAGCGAATCATATATCAGTAAGGAGAATGAATTTAGCAAAATGGTCCTGGTAGGTCTCGAACCCAGGTCTCAAGGGGGTGCAGGCAGCGCGCTTGACCATTGGACCAAGCGTCCAATTTGGTTGTAAACCGGTGCGAGTGTGATCATATAATGAACTTGATGGAATATTTGATATTCATTTAATCCAAAAGGTTGCGCTTGAGATTCGAACCTAGCGTGTGGGGGTACATGGACAGCGCGCCAACCACTTGGTTAAGCACTTGGTCTAGTTTCTAGCTCCCCAGGTAAAATTTAAAATAAGCTTTTGGGTACGTATTTGTCTGTAAATGCATGAGTCCAATATTCTCTATTCCTTTCTCACGTAAAATCCTAACCACTCGCCTTGTATATGATGGAGGACACACCCCTGATTGTTATTCGGCCTCTTACCACAGGAATTAAAATTTGCCAAGATAAACACTAACCTACTCACATTTCCTTGATTTAAGACATAAGCATTAATGTGGCAATTAAGCGAACTGAACCATGTACACAAACATGATTGCAGGATATCAATCAAAGAAAATAGGGTCTGCAAAGCTAAAAGAAGTGGGTAAGCACTGTAAACACCCAATTATGTCCGAGACCCATTTTAAGGTGATTAATGTATAAAAGAAATTCAAAACGAAGTAGAATTATAATTAAAGAAAAAATTCAAATTCAAAACTGATACAAAGTTAAAATCCGAAAGAAAGCAAAACACAGAAAGCAGAAAACAGAAAACAGAAACAAAATAAACAGACAAACAAAATCCGACAATAATGAAAATAAAAAAAACCAGAAAATAAAAATCTAAAAAATAAAATTGTTTTAAATTAGACCTAATTCATAATAAAAAAAACTAATTAAAACGAATTAATTAAAATTCTAGACTTAAATCAAAAATGATAATAATAAAAAACAAAAAGGGAAGAGCAAGATTTGAAATCTTTAGATAAAATGTGAAAACTAAGTAGGTAAAAAAAAAGTAAATAAAAAAATCCGAAAGAAAACCCGAAAAGAAAGCAAAAAAAATAAAAAAATTAAATTCTGAAAATTCGAATATAAATCAAAAAAAGAGAAAACCTTTTTAATTTGGAAATCTAAAGATCTGGAATTTTTTATTTAGGAATTTGGGATTAAAAGAAAAATTATTTATCTGAAAGAAAACCCGAAAAGAAAGCAAAAAAAAAGGAAAAGCAAGATTCTGAAAATAAGAAAAAAAACTCAAAAAAAAAGGAGGAAGAAAATAAAAAAAGAGGGAAAGGCGAAAATGAAAAAAAAGAAGTCAGGGGGGGTCGAAATAAAGATATAAATAGGGATAAGAGAGCTCAGTTTTTGGGTTAAAGAGATTTCTTCACTTGGAGACGCATTCAGGATACTAAAAAACGGAAGACGCAATAGAGAGGGAATTGAAGCTTTAATCAACTTCTGAGAGGATCGCACAGAGAATAGAAAACACCGAGCAAAAGGGGACGTCACGAGAACTCTAGGTGGGGAGCAAAATCAGGCGATCTTGATAGACATCTTGCAACAATCTCCACTTGGTCCCTGACCCAAGATCAATACAGAGTTAGTCACAATTCTTCCTTCTTGAATCAAGAAATTGGCATGATTCTATTCAGACTATGCAAGAATTAGAGGACTGTGTGTCAAATTTGTATAAGTGATTTCCATTAGTTGGGTCGTTGGGTGGGGCTAATCTCAGTTTATTGGCATGTAAACAAAAGATTGATCAGAACTGTAGCTAATCTTGCGGGGCATAGCTCCATGATTGGCAAACCCATAACGTGTAGGTGTCTGAATTCCACCAAGTGGTGTTGGTTCATGCAATATGAACCCAAGAAGCCTGTTAGACCCTGTTGATAACCATAGGTAATCGTACGTGTTAGTGGTTGTAATGGTAGAAGCAAGCTGTTTAGATATATTTCTCTGCAAGCCTACATCAAGAGTGGAATTACTCAAACACTTCATCCAAATTACCTCTCAAGACATTCATGCGGATGTCCCTGGTTCTGTTTTGAGAGTAGTACAAACCCAGATAGATGTTTTCAGGTTGATAGCCGAAAAGATTTCCACACCCAAATTTATCTCAGGTCAGTGTTTCTGCCCAAGAATCATGCGTTCAAACCAATGTATTTCGATCAGGGCTTGCTCTGCTGTAACTATAAATGCTGAGGACAAGAAGAATCTTGCAAAAGAAGCATTTAATTCGTAGTAAAGTTCCGTAGTCAGAGACTTACGAATTAACCTGTTTGCAAATGCTTTGAGGATTTAGGATTCCTATGAAGCGCAGAGGTTTGCTTACCTCTTCCAAAAAGCACGGCTCTTGACCTGCATTGAGGCTTATATCTTGAAATTGATGCAACCATCGAGAACAAGCACTTGCTCAAAGATGAACCGTGTTATGAGATAATTATCGGTGCTTCTGCAATCTCTGGGAAGGTGACACCTTGCGAGAGGAATTGGCTCTCCCATCGAGTCTGCCGTTTTCCACAACTGCACTTGATTCCTGCCTCCTGCTCATTGCCTTTTGCCATAAATCCCATAAAGCCATAAAACCTAACAAAGAAAAAGCCATCCTGAGCCAAAAACAAAACCGATTAACATGGTCTGAATAAATGGGCAAAAGTCTCAGAGAAACTAATAACAACGAGAACGTGGACCATAACTCAATACTTACATGTAAAAGGTCACATACTCCACGTTGATCAAATCGGAAGCTTGACTAGCAAGTTTACCCTTGATTCCCTAACAGTAGTGCCTATCCTGCTCCTTCAATTTGCATAATCTGAGAGATTTACAGATTCGTTCCTAGGATAGGAATATGCCAAATAGAGGTTTGATATCCTTGATTGTAACGTGTACTTGCTGGCCCATATCAATAAAGAATGTTCCAAATCATCATACTTACTTCATACTAAAATAATCATAAGGTTTGGTAGACCCAAATCACTGATCTGAAGTTGAGTTTATGTTGATTGCTTCGACGAGGCATATGACCTTCAATCCGGTTGATGATTGGAGCTTTTAACTCTGGTTCCACTGTCCAATTAGAGTAATAAGTCCAAACCAAGCTTTGCCCCTGTAACCTGCATAATTTTGCAGGATCACGTTTGTAGCATAGGGCCCGAGAATGAATCTACTGATGTGTTGTCGGAATACATCAGTTCATCTACTTACCTGGCAAGATGATTTGCGAAATAGAAAAAGGCACCTAGGATACATAACCAGCCTTTTCTAAACTGACCCCGAAAGCATCCATTCGCCAGTACCTAGTCACCATTGGTGTTACTTCCTGTGATTGCCACCACATGACCATTTAGTTGCAAACATTTTCAAGGATCACTCTAATTAAGTTCTATTACTATTGGGATTATTGCTTCGGGAGCAGGCACAGAATCCGAGCATATATATCCCCATGGATTGATCTTGCTCGAGCACTTGTCAAAGGCCATTGCATTTATCAATAAAATTTCTGTTGGGATGATGAATTGACTTAGGCCAGAATGGTTTAATGAACTGAGACTGTAAGGGGCGTGGTAATTCCCGGCCAGTCGCTACTTATTTCATTTACACCCATTCAAACTAAACACCACAGCCTGGCCTAGTGGTCAAGTGGGCTGTCTCACTGCCTCGCAGCCCCAGGTTCGAACCTCGCGTGGAGCATTTTTTCCACTTAACACGAATTGCCTAATTACCAGTTGGCCCCTGGTCATTTTCCTATATGCCCAATAGGTCCCTGCCTGAACAATTACTATCCTGCCTTTGGTCATTTTCCAATATGCCTAACAGGTCCCCTATCTAAATTACCATATTACCCCCCTAAATTTAGAAAATCAAAAATTAATGAAAAATTTAGAAAATTAATAAAAAATTTCCAGAAAATAAATAAAAATTCAGAAAATCAAAAATTAATAAAAAATTCCAGAAAATTAATAAAAATATAGAAAATTCAGAAAATTATTGAAATGTCCATTACAAAAAAGTTTCAATTAAAAAACCTAAAATTCATAGAAATCTCATAAAAACCCCATGATTGCTAAAAATTACATTAAATTTCCAATTGTCTCAATATCTGGTTTTTTTATGACCTACATCAATCGCGAAGTATTTTTCTTTTTTCGATTTTTTTTAAGTATTTTAGGATCTTCGAGTCTCACGCAATGGGCTCTAAATGGGGAACTAGCGGTTTACCTTCTGTTCAACATTTAGTAGTTCGTATAGGTCCTTGTGCTGCCTTAGCCGCCTCGGCCCTTGTGCATGAGTGGACTTGAGGTCCTTTTCAAAAATTAAAAAAAAAACTATCTTTTCCTAAATATTTTAGGGATTCTAGGTCTCACGCAATGGGCTCTAAATGGGGAACTGGCGGTTTACCTGCTGTTCAACGTTTAGCAGTCCGTATAGGTTCCTGTGCTGCCTTAGCCGCCTCGGGCCTTGTGCATAAGTGGACCGAGTATCCCTCCCAAAAATAAAACTTCTTTTCAAATAGAAAAATCTTCAAACATCCTTTCAAAACACTTTTTGAAGGTCAAGCCTTCACTAACTAGAACTACGTAAGCCTTGAGTTTCCCATTGCACCGGGGAATACGTAGGAGCAGGATCAAGTCCTGTCAGGCTAACCTCCATCAATTATGTATTTTCACATTAATTAAAGGGATCAAAACATTTTAACAATCACACACTCAGTTTTAGGGTACCGTTATCCGGAACGGGCAAGTAGGGTGCCTAACACCTTCCCTACTTGTAACCGACTCCCGAACCTAAATCTCATCCTCAAGACAGGGTTTTTCCAAATCTTTTTCCCTTAGATAAAAATTTGGTGGCGGCTCCACATCATCAATACAAATCATTTTCAAAATTTTAGCGAGTTCGTCGTCTCGTCGGAATTACGGTTGCGACAGATGGCGACTCCACTGGGGACACTGAGAGAGTCAAACCCGTTTATTTGAGTGTATTTCATATTCGATCCCTTTCCTATTTATGTACATGATTTAATCATTGCATGTTATTTATTTGTTGATTTATTCTTGCTTTATTGTTTACTCTTTCTACACCCTAGGATAGATAAACAATAAATTGCTATATATCTGTACAAGTTCCCCAATTGCAGGTATCCCAAAATAAAGTGCCCTCCATGCATCACACACATTTTATTATGAGTGGGACCCTATACCCAGGTCTGAGTGCTGTCCAGGATTAGAGGGATCTAGTGGTGTCATGCTGGGGCTTACGTCCTGTATGGCTATCATGAAAATCCCAGCTAGAGTGCGTCCTATTCATAATGCCCCGCAACTAGTGGCTACTTCTACTGTTGTGGCAAGCATTATGAACTGGAACTTGGCTCTAGTGACCTTTATACCCTAGGATTACAACCTACCTTGGAAAGGCTCATGCATTAAAAGCCCTAGATCCATAGGACAGGTCACCTCTCTAGGACACAAGGAGGGCACGCCCTATTTACACGACATCAGTTCTGTAAGACTTTATTTACCTGCGATTGTAGAATTCTAAATTTAAAAGAAAAAGTGGACAAAAAAGAAAAGAGAGAAGAAAAGAAAGAAAAAGTGGACAAAAAAGAGAGAGAGAGGAGAGAGAAGAAAATAAAAGAAAAGCAGACAAAAGAAAGGTGAGAGAAAAATCTTTTCGAAAAAAAGAAAAATCAAAATGAGGAAAAAAGAGAGAGAAAGAGCAGACAAAAGAAAGGTGAAAGAAGAAAAAGAAAAATAACCAAGGAAGAAAGAGGAATGAAGGATAGTAAGAGTAACCATGTTTATTGTCTTCATGCATATCCCATGCATTAATATTATTCATTTAGAGTCTAACATATTTGTTTTTATCTTTTTCTTTCGAGGGATCAGATTCTCAGTGACTATCATAAAAGAGGGTAAAATGGAAACTAATGTGGAATCTGAACAGTTGAAGAAAAAGAGACGCATCGGCGTCAAAATAGCAGACTTGGCCAGTTTAGAGGTGTTTGCAAACAAGTTATCAAGTATCCAGCAAATGGCCTTCACCAAAAGGTATGGCAACATACTGAGGCTTTTAAAAGTCCAAATGCAAGAAGGAGCCCTTACTGCCATGGTGCAATATTATGATCCGCCTCTCCGATGTTTCACATTCTCGACTTCGGCTCGCCCCACTCTGGGAGGAGTTCGAGCTGATTTTGATCTGCCATTAGAAGGAGCTTTAGGGTATCAATACCTGAACATCATTCCTCTTTCCGGCTCGCAGACACTTTGGGATTACGGATCGGGAACGTTTGGCGGGTTATCGGACAAAGGGCCAAGTCGAGGGTTCACTAGAGAATTTCGAGAGTATATGCAACACTTAGCCGACAACAACCAGTGGGCTATATACATGGATATGTTAGCCTACCATCTATGGGCTAGTACTTTCCCTTATATAGACGACTTCGTCGATCCGAGCAAATGATATCTTCTTAGCCAAAAGAGATAGAGCGAGAAAATCTGACGACCTTTGTTAGCATGTTTGTCGCACGCCTCGAACTTCACATGAGGAAGAAAGAACAAGATTGATCTGCTGCCTACCTGTGTTATTCATATGGATCACCGCCCATATTTTCAAAAGGGACACGAAGACACAACATCCCATAGCAGACTTCTTGAACTACCAGCTGAAACAGATGAGCAACCTCGAATGGTCTTCCCATTTCGCCGGCAATGACCAAGACCGAGGTTAGATGGCAACCTTCGTGGCAACAGAGAACTCGAGGTCATCTACCACCGCAAGGGTTCTAAATGTACCTCTCATGGGGAGAGCCCAGAGGTTGTATCGCTTATAACCCGACATCTTGGGCGAGGACAACCGTTACTCCTATTAAAGCACCTCCATCTGATGAATTGCTGACTCCTTTCTACTTGAAGTATGAAGGAGACTTTGCCGAAAGCCTCCGTAAGGTTCGAGAGGCATGGGAGGGGGTCACCCGTAAAGGGAAAGAGCTGGGAGTACGAAGCTGTGCTGCCAAGGAAGAATACAAGCAATGGGTTAGAGACAGGGTGCAACACATCAAATTGCCATTCAAACCACCCGCTCCTACATCCGAAGGTCAATCAACATCCGCGGTGTTTGAAGACGAGATTGTCAAAAGCCTGAGAGAGAAGCTAGAGGCTATGACCAAAAGAAACGCCCAGCTAGAGGAAGAATTGCTGAAAGAACGACAAGAGAGCGCTGCGTGGCGAAGAGAAGACGAAGTGAATAAAGCTCTCTTAGCTTCTATCCGAGATCAGCAGAAAGGGGAACGAGAGCGTGCTTCTCGGGTACACATGAATTTGCAAGCGCCAACAAAGAGCTCGGCATGAGAGCACAAGAAAGGGACGCCGCACTCCAAGAGAACAGCCAGTTGAGGAGTGCCTTGGAGCAAATAAGGGCCAAGGTCCGCAATAGCCGAGAAGAGAAAAATCAGATCTTAGCCGCAAAAAGAAGAATCCAAGCAGAAGCGGACAGTGCGATAGAAGAGAGGAATGAATTGCTGCAAAGGATAGAGAACATGAAACAACAAATCGAAGGCCTACTCATAGCCTGGCAGGACGAGGTGAATGAGGAAAAATGGAAGGTCCTCGAAATCATAAGAATGCAGCAAAGGGGCATAAAAGACATACAAAAAGAAAGCGGATGGTATAAAGATACGGCTGAACACTGGATCAGATGCTTTCAAAGATTGGCCTGCCTAGCAAATACGGCCATAGAAGAGATACGCAATCACTCGAAATTGGCGGGAAGCTTCTCTCGCATCCACTCCACACCCCGCCTGAAGTAGAATTTTTCATTCAAACTTGTAAAGACCTAGTCTTAAAGATGAAAAAATATATTGTACTGGCCAAGCAAGATGAAAGAAGTGTAAAATAGACATCATCTATTGTTCAATAAAACGGGCTCTTCTCTGCAATTCCAACATTAATTTCCATTTCACCCTCAAAAGCACGAAAGATGCATACGATCAGCACTCAGTCGAATTCTGGTTCCTCCGCATCCACCGCATAGTCAAATTCTTTATTATTATTAATTAATTAAATGAATTTAACTTTTAAACGTAATGTAACAAAATAGCGGGCTTACGAATTTCGCATTCATATAGTACGAGATCAAGAACCAAAATCATGAGTGAGCCGAAACACAAAATGAGGAGCTCGCAAAGGAGGTCGCGGAATTAAAAGACCAAGTGGCTAAGCTTATGAAGCTAC
The DNA here is from genome assembly GCA_026541065.1 of Canavalia ensiformis. Classification (NCBI taxonomy): domain Eukaryota; kingdom Viridiplantae; phylum Streptophyta; class Magnoliopsida; order Fabales; family Fabaceae; genus Canavalia; species Canavalia ensiformis. Next base: position 519,040 of record JAMKYM010000791.1, on the reverse strand, counting down.
TTGAGAAAAACGCAGAGGGACCCGCAGGCACTGAGGCACCTGGGGCAGCCACTACATCTATGCCTCTTCAGACTGTCACCGAACAAGATTGGCCGTACGGTTTACCACCTGGCTATGAACCTCCTCATGGGTCTCAAGGGATTTTGACTGGCGAAAACCATAATGCAATACCGCTCCACATAAACCTTACTTCCCATCAGCCTCACCCAAACTTTCCTGCTGGACCTCCACACCCGAACCTTAACATTCACAACCCTCATACCAACCAGACCAACTTACTCTGCTCCGTATCTGCAACTGGCTATCAACCACATCCAGCCTACGCAAACATGCATCCTTACCCTTATAACGCAAACACTTCTTCTGCTTTCCCTATACATACAAACCTATCTTTCCCTCCTCACATTAACCCATCAACCACATATCCATATAATGTCCACCCTGACTATGCCCATATGAACACGGCTGCCACGAAAGATCCTACATACTCTGTTCCAGTTGCTGTTCATCCAGTAAACCCACACCAACCACATCCCTACGGTCATGCTGCAAGACCCAGGGAACCTTATGCTTTACCCCATCACGCCAGCCGGCCTTTAAATGAGCCATGGCCAAGAATGGCGGATCAAGAAGCCCCTTCGGAGGGAGATGGACGCATCTAGAAGAGGGTTAGGCTATCGAGGGAGGCGGATATGGAATAGTCGAGGCTTCAGCTACGCAAAGCCCGTCACCGGACGTCATCATACCTCCGAAATTCAAGACTCCGGAATTTGAGAAATACCGAGGGGTTGGCTGTCCAAGAAGCCACCTAACGATGTATTGCAGAAAAATGGCCTCCCATTCACACAACGACAAGCTGCTTATTCACTGTTTCCAAGACAATTTGACAGGGGCAGCGGCCAGCTGGTATACCCAGCTTGAGAGGACCTATATCCGCTCGTGGAAGGACTTAGCTGATGCCTTCCTAAGGCAATACAAGTACAACATTGAGATGGCACCCGATAGGACTCAACTGCAAAACATGGTCAAGAAAGAAAATGAGTCCTTCAAAGAATACGCTCAGCGATGGAGGGAGCTAGCTGCTCAAGTCCAGCCACCCCTGTTGGAGCGAGAGATGATTAGCACATTCATGGAGACGCTCCCCGCACCCTACTATGATAAGATGGTAGGCAGTGTCTCTGCTAACTTCTCAGACATGGTACTGGTAGGAGAGCGCGTAGAAAGTGGTCTACGCCGAGGAAGAATTATACATAACGCCGTCGGCAACGTAAGTACGAAAAAGCCGACAAATAATCCATGGAAGAAGAAGGAAGCCGAGACCCATTATGTCTCACCGACCCTAACCGCCCCAATCACCACACCACCTGCATATCAACCACCAACCATGCCACCTAATTACCAAATCTCATATCAACCACAACTTCCTACACACCCACATATGGTGGCCTCCGCCCAACCTTCACACCAACCAACCTACAACCTACCACCTACTCCATTTCAGCCAAACCCTACCTCCATAACTCCACCTACCCAAACATTCCCCCAACAACAACCACCAAAACCATGGAACCAAAACCCCAACATTAACCCACCTCAACAAAAAACCAACAATAACCAAAGAAAAATAGTGCAATTTGACCCAATCCCGATGAGTTACTCAGAGCTTTTGCCCCGTTTAATTCAAAACTCCTTAATTGCACTGGTACCCATGAAGCCTTTGGAACCCCCATTTCCGAAGTGGTACAATCCTGAGGCAAAGTGCGACTACCCTGCTGGGACGGTAGGGCATTCCACTGAAAACTGTCTGGCCCTGAAACATAGGGTCCAAAAGTTGATCAATGCCAAGTGGCTAAATTTCGAGAAGGATGCACCCAGCGTGGGGAATAACCCACTGCCAAACCATCGAGGAGCAGGGCCCTCTATGAACTATATCGAGATAGAAGAGGAGGTAGACATGATCGGCGAATCCTTTCCCGGACCTCACAAACCACTGGTCATCCGCTATACTGAACCATCGGCTCTGCCTACGCCCGATGGAGTGAGACCAGTCACAATAAAGGTGCCGGGACCCTTCCAGTACAATAGTAATAAAAAGGTACCGTGGAAATACAATGTCGAGGTACTGGGAGAAAAAACCGAAGAGTATAAGATAGAAAGCCCATCGCTCAGTGTGACCAACATAACCGGTATAGGGGGAATGACCAGAAGTGGTCGCATCTACACCCCTGCCGAAGACATAAGGAGACAACCGGCCACCCTAGGCAAAGAAGATCGAGTTAGGCATGAACCCGAAAATAGCAATAAAGAAGTGGAGAAAGAAATAAAGAAGGCAGTTTCAGACGAAGAGGCGTGCGAGTTCTTGAAATTGATAAAACAAAGCGAGTATACGGTCATCGAGCAATTAAATCGTATACCCGCTAAAATATCATTGTTAGCTCTGATGATGAACTCGGAGCCCCATCGAAAGGTGTTGCTGAAGATCTTAAACGAAGCCCATGTAGTCCACAATATCTCAGTGGATAAATTCGAGGGGATCGCCAGTAATATAACCGCCAACAATTTCATAACCTTTGCCGACCGTGAAATCCCGGAGGAAGGGGTGAGACATAACAGGGCATTGCATATATCGGTCAAATGCATGGATCACATTCTAGCCAGAGTCTTGATAGACAATGGCTCTTCTCTGAATGTGATGCCTCAATTGACTTTTTCCAAACTGCCGCACGAAGGGATCCATATGAGGCCTAGCTCTACGGTAGTAAGAGCATTCGATGGGTCAAGACGGGAAGTTATCGGCGAAATAGACTTGCTAGTTCAAATCGGCCCGGTCGTCTTCGACATAACTTTCCAAATAATGGATATTCAGCCAGCCTACAGCTGCCTACTGGGCAGGCCTTGGATTCATTCCGCCAAAGCAGTCCCGTCAACTTTACATCAAAAGTTGAAGTTCATCATGGACGATAGACTAATTATCGTCTCGGCGGAAGAAGACTATTTGGTCAGCAAACCCACTAATCCTCCTTATATTGAGGCTGCCGAAGAAGCTTTGGAAACTTATTTCCAAGCTTTAGAGGTCGCCAATGTCACTACAATTAAGGAAGGCGACGTGGTTGACCGTGGGCTGCCCCCTAAAGCTCTGATGATGATGGTCCGAGTGATGCTAAAGAATGGGTTCAAGCCAGGCGACAAACTGGGGCAAAATAAGGGCGGTTTATCTCGGCCATTGCTAATGGAAAAGAATAGAAGGCGATATGGGTTGGGATATCAACCCACTGAGGAGGATAAGGCAGTAAGACCCCGTTATAACAAGGTCTCTCTGTGCCACATATCACAAAGTTTCCGAAGTGCCGGCTTCGAAGACTCAAGCATGGTTGCAGTCATAGACAAGGAAGGGACGATGACTCTTAAAGATTTGGTGACACCCTGTCCCCCCGGAAAAGAACTGGCTAATTGGGAAATTTTCGATCTACCTCTCACTTTTGGTTCAGTTCAAATGTAATTCTGTAATTGTCATAACAAAATTTGATACATAAACATTTTGTACATATTTTTGACAAGTAATAAATACAGTTGCATTCTCCAAAAATATCCTCTCTTCTACTCCTTAATATATTTCCTCCTGTCAAATATATATATCTTATTTCTTCTTCTCATACCCAACACGCAGATCCGATCTGAAACCGCCTCGCGACGATAATGCTAGTATTGTATTAGGCGATTTCGACTGTATTGACGACCTGGCCGACGAAGAGGCAGGATTTGAATGCGAACCCACCGACGAGATGTTGAGATTGGTTGAACGCGAGTCTAAAACAATTGAACCTCATCAGGAACCTGTGGATCTAATAAATTTGGGGACCGAAGAAAATAAAAGAGAAGTCAAGATAGGCACGCTTATCGCCGGAGACAATCGTGAGCGGTTGATCTCACTCTTACAGGACTATAGTGATATCTTCGCTTGGTCTTATCAAGACATGCCCGGGCCTAGATACCTATGGGAGCACTGAGCTCGCATATGAAAGTTTGGATGTACACAAGTCAAACGGAAAGGCGAGGAGGATGAAACCGGAAATGTCTCTGAAAATCCGGGAAGAAGTAAGGAAGCAGTTTGATGCCAGTTTCTTAGCTGTTGCAAATTACCCCGAGTGGGTCGCTAACATAGTACCGGTCCCCAAGAAAGATGGCAAGGTCCGGATGTGCGTAGACTACAGAGATCTTAATCGAGCCAGCCCGAAAGATGACTTTCCACTTCCTCACATCGATGTGCTGGTCGATAACACTGCACAGTTCTCCTATTTTTCATTCATGGATGGTTTTTCAGGCTATAATCAGATCAAGATGGCCAAGGAAGATAGAGAGAAGACCACCTTCATTACAGCCTGGGGAACCTTCTGTTACAAAGTCATGCCCTTTGGTTTGAAAAATGCCGGGGCAACCTATCAAAGGGCCATGGTAACACTGTTCCATGACATGATTCACAAGGAAATAGAAGTCTACGTGGATGATATGATTGCCAAATCTCGGACAGAAGACGACCATCTCACAGATCTGAAAAAGTTGTTTGAGAGGCTCAGAAAATTCAAGCTGCGGTTGAACCCGGCTAAATGCACCTTTGGGGTCAAATCAGGAAAGCTGTTGGGTTTTATTGTCAGTGAGAAAGGCATCGAGGTCGACCCTGACAAAGCCCGTGCAATTATAGACATGCTAGCTCCAAGAACTGAAAAAGAAATCCGAGGATTCCTAGGAAGACTCAACTATATCTCTCGGTTCATTTTCCAATTGACAGCTACATGCGAGCCGATCTTTAAGCTATTGCGCAAGAATCAACCCATGAGTTGGGATGAGGATTGCCAAGAAGCTTTTGAGAAAATCAAATCATATTCTGAGAACCATTTAGGTCTCATCACCGATTCTTGAGACCTTGATCTTATATCTAACGAATGCATCAGACGGTCAATGGGTTGCGTGCTCGGTCAACACGACGAATCCGGGAGAAAGGAACGGGTAATATACTACCTGAGCAAGAAGTTCACAAGCGGAGAAGCTAGATATTCTCTCTTAGAACGAACTTGCTGCGCTCTGGCATGGGCGGCACATCGCCTAAGACAGTACATGCTAAGCCACACCACATGGCTAATATCCAGGATGGATCCGATCAAGTACATATTAGAGAAACCCGCATTGTCGGGACGGATTGCCAAATGGCAAATGGTGCTTTCAGAATATGATATCCTGTATGTGACGCAGAAATCTGTCAAAGGCAATGCACTCGCAGAATATTTAGCCCAACAACCGCTAGAAGACTACCAGGCCATGCAGCCGGAATTCCCTGATGAGGATCTAATGGCGATCTTTGGTGAAGAAGAAAAGATAGAGGGAGAGAAATGGACGATGTTGTTCGACGGTGCGTCCAATATGATGGGCCACGGTATAGGAGTTATACTGATTTCTCTAGAAAGACAGTATATACCTATCACCGCCCGACTAGCCTTCGACTACACGAACAATATGGCGGAATATGAAGCTTGTATCTTAGGGATTCAAGCCGCAATCAAAGCTAAAGTAAAACGCCTAAAGGTCTTTGGTGACTCAGCCTTGGTCATCCACCAAATCAGGGGAGAATGGGAGACCAAAGACGCAAAGCTAGTGCCGTACCAGGCCCGTCTTCAGGAACTGCTAGAATACTTTGAGGAGATCACCTTCTCGCATATACCGCGGGAAGACAATCAGCTAGCTGACGCCCTAGCCACCTTGTCCTCTATGTTTGAAATTGGGCGAGAAGAGGATATGCCTCTCATCCACATCCAGCATCGCTCCCAGCACTCAGAGCATTTTGTCAAACATGAGGTGGAACCGGAGATAAAGCCATGAGTATCATGACATACGAGTTCTTGAAGAACAAAGAATATCCCATGATGCGTCGAAAACGACAAGAGGACCTTGCGAAGATTGGCGCGGGTTTCTCCTCAATGGAGAAATCCTATACAAGAGGAATCACGACATGGTTCGCTCGAGATGCGTAGATGCAGTGGAAGCCGACAAAATTCTAAAAGAAGTTCATGAAGGGTCCTTTGGTACTCACGCCAACGGACATGCCATGGCAAGAAAAATCCTTAGGGCTGGATATTATTGGTTGACCATGGAAGCTGACTGTTGCAAACACGTCAAAACCTGCTACAAATGTCAGGTATACACAGACAATATCCATGTGCCATCGACATCATTGAACGTGCTGTCCTCGCCATGGCCGTTCGCCATGTGGGGAATAGATGTCATTAGCCCGATAGAGCCCAAGGCGTCTAATGGACACCGCTTCATATTATTCGCCATCGACTATTTCACCAAATGGGTCAAGGCTGCCTCATATGCTAGTGTGACTCATGAATGTGTGATCGGATTCGTGAAAGAGACGAGTTGCGATATGGACTACCCAATAAGCTCATCACAGACAATGGCTCGAACCTCAACAATAAGATGATGTCAGAATTATGCGGCCAATTCAAGATCCAACATCACAATTCATCCCCTTATCGATCGAAGATGAATGGAGCGGTCGAAGCAGCCAACAAGAATATCAAGAAAATAATTCAGAAGATGGTTCTCTTATACAGAGAATGGCATGAAATGCTCCCTTATGCATTGCATGCATACCGGACCTCTGTCCATACATCTACTGGGGCAACGCCATTCTCACTAGTGTATGGAATGGAGGCCGTGCTCCCAATCGAGGTCGAAGTTCCCTCATTGAGAGTCCTGATGGATGCTAAATTGGAAGAGGCCGAATGGGTCCAGGCTCGGATGGATCAGCTAAACTTAATTGAAGAGAGAAGGCTGGCGGCAATATGTCATGGCCAATTGTACCAAAGACGAATGAAGAAAGCATTCGATAAGAAGATCCATCCTTGGGAATTTCAAGAAGGAGATTTAGTAATCAAAAGGTTATTGCCTATGCAAAAAACGCTGCAAGGGAAGTGGTCTCCGAACTACCATGGACCTTATGTAGTTAATAAGGCTTTCTCCGGAGGCGCCTTGATCTTGGCCGACATGGATGGGAAAGACTTGCCTAACCCTATCAATTCGGATGCCGTCAAGAAATATTACGCTTAGAAAGAAAAGCCCGCTAGGTCAATCATCAAAAAGACCTAGGCAAAAGTTAGGGCAATACAAGAAAGAAAAGCCCGCTAGGTCAACCATCAACAAGACCTAGGCAAAAGTTAGGGCAATACAAGAAAGAAAAGCCCGCTAGGTCCACCATCATCTTTGACCTAGGCAAAAGTCAGGGCGATTCAAGTAAGAAGCATCTTAAATCGAAAACCCAAAAGGGCGGTTTAAACAAAAAACGGCATCGACAAAACAAAATTCGTCCCTCCTGATTAGAGAGGGCAAGAAAGGGTAACAGGCAGTCTCCATCTACATTGGGGCAAACTCATGCTAGGGCACAAATGGGCAGATATCCATGGTTCTAGTGAAAGGTTGACCTGGGCAGGGCAAGGTCAATAAACTGGGCAAAAAATTTTGGCTTTTTCGAGAAGCTGGGATGGCAATGCAATTTGAAGGGATGCTAAAATACAATACTAGCACTAATCGTCTCGAAGGCATCACCGCCAACCAAAACTATTTCACCAAACGCATCGCCACCAAAAACACCCTATGTCCTTTGACTATCTTGTTGATTCCTCATCACATGCAACTGTATTTTCTTCTATCAAAATGTATATGCAGAATGTAATTACTCATTTCAATGACAATTGCTGATTACTAACACTGTGCTAAAGTAAAAGTTATGTCGAAATTTTCTCAATAATAAGTTCTCTTGACCCACAAATCTTATTAAAGCAGCACATGCAACAGATATGTCTTTCAAAGTAATCAAAGAAACAAACAGCTTATAGAGTCTAGCTCACTCTGAAAGATATGATCGGTGCTAGAAGAAAGCCGGGGAGTTAGAGTCTGCAAACAAAATCATGAGGTTTCTCTCCGCCCAAACCTACTAATAGGTGGCTTTACATTCTTGCTCACTGACCTATGTTCTCAGGCCATAACATTGCATCCTTTCATTCTTGCTCACTGGCCTATGTTATCAGGTCATAGCATTGCATCTTTACATTTTGCTTACTGGCCTATGTTCTCAGGCCATAGCATTGCATCCTTTCATTCTTGCTCACTGGCCTATGTTGTCAGGCCACAGCATCACGTCTTTGCATTTCTGGCCTATATTGTCAGGCCATAGCATCACATCTTTGCATTTCTAGCCTATGTCGTCAGGCCATAGCATCACATCTTTGCATTTCTGGCCTATGTCGTCAGGCCGCGGCATCACATTTATCGCTGGAGCCTATGTTGTCGGTAGCCATAGTTTAGATTTCTCTCCCGGCCTATGTTGTAAGTGCCGCCATAGTTTAGATTCTTGCTTTCGGGCCTATGTTGTTAGGCCGCCATAGTTTAGATTTCTTGCTCTCGGGCCTATGTTGTCGAGGCCGCTATAGTTTAGATTTATCGCTCGGGCCTATGTTGTCGGGTCGCCATAGTTTAGATTTATCGCTTTCAAGCCTATGTTGTCGAGCCGCCATAGTTTAGATTTCTTTGCTTTCGGGCCTATGTTGTCGGGTCGCCATAGTTTAGATTTATCGCTTTGGGCTATGTTGTCCGCCACCATAGTTTAGATTTCTTGCTTTCGAGCCTATGTTGTCAAGTCGCCATGTAGGTTAGATTTCTTGCTTTCAGGCCTATGTTGTCGAGCGCCTTGTAGTTTAGATTCTTGCTTTCAGGCCTATGTTGTCGGGCCGCCTTGTAGTTTAGATTTCTGCTTTCGGGCCTATGTTGTCGAGCGCCTTGTAGTTTAGATTTATCGCTTTCGGGCCCATGTTGTCGGGCCCATGTAGTTTAGATTTACCGCTTTCGAGCCTATGTTGTCGAGCCGCCTTGTAGGTTAGATTTACTACTTTCGAGCCTATGTTGTCAAGCGCCATGTAGTTTAGATTTACCGCTCAGGCTTTGTGTTGTCGAGTCGCCTTTAGTTTAGATTTACTCGCGGGCCTTATGTTGTCGAGGTCGCCATGTAGATTAGATTTAACGCTCGGGCCTATGTTGTCGTCGCCATGTAGTTTAGATTTCTTGCTTTCGGGCCTATGTTGTCGAATTCGCCATGTAGTTTAGATTTACCACGCTTTCAGCCTATGTTGTCGAGCGCATATAGGTTTAAATTTACCGCTTTCGAGCCTATGTTATCGGGTCGCCATATAGTTCGGATGTATTGTTTTTAGGCCTATGTTGTCGGGCCCCATACTTTAGCTTCTTATAACTTCAGCATCACAAAAAGTCAAACCTTGTCTGACTCACACATAGGCCCTGTAACCCTAGGGACATGGTGATTCTGTGGTCATCACGGCGCTCGCCTCGAACATAATTGTTTACGTCTTTACCCATTTCTTACCATGATAATACAAATATTTCTCGATATCGATAAGAAAATGGGTAAAGAGGAGCAAATCAGAACACCCAATTATGTCCGAGACCCATTTTAAGGTGATTAATGTATAAAGAAATTCAAAAGGAAGTAGAATTATAATTAAAGAAAAAATTCAAATTCAAAACTCGATACAAAGTTAAAATCGAAAGAAAGCGAATACAGAAGCGAGAAAACGAGAAAATGAAATGCAGAATAAACAGGACAAACAAAAAATCACGACAATAATGAAAATAAAAAAACCCAGAAAATAAAAATCTGAAAAATAAAATCGTTTTAAATTAGACCTAATTCATAATAAAAAAACTAATTAAAACGAATTAATTAAAATTCTAGACTTAAATCAAAAATGATAATAATAAAAAAAAAAAGGAAGAAGCGAAGATTTGAAATCTTTAGATAAAATGTGAAAACTAAGTAGGTAAAAAAAAAGTAAATAAAAAAAATCCGAAGAAAACCCGAAAAGAAAGCAAAAAAATAAAAAAATTAAATTACGAAAATTCGAATATAAATCAAAAAAGAGAAACCTTTTTAATGCGAAATCTAAAGATCTGGAATTTTTTATTTAGGACTTTGGGATTAAAAAGAAAAATTATTTATCCGAAAGAAAAATCAAAAGAAAGCAAAAAAAAAAGGAAAAGCAAGATTCCGAAAATAAGAAAAAAACTCAAAAAAAAGGAGGAAGAAAATAAAAAAACAGGGAAAGGCGAAAATGAAAGAAAAAGAAGTCAGGGGGGTCAAAATAAAGATATAAATAGGGATAAGAGAGCTCGGTTTTAGGGTTAGAGATTTCTTCTCTTGGAGACGTATCTCGGGATACTAAAAAAACGGAAGACGCGATAGAGAGGGAATTGAAGCTTTTTAATCAACTTACGAGAGGATCGCACGAGAGAATAGAAAACACCAAGCAAAGGGGGACGTCCGGAACTCTAGGTGGGGAGCAAAATCAGACGATCTTGATAGACATCTTGCAACAATCTCCACTTGGTCCGCGACCCAAGATCCAATGCAAGTTAGTCACAATTCCTTCTAATCAAGAAATTGGCATGATTCTATTCGAGACTATGCAAGAATTAGAGAATTTGTGTGTCAAATTTGTATAAGTGATTTCCATTAGTTGTGTCGTTGGGTGGGGCTAATCTCGGTTTATTGGCATGTAAACAAAAGATTGATCGAATCGTAGCTAATCTTGCGGGGCATAGCTCATGATTGGCAAACCCATAACGATGTGGGTGTTCTGATTCCACCAAGTGGTGTTGGTTCATGCGAGTATGAACCCAAAGCTTCAGTTAACCACTTGTTGATAACCATAGGTAATCGTGACGCGTTAGTGGTTGTAATGGTAAGCCATTTGTTTAGATATATTTCTCTGCACCTACATCGAAGTGGAATTACTCAAACACTTCATCCAAATTACCTCTCAAGACATTCATGCGAGATGTCCCTGGTTCTGCTTTTGAGAGTAGTACAAACCGGATAGATGTTTTCGGGTTGATAGCGAAAAGATTTCCACACCCAAATTTATCTCGGTCGGTGTTTACGCGAAGAATCATGCGTTCAAACCAATGTATTTCGATCGGGGCTTGCTCTACGAATTATAAATGCGAGACAAGAAGAATCTTGCAGCAAAGAAGCGTTTAATTAAGTAAGTAAAGCTCAGTCGAAATTAGACTTACGAAGCTGTTCTGTAAATGCTTTGAGGATTTAGGATTCTATGAAGTTTGTAGATTGCTTACCTCTTCAAAAGCATCGGCTCTTGACCACTGCGGTTGAGGCTTATAATGCTGAAATTGATGCAACCATCAGAGAGAACAAGCACTTGCTCAGCATGAGCAGTGTTATGAGATAATTATCGGTGCTACGCAATCTCACGGAAGGTGACACCTTGCGAGAGGAATCGGCTCTCCATCGTGCTGGCCCATTTCCTGATACGCAGTTCACCTCACATCTTACTCATTGCCTTTACCATAAATCCCATAAAGCCATAAAACCTAACAAAGAAAAAGCCATCCGAGCCAAAACAAAACCGATTAACATGGTCTCAATAAATGGGCAAAAGTCGAGAAACCAATAACAAAGAAGCGTGGACCATAACTCGATACTTGCACATGTAAAAGAAGGTCACGTACTCCCCACGTTGATCAAATCTGAAAGCTTGACTAGCAAGTTTACCTTGATTCCTAACGGGTGGCCTATCCCTCGCTCCTCAATTTGCATAATCGAGAGATTTACAGATTCGTTTCCTAGGATAGGAATATGCCAAATAGAGGTTTGATATCTTGATTGTAACTTGTACTTGCTGGCCCATATCAATAAAGAATGTTCCAAATCATCATACTTACTTCATACTAAAATAATCATAAGGTTTGGTAGACAAATCACCGATCGAAGTTGAGTTTAAGTTGATTTTGACGAGGCATATGACCTTCAATCCTAGGTTGATGACCGGAGCTTTCCAACTGGGTTCCCTGTCCAATTAGAGTAATAAGTCCAAACCAAGCTGTTTCCCTGTAACTTTTGCATAATTTTGCGGGGATCACGTTTTGTAGCATAGGGCCCGAGAATGAATCTCGATGTGTTGTCGGAATACATCAGTTCATCTACTTACTCGGCAAGATGATTTGCGAAATAGAAAAGGCACCTAGGATACATAACCAGCCTTTTCTAAAAAAACCCGAAAAGAATCCGGTTAAATAGTCATAGTCACCATTGGTGTTACTTCTGTGATTGCCACCACATGACCATTTTAGTTGCAAACATTTTCAAGGATCACTCTAATTAAGTTCTATTACTATTGGGATTATTGCTTGAGTGAGCCTGAGAATCCGAGAGCATATATATCCCCATGGATTGATCTTGCTCGAGCACTTGTCAAAGGCCATTGCATTTATCAATAAAATTTCTAGTTGGGATGATGAATTGACTTAGGCGAATGGTTTAATGAATCGGGACCTGTGGGGAGCTTGGTAATTCCCCGGCCAGTCGCTGCTTATTTCATTTACACCATTCAAACTAAACACCACAGCCTCAAATAGTGGTCAAGTGGGCTGTCTCACTGCCTCGTAGCCCCAGGTTCGAACCTCGCGTGGAGCATTTTTTCCACTTAACCCGAATTGCCTAATTACCAGTTGGCCCCTGGTCATTTTCCTATCACTGCCTGAACAATTACTATCCTGCCTTTGGTCATTTTCCAATATGCCTAACAGGTCCCCTATCTAAATTACCATATTACCCCCCTAAATTCAGAAAATCAAAAATTAATGAAAAATTTAGAAAATTAATAAAAAATTTCCAGAAAATAAATACAAATTTAGAAAATCAAAAATTAATAAAAAATTCCAAAAAATTAATAAAAATATAGAAAATTCAGAAAATTATTGAAATGTCCATTACAAAAAAGTTTCAATTAAAAAACCTAAAATTCATAGAAATCTCATAAAAACCCCATGATTGCTATAAATACATTAAATTTCCAATTGTCTCAATATCTGGTTTTTTTATGACCTACATCAATCGCGAAGTATTTTTCTTTTTTCGATTTTTTTTAAGTATTTTAGGATTTTCGAGTCTCACGCAATGGGCTCTAAATGGGGAACTGGCGGTTTACCTGCTGTTCAACATTTAGTAGTTCGTATAGGTCCTTGTGCTGCCTTAGCCGCCTCGGCCCTTGTGTATGAGTGGACTTGAGGTCCTTTTCAAAAATTAAAAAAAAACTATCTTTTCCTAAATATTTTGGGGATTCTAGGTCTCACGCAATGGGCTCTTAATGGGGAACTGGCGATTTACCTGCTGTTCAACGTTTAGCAGTTCGTATAGGTTCCTGTGCTGCCTTAGCCGCCTTGGGCCTTGTGCATAAGTGGACCGAGTATCCCTCCCAAAAATAAAACTTCTTTTCAAATAGCAAAATCTTCAAACATCCTTTCAAAACCACTTTTAAAGGTCAAGCCTTCACTAACTAGAACTACGTAAGCCTTGAGTTTCCCATTGCACTGGGGAATACGTAGGAGCAGGATCAAGTCCTGTCAGGCTAACCTCCATCAATTATGTATTTTCACATTAATTAAAGGGATCAAAACATTTTAACAATCACACACTCAGTTTTAGGGTACCGTTCTCCGGAACGGGCAAGTAGGGTGCCTAACACCTTCCCTACTTGTAACCGACTCCCGAACCTAAATCTCATCCTCAAGACAGGGTTTTTCCAAATCTTTTTCCCTTAGATAAAAATTTGGTGGCGGCTCCACATCATCAATACAAATCATTTTCAAAATTTTAGCGAGTTCGTCGTCTCGTTGGAATTACGGTTGCGACAAGCACAGCCAACATGATTTCAAAAGCTATTATGCACCAATTCATGATCTTTATTCTTTTGCATACTCCTTCAATTATTTTGTGCCAATAAGGTCCTTACCAGGTGTTGCATAATCATATATGAAAGAAGGCGAGTCCATGCACACTGCTACTCCACTTTAGTTTTTCATCATAGTGAGCAACTCATGGGACAGCTTCGAGAATGCTCTCACATTTACTGCTAGCTTGAATAATATGTGAACCTCTGGGCTAGCTGAGGGTCTGCCACCTTCAGAAAATGGCATTAGTCCATGCTGCACATGCACGAGATAGCATGCTTGTGATCATTCATGCAATTATCAATGTAGATAATCGAATGGTATCATGAACGAGATTGACTTTTAATGAGAGTACAAAGCCGATCCAGAGTCAGTTTAGATGCAATATTAGTCATACCAATCTTTAGGGAATCAAAGTTCAAACCATCGTCTGCAAGAATTAAAGTAGCATCATACCAACTTAGTGAATCAGGCAAGGGGTACAGCGGATGAAGCCAATCGTAGAAAACTTTATATCAAACCAGGGGAATGGATCCTTTAGCTAATGAATCAGTTCTAATCCAAGTTACAGAAGGTGGCCGAAACCTCAAGATCAATCAATTAAGTTCACCTTCATTTATGATTTACTGAATTCCATGGAATAAATGGAGCAACACTAAATTAGAGCAGACCTCACAGGTGAGCATTCACTGAAAATTTGTGCAGACCTGATGGTCTTAGTTTATCATCATACCTCCCTTAATTCTCGTGTATCTTGAATCTCTAATCCTGTTTTATCCTTTACCAAGCACTTAGAATTTGTGTTCATCACTAGCATAACAGAACAGGCAACCAAATCCAGCCCAAAGACCAAGCAATTGATCCAATTTACCTATGGGTTATTATTTTAATGACTTTACCAGAGATTATTCAGCCTTGGATCAAAACCTAAGCTACTATTGACTATTAGCATTTTCTATCCGGTTTCAGACCGAAACAACAGGATATTCTTTGGCATTTTTTTCAATGATTAGATCTTCTGCTAAAGAACATAAATCTCTTATGCAAAATCACACAAATAGCTAAAACTTTTCTTCGCTCTGCCTAAGCTACTTCAAATCGATTTTCAGAATATACATTGCAAAATGGATGAATCATTCTTGCTAAATTCATTGCAATACCTAATTCAATTTACGTCGATTTCATAGTAATATTGCTAACCTGAGCAAAGCTACCTTCAAGGAATAGAAACTGGAGAAGATCAACTTCACAGAATAAGAGCCTTTCCTTCGCTTTCGAATGCAGCTGGAACCAACCTCTTTTCTTTGATTTTGAAGTGTTTCTTTATCTGCTTCCTCACAGTGAAAAAGAAACTTCTCCAAGAAGTCGCAGAGATTCAGAGGGAATGCTTTATTCTTGGATTCAAATATTCCAATTTTCCCCCCCAAAATGCCGAATCTTTTCTCATATTTGAATCCCCTTTTATAAACAAGAATTTGGCCGGGCTCCTTTTTCTTTTTCTTTTTTTTAATGCTTCTCATGCATGCATGCCTATATTTTTTTCTTTCCCCTTTTTTATTTCAGTTTTTTGTTTTATTTTCAGTTTCTTTTTCTATTTTATTTTTATTTTTTACATTTTATTTATTTTTCTTTTGTTGTTTTTTTTTCGTTTTTATTATTTTTGTTATTTTTCATTTTTCTTTGTCTTATTTTCCTCAATTATTATTTTTTCTATATTTCTAACTAATAATTCTTTTCTCATTTTTTATTTTACTTTATGTTATTTTATTTTTTCTTCTTTTCTCTTTTCTTTTATTTTCTTTGTTGATTTATCCTTCTTTTTCATTGCTTCTATTTTATTTTCCGTTACTCTTTATTTTTTCCTTTTTCTTTTCTTTTATATATTTTCTAGCTAGTTTTAATTTGTGATTACTTTTCCTTTTGCTTTCTCCGCTTCCTATTTATTTGTTTTTCTGTTTTATCTTTTGCTTTCTGTTCATTAACTTTAACAACCATTTATTATTTAAACTATTATTAATTTTAAGAATGGGGTCTCGGACAGAATTGAATATTTACACATAATGAATAATTAGATCATGATAGATTGGATTATTTTAGTAAGTGTAATGAATTTCAAGGTGAACTAGTAGAAATGTGATTTTTGAGTCAAGGAATGAAGATTGAAGTTACCATCAATTACCAATAGGATTATATGTAATTGTTTCCTTATCTACTCATCCTCACCATCCACTCCCACCTCCCTTATATCCCTAGCCAAGGTAAGAACAAATCCTAGCCTTTGAGTTTGTGATAGGCCTCTAACCCATGTGTATCAACAAAAGGCTAGACGTGAATTGGATAATTTTGTTAGAGGAGAGAGAAGAGCCTCACTGAATGGACAACTGTACAATGAGGATTGGAGGGGCAAAACATGGAATCATGAAAAGAGCAAATAAAAGGGGTGAAAGGGGAGAGGGAGGCAGGATGGAATTGGACAAAGAGGATGGTTAGGATATTCGATCAAGGATTTCTCTAAATTCCTTTGAGGGTCTCTTGTCTTGCTAGCAGCTATCTTGAGTATTTCTTTTCCCTTCTTATTCCTTTTATCAGTCCACTTTTGAGTAATTGTCTTCTTTTTGGCTACTGTGATTCAAAACTTCTTATACTTTCATATAAATAAATAGTTAGTTTTCAGTTTATAACAGTTTACTTAGCTTTATAAAGTTTTTTTTCATATACACTTATTTTTTCCCTCACTTATCTCTCTTGGTTGAATTTCTTATCACTTTTTCTTTATTTTTTCTTTCTATTTTTTTTTTCATAAAGCTCACATAGTTAGGTTTATAGGTCAGTGTTTGTGGTGTGATCTCCAGCAAGATTCTTCCAATTGAGGTAAGGTTTAAACCTTTATATAATTTCTTCCCCTTCATCTTTTCATGAAACCTTTGTATTCAATGCACGATATTTTTTTTCTTAAATATTTAAGCATGATTTTATTGGTTGTGGTTGTAAGACAATGTCCTCTCTATTGAAGGCCAAAATCATGGAACTCCAATTTTGGTATACTGCAAGTTCAAGATTTTGAGATAAGAAGAGGAGATGCAATTTAGATTTAGTGAAGGAAGGAATGAGACTAAGAAGAGGAGTCTTTAACTTCTCTTGCATGCATACTTTGATTTAAAAACTTAAAGTTTAACCTATAATTTTTCATTAAATGGTTTTCCTATTACAAGGATAATGATTACTCAATTCTTGACTTGGAATTTTAATTACATGAGTGAGTATTTTGGGTTGGATGAAATTGTTGAAAAAAAGGTGATCATAAGTCATGTGATTAATTCCATATTAATATTTAAGATTAAGGGGACTTGTAATTTCAATACTTGACTTAAAAAAAAGATAACAATTGGTTAAGGAAGTAGTGTTCAAGATAAATAAAAGAAAAAAGGTGAATTAAAATTCAAGTTGATGTTGAGACTTATTTAGCCTCTTAAACCTAAATTGGAAAAGGTTGTGAATTCCATGCATAACTTATGTAAATTGTTAATAGTTGATACAATAACAAAAAAACAAAAAAATAGGAAGAATTACATTGATACCTCCTAAGATTCATCTTAAAAACATCCCATACCCCTTATATTTTTTATCTTATACAAACTTTCCTTAATTTATATAAAGACATTACCCTGCATACCCTTGTCAATTTACATAATCAGAGCTTGGTATTAAAGATTGCATTATACCAGGCTGTTGTATTAACCTATTTATTGGTATAATTGTTCCTTGATGGATCATGTGTCCAAGGAGCCTAATATTGGTCTTAAAAAGATTCATCTTTGTTTTTGAGACCGTCAAGCCATTTATTTTTATGATTCCTACAAAAACATTTATATGCATAAAGTGTTGTTCAAGCTTAAAACTTTTGTAAGAAAACAAGACAAAACCTTAAAAATAAACAAAGCAACTCAGTTCATCATTGTCAGAAGTCTCCACAAGTGACTTCTACAAAAATGAACATGATTTTTTCGGTATAGATTTCGTAGAAGAATAATTTTTGTAACAAAAACTATAGCAACAGTTCCAATATATATATATATATATATAAAAGGAAGGTCAAAGTAATATGAAAACAAAGGAAGTATTAGATGCTTTTGGTAAATCTCATATGTTAATGTAATTTACTCATAAAAAATTAAGAAAATCATAGAATAAAATTTATTATTGTTATTTTTATGATCTATTCAAACTAAGTTATAAGGCGAATAAATTTGGTTTACCTAAAATATGTATTAAACTTTAATATAATATAGTGATGAATGGAAAATCTAAATAGATAGTTGGCATAATTACTCAACCTAATTCGATTAAAAAGAAAATGTTTTCAATAAATTCGAATTGGGTTAATTCATATACTAAACTAAATGGAATTTAATCAATAGGAAAAATGAATAATATCTAACATTTAATCAATGAAGCTAAGAGGATAATATCTATCATTGGTTTTAGTCACCATTTATAGAACAAGAATCATTAACGTTGTTTGTTGAAAGGATCTCTGTTGTTGTCATTGTTTACATTATTTTTTTTTATATGTATCATGTTTCTATTATAAGGTTTCTTCTGTAACAAAGATTCCAAAATGTTAACTTGAATTTTAAATTGTTAGTTTTAGAAAAATCTTTACGACTTCCAGATATTTAATTTAGGAAGCAAAATACATGATTTTTAAAACTTCAATTTTGGAATTCATGTATTTTTATTTCGGAACTAAATTTCTAGAATAGATTTGTATTTTTGATTTCTTACATCTAAAATTATAATTATGAAATGTATAACATGTTTTAAAATTATGATTCTAAAATGTTGCATTCTAGAATTATGATTCTGGAAGCTTTTCATATAATTATAAAATTATAATTTTAAAATGTTATATTTTTTTTCAATATTTTGAATGTGATATTAACTAGTGTTAATCTATGTGTAGACATGGAAAGGACTAGGGGTGATTTTTCACAAAGAGGTGGCTATTCTAAAGAAAAAGGGTTTATAGAACATACTCAATCTGAGGCTTCCATATAGAGAGAATGTGCTCATGTTGAGATTATTACTAATGATGATGGGGTTTCTAATATCCAAGGTGAAACTGGTGTGAAGACTTATCTTTTCTTGGTGGTCTTGTACATTTGTCTATGATGAATTCATATGATGACAACATTAATGGTGCATTATGATTATGATAGATAATAATTATTTGTTTTAGTTAAGATTTGAATCACATGATGGTGGTGAGCCATGAAGATATTTTAATGTTTATGTCATTATATTTTAATGTGTTAGCATCCCTTGTTTATTGTGACAAGGGATTAATGTTTACATTTTTTGTAAGATGGCATAGGGATATATGCATCTTTTATTTTCTAGTTGGAGAGATGATCATCACATTAGATGATGTATCATTCCTATTATATTTTTCGATAATGGATGTAATGTTCTTTCTTACTCCGATGGAAAGGGAGTTGTCCTGTTAAGTTCTGCAAGAGATTTTGAGAGTATTAAAGGAGGAGGAAAACATTTGAGATAGATCACATGTAGGGTAGGAGTGTGCAATCATTTTGTTATAGAATGTGTATGACTGCTATTTAAAGAAGATCATGTGGAGGAAGCTATTAAGGCGTATTTATTCCATCCAGTAGGTTTCTAATAAGAGTGCAACCTTTGTTTGAGTTACATACCTAAATTTATTCAAGGATCTCTTTACTATGGTTAATATGCAAAGGTTGAAACTACACTTGCATACTTATATGACCATCTTAGTAATGCAAGTTTTTGTTAAACTCGATAGATAGGGAGTATATGACTCTTTTATAAATATTCTTCATTCTGCTTGATTATGTAATGCCTTTAAATTATATACTAGTATAAACTATGTTTTAAATTTATTTCAAGCCTAAAATTTAGAGTACTTTCATGCATTAGCACCTATTAGTCGAACAAAATATTCCTCCTAACATGCATGTTATTATGTGACTTATGATGGTTTTTAGTTTAGGTGATGTTAGGCCATATAGAAAAACGTTGGATCATGTAGTTATGGACAACATTATTTGGATGATATATGCTTCATACATGTCACATTGACTTATGCACAATGTTTGTTGATACATAAGATACATTAGATGTGGCAGTATGATATATCCTCATTTACTAGAGAAAGGTTTTACATTAGTATGGCAATAGAATCCTAGTATCACCATATGAAATAATAGGCGTGGTCCTAAACCCAACTAACATAGACGATACATTTTATCATTACCAGCTATCTTTTGATCCACAAGAGGTGAGAGGTGTGATAGCTATCATTACCAGCTATCTTTTGATCCACAAGAGGTGAGAGGTGTGATAGCTACATTCCTTGTGGGGTTCAACAAGGGTTATATGGATTACTTTCACAGAATCTTATGCCTTTATATAATACCATCATCCTAGGGACATGGTACTCTTGCCCCACAAGGACTATGGATAGATGATTATGGAAAAGATTTCTATTCTTACCAGGTAAATTTGACTTCATAATTTTACATGAGAATATAAATATCAATGTATTGTATCTTAATAATGTACTCAAATTAATTATAGGAATGATTTTAGAGGATAATATAATTATTTCAAGGGGTGCTTGAGTTAAGAGCATGCCTAAGGGTACATGAGGAGTTGATATGACATGCAAGGTACTAAACATAATACATGTGAGCATTCAAGAGATGATTACTTATTAGAGAAGGAAGAGGACTTGTCCTTCTATTTTATGTCACTCATGATAGTATTTATTGTTGATTTAACAAATAATGTTTTGGTATCCGTAAATATTTAGTTATGTCCGAGACCCTATTTTTAAAATTAATTAGTAAATAAACCATAATTTAAATAATAAATAAATATTAATATTAATAAACAGAAAATAGAAAAGTAGACAAATAAATAGAAAGTAGAAAAACAAATAGACAGAAAGCAAAGAAATAAATAAACTGAAAACAACAAAATAAAACAAAGTGATAGCAAAATTAAAAATAAAATTGAATACAAAAAAATAATAATAAAATGAAAATAATAAATAAACATAAAAAACTAAAAAAACCAAAAAAATAAATATAAAAGAAAAATGACAAAAAAAATATAAATACAGAAAATAGATTAAATAATAAAAATAAATAGGAGAACTGAAAAATAAATTAAAGAAAAAAACAAAAATTAAATAAATAATAAAACAGAAAAATAAAATAAATAAATAAATGAAAGAAGATATAAACAAAAATGATAATGATGAAAGAAAAAAAAAGAGAAAAATCAGAGAACTAAAACATAAATAAATAATAATAAAAAGAATAAAAAATAAAAAAAAATAAGAAAAAGCTAACAAAACAAGAAAAAACAGAAAAATAAAGAAAGGGCATCAGAATAACAAAATGGAGGAGAGAAAGAAGAGAATTCCTCTTTCTCGACGACGGATTCGGCAACTTCAAGACTTAGCAAGCATGGGCGCAAAAGGATAGGGCATTAAAGCTCTTGAATATTTGGAATTGATTCTTGGATAAGGAAGAGAGAATTCTGCACATTTCTAGATAAGATTCTCAACATTCCCATTATTCTTGTGCATAATTGCTGGAATATAGTTGATTCTTGAACACCGCATCCTTTGCTTGAATTTGCTTGACGTGTTGTATGATTCGATTAAACATTACATTGTGAGGAAATTCGGAATAATAAGCACAAGGATAATACGAACAAAGATGTTCATGTCACTGTGGGTTGAGTGGTGAGCCCAATCAGACTTCATCATCGCATAAATTTGAGCAATAATGCTAACTTTTGTCCCCTGCACAAAGGCAATATGTTCCTGGAAAAGACTGATGTATAAACAAAGCATATGGCTCTTGAAGCCTCAAGCTTGTCCGGATGGAAAGGTTATAGCTCTGTTCAAAGTGGATCCAAAATTCTAATTCGGATTCATTCCATAGTTCATTGTTTTGAAGTCTAATGACCCATAACTACCTTAAGAGTTTAAAACCAGTTCTATCGTACTCACTCGACACATTATCGATGTACGGATTCTGGAGAGGTGGTAGATTCTGCTACCTATACATGAAGGAGCAGAGATGAGAAGCGTTTCTTCATGCAGCAGCTTTGCTTATGTCGCACCAGGAAATCTGTTTTGATTCGAACGATATGATTAGTGCCAAATCTGTCTCGTTTCTGCCTCATTGCTTATATTAGGATGCCTTCAAACCAAATGTATAGAAGGATTCAGTGAAGATGCAAGGCTGGAGCAGGAACATGTCCCTAAATGGAAGTTCTGGAGGTTACGATCACTACACCATAGTGCATGGACATGCTTCGTTTCTCTACAGCAGCACCCGAAGGGCCAGGCCGTGTGCTTCGTCAAGAAAAGGAGCCAAAGATGTGAACCTTGTTCGGAGAGTGTATCCTTCCTTCACCGAGGTTACTGGAGCCCAGTCCTGTTAAGGGCCAAGTAGATGTAGGAGGAGAAGGTTCACATATTACTTTAGAATGCTCGCCAAAGTGGGATCCGAAGCTCTTGGGCCGAAGACGTCAAAATCCTCTGCTTTTCCTCAAAACCAGGGTGCCGCTCTAAAAGGAATAAGGCACGAGGTTCTATCTAGCCATGATTCTCCTAAAACTTGGGCACAAATTTCAGAATGGTCAAGCTAGCAGGTCTCGTGGTATGCTTCGGTGCTAGGGAGTCATTCGGGTCTTTAATTATTAGTTAGATAAATTTGTATGTCTACCTAGATCAAATTGGAGGCTCGGTTTAGTGGCAATCCAGTCACCCACAGCCACATGCTCCTGGGTTTTGATTCCTCCATACAACTATTCTCTTTTAAATTTCCTCGTGCATAAACTTATTAGGGCCGCATTCCACAATGTATTACAATGGGCCACAATGAACCATGCACCATAAATTAAGTTCCTCGCTTTCTGTGCCATTTCTAGCCAATGGACAATACCAATTGAATGTCCATAGGTGATGAGAGGCTGGGCTAATTGGGGTCGTGGCCATCCCTCAGTTTGAAACTCGCAGGTTCGAAGCATTGGGTTGTAGGTTGATACAAAGTGGTCTCATGTGCCACAAATCATAGTAAGCCCAAATATATTTGATTATGGATACCAGTTACTAGACCGAGCTGCATTTCATGATAAACCCGGTTGCAACTCTGTCATTCCTCCAAGTGATTGATTACCATGCATGATCGACTAGATAATTGATATTGATATCATTCTTGAAAAAATAACTAATTCGGATCAAGCAAATTTTTTTTTCTTAATTAGAAATCATGTTTTGGGTTTTTAGAAATCAAACTCATTTTAAATAGGGTCAAGCCTGATTTTTTTTCTAATTTTTGGAATCAAATTTAATTCCTTTCAAATTTAATCTATGCCTAATTTTATGCTTTTATTTTGGGAATCAAGTCTTAATTTTTCAATCCCTCTTAATTAACGTGAAATCAAGTCCTTTTTGTTTAAATTGAGTCCAACTCTTTTCTCCAATTTTAAATTAAATCTATTTCATTTTAAATCATATCAAATTTAGTTCAAATCAAGTTTATTTTCCTCAAGTTTCAAATCAAATTCATTTTTTTAAGATCATATTCCATTCTTTTCAAATCAAGTTCATAGTCAAATCAAATTTTTTTAAATCAAATTCTTCTTCCTTAAATTTCAAGTCAAGTATTTCATTAATTATTTTTCCTTAAATTTCAAATCAGGTTCAATTTTTTTTTTTAAAAATCAAATTCTTTTTCCTCAAAACCAAATCAAGTTTAATTCTTTTTCCTTAAATTTCAAGTCAAGTATCTCATTTTAAAATCAAATTCATTTTCCTCAAAACCAAATCAAGTTTAATTCTTTTGCCTCAAAACCAAATCAAGTTTAATTCTTTTCTCTAAGTAGAAATCAAGTTCAATTCTTTTTCATCAAGTTTCAAATTGAATTCATTTTTTTAGATCATATTTAATTCTCTAAATCATGTTCATTTTAATTTAAATCAAGTTTATCTCATTTAAAATTGAGTTAATTAAGTTCGTTAATTCTAAGTCTCATGCAATGAACCCTGAGCACGAACTGGTAGCTTTTACTACTGTTCGATGTTTAGGGATTCATATGGGTCCTAGTGCAGCCATAGTTGTCTTGGACCCTGCGTATATATGGGCTAAGAATCTTTTTAAATAACTTCAAGAGAAACTTCTTTTTGAAATCTCAAGTCTCACGCGATGGACTCTAAAATAGAACTGGCGGTTTCACTGTTGTTTGATGTTTAGAGATTCATATGGAACCTAGTGCAGCCCTCGTTTGCCTTGGATCCTGTGCATATGTGGACTAAGATTTTTTCTATAAAATATTTTCAAAATACTCTATTCCTTCTTCAAGCACATCCGAAGGTCAAGCCTTCAAAACCAGAACGACGTAAGCCTTGAATTTCCCATTGCACCAGGGAATACGTAGGAGCAGGATCCAGTCATGTCAGGCTAACCTCCATTAATTTATTTATCTTCACTCTAATTAAAGGGATCAAATATTTTCAAAAAGTCGCTTTTCCTGGTTTAAGGGTACCGTTCTTTGAAACGGGCAAGTGGGGTGCCTAACACCTTCCCTACTCGTAACAAACTCCCGAACCTGAATCTCTTCCTCAAGTTAGGGTTTTTTCCAAGTATTTTCCCTTAAAGAAAAATTTGGTGGCGACTCCACATTATCAAATAAATTCCTTCTAAATTTTATCGAGTTCGTCGTCTCGTTGTAATTACAATTGCAACAGTACCTTATGAATTATTTATGACTAGTTAAATTTAATATTGGTTCACAAATACAATTTTAATGTTGAATACAATCATTATAACATTAGCAAAAAACATTATAATATTTAATTCAATCAATTTGTGGTAATATCATACAAATTTTCTTCATTACAATTAAATAAATTTTTGAAGTTTCATTCGACCAATTTATGCAAACTCCCTTAAACAAGCATCATCATCACAATATTTATGTCACTGCGAAACAGTGGAAGGTATAACACATTTGTTTATGAGAAATACCTATAAATAAAATAAAGTGATTACATCATTATTTTAAATCAACATTTATAACAATTTCATGTAAAACTTAATATAAGTTTGTACTTATATAAAATGACAATTATTTATATAAATCCAATAAAGATAACATGGTTTCCACTTTGAGATACAGATGGTTCCCTTCTAAGAGGAGAAAATTTCATTGATTCATGCATGGAAAGATTAAAATGTATGATATTATTCTTTGATACAATTATGTATCCCATATCAAGTCGGTCATCAATTTATCTGAAGAAACCATCATCCTATGATTCCTAACAAAGAAATTCATAGTTATGTATATATTTTCATTGCCAAACAATTTGACTTAGTTAGTATGAAATTGTGTCAACTCCCTAATCAAATCGATACAAACTTAAGCCTGAGGCACTTGATCTTTTTCCAACAATGCAACCTCTACACAGTAGTTGCAGTTATCATTTTCCCTATTGTCAACACTTCATTTAATATACTTATGAAGCTAAATGGAAAATTGGTTCAACATTGGCATAATCCTATTCCGTTTCTTTTTACAAAATTTAATGTCAAGAAATGTAAGTTGACGTGTTATCATGGATAGAGTTCAATGCATCAACATATTCAAGAAATCAAGGATAATGTTTTGTCGATCTTTCCCTTTTCAATGCATGTCCTTTCACTGCATCTTTTGTTTGGACTCTCTCTAGAGGTGGGCATACTGAGGTTGCGTTTGGAATGGAAATTCATGCACTTTAGTGTTCATCATTATTTTTCCATTAACATCAAGCTTAGAAAACAATTACAATATGCCTTCTATCTCAAGTTACAATGATAACTAATATCGCTAATCATTCATTCCTTGATATAAAAATGTTACCTCTTCCAATGAGAATGTATTTAATGCAAAGGTATAAAATTGTTAATCATACTATACCTCACCATCTTGCCAACACATGGTAATCCATGTGTAACTCTAAGATTACAACCACATATCGAATTATCAACTCGAACAAATTTAACTTTTCATACTAAACAAACATATGACTTAGAGCATTATTTGATACAAAACCCCATATCTTCGCATAGAATGTCTTGTTGAATTTATGCTCTACTATCATTATTCTCTTATAGAATTTCTACGATCTCACTATGTTGTCCCAACATGAACACAAATCTCCCCTCCTGTCTTGAAGTAACTATTTTAACCTTGCCTTGTCGCAACCGTAATTTCGACAAGACGACGAACTCGCTAAAATTTGAAAATGAATTTATTTGGATTAATATGGAGTTGCCACCAAATTTTTATTTAAGGAAAAAAAATTTGGAAAAACCCTAACTTGAGGATGAGATCAAGTTAGAGTCGATTCACGAGTGGGAAGGTGTTAGACTTATTTCACTCGCTAATTCCAGAAGAACTACCATTTAAACCGGAGCGTGTAATTTTTGAAAACTGTTTCGATCCCTTTAGTTAATGTGAAATAAATAGCTTGATGGAGGTTAGCTTGACAAGACTTGGTCCTGCTCCTACGTATTCCCCGGTACAATGGAAAAGTCAAGGCTTACGTAGTTCTGGTTAGATTTGAAGGCTTGACCTTCGAAAGATGTTTAAGTTTAAAGGTGAACAAGTTTTTTTTTAAATATTTTAGAGGTGCTTCCTAATCCACATATGCACATGGCCCACATTACAACTACGGGCAAGCTTGGACCCATACGAATCTCTAAGCAGTGAACAATAGAAAAAGTTACTAGTTCATTTTTAAAGCTTGTTGCGTGAGATCAAGGAGTGCAAAATGAGTTTTTATTTGTTTGAAAATGAAGAGGGCAATCTCAATTCACATATGCACAGGGCCCAAGACAACTATGGGTGCACTTGGACCCATACGAATATCTAAATAGCGAACAGTAGAAAAAGCTACCAATTCATTTTTAGAGCTCGTTGCGTGAGATTAAGGAATGAAAAATAGGTTTTTTAGAAAGAGTTTTAGGTGGAATTTCGGGAAGTTTTGGGGGCCTAATTGTAATTTTTGGAAAGTTAGGGGCTTAATTGTAATTTTGAGAAGTTTAGGGGGCTTAATTGTATTAATTTTGGGAAGTTTAGAACTTAATTGTAATTTTTGGAAGTTTAGGGGGATAAATTGCAATTTTGGGAAGTTTAGGGGCTTAATTGTAATTTTGGGACAAAATGGGATCTAAATTACAATTTTGGAAGTTTGGGGTTCAAATTAGGAGGTTTCGCATGGCTTGGAGGAGCTTGTGGCTCATGTGAACAAGTTTTTTTTTTAAAATATTTTAGAGGTGCTTCCTAATCCACATATGCACATGGCCCAAGACAACTACGGCTGCGCTTGGACCCATACGAATCTCTAAACAGCGAACATAGAGAAAAGTTACTTGGTTCATTTTTAAAGCTTGTTGCGTGAGATCAAAGTGCAAAAATGAGTTTTTATTTGTTTGAAAATGAAGAGAGCAATCTCAATCCACATATACCTGGGGCAAGACAACTATGGGTGCGCTTGGACCCGTACGAATATCTAAATAGCGAAACGATAGAAAAAGCTACCAATTCATTTTTAGAGCTCGTTGCGTGAGATTAAGGAATGAAAAATGGGGTTTTTTAGAAAGAGTTTTAGGTGGAATTTCGGGAAGTTTTGGGGCCTAATTGTAATTTTGGAAAGTTAGGGGCTTAATTGTAATTTTGAGAAGTTTTTGAGTAATTTTGGGAAGTTTAGAGACTTAATTGTAATTTTTGGAAGTTTAGGGGGATAAATTGCAATTTTGGGAAGTTTAGGGGCTTAATTGTAATTTTGGGACAAAATGGGGTCTAAATTGCAATTTTGGAAGTTTGGGGTTCAAATTAGGAGAAGCTTGCATGGCTTGGAGGAGCTTGTGGCTCATGTGAACAAGTTTTTTTTTAAATATTTTAGAGGTGCTTCCTAATCCACGCTATGCACATGGCCCAAGACAACTACTTGGCCATGACTTGGACCCATACGAATCTCTAAACAGTGACAATAGAAAAGTTACTAGTTCATTTTTAAAGCTTGTTACGTGAGATCCAAGGAGTGCAAAATGAGTTTTATTTGTTTGAAAATGAAGAGGGCAATCTCAATCCACATATGCACAGGCCCAAGACAACTATGGGTGCACTTGGACCCATACGAATATCCCTAAATAGCGAGCAGTAGAAAAAGCTACCAATTCATTTTTAGAGCTCGTTCGTGAGATTAAGGAATGAAAAATGGGGTTTTTTAGAAAAGAGTTTTAGGTGGAATTTCGGGAAGTTTTGGGGCCTAATTGTAATTTTGGAAAGTTAGGGGCTTAATTGTAATTTTGAGAAGTTTAGGGGCTTAATTGTAATTTTGGGAAGTTTAGAGACTTAATTGTAATTTTGGAAGTTTAGGGGGATAAATTAATTTTGGGAAGTTTAGGGGCTTAATTGTAATTTTGGGACAAAATGGGGTCTAAATTGCAATTTTGGAAGTTTGGGGTTCAAATTAGGAGAAGCTTGCATGGCTTGGAGGAGCTTGTGGCTCATGTGAACAAGTTTTTTTTAAAATATTTTTAGAGGTGCTTCCTAATCCACGTATGCACATGGCCCAAGACAACTACAGTTGCGCTTGGACCATCTGAATCTCAAATGACAAAATAGAAAAAGTTACTAGTTCATTTTTTAAAGCTTGTTGCGTGAGATCAAGGAGTGCAAAATGAGTTTTATTTGTTTGAAAATGAAGAGGGCAATCTCAATCCACATATGCGCGGGGCCAGGAGACAGCTATGGGTGCACTTGGACCCATCTGAATATCTAAATAAAGCGAAGCAGTAGAAAAAGCTACCAATTCATTTTTAGAGCTCGTTGCGTGAGATTAAGGAATGAAAAATGGGGTTTTTTGGAAAGAGTTTTAGGTGGAATTTCGGGAAGTTTTGGGGCCTAATTGTAATTTTGGAAAGTTAGGGGCTTAATTGTAATTTTGAGAAGTTTAGGGGCTTAATTGTAATTTTGGGAAGTTTAGAGACTTAATTGTAATTTTTGGAAGTTTAGGGGGATAAATTGCAATTTTTGGGAAGTTTAGGGGGCTTAATTGTAATTTTGGGACAAAATGGGGTCTAAATTGCAATTTTGGAAGTTTGGGGTTCAAATTAGGAGAAGCTTGCATGGCTTGGAGGAGCTTGTGGCTCATGTGAACAAGTTTTTTTTTTTTAAATATTTTAGAGGTGCTTCCTAATCACACATGACATGGCCCAAGATAACTAAAATTTCTTGGACCCATATCTGAATCTCTAAACAAAAACAATAGAAAAAGTTACTAGTTCATTTTTAAAGCTTGTTGCGTGAGATCAAGGAGTGCAAAATGAGTTTTTATTTGTTTGAAAATGAAGAGGCAATCTCAATCCACATATGCACAGGGGTCCAAGACAACTATGGGTGCACTTGGACCCATACGAATATCTAAAAAATAGCGAGCAGTAGAAAAAGCTACACCAATTCATTTTTAGAGCTCGTTAGTGAGATTAAGGAATGAAAAATGGGTTTTTTAGAAAGAGTTTTAGGTGGAATTTGGAAGTTTTGGGGCCTAATTGTAATTTTGGAAAGTTAGGGGCTTAATTGTAATTTTGAGAAGTTTAGGGGCTTAATTGTAATTTTGGGAAGTTTAGAGACTTAATTGTAATTTTTGGAAGTTTAGGGGGATAAATTGTAATTTTGGGAAGTTTAGGGCTTAATTGTAATTTTGGGACAAAATGGGGTCTAAATTGCAATTTTGGAAGTTTGGGGTTCAAATTAGGAGAAGCTTGCATGGCTTGGAGGAGCTTGTGGCTCATGTGAACAAGTTTTTTTTTTTTTTAAATATTTTAGAGGTGCTTCTAATCCACATATGCACATGGCCCAAGACAACTACTTACTGCGCTTGGACCCAAAATACGAATCTCTAAACAAAGAACAATAGAAAAAGTTACTAGTTCATTTTTAAAGCTTGTTGCGTGAGATCAAGGAGTGCAAAATGAGTTTTTATTTGTTTGAAAATGAAGAGGGCAATCTCAATCCACATATGCACAGGGCCCAAGACAACTATGGGTGCACTTGGACCCATACGAATATCTAAATAGCGAACAAATAGAAAAAGCTACCAATTCATTTTTTAGAGCTCGTTGCGTGAGATTAAGGAATGAAAAATGGGGTTTTTAGAAAGAGTTTTAGGTGGAATTTCGGGAAGTTTTGGGGCTAATTGTAATTTTGGAAAGTTAGGGGCTTAATTGTAATTTTGAGAAGTTTAGGGGGCTTAATTGTAATTTTGGGAAGTTTAGAGACTTAATTGTAATTTTTGGAAGTTTAGGGGGATAAATTGCAATTTTGGGAAGTTTAGGGGCTTAATTGTAATTTTGGGACAAAATGGGGTCTAAATTGCAATTTTGGAAGTTTGGGGTTCAAATTAGGAGAAGCTTGCATGGCTTGGAGGAGCTTGTAGCTCATGTGAACAAGTTTTTTTTTTTTAAATATTTTAGAGGTGCTTCCTAATCCACATATGCACATGGCCCAAGATAACTCTGCTTGCGGCTTGGACCCATACGAATCTCTAAACAGCGAACAATAGAAAAAGTTACTAGTTCATTTTTAAAGCTTGTTGCGTGAGATCAAGGAGTGCAAAATGAGTTTTTATTTGTTTGAAAATGAAGAGGGCAATCTCAATCCACATATGCACAGGGCCCAAGACAACTATGGGTGCACTTGGACCCATACGAATATCTAAATAATGAAACAGAGAGAAAAAGCTACCAATTCATTTTTTGTAGAGCTCGTTGCGTGAGATTAAGGAATGAAAAATGGGGTTTTTTAGAAAGAGTTTTAGGTGGAATTTCGGGAAGTTTTGGGGCCTAATTGTAATTTTGGAAAGTTAGGGGCTTAATTGTAATTTTGAGAAGTTTAGGGGGCTTAATTGTAATTTTGGGAAGTTTAGAGACTTAATTGTAATTTTTGGAAGTTTAGGGATAAATTGCAATTTTGGGAAGTTTAGGGGCTTAATTGTAATTTTGGGACAAAATGGGGTCTAAATTGCAATTTTGGAAGTTTGGGGTTCAAATTAGGAGAAGCTTGCATGGCTTGGAGGAGCTTGTGGCTCATGTGAACAAGTTTTTTTTTTAAAATATTTTAGAGGTGCTTCCTAATCCACATATGCACATGGCCCAAGACAACTACGGCTGCGCTTGGACCCATACGAATCTCTAAACAGCGAACAATAGAAAAAGTTACTAGTTCATTTTTAAAGCTTGTTGCGTGAGATCAAGGAGTGCAAAATGAGTTTTTATTTGTTTGAAAATGAAGAGGGCAATCTCAATCCACATATGCACAGGGCCCAAGACAACTATGGGTGCACTTGGACCCATACGAATATCTAAATAACGCTGACAGAAAAAGCTACCAATTCATTTTTAGAGCTCGTTGCGTGAGATTAAGGAATGAAAAATGGGGTTTTTTAGAAAGAGTTTTAGGTGGAATTTCGGGAAGTTTTGGGGCCTAATTGTAATTTTGGAAAGTTAGGGGCTTAATTGTAATTTTGAGAAGTTTAGGGGGCTTAATTGTAATTTTGGGAAGTTTAGAGACTTAATTGTAATTTTTGGAAGTTTAGGGGGATAAATTGCAATTTTGGGAAGTTTAGGGGCTTAATTGTAATTTTGGGACAAAATGGGGTCTAAATTGCAATTTTGGAAGTTTGGGGTTCAAATTAGGAGAAGCTTGCATGGCTTGGAGGAGCTTGTGGCTCATGTGAACAAGTTTTTTTTTTAAATATTTTAGAGGTGCTTCCTAATCCACATATTTACATGGCCCAAGACAACTACGGGCTGCACAAGGCTTGACCCATACGAATCTCTAAACAAATAACAATAGAAAAAGTTACTAGTTCATTTTTAAAGCTTGTTGCGTGAGATCAAGGAGTGCAAAATGAGTTTTTATTTGTTTGAAAATGAAGAGGGCAATCTCAATCCACATATGCACAGGGCCCAAGACAACTATGGGTGCACTTGGACCCATACGAATATCTAAATAGCGAACAGTAGAAAAAGCTACCAATTCATTTTTAGAGCTCGTTGCGTGAGATTAAGGAATGAAAAATGGGGTTTTTTAGAAAGAGTTTTAGGTGGAATTTCGGAAGTTTTGGGGCCTAATTGTAATTTTGGAAAGTTAGGGGCTTAATTGTAATTTTGAGAAGTTTAGGGGGCTTAATTGTAATTTTGGGAAGTTTAGAGACTTAATTGTAATTTTTGGAAGTTTAGGGGGATAAATTGCAATTTTGGGAAGTTTAGGGGCTTAATTGTAATTTTGGGACAAAATGGGGTCTAAATTGCAATTTTGGAAGTTTGGGGTTCAAATTAGGAGAAGCTTGCATGGCTTGGAGGAGCTTGTGGCTCATGTGAACAAGTTTTTTTTTTAAATATTTTAGAGTGCTTCCTAATCCACATATGCACATGGCCCAAGACAACTACGGCTGCGCTTGGACCCATACGAATCTCTAAACAGCGAACAATAGAAAAAGTTACTAGTTCATTTTTAAAGCTTGTTGCGTGAGATCAAGGAGTGCAAAATGAGTTTTTATTTGTTTGAAAATGAAGAGGGCAATCTCAATCCACATATGCACAGGGCCCAAGACAACTATGGGTGCACTTGGACCCATACGAATATCTAAATAGCGAACGAGAAAAAGCTACCAATTCATTTTTAGAGCTCGTTGCGTGAGATTAAGGAATGAAAAATGGGGTTTTTTAGAAAGAGTTTTAGGTGGAATTTCGGGAAGTTTTGGGGCCTAATTGTAATTTTGGAAAGTTAGGGGCTTAATTGTAATTTTGAGAAGTTTAGGGGGCTTAATTGTAATTTTGGGAAGTTTAGAGACTTAATTGTAATTTTTGGAAGTTTAGGGGGATAAATTGCAATTTTGGGAAGTTTAGGGCTTAATTGTAATTTTGGGACAAAATGGGGTCTAAATTGCAATTTTGGAAGTTTGGGGTTCAAATTAGGAGAAGCTTGCATGGCTTGGAGGAGCTTGTGGCTCATGTGAACAAGTTTTTTTTTTAAAATATTTTAGAGGTGCTTCCTAATCCACATATGCACATGGCCCAAGACAACTACGGCCGCTGGCTTGGACCCATACGAATCTCTAAACAGCGAACAATAGAAAAAGTTACTAGTTCATTTTTAAAGCTTGTTGCGTGAGATCAAGGAGTGCAAAATGAGTTTTTATTTGTTTGAAAATGAAGAGGGCAATCTCAATCCACATATGCACAGGGCCCAAGACAACTATGGGTGCACTTGGACCCATACGAATATCTAAATAGCGAACAGTAGAAAAAGCTACCAATTCATTTTTAGAGCTCGTTGCGTGAGATTAAGGAATGAAAAATGGGGTTTTTTAGAAAGAGTTTTAGGTGGAATTTCGGGAAGTTTTGGGGCCTAATTGTAATTTTGGAAAGTTAGGGGCTTAATTGTAATTTTGAGAAGTTTAGGGGCTTAATTGTAATTTTGGGAAGTTTAGAGACTTAATTGTAATTTTTGGAAGTTTAGGGGGATAAATTGCAATTTTGGGAAGTTTAGGGGCTTAATTGTAATTTTGGGACAAAATGGGGTCTAAATTGCAATTTTGGAAGTTTTGGGGTTCAAATTAGGAGAAGCTTGCATGGCTTGGAGGAGCTTGTGGCTCATGTGAACAAGTTTTTTTTTTTTAAATATTTTAGAGGTGCTTCCTAATCCACATATGCACATGGCCCAAGACAACTACGGCTGCGCTTGGACCCATACGAATCTCTAAACAGCGAACAATAGAAAAAGTTACTAGTTCATTTTTAAAGCTTGTTGCGTGAGATCAAGGAGTGCAAAATGAGTTTTTATTTGTTTGAAAATGAAGAGGGCAATCTCAATCCACATATGCACAGGGCCCAAGACAACTATGGGTGCACTTGGACCCATACGAATATCTAAATAGCGACAAGAGAAAAAGCTACCAATTCATTTTTAGAGCTCGTTGCGTGAGATTAAGGAATGAAAAATGGGGTTTTTAGAAAGAGTTTTAGGTGGAATTTCGGGAAGTTTTGGGGCCTAATTGTAATTTTGGAAAGTTAGGGGCTTAATTGTAATTTTGAGAAGTTTAGGGGCTTAATTGTAATTTTGGGAAGTTTAGAGACTTAATTGTAATTTTTGGAAGTTTAGGGGGATAAATTGCAATTTTGGGAAGTTTAGGGCTTAATTGTAATTTTGGGACAAAATGGGGTCTAAATTGCAATTTTGGAAGTTTGGGGTTCAAATTAGGAGAAGCTTGCATGGCTTGGAGGAGCTTGTGGCTCATGTGAACAAGTTTTTTTTTTAAATATTTTAGAGGTGCTTCCTAATCCACATATGCACATGGCCCAAGACAACTACGATAACGCTTGGACCCATACGAATCTCTAAACAAATAACAATAGAAAAAGTTACTAGTTCATTTTTAAAGCTTGTTGCGTGAGATCAAGGAGTGCAAAATGAGTTTTTATTTGTTTGAAAATGAAGAGGGCAATCTCAATCCACATATGCATGGGCCCAAGACAACTATGGGTGCACTTGGACCCATACGAATATCTAAATATAGCGAACATGAAAAAGCTACCAATTCATTTTTAGAGCTCGTTGCGTGAGATTAAGGAATGAAAAATAGGTTTTTTAGAAAGAGTTTTAGGTGGAATTTCGGGAAGTTTTGGGGCCTAATTGTAATTTTGGAAAGTTAGGGGCTTAATTGTAATTTTGAGAAGTTTAGGGGGCTTAATTGTAATTTTGGGAAGTTTAGAGACTTAATTGTAATTTTTGGAAGTTTAGGGGGATAAATTGCAATTTTGGGAAGTTTAGGGGCTTAATTGTAATTTTGGGACAAAATGGGGTCTAAATTGCAATTTTGGAAGTTTGGGGTTCAAATTAGGAGAAGCTTGCATGGCTTGGAGGAGCTTGTGGCTCATGTGAACAAGTTTTTTTTTTAAATATTTTAGAGGTGCTTCCTAATCCACATATGCACATGGCCCAAGACAACTACGGCTGCGCTTGGACCCATACGAATCTCTAAACAGCGAACAATAGAAAAAGTTACTAGTTCATTTTTAAAGCTTGTTGCGTGAGATCAAGGAGTGCAAAATGAGTTTTTATTTGTTTGAAAATGAAGAGGGCAATCTCAATCCACATATGCACAGGGCCCAAGACAACTATGGGTGCACTTGGACCCATACGAATATCTAAATAGCGAACAGTAGAAAAAGCTACCAATTCATTTTTAGAGCTCGTTGCGTGAGATTAAGGAATGAAAAATGGGGTTTTTTAGAAAGAGTTTTAGGTGGAATTTCGGGAAGTTTTGGGGCCTAATTGTAATTTTGGAAAGTTAGGGGCTTAATTGTAATTTTGAGAAGTTTAGGGGGCTTAATTGTAATTTTGGGAAGTTTAGAGACTTAATTGTAATTTTTGGAAGTTTAGGGGGATAAATTGCAATTTTGGGAAGTTTAGGGGCTTAATTGTAATTTTGGGACAAAATGGGGTCTAAATTGCAATTTTGGAAGTTTGGGGTTCAAATTAGGAGAAGCTTGCATGGCTTGGAGGAGCTTGTGGCTCATGTGAACAAGTTTTTTTTTTAAATATTTTAGAGGTGCTTCCTAATCCACATATGCACATGGCCCAAGACAACTACGGCTGCGCTTGGACCCATACGAATCTCTAAACAGCGAACAATAGAAAAAGTTACTAGTTCATTTTTAAAGCTTGTTGCGTGAGATCAAGGAGTGCAAAATGAGTTTTTATTTGTTTGAAAATGAAGAGGCAATCTCAATCCACATATGCACACGGGGCCCAAGACAACTATGGGTGCACTTGGACCCATACGAATATCTAAATAGCGAAGCAGTGAAAAAGCTACCAATTCATTTTTAGAGCTCGTTGCGTGAGATTAAGGAATGAAAAATGGGGTTTTTTAGAAAGAGTTTTAGGTGGAATTTCGGAAGTTTTGGGGCCTAATTGTAATTTTGGAAAGTTAGGGGCTTAATTGTAATTTTGAGAAGTTTAGGGGCTTAATTGTAATTTTGGGAAGTTTAGAGACTTAATTGTAATTTTTGGAAGTTTAGGGGGATAAATTGCAATTTTGGGAAGTTTAGGGGCTTAATTGTAATTTTGGGACAAAATGGGGTCTAAATTGCAATTTTGGAAGTTTGGGGTTCAAATTAGGAGAAGCTTGCATGGCTTGGAGGAGCTTGTGGCTCATGTGAACAAGTTTTTTTTTTTTAAATATTTTAGAGGTGCTTCCTAATCCACATATGCACATGGCCCAAGACAACTACGGTTGCTTGGACCCATACGAATCTCTAAAACAAACAATAGAAAAAGTTACTAGTTCATTTTTAAAGCTTGTTGCGTGAGATCAAGGAGTGCAAAATGAGTTTTTATTTGTTTGAAAATGAAGAGGGCAATCTCAATCCACATATGCACGGGGCCCAAGACAACTATGGGTGCACTTGGACCCATATCCGAATATCTAAATAGCGAACAAAAGAGAAAAAGCTACCAATTCATTTTTAGAGCTCGTTGCGTGAGATTAAGGAATGAAAAATGGGGTTTTAGAAAGAGTTTTAGGTGGAATTTCGGGAAGTTTTGGGGCCTAATTGTAATTTTGGAAAGTTAGGGGCTTAATTGTAATTTTGAGAAGTTTAGGGGCTTAATTGTAATTTTGGGAAGTTTAGAGACTTAATTGTAATTTTTGGAAGTTTAGGGGATAAATTGCAATTTTGGGAAGTTTAGGGGCTTAATTGTAATTTTGGGACAAAATGGGGACTAAATTGCAATTTTGGAAGTTTGGGGTTCAAATTAGGAGAAGCTTGCATGGCTTGGAGGAGCTTGTGGCTCATGTGAACAAGTTTTTTTTTTAAATATTTTAGAGGTGCTTCCTAATCCACATATGCACATGGCCCAAGACAACTACTGGTGGCGCTTGGACCCATACGAATCTCTAAACAAATAACAATAGAAAAAGTTACTAGTTCATTTTTAAAGCTTGTTGCGTGAGATCAAGGAGTGCAAAATGAGTTTTTATTTGTTTGAAAATGAAGAGGGCAATCTCAATCCACATATGCACAAAGGCCCAAGACAACTATGGGTGCACTTGGACCCATACGAATATCTAAATAGCGAACGAAAGAAAAAGCTACCAATTCATTTTTAGAGCTCGTTGCGTGAGATTAAGGAATGAAAAATGGGGTTTTTTAGAAAGAGTTTTAGGTGGAATTTTAGGGAAGTTTTGGGGCCTAATTGTAATTTTGGAAAGTTAGGGGCTTAATTGTAATTTTGAGAAGTTTAGGGGGCTTAATTGTAATTTTGGGAAGTTTAGAGACTTAATTGTAATTTTTGGAAGTTTAGGGGGATAAATTGCAATTTTGGGAAGTTTAGGGGCTTAATTGTAATTTTGGGACAAAATGGGGTCTAAATTGCAATTTTGGAAGTTTGGGGTTCAAATTAGGAGAAGCTTGCATGGCTTGGAGGAGCTTGTGGCTCATGTGAACAAGTTTTTTTTTTAAATATTTTAGAGGTGCTTCCTAATCCACATATGCACATGGCCCAAGACAACTACTAAAGGCGCTTGGACCCATACGAATCTCTAAACAATGAACAATAGAAAAAGTTACTAGTTCATTTTTAAAGCATTTGCGTGAGATCAAGGAGTGCAAAATGAGTTTTTATTTGTTTGAAAATGAAGAGGGCAATCTCAATCCACATATGCACAGGGCCCAAGACAACTATGGGTGCACTTGGACCCATACGAATATCTAAATAGCGAACAGTAGAAAAAGCTACCAATTCATTTTTAGAGCTCGTTGCGTGAGATTAAGGAATGAAAAATGGGGTTTTTTAGAAAGAGTTTTAGGTGGAATTTCGGGAAGTTTTGGGGCCTAATTGTAATTTTGGAAAGTTAGGGGCTTAATTGTAATTTTGAGAAGTTTAGGGGGCTTAATTGTAATTTTGGGAAGTTTAGAGACTTAATTGTAATTTTTGGAAGTTTAGGGGGATAAATTGCAATTTTGGGAAGTTTAGGGGCTTAATTGTAATTTTGGGACAAAATGGGGTCTAAATTGCAATTTTGGAAGTTTGGGGTTCAAATTAGGAGAAGCTTGCATGGCTTGGAGGAGCTTGTGGCTCATGTGAACAAGTTTTTTTTTTAAATATTTTAGAGGTGCTTCCTAATCCACATATGCACATGGCCCAAAGACAACTACGGCAAGGCTTGGACCCATACGAATCTCTAAACAAATAAACAATAGAAAAGTTACTAGTTCATTTTTAAAGCTTGTTGCGTGAGATCAAGGAGTGCAAAATGAGTTTTTTATTTGTTTGAAAATGAAGAGGGCAATCTCAATCCACATATGCACGGGCCCAAGACAACAATTATGGGTGCACTTGGACCCATACGAATATCTAAATAGCGAACAAGAGAAAAAGCTACCAATTCATTTTTAGAGCTCGTTGCGTGAGATTAAGGAATGAAAAATGGGGTTTTTTAGAAAGAGTTTTAGGTGGAATTTCGGGAAGTTTTGGGGCCTAATTGTAATTTTGGAAAGTTAGGGGCTTAATTGTAATTTTGAGAAGTTTAGGGGCTTAATTGTAATTTTGGGAAGTTTAGAGACTTAATTGTAATTTTTGGAAGTTTAGGGGGATAAATTGCAATTTTGGGAAGTTTAGGGGCTTAATTGTAATTTTGGGACAAAATGGGGTCTAAATTGCAATTTTGGAAGTTTGGGGTTCAAATTAGGAGAAGCTTGCATGGCTTGGAGGAGCTTGTGGCTCATGTGAACAAGTTTTTTTTTTAAATATTTTTAGAGGTGCTTCCTAATCCACATATGCACATGGCCCAAGACAACCACGCCAAGCTTGGACCCATACGAATCTCTAAACAACAATAGAAAAAGTTACTAGTTCATTTTTAAAAGCTTGTTGCGTGAGATCAAGGAGTGCAAAATGAGTTTTTATTTGTTTGAAAATGAAGAGGGCAATCTCAATCCACATATGCACAGGGCCCAAGACAACTATGGGTGCACTTGGACCCATACGAATATCTAAATAGCGAAATAAAGAGAAAAAGCTACCAATTCATTTTTAGAGCTCGTTGCGTGAGATTAAGGAATGAAAAATGGGGTTTTTAGAAAGAGTTTTAGGTGGAATTTCGGGAAGTTTTGGGCCTAATTGTAATTTTGGAAAGTTAGGGGCTTAATTGCAATTTTGAGAAGTTTAGGGGGCTTAATTGTAATTTTGGGAAGTTTAGAGACTTAATTGTAATTTTTGGAAGTTTAGGGGGATAAATTGCAATTTTGGGAAGTTTAGGGGCTTAATTGTAATTTTGGGACAAAATGGGGTCTAAATTGCAATTTTGGAAGTTTGGGGTTCAAATTAGGAGAAGCTTGCATGGCTTGGAGGAGCTTGTGGCTCATGTGAACAAGTTTTTTTTTAAATATTTTAGAGGTGCTTCCTAATCACATATGCACATGGCCCAAGACAACTACGGCTGCGCTTGACCCATTAATCTCTAAACAATGAACAATAAAAAAGTTACTAGTTCATTTTTAAAGCTTGTTGCGTGAGATCAAGGAGTGCAAAATGAGTTTTTATTTGTTTGAAAATGAAGAGGGCAATCTCAATCCACATATGCACGGGGCCCAAGACAACTATGGGTGCACTTGGACCCATACGAATATCTAAATAGCGAAACCGAGTAGAAAAAGCTACCAATTCATTTTTAGAGCTCGTTCGTGAGATTAAGGAATGAAAAATGGGGTTTTTAGAAAGAGTTTTAGGTGGAATTTCGGGAAGTTTTGGGGCCTAATTGTAATTTTGGAAAGTTAGGGGCTTAATTGTAATTTTGAGAAGTTTAGGGGGCTTAATTGTAATTTTGGGAAGTTTAGAGACTTAATTGTAATTTTTGGAAGTTTAGGGGATAAATTGCAATTTTGGGAAGTTTAGGGGCTTAATTGTAATTTTGGGACAAAATGGGGTCTAAATTGCAATTTTGGAAGTTTGGGTTCAAATTAGGAGAAGCTTGCATGGCTTGGAGGAGCTTGTGGCTCATGTGAACAAGTTTTTTTTTAAATATTTTTAGAGGTGCTTCCTAATCCACATATGCACATGGCCCAAGACAACTGACTACGGGCTGCGCTTGGACCCATACGAATCTCTAAACAAATGAACAATAGAAAAAGTTACTAGTTCATTTTTAAAGCATTTGAGATCAAGGAGTGCAAAATGAGTTTTTATTTGTTTGAAAATGAAGTTAGGTACAATCTCAATCCACACAAATGCACACGGCCCAGAAGACAACTATGGGTGCACTTGGACCCATACGAATATCTAAATAATGAAACCGAGAAAAAGCTACCAATTCATTTTTAGAGCTCGTTGCGTGAGATTAAGGAATGAAAAATGGGGTTTTTAGAAAGAGTTTTAGGTGGAATTTCGGGAAGTTTTGGGGCCTAATTGTAATTTTGGAAAGTTAGGGGCTTAATTGTAATTTTGAGAAGTTTAGGGGCTTAATTATAATTTTGGGAAGTTTAGAGACTTAATTGTAATTTTTGGAAGTTTAGGGGGATAAATTGCAATTTTGGGAAGTTTAGGGGCTTAATTGTAATTTTGGGACAAAATGGGGTCTAAATTGCAATTTTGGAAGTTTGGGGTTCAAATTAGGAGAAGCTTGCATGGCTTGAGGAGCTTGTGGCTCATGTGAACAAGTTTTTTTTTTTAAATATTTTAGAGGTGCTTCCTAAATCCACATATGCACATGCCCCAGACAACTACGGACGCAACGCTTGGACCCCTACGAATCTCTAAACAGCGAACAATAGAAAAAGTTACTAGTTCATTTTTAAAGCTTGTTGCGTGAGATCAAGGAGTGCAAAATGAGTTTTTATTTGTTTGAAAATGAAGAGGGCAATCTCAATCCACATATGCACAGGGCCCAAGACAACTATGGGTGCACTTGGACCCATACGAATATCTAAATAAATAACAAGAGAAAAAGCTACCAATTCATTTTTTTAGAGCTCGTTAAGATTAAGGAATGAAAAATGGGGTTTTTTAGAAAGAGTTTTAGGTGGAATTTCGGGAAGTTTTGGGGCCTAATTGTAATTTTGGAAAGTTAGGGGCTTAATTGTAATTTTGAGAAGTTTAGGGGGCTTAATTGTAATTTTGGGAAGTTTAGAGACTTAATTGTAATTTTTGGAAGTTTAGGGGGATAAATTGCAATTTTGGGAAGTTTAGGGGCTTAATTGTAATTTTGGGACAAAATGGGGTCTAAATTGCAATTTTGGAAGTTTGGGGTTCAAATTAGGAGAAGCTTGCATGGCTTGGAGGAGCTTGTGGCTCATGTGAACAAGTTTTTTTTTTAAATATTTTAGAGGTGCTTCCTAATCCACATATGCACATGGCCCAAGACAACTACGGCTGCGCTTGGACCCATACGAATCTCTAAACAGCGAACAATAGAAAAAGTTACTAGTTCATTTTTAAAGCTTGTTGCGTGAGATCAAGGAGTGCAAAATGAGTTTTTATTTGTTTGAAAATGAAGAGGGCAATCTCAATCCACATATGCACACGGCCCAAGACAACTATGGGTGCACTTGGACCCATACGAATATCTAAATAGCGAACAGTAGAAAAAGCTACCAATTCATTTTTAGAGCTCGTTGCGTGAGATTAAGGAATGAAAAATGGGGTTTTTTAGAAAGAGTTTTAGGTGGAATTTCGGGAAGTTTTGGGGCCTAATTGTAATTTTGGAAAGTTAGGGGCTTAATTGTAATTTTGAGAAGTTTAGGGGGCTTAATTGTAATTTTGGGAAGTTTAGAGACTTAATTGTAATTTTTGGAAGTTTAGGGGGATAAATTGCAATTTTGGGAAGTTTAGGGGCTTAATTGTAATTTTGGGACAAAATGGGGTCTAAATTGCAATTTTGGAAGTTTGGGGTTCAAATTAGGAGAAGCTTGCATGGCTTGGAGGAGCTTGTGGCTCATGTGAACAAGTTTTTTTTTTAAATATTTTAGAGGTGCTTCCTAATCCACATATGCACATGGCCCAAGACAACTACGGCTGCGCTTGGACCCATACGAATCTCTAAACAGCGAACAATAGAAAAAGTTACTAGTTCATTTTTAAAGCTTGTTGCGTGAGATCAAGGAGTGCAAAATGAGTTTTTATTTGTTTGAAAATGAAGAGGGCAATCTCAATCCACATATGCACAGGGCCCAAGACAACTATGGGTGCACTTGGACCCATACGAATATCTAAATAGCGAACAGTAGAAAAAGCTACCAATTCATTTTTAGAGCTCGTTGCGTGAGATTAAGGAATGAAAAATGGGGTTTTTTAGAAAGAGTTTTAGGTGGAATTTCGGGAAGTTTTGGGGCTAATTGTAATTTTGGAAAGTTAGGGGCTTAATTGTAATTTTGAGAAGTTTAGGGGGCTTAATTGTAATTTTGGGAAGTTTAGAGACTTAATTGTAATTTTTGGAAGTTTAGGGGATAAATTGCAATTTTGGGAAGTTTAGGGGGCTTAATTGTAATTTTGGGACAAAATGGGGTCTAAATGCAATTTTGGAAGTTTGGGTTCAAATTAGGAGAAGCTTGCATGGCTTGGAGGAGCTTGTGGCTCATGTGAACAAGTTTTTTTTAAATATTTTAGAGGTGCTTCCTAATCCACATATGCACATGGCCCAAGACAACCTAAATTTCGGACTTACCCATCACGAATCTCTAACGACGACAATAGAAAAAGTTACTAGTTCATTTTTTAAAGCTTGTTGCGTGAGATCAAGGAGTGCAAAATGAGTTTTTATTTGTTTGAAAATGAAGAGGGCAATCTCAATCCACATATGCACAGGGCCCAAGACAACTATGGGTGCACTTGGACCCATACGAATATCTAAATAGCGAACAGTAGAAAAAGCTACCAATTCATTTTTAGAGCTCGTTGCGTGAGATTAAGGAATGAAAAATGGGGTTTTTTAGAAAGAGTTTTAGGTGGAATTTCGGGAAGTTTTGGGGCCTAATTGTAATTTTGGAAAGTTAGGGGCTTAATTGTAATTTTGAGAAGTTTAGGGGGCTTAATTGTAATTTTGGGAAGTTTAGAGACTTAATTGTAATTTTTGGAAGTTTAGGGGGATAAATTGCAATTTTGGGAAGTTTAGGGGCTTAATTGTAATTTTGGGACAAAATGGGGTCTAAATTGCAATTTTGGAAGTTTGGGGTTCAAATTAGGAGAAGCTTGCATGGCTTGGAGGAGCTTGTGGCTCATGTGAACAAGTTTTTTTTAAATATTTTAGAGGTGCTTCTAATCCACATATGCACATGGCCCAAGACAACTACGGCTGCGCTTGGACCCATACGAATCTCTAAACAGCGAACAATAGAAAAAGTTACTAGTTCATTTTTAAAGCTTGTTGCGTGAGATCAAGGAGTGCAAAATGAGTTTTTATTTGTTTGAAAATGAAGAGGGCAATCTCAATCCACATATGCACAGGCCCAAGACAACTATGGGTGCACTTGGACCCATACGAATATCTAAATAGCGAACAGTAGAAAAAGCTACCAATTCATTTTTAGAGCTCGTTGCGTGAGATTAAGGAATGAAAAATGGGGTTTTTTAGAAAGAGTTTTAGGTGGAATTTCGGGAAGTTTTGGGGCCTAATTGTAATTTTGGAAAGTTAGGGGCTTAATTGTAATTTTGAGAAGTTTAGGGGGCTTAATTGTAATTTTGGGAAGTTTAGAGACTTAATTGTAATTTTTTGGAAGTTTAGGGGATAAATTGCAATTTTGGGAAGTTTAGGGGCTTAATTGTAATTTTGGGACAAAATGGGGTCTAAATTGCAATTTTGGAAGTTTGGGGTTCAAATTGGAGAAGCTTGCATGGCTTGGAGGAGCTTGTGGCTCATGTGAACAAGTTTTTTTTTTAAATATTTTTAGAGGTGCTTCCTAATCCGCATATGCACATGGCCCAGAGCAACTGGCTGGCTTGGACCCATACGAATCTCTAAACAAATAACAATAGAAAAAGTTACTAGTTCATTTTTAAAGCTTGTTGCGTGAGATCAAGGAGTGCAAAATGAGTTTTTTATTTGTTTGAAAATGAAGAGGGCAATCTCAATCCACATATGCACTGGGCCCAGAAGACAACTATGGGTGCACTTGGACCCATACGAATATCTAAATAGCGAACTTGATGAAAAAGCTACCAATTCATTTTAGAGCTCGTTGCGTGAGATTAAGGAATGAAAAATGGGGTTTTTTAGAAAAGAGTTTTAGGTGGAATTTCGGGAAGTTTTGGGGCCTAATTGTAATTTTGGAAAGTTAGGGGCTTAATTGTAATTTTGAGAAGTTTAGGGGGCTTAATTGTAATTTTTGGGAAGTTTAGAGACTTAATTGTAATTTTTGGAAGTTTAGGGGATAAATTGCAATTTTGGGAAGTTTAGGGGCTTAATTGTAATTTTGGGACAAAATGGGGTCTAAATTGCAATTTTGGAAGTTTGGGGTTCAAATTAGGAGAAGCTTGCATGGCTTGGAGGAGCTTGTGGCTCATGTGAACAAGTTTTTTTTTAAATATTTTAGAGGTGCTTCCTAATCCACATATGCACATGGCCCAAGACAACTACGGCTGCGCTTGGACCCATAATACGAATCTCTAAACAAATACAATAGAAAAAGTTACTAGTTCATTTTTAAAGCTTGTTGCGTGAGATCAAGGAGTGCAAAATGAGTTTTTATTTGTTTGAAAATGAAGAGGGCAATCTCAATCCACATATGCACAGGGCCCAAGACAACTATGGGTGCACTTGGACCCATACGAATATCTAAATAGCGAACAGTAGAAAAAGCTACCAATTCATTTTTAGA
Organism: Canavalia ensiformis; assembly: GCA_026541065.1. Taxonomy (NCBI): domain Eukaryota; kingdom Viridiplantae; phylum Streptophyta; class Magnoliopsida; order Fabales; family Fabaceae; genus Canavalia; species Canavalia ensiformis. The sequence continues at coordinate 474,239 of JAMKYM010000791.1, read as the reverse complement.
GCTCGTTGCGTGAGATTAAGGAATGAAAAATGGGGTTTTTTAGAAAGAGTTTTAGGTGGAATTTCGGGAAGTTTTGGGGCCTAATTGTAATTTTGGAAAGTTAGGGGCTTAATTGTAATTTTGAGAAGTTTAGGGGGCTTAATTGTAATTTTGGGAAGTTTAGAGACTTAATTGTAATTTTTGGAAGTTTAGGGGGATAAATTGCAATTTTGGGAAGTTTAGGGGCTTAATTGTAATTTTGGGACAAAATGGGGTCTAAATTGCAATTTTGGAAGTTTGGGGTTCAAATTAGGAGAAGCTTGCATGGCTTGGAGGAGCTTGTGGCTCATGTGAACAAGTTTTTTTTTTTAAATATTTTAGAGGTGCTTCCTAATCCACATATGCACATGGCCCAAGACAACTACGGCTGCGCTTGGACCCATACGAATCTCTAAACAAATAACAATAGAAAAAGTTACTAGTTCATTTTTAAAGCTTGTTGCGTGAGATCAAGGAGTGCAAAATGAGTTTTTATTTGTTTGAAAATGAAGAGGGCAATCTCAATCCACATATGCACAGGGCCCAAGACAACTATGGGTGCACTTGGACCCATACGAATATCTAAATAGCGAACAGTAGAAAAAGCTACCAATTCATTTTTAGAGCTCGTTGCGTGAGATTAAGGAATGAAAAATGGGGTTTTTTAGAAAGAGTTTTAGGTGGAATTTCGGGAAGTTTTGGGGCCTAATTGTAATTTTGGAAAGTTAGGGGCTTAATTGTAATTTTGAGAAGTTTAGGGGGCTTAATTGTAATTTTGGGAAGTTTAGAGACTTAATTGTAATTTTTGGAAGTTTAGGGGGATAAATTGCAATTTTGGGAAGTTTAGGGGCTTAATTGTAATTTTGGGACAAAATGGGGTCTAAATTAATTTTGGAAGTTTGGGGTTCAAATTAGGAGAAGCTTGCATGGCTTGGAGGAGCTTGTGGCTCATGTGAACAAGTTTTTTTTTTTTAAATATTTTAGAGGTGCTTCCTAATCCACATATGCACATGGCCCAAGACAACTACAATTTCTTGCGCTTGGACCCATACGAATCTCTAAGCAATGAACAATAGAAAAAGTTACTAGTTCATTTTTAAAGCTTGTTGCGTGAGATCAAGGAGTGCAAAATGAGTTTTTATTTGTTTGAAAATGAAGAGGCAATCTCAATCCACATATGCACGGGGCCCAGACAACTATGGGTGCACTTGGACCCACGTCGAATATCTAAATAGCGAACAGTAGAAAAAGCTACCAATTCATTTTTAGAGCTCGTTGCGTGAGATTAAGGAATGAAAAATGGGGTTTTTAGAAAGAGTTTTAGGTGGAATTTCGGGAAGTTTTGGGGCCTAATTGTAATTTTGGAAAGTTAGGGGCTTAATTGTAATTTTGAGAAGTTTAGGGGCTTAATTGTAATTTTGGGAAGTTTAGAGACTTAATTGTAATTTTTGGAAGTTTAGGGGGATAAATTGCAATTTTGGGAAGTTTAGGGCTTAATTGTAATTTTGGGACAAAATGGGGTCTAAATTGCAATTTTGGAAGTTTGGGGTTCAAATTAGGAGAAACTTGCATGGCTTGGAGGAGCTTGTGGCTCATGTGAACAAGTTTTTTTTTTTTTTTTAAATATTTTAGAGGTGCTTCCTAATCCACGTATGCACATGGCCAAACAATACGAACACTGCTTGGACCCGTCGAATCTCTAAAAAACGACGAACAATAGAAAAAGTTACTAGTTCATTTTAAAGCTTGTTGCGTGAGATCAAGGAGTGCAAAATGAGTTTTTATTTGTTTGAAAATGAAGAGGGCAATCTCAATCCACATATGCCTGGGGCCCAAGACAACTATGGGTGCACTTGGACCCATACGAATATCTAAATAGCGAAACATTAGAAAAAGCTACCAATTCATTTTAGAGCTCGTTGCGTGAGATTAAGGAATGAAAAATGGGGTTTTTAGAAAGAGTTTTAGGTGGAATTTCGGGAAGTTTTGGGGCTAATTGTAATTTTGGAAAGTTAGGGGCTTAATTGTAATTTTGAGAAGTTTAGGGGCTTAATTGTAATTTTGGGAAGTTTAGAGACTTAATTGTAATTTTGGAAGTTTAGGGGGATAAATTGCAATTTTGGGAAGTTTAGGGGCTTAATTGTAATTTTGGGACAAAATGGGGTCTAAATTACAATTTTGGAAGTTTGGGGTTCAAATTAGGAGAAGCTTGCATGGCTTGGAGGAGCTTGTGGCTCATGTGAACAAGTTTTTTTTTAAATATTTTAGAGGTGCTTCCTAATCCACATATGCACATATGGCCCCAGACAACTACGGTACAACGCTTGGACCATCGAATCTCTAAACGAACAATAGAAAAAGTTACTAGTTCATTTTTAAAAGCATTGCGTGAGATCAAGGAGTGCAAAATGAGTTTTTATTTGTTTGAAAATGAAGAGGGCAATCTCAATCCACATATGCACAGGGCCCAAGACAACTATGGGTGCACTTGGACCCATCCGAATATCTAAATAGCGAACGATGTAGAAAAAGCTACCAATTCATTTTTAGAGCTCGTTGCGTGAGATTAAGGAATGAAAAATGGGGTTTTTAGAAAGAGTTTTAGGTGGAATTTCGGGAAGTTTTGGGGCCTAATTGTAATTTTGGAAAGTTAGGGGCTTAATTGTAATTTTGAGAAGTTTAGGGGCTTAATTGTAATTTTGGAAGTTTAGAGACTTAATTGTAATTTTTGGAAGTTTAGGGGGATAAATTGCAATTTTGGGAAGTTTAGGGGCTTAATTGTAATTTTGGGACAAAATGGGGTCTAAATTGCAATTTTGGAAGTTTGGGGTTCAAATTAGGAGAAGCTTGCATGGCTTGGAGGAGCTTGTGGCTCATGTGAACAAGTTTTTTTTTTAAATATTTTAGAAATCCACATATGCACATGGCCAGACAACTACGAGGCTACGCTTGGACCCATAATCTCTAAACACAATAGAAAAAGTTACTAGTTCATTTTTAAAGCTTGTTGCGTGAGATCAAGGAGTGCAAAATGAGTTTTATTTGTTTGAAAATGAAGAGGGCGATCTCAATCCACATATGCACGGGGCCCAAGGCAATATGGGTGCACTTGGACCCATACGAATATCTAAATAGCGAGAAGAAAAAGCTACCAATTCATTTTTAGAGCTCGTTGCGTGAGATTAAGGAATGAAAAATGGGGTTTTTTAGAAAAGTTTTAGGTGGAATTTCGGGAAGTTTTTGGGGCCTAATTGTAATTTTGGAAAGTTAGGGGCTTAATTGTAATTTTGAGAAGTTTAGGGGCTTAATTGTAATTTTGGGAAGTTTAGAGACTTAATTGTAATTTTTGGAAGTTTAGGGGATAAATTGCAATTTTGGGAAGTTTAGGGGCTTAATTGTAATTTTGGGACAAAATGGGATCTAAATTGCAATTTTTGGAAGTTTGGGGTTCAAATTAGGAGAAGCTTGCATGGCTTGGAGGAGCTTGTGGCTCATGTGAACAAGTTTTTTTTTAAATATTTTAGAGTGCTTCCTAATCCACGTATGCACATGGCCCAAGACAACTACGGTGGGACCCATACGAATCTCTAAACGGCGAACAATAGAAAAAGTTACTAGTTCATTTTTAAAAGCGTGAGATCAAGGAGTGCAAAATGAGTTTTTATTTGTTTGAAAATGAAGAGGGCAATCTCAATCCACATATGCACTGGGCCCAAAGACAACTATGGGTGCACTTGGACCCATACGAATATCTAAATAGCGAATGAAAAAGCTACCAATTCATTTTAGAGCTCGTTGCGTGAGATTAAGGAATGAAAAATGGGGTTTTTAGAAAGAGTTTTAGGTGGAATTTGGGAAGTTTTGGGGCCTAATTGTAATTTTGGAAAGTTAGGGGCTTAATTGTAATTTTGAGAAGTTTAGGGGCTTAATTGTAATTTTGGGAAGTTTAGAGACTTAATTGTAATTTTTGGAAGTTTAGGGGGATAAATTGCAATTTTGGGAAGTTTAGGGGCTTAATTGTAATTTTGGGACAAAATGGGGTCTAAATTGCAATTTTGGAAGTTTGGGGTTCAAATTAGGAGAAGCTTGCATGGCTTGGAGGAGCTTGTGGCTCATGTGAACAAGTTTTTTTTTTTAAATATTTTAGAGGTGCTTCCTAATCCACATATGCACATGGCCCAAGACAACTACGCACAACGCTTGGACCAGTACGAATCTCTAAACGAGCGAACAATAGAAAAAGTTACTAGTTCATTTTTAAAGCTTGTTGCGTGAGATCAAGGAGTGCAAAATGAGTTTTTATTTGTTTGAAAATGAAGGGCAATCTCGATCCACATATGCACGACCCCAGAGACAACTATGGGTGCACTTGGACCAGTACGAATATCTAAATAAGCGAAACGGTAAAAAGCTACCAATTCATTTTTAGAGCTCGTTGCGTGAGATTAAGGAATGAAAAATGGGGTTTTTAGAAAGAGTTTTAGGTGGAATTTCGGGAAGTTTTGGGGCCTAATTGTAATTTTGGAAAGTTAGGGGCTTAATTGTAATTTTGAGAAGTTTAGGGGCTTAATTGTAATTTTGGGAAGTTTAGAGACTTAATTGTAATTTTTGGAAGTTTAGGGGGGATAAATTGCAATTTTGGGAAGTTTAGGGGCTTAATTGTAATTTTGGGACAAAATGGGGTCTAAATTGCAATTTTGGAAGTTTGGGGTTCAAATTAGGAGAAGCTTGCATGGCTTGGAGGAGCTTGTGGCTCATGTGAACAAGTTTTTTTTTTTTTTAAATGCTTCTAATCCACATATGCACAGGTGCTTCCTAATCCTCTATGCATAGAAAAAGTTACTAGTTCCTTGTTGCGTGAGATCAAGGAGTGCAAAATGAGTTTTTATTTGTTTGAAAATGAAGAGGGCAATCTCAGTCCACATATACGGGCCCCAAGAACGACAGCTATGGGTGGACTTGGACCATCTGAATATCTAAATAGCTAAAAAGCTACCAATTCATTTTTAGAGCTCGTTGCGTGAGATTAAGAATGAAAAATGTTTTTAGAAAGAATTTTAGGTGGAATTTCATTTTGGGGCCTAAAGTAATTTTGGAAAGTTAGGGGCTTAATTGTGAGATTTAGGGGCTTAATTGTAATTTTGGGAGTTTAGCAAAATTTTTGGTTTTTAGGGGATAAATTGTTTTGAAAATTGTAAGAGGGGTCTAAATTACAATTTTGGAAGTTTGGGGTTCAAATCTTGCATGGCTTGGAGGAGCTCTCAATTTTTTTTTTTAAATATTTTAGAGATGCTTCCTAATCCACATATACACGTGGCCCCAAGACAACTATGGGTTCATTTTTAAAGCAGATCAGGAGTTGGTTTTTATTTGTTTGAAAATGAAGAGGCAATCTCAATCCACATATCTAAATGACTGAGACAAATAGCGGACCCATCACGAATATCTAAATAGCGAGCCGATGAAAAAGCTACCAATTCATTTTAGAGCTCGTTGCGTGAGATTAAGGAATGAAAAATGGGGTTTTTTAGAAAGAGTTTTAGTGGAATTTCGGGAAGTTTTGGGGCCTAATTGTAATTTTGGAAAGTTAGGGGCTTAATTGTAATTTTGAGAAGTTTAGGGGCTTAATTGTAATTTTGGGAAGTTTAGAGACTTAATTGTAATTTTTGGAAGTTTAGGGGGATAAATTGCAATTTTGGGAAGTTTAGGGGGCTTAATTGTAATTTTGGGACAAAATGGGGTCTAAATTGCATTTTGGAAGTTTGGGGTTCAAATTAGGAGAAGCTTGCATGGCTTGGAGGAGCTTGTGGCTCATGTGAACAAGTTTTTTTTTAAATATTTTAGAGGTGCTTCCTAATCCACATATGCACATGGCCCCCGCAACTGACTACGGCTGCGCTTGGACCCATCACGAATCTCTAAGCAGCGAACAATAGAAAAAGTTACTAGTTCATTTTTAAAGCTTGTTGCGTGAGATCAAGGAGTGCAAAATGAGTTTTTATTTGTTTGAAAATGAAGAGGGCAATCTCAATCCACATATGCAGGGGCCCAGGAACAACTATGCACTTGGACCCATACGAATATCTAAATAGCGAAACAGTAGAAAAAGCTACCAATTCATTTTAGAGCTCGTTCGTGAGATTAAGGAATGAAAAATGGGTTTTTTAGAAAGAGTTTTAGGTGGAATTTCGGGAAGTTTTGGGGCCTAATTGTAATTTTGGAAAGTTAGGGGCTTAATTGTAATTTTGAGAAGTTTAGGGGGGCTTAATTGTAATTTTGGGAAGTTTAGAGACTTAATTGTAATTTTTTGAAGTTTAGGGGGATAAATTGCAATTTTGGGAAGTTTAGGGGCTTAATTGTAATTTTGGGACAAAATGGGGTCTAAATTGCAATTTTGGAAGTTTGGGGTTCAAATTAGGAGAAGCTTGCATGGCTTGGAGGAGCTTGTGGCTCATGTGAACAGTTTTTTTTTTATTTTAAATAATCCACGTATGCACATAAGAGGTGCTTCCTAAATCTCTACATAACAATAGAAAAAGTTACAGTTCATTTTTTAAAGCTTGTTGCCCAAGATCGAGTGCAAAATGAGTTTTTAAAAATGAAGAGAACAATCTCGATCCACATATGCACGGGGCCCAAAGACAACTATGGGTGCACTTGGACCCGAATATCTAAATAGCGAACGATTTGAAAAAGCTACCAATTCATTTTAGAGCTAAAGATTAAGGAATGAAAAATGGGGTTTTTAAAAAGTTTTACTAGTTCATTTTAAAGTTTTGGGGCTTGTTTTTGCGTGAGATTAATTGTAAGTGCAAAATTTTGGGAGAGCTTAATTGTAATTTGTTTGAAAATGAAGTTTAGGGACAATCTCAATTTTTGGAAGTTTTAGGGATAAATTGCAATTTTGGGAACTTGGACCCAATTGTAATTTTGGGACAAAATGGGGTCTAAATTGCTTTTTGGAAGTTTGGAGTTCCAAATTAGAAGAAGCTACCAATTCATTTTGGAGGAGCTTGTGGATTAAGGAATGAAAAATGGGGTTTTTTAGAATATTTTAGGTGGAATTTCGGGAAGTTTTGGGGCCTAATTGTAATTTTGGAAAGTTAGGGGCTTAATTGTAATTTTGAAAGTTTAGGGGCTTAAATTGTAATTTTGGGAAGTTTAGAGACTTAATTGTAATTTTTGAAGTTTAGGGGGATCAAGGAATTGCAATTTTGAGAAGTTTTGTTTGAAAGTAAAGGGGCTTAATTGTAATTTTGGGACAAAATGGGGTCTAAGTGCAATTTGGAAGTTTGGGGTTCAAATTAGGAAATAGCTTGCATGGCTTGGAGGAGCTTGTGGCTCCTAATTGTAATTTTGAAAGTTAGGGGCTTAATTGTAATTTTGAGAAGTTTAGGGGCTTAATTGTAATTTTGGGAAGTTTAGAGACTTAATTGTAATTTTTGGAAGTTTAGGGGGATAAATTGCTTTTAAGTTTAGGCTTAATTGTAATTTTGGGACAAAATGGGGTCTAAATTGCAATTTTGGAAGTTTGGGGTTCAAATTAGGAGAAGCTTGCATGCTTGGAGGAGCTTGTGGCCATAACAAGTTTTTTTTTTAAATATTTTAGAGGTGCTTCCTAATCCACATATGCACATGGCCCAACAACTAGACCCATACGAATCTCTAAACAGCGAACAATAGAAAAGTTACTAGTTCATTTTTAAAGCTTGTTGCGTGAGATCAAGGAGTGCAAAATGAGTTTTTATTTGTTTGAAAATGAAGAGGGCAATCTCAATCCACATATGCATGGAGCCCAAGACAACTATGGGTGCACTTGGACCCATACGAATATCTAAATAGCGAACAAAGAGAAAAAGCTACCAATTCATTTTTAGAGCTCGTTGCGTGAGATTAAGGAATGAAAAATGGGGTTTTTTAGAAAGAGTTTTAGGTGGAATTTCGGGAAGTTTTGGGGCCTAATTGTAATTTTGGAAAGTTAGGGGCTTAATTGTAATTTTGAGAAGTTTAGGGGCTTAATTGTAATTTTGGGAAGTTTAGAGACTTAATTGTAATTTTTGGAAGTTTAGGGGGATAAATTGCAATTTTGGGAAGTTTAGGGGCTTAATTGTAATTTTGGGACAAAATGGGGTCTAAATTGCAATTTTGGAAGTTTGGGGTTCAAATTAGGAGAAAGCTTGCATGGCTTGGAGGAGCTTGTGGCTCATGTGAACAAGTTTTTTTTTTTTAAATATTTTAGAGGTGCTTCCTAATCCACATATGCACATGGCCCAAGACAACTACTTACTTGGCTTGGACCCATACGAATCTCTAAACAGCGAACAATAGAAAAAGTTACTAGTTCATTTTTAAAGCTTGTTGCGTGAGATCAAGGAGTGCAAAATGAGTTTTTATTTGTTTGAAAATGAAGAGGGCAATCTCAATCCACATATGCACAGGGCCCAAGACAACTATGGGTGCACTTGGACCCATACGAATATCTAAATAAATGAACAAGAGAAAAAGCTACCAATTCATTTTTTAGAGCTCGTTGCGTGAGATTAAGGAATGAAAAATGGGGTTTTTTAGAAAGAGTTTTAGGTGGAATTTCGGGAAGTTTTGGGGCCTAATTGTAATTTTGGAAAGTTAGGGGCTTAATTGTAATTTTGAGAAGTTTAGGGGGCTTAATTGTAATTTTGGGAAGTTTAGAGACTTAATTGTAATTTTTGGAAGTTTAGGGGGATAAATTGCAATTTTGGGAAGTTTAGGGGCTTAATTGTAATTTTGGGACAAAATGGGGTCTAAATTGCAATTTTGGAAGTTTGGGGTTCAAATTAGGAGAAGCTTGCATGGCTTGGAGGAGCTTGTGGCTCATGTGAACAAGTTTTTTTTTTAAATATTTTAGAGGTGCTTCCTAATCCACATATGCACATGGCCCAAGACAACTACGATTTGCGCTTGGACCCATACGAATCTCTAAACAGCGAACAATAGAAAAAGTTACTAGTTCATTTTTAAAGCTTGTTGCGTGAGATCAAGGAGTGCAAAATGAGTTTTTATTTGTTTGAAAATGAAGAGGGCAATCTCAATCCACATATGCACAGGGCCCAAGACAACTATGGGTGCACTTGGACCCATACGAATATCTAAATAGCGAATGAGAAAAAGCTACCAATTCATTTTTGTAGAGCTCAGCGTGAGATTAAGGAATGAAAAATGGGGTTTTTAGAAAGAGTTTTTAGGTGGAATTTCGGGAAGTTTTGGGGCCTAATTGTAATTTTGGAAAGTTAGGGGCTTAATTGTAATTTTGAGAAGTTTATTAATTGTAATTTTGGGAAGTTTAGAGACTTAATTGTAATTTTTGGAAGTTTAGGGGGATAAATTGCAATTTTGGGAAGTTTAGGGGCTTAATTGTAATTTTGGGACAAAATGGGGTCTAAATTGCAATTTTGGAAGTTTGGGGTTCAAATTAGGAGAAGCTTGCATGGCTTGGAGGAGCTTGTAGCTCATGTGAACAAGTTTTTTTTTTTAAATATTTTAGAGGTGCTTCCTAATCCACATATGCACATGGCCCAAGACAACTGGGACCCATACGAATCTCTAAACAAATAACAATAGAAAAAGTTACTAGTTCATTTTTAAAGCTTTTGTCAGGAGATCAAGGAGTGCAAAATGAGTTTTTATTTGTTTGAAAATGAAGAGGGCAATCTCAATCCACATATGCACAGGGGCCCAAGACAACTATGGGTGCACTTGACCCATACGAATATCTAAATAGCGAAGAGAAAAAAGCTACCAATTCATTTTTGAGAGCTCGTTAAGTGAGATTAAGGAATGAAAAATGGGGTTTTTTAGAAAGAGTTTTAGGTGGAATTTCGGAAGTTTTGGGGCCTAATTGTAATTTTGGAAAGTTAGGGGCTTAATTGTAATTTTGAGAAGTTTAGGGGCTTAATTGTAATTTTGGGAAGTTTAGAGACTTAATTGTAATTTTTGGAAGTTTAGGGGGGATAAATTGCAATTTTGGGAAGTTTAGGGGCTTAATTGTAATTTTGGGACAAAATGGGGTCTAAATTGCAATTTTGGAAGTTTGGGGTTCAAATTAGGAGAAGCTTGCATGGCTTGGAGGAGCTTGGCTCATGTGAACAAGTTTTTTTTTTTTAAATATTTTAGAGGTGCTTCCTAATCCACATATGCACATGGCCCAAGACAACTACTTTGCGCTTGACCCATACGAATCTCTAAACAATGAACAATAGAAAAGTTACTAGTTCATTTTTAAAGCTTGTTGCGTGAGATCAAGGAGTGCAAAATGAGTTTTTATTTGTTTGAAAATGAAGAGGGCAATCTCAATCCACATATGCACAGGCCCAAGACAACTATGGGTGCACTTGGACCCATACGAATATCTAAATAGCGAATAAGAAAAAGCTACCAATTCATTTTTAGAGCTGTTGCGTGAGATTAAGGAATGAAAAATGGGGTTTTTTAGAAAGAGTTTTAGGTGGAATTTCGGGAAGTTTTGGGGCCTAATTGTAATTTTGGAAAGTTAGGGGCTTAATTGTAATTTTGAGAAGTTTAGGGGGCTTAATTGTAATTTTGGGAAGTTTAGAGACTTAATTGTAATTTTTGGAAGTTTAGGGGGATAAATTGCAATTTTGGGAAGTTTAGGGCTTAATTGTAATTTTGGGACAAAATGGGGTCTAAATTGCAATTTTGGAAGTTTGGGGTTCAAATTAGGAGAAGTTGCATGGCTTGGAGGAGCTTGTGGCTCATGTGAACAAGTGTTTTTTAATATTTAGAGGTGCTTCCTAATCCACATATGCACATGGCCCAAGACAACTAATGGGACCCATACGAATCTCTAAACAAATAACAATAGAAAAAGTTACTAGTTCATTTTTAAAGCTTGTTATGTGAGATCAAGGAGTGCAAAATGAGTTTTTATTTGTTTGAAAATGAAGAGGGCAATCTCAATCCACATATGCACGGGGGCCCAAGACAACTATGGGTGCACTTGGACCCATACGAATATCTAAATAGCGAGCAGTGAGAAAAAGCTACCAATTCATTTTTTAGAGCTCGTTGCGTGAGATTAAGGAATGAAAAATGGGGTTTTTAGAAAGAGTTTTAGGTGGAATTTCGGGAAGTTTTGGGGCCTAATTGTAATTTTGGAAAGTTAGGGGCTTAATTGTAATTTTGAGAAGTTTAGGGGGCTTAATTGTAATTTTGGGAAGTTTAGAGACTTAATTGTAATTTTTGGAAGTTTAGGGGGATAAATTGCAATTTTGGGAAGTTTAGGGGGCTTAATTGTAATTTTGGGACAAAATGGGATCTAAATTGCAATTTTGGAAGTTTGGGGTTCAAATTAGGAGAAGCTTGCATGGCTTGGAGGAGCTTGTGGCTCATGTGAACAAGTTTTTTTTTTTTAAATATTTTAGAGGTGCTTCCTAATCCACATATGCACATGGCCCAAGACAACTACTTGACCCAGAATCTCTAAACAGCGAACAATAGAAAAAGTTACTAGTTCATTTTTAAAGCTTGTTGCGTGAGATCAAGGAGTGCAAAATGAGTTTTTATTTGTTTGAAAATGAAGAGGGCAATCTCAATCCACATATGCACAGGGCCCAAGACAACTATGGGTGCACTTGGACCCATACGAATATCTAAATAAATTTAAAAGAGAAAAGCTACGAATTCATTTTTAGAGCTCGTTTAGGAGATTAAGGAATGAAAAATGGGGTTTTTTAGAAAGAGTTTTAGGTGGAATTTCGGGAAGTTTTGGGGCCTAATTGTAATTTTGGAAAGTTAGGGGCTTAATTGTAATTTTTGAGAAGTTTAGGGGCTTAATTGTAATTTTGGGAAGTTTAGAGACTTAATTGTAATTTTTGGAAGTTTAGGGGGATAAATTGCAATTTTGGGAAGTTTAGGGGCTTAATTGTAATTTTGGGACAAAAATGGGGTCTAAATTGCAATTTTGGAAGTTTGGGGTTCAAATTAGGAGAAGCTTGCATGGCTTGGAGGAGCTTGTGGCTCGTGAACAAGTTTTTTTTAAATATTTTAGAGGTGCTTCCTAATCCACGTATGCACATGGCCCAAGACAACTACGGGTTGCTTGACCCATACGAATCTCTAAACAACCCGAACAATAGAAAAAGTTACTAGTTCATTTTTTAAAGCTTGTTGCGTGAGATCAAGGAGTGCAAAATGAGTTTTTATTTGTTTGAAAATGAAGAGGGCAATCTCAATCCACATATGCACAGGGCCCAAGACAACTATGGTGCACTTGGACCCATACGAATATCTAAATAGCGAGCAGAGAAAAAGCTACCAATTCATTTTTAGAGCTCGTTGTGAGATTAAGGAATGAAAAATGGGTTTTTTAGAAAGAGTTTTAGGTGGAATTTCGGGAAGTTTTGGGGCCTAATTGTAATTTTGGAAAGTTAGGGGCTTAATTGTAATTTTGAGAAGTTTAGGGGGCTTAATTGTAATTTTGGGAAGTTTAGAGACTTAATTGTAATTTTTGGAAGTTTAGGGGGATAAATTGCAATTTTGGGAAGTTTAGGGGCTTAATTGTAATTTTGGGACAAAATGGGGTCTAAATTGCAATTTTGGAAGTTTGGGGTTCAAATTAGGAGAAGCTTGCATGGCTTGGAGGAGCTTGTGGCTCATGTGAACAAGTTTTTTTTTTAAATATTTTAGAGGTGCTTCCTAATCCACATATGCACATGGCCCAAGACAACTACGGCTGCGCTTGGACCCATACGAATCTCTAAACAGCGAACAATAGAAAAAGTTACTAGTTCATTTTTAAAGCTTGTTGCGTGAGATCAAGGAGTGCAAAATGAGTTTTTATTTGTTTGAAAATGAAGAGGGCACCCTCAATCCCATATGCACGGGGCCCAAGACAACTATGGGTGCACTTGGACCCATACGAATATCTAAATAGCGAATGATTAGAAAAAGCTACCAATTCATTTTTAGAGCTCGTTGCGTGAGATTAAGGAATGAAAATGGGGTTTTTAGAAAGAGTTTTAGGTGGAATTTCGGGAAGTTTTGGGGCCTAATTGTAATTTTGGAAAGTTAGGGGCTTAATTGTAATTTTGAGAAGTTTAGGGGCTTAATTGTAATTTTGGGAAGTTTAGAGACTTAATTGTAATTTTTGGAAGTTTAGGGGATAAATTGCAATTTTGGGAAGTTTAGGGGCTTAATTGTAATTTTGGGACAAAATGGGGTCTAAATTGCAATTTTGGAAGTTTGGGGTTCAAATTAGAGAAGCTTGCATGGCTTGGAGGAGCTTGTGGCTCATGTGAACAAGTTTTTTTTAAATATTTTAGAGGTGCTTTCCTAATCCACGTATATGCACATGGCCCAAGACAACTACGGGTTGCGCTTTGGACCCATACGAATCTCTAAACAAATAACAACAATAGAAAAAGTTACTAGTTCATTTTTAAAGCTTGTTGCGTGAGATCAAGGAGTGCAAAATGAGTTTTTATTTGTTTGAAAATGAAGAGGGCAATCTCAATCCACATATGCACATGGGCCCAAGACAAACTATGGGTGCACTTGGACCTATACGAATATCTAAATAGCGAAAAAATAGAAAAAGCTACCAATTCATTTTTAGAGCTGTTGCGTGAGATTAAGGAATGAAAAATGGGGTTTTTAGAAAGAGTTTTAGGTGGAATTTCGGGAAGTTTTGGGGCCTAATTGTAATTTTGGAAAGTTAGGGGCTTAATTGTAATTTTGAGAAGTTTAGGGGGCTTAATTGTAATTTTGGGAAGTTTAGAGACTTAATTGTAATTTTTGGAAGTTTAGGGGGATAAATTGCAATTTTGGGAAGTTTAGGGGCTTAATTGTAATTTTGGGACAAAATGGGGTCTAAATTGCAATTTTGGAAGTTTGGGGTTCAAATTAGGAGAAGCTTGCATGGCTTGGAGGAGCTTGTGGCTCATGTGAACAAGTTTTTTTTAAATATTTTAGAGGTGCTTCCTAATCCACATATGCACATGGCCCAAGACAACTACGGCCATGCGCTTGGACCCATACGAATCTCTAAACGACGAGCAAATAGAAAAAGTTACTAGTTCATTTTTTTAAAGCTTGTTGCGTGAGATCAAGGAGTGCAAAATGAGTTTTTATTTGTTTGAAAATGAAGAGGGCAATCTCAATCCACATATGCACAGGGCCCAAGACAACTATGGGTGCACTTGGACCCATACGAATATCTAAATAGCGAACAGTAGAAAAAGCTACCAATTCATTTTTAGAGCTCGTTGCGTGAGATTAAGGAGTGCAAAATGGGTTTTTAGAAAGAGTTTTAGGTGGAATTTCGGGAAGTTTTTGGGCCTAATTGTAATTTTGGAAAGTTAGGGGCTTAATTGTAATTTTGAGAAGTTTAGGGGCTTAATTGTAATTTTGGGAAGTTTAGAGACTTAATTGTAATTTTTGGAAGTTTAGGGGATAAATTGCAATTTTGGGAAGTTTAGGGGCTTAATTGTAATTTTGGGACAAAATGGGGTCTAAATTGCAATTTTGGAAGTTTGGGGTTCAAATTAGGAGAAGCTTGCATGGCTTGGAGGAGCTTGTGGCTCATGTGAACAAGTTTTTTTTTAAATATTTTAGAGGTGCTTCCTAATCCACATACACATGGCCCAAGACAACTACGACCGCGCTTGGACCCATACGAATCTCTAAACAAATAACAATAGAAAAGTTACTAGTTCATTTTTAAAGCTTGTTGCGTGAGATCAAGGAGTGCAAAATGAGTTTTTATTTGTTTGAAAATGAAGAGGGCAATCTCAATCCACATATGCACAAAATTCCAAGACAACTATGGGTGCACTTGGACCCATACGAATATCTAAATAGCGAACAAGAAAAAGCTACCAATTCATTTTTAGAGCTCGTTCGTGAGATTAAGGAATGAAAAATGGGGTTTTTTAGAAAGAGTTTTAGGTGGAATTTCGGGAAGTTTTGGGGCCTAATTGTAATTTTGGAAAGTTAGGGGCTTAATTGTAATTTTGAGAAGTTTAGGGGGCTTAATTGTAATTTTGGGAAGTTTAGAGACTTAATTGTAATTTTTGGAAGTTTAGGGGGATAAATTGCAATTTTTGGGAAGTTTAGGGGCTTAATTGTAATTTTGGGACAAAATGGGGTCTAAATTGCAATTTTGGAAGTTTGGGGTTCAAATTAGGAGAAGCTTGCATGGCTTGGAGGAGCTTGTGGCTCATGTGAACAAGTTTTTTTTTTAAATATTTTTAGAGTGCTTCTAATCCACATATGCACATGGCCCAAGACAACTACTACCCTTGGACCCATACGAATCTCTAAACGGCAACAATAGAAAAAGTTACTAGTTCATTTTTAAAGCTTGTTGCGTGAGATCAAGGAGTGCAAAATGAGTTTTTATTTGTTTGAAAATGAAGAGGGCAATCTCAATCCACATATCACAGGGCCCAAGACAACTATGGGTGCACTTGGACCCATACGAATATCTAAATAGCGAAAAAAGAAAAAGCTACCAATTCATTTTTAGAGCTCGTTGCAGATTAAGGAATGAAAAATGGGGTTTTTTAGAAAGAGTTTTAGGTGGAATTTCGGGAAGTTTTGGGGCCTAATTGTAATTTTGGAAAGTTAGGGCTTAATTGTAATTTTGAGAAGTTTAGGGGCTTAATTGTAATTTTGGGAAGTTTAGAGACTTAATTGTAATTTTTGGAAGTTTAGGGGATAAATTGCAATTTTGGGAAGTTTAGGGGGCTTAATTGTAATTTTGGGACAAAATGGGGTCTAAATTGCAATTTTGGAAGTTTGGGTTCAAATTAGGAGAAGCTTGCATGGCTTGGAGGAGCTTGTGGCTCATGTGAACAAGTTTTTTTTTTAAATATTTTAGAGGTGCTTCCTAATCCACATATGCACATGGCCCAAGACAACTACGGCTGCGCTTGGACCATACGAATCTCTAAACAAATACAATAGAAAAAAGTTACTAGTTCATTTTTAAAGCTTGTTGCGTGAGATCAAGGAGTGCAAAAATGAGTTTTTATTTGTTTGAAAATGAAGAGGGCAATCTCAATCCACATATGCACGGCCCAAGACAACTATGGGTGCACTTGACCCATACGAATATCTAAATAGCGAACGAGAGAAAAAGCTACCAATTCATTTTTAGAGCTCGTTGCGTGAGATTAAGGAATGAAAAATGGGGTTTTTAGAAAGAGTTTTAGGTGGAATTTCGGGAAGTTTTGGGGCCTAATTGTAATTTTGGAAAGTTAGGGGCTTAATTGTAATTTTGAGAAGTTTAGGGGCTTAATTGTAATTTTGGGAAGTTTAGAGACTTAATTGTAATTTTTGGAAGTTTAGGGGGATAAATTGCAATTTTGGGAAGTTTAGGGGCTTAATTGTAATTTTGGGACAAAATGGGGTCTAAATTGCAATTTTGGAAGTTTGGGGTTCAAATTAGGAGAAGCTTGCATGGCTTGGAGGAGCTTGTGGCTCATGTGAACAAGTGTTTTTTTTAAATATTTTAGAGGTGCTTCCTAATCCACATATGCACATGGCCCAAGACAACTACGGCTGCGCTTGGACCCATACGAATCTCTAAACAGCGAACAATAGAAAAAGTTACTAGTTCATTTTTAAAGCTTGTTGCGTGAGATCAAGGAGTGCAAAATGAGTTTTTATTTGTTTGAAAATGAAGAGGGCAATCTCAATCCACATATGCACAGGGCCCAAGACAACTATGGGTGCACTTGGACCCATACGAATATCTAAATAGCGAACAAAGAGAAAAAGCTACCAATTCATTTTTAGAGCTCGTTGCGTGAGATTAAGGAATGAAAAATAGGTTTTTTAGAAAGAGTTTTAGGTGGAATTTCGGGAAGTTTTGGGGCCTAATTGTAATTTTGGAAAGTTAGGGGCTTAATTGTAATTTTGAGAAGTTTAGGGGGCTTAATTGTAATTTTGGGAAGTTTAGAGACTTAATTGTAATTTTTGGAAGTTTAGGGGGATAAATTGCAATTTTGGGAAGTTTAGGGGCTTAATTGTAATTTTGGGACAAAATGGGATCTAAATTGCAATTTTGGAAGTTTGGGGTTCAAATTAGGAGAAGCTTGCATGGCTTGGAGGAGCTTGTGGCTCATGTGAACAAGTTTTTTTTTTAAATATTTTAGAGGTGCTTCCTAATCCACATATGCACATGGCCCAAGACAACTACGGCTGCGCTTGGACCCATACGAATCTCTAAAACGACGAACAATAGAAAAAGTTACTAGTTCATTTTTAAAGCTTGTTGCGTGAGATCAAGGAGTGCAAAATGAGTTTTTATTTGTTTGAAAATGAAGAGGGCAATCTCAATCCACATATGCACATGGCCCAAGACAACTACGGCTGCGCTTGGACCCATACGAATCTCTAAACAGCGAACGAGAAAAAGCTACCAATTCATTTTTGAGCTCGTTGCGTGAGATTAAGGAATGAAAAATGGGTTTTTTAGAAAGAGTTTTAGGTGGAATTTCGGAAGTTTTGGGGCCTAATTGTAATTTTGGAAAGTTAGGGGCTTAATTGTAAGTTTGAGAAGTTTAGGGGGCTTAATTGTAATTTTGGGAAGTTTAGAGACTTAATTGTAATTTTTGAAGTTTAGGGGGATAAATTGCAATTTTGGGAAGTTTAGGGGCTTAATTGTAATTTTGGGACAAAATGGGGTCTAAATTGCAATTTTGGAAGTTTGGGGTTCAAATTAGGAGAAGCTTGCATGGCTTGGAGGAGCTTGTGGCTCATGTGAACAAGTTTTTTTAAATATTTTAGGTGCTTCCTAATCCACATATGCACATGGCCCAAGACAACTACGGCTGCGCTTTGGACCCATACGAATCTCTAAACAAATGAACAATAGAAAAAGTTACTAGTTCATTTTTAAAGCTTGTTGCGTGAGATCAAGGAATGCAAAATGAGTTTTTATTTGTTTGAAAATGAAGAGGGCAATCTCAATCCACATATGCACATTGGGCCCAAGACAACTATGGGTGCACTTGGACCCATACGAATATCTAAATAGCGAATTAGAAAAGCTACCAATTCATTTTAGAGCTCGTTGCGTGAGATTAAGGAATGAAAAATGGGGTTTTTTAGAAAGAGTTTTAGGTGGAATTTCGGGAAGTTTTGGGGCCTAATTGTAATTTTGGAAAGTTAGGGGCTTAATTGTAAGTTTGAGAAGTTTAGGGGGCTTAATTGTAATTTTGGGAAGTTTAGAGACTTAATTGTAATTTTTGGAAGTTTAGGGGGATAAATTGCAATTTTGGGAAGTTTAGGGGCTTAATTGTAATTTTGGGACAAAATGGGGTCTAAATTGCAATTTTGGAAGTTTGGGTTCAAATTAGGAGAAGCTTGCATGGCTTGGAGGAGCTTGTGGCTCATGTGAACAAGTTTTTTTTTTAAATATTTTAGAGGTGCTTCCTAATCCACATATGCACATGGCCCAAGACAACTACGGCTGGGACCCATACGGATCTCTAAACAAATAACAATAGAAAAAGTTACTAGTTCATTTTTAAAGCTTGTCTGCGTGAGATCAAGGAGTGCAAAATGAGTTTTTTTTGTTTGAAAATGAAGAGGGCAATCTCAATCCACATACCACGAGGCCCAAGACAACTATGGGTGCACTTGGACCCATACGAATATCTAAATAGCGAACAGTAGAAAAAGCTACCAATTCATTTTTAGAGCTCGTGAGATTAAGGAATGAAAAATGGGGTTTTTTAGAAAGAGTTTTAGGTGGAATTTCGGGAAGTTTTGGGGCCTAATTGTAATTTTGGAAAGTTAGGGGCTTAATTGTAATTTTGAGAAGTTTAGGGGCTTAATTGTAATTTTGGGAAGTTTAGAGACTTAATTGTAATTTTTGGAAGTTTAGGGGGATAAATTGCAATTTTGGGAAGTTTAGGGGCTTAATTGTAATTTTGGGACAAAATGGGGTCTAAATTGCAATTTTGGAAGTTTGTTCAAATTAGGAGAAGCTTGCATGGCTTGGAGGAGCTTGTGGCTCATGTGAACAAGTTTTTTTTTTAAATATTTTAAAGGTGCTTCCTAATCCACATATGCACATGGCCCAAGACAACTACGGTGCGCTTGACCCATACGAATCTCTAAACAAGAACAATAGAAAAAGTTACTAGTTCATTTTTAAAGCTTGTTGCAAGATCAAGGAGTGCAAAATGAGTTTTTATTTGTTTGAAAATGAAGAGGGCAATCTCAATCCACATATGCACAGGGCCCAAGACAACTATGGGTGCACTTGGACCCATACGAATATCTAAATAGCGAACAGTAGAAAAAGCTACCAATTCATTTTTAGAGCTCGTTGCGTGAGATTAAGGAATGAAAAATGGGGTTTTTTAGAAAGAGTTTTAGGTGGAATTTCGGGAAGTTTTGGGGCCTAATTGTAATTTTGGAAAGTTAGGGGCTTAATTGTAATTTTGAGAAGTTTAGGGGGCTTAATTGTAATTTTGGGAAGTTTAGAGACTTAATTGTAATTTTTGGAAGTTTAGGGGGATAAATTGCAATTTTGGGAAGTTTAGGGGCTTAATTGTAATTTTGGGACAAAATGGGATCTAAATTGCAATTTTGGAAGTTTGGGGTTCAAATTAGGAGAAGCTTGCATGGCTTGGAGGAGCTTGTGGCTTTAGAGGTGCTTCCTAATCCACATATGCACATGGCCCAAGACAACTACGGCTGCGCTTGGACCCATACGAATCTCTAAACAGCGAACAATAGAAAAAGTTACTAGTTCATTTTTAAAGCTTGTTGTGTGAGATCAAGGAGTGCAAAATGAGTTTTTATTTGTTTGAAAATGAAGAGGGCAATCTCAATCCACATATGCACAGGGACCAAGACAACTATGACTGCACTTGGACCCATACGAATATCTAAATAGCGAACAGTAGAAAAAGCTACCAATTCATTTTTAGAGCTCGTTGCGTGAGATTAAGGAATGAAAAATGGGTTGTTTAGAAAGAGTTTTAGGTGGAATTTCGGGAAGTTTTGGGGCCTAATTGTAATTTTGGAAAGTTAGGGGCTTAATTGTAATTTTGAGAAGTTTAGGGGGCTTAATTGTAATTTTGGAAAGTTTAGAGACTTAATTGTAATTTTTGGAAGTTTAGGGGGATAAATTGCAATTTTGGAAAGTTTAGGGGCTTAATTGTAATTTTGGGACAAAATGGGATTTAAATTGCAATTTTGGAAGTTTGGGGTTCAAATTAGGAGAAGCTTGCATGGCTTGGAGGAGCTTGTGGCTCATGTGGCTTGGAAGATGGCTTGGTTGCTTCTGTGGCTTGAAACGGCTTGGAGGCTGAAGGGCTTACGTGGCTCGCCTAGGCTCGGTGGCTCACTTGGTGTGCATGCTGAGAATTGTCTTTAAAAAGGGAATTTGGCCTCCAGCAGGTTTGAACCCGCGTCCCGTAGGTGACGAGCATTGCATTCGACCACTAGGCTGAGCTCTTTGGTTGAGATTTAAAATTCTTCGATTAAATTTAACCCATCCTTGAACTTAACCCACTGTTGCTTCACGTTGAATAATGCATAAGGCATGCATCAAACGTAACTTCGTCAAGGCTGAATTAAGATCATTAAGTTGACGATTATGCGGGGCTTTCCACCAAGTCTGCTTAATACCTTCTCCCTTTATCACTTCCACTGATCAATCGTTTACTCCAATATCTTTTGATAAGTTGGCCATGCATTTGGTGTATGCTTTCCCAAAGGAAGTTGGTTTATGACGGGCTGATTCTGTCTTGATCAACTAATGAATATCTGAATGAGATAAAACCCAATGCATGCAGCGCCTAAGGCAACCTCAAGGCCGTGAATGCAAAACTAATGGGAATCAAGAGTGAACATGCTGGTTTGCAACCTCTAGGGCCTCTTCTAAGCATTGTACCAGATGAGGCAACTCTCATACCTATATCACACTCTGAGATAGTGGCATTCAAACATTCGCAAGTATTTGAATAATCAGCTCCCACAGTGTTTTGACTTCATGATGGTTACCCCTTACAAGTTTCTGTTGGGATGCTCTTGAGATTGAACCCAAGTATGCGTCCATGTGGAAGAGCCAAGGTAGTGCAGACTCATTAACGGATTCAGATCGGTCAAGCCCGATGATCAAGAGCCATTTCCAAATATAACTGTTAGTTATTCCTTCCAAGTGAGGTGCCATCCTTGAGTTGCTATGGCCAAATTAGAGAGTGTTCTAACAGGGGACTCATCCAAGTGGGGTGACAGTAGCCAAAGAAGTCAAACTTGGAGCAATGTCACTCATTTTGATAACCAAATATCCTTGCAAACTCTCACTATACCTGAACCAGCCCTTCACCAACTGTACAACTTACTATAGGTGGCTAAAAGTCTATACAAGACCTGCTCCAAAGACGTGTTTCTCCATGGGCTATAACTTTCATCTGCAATACTAGGCATATCGCTTTATCTACATGCATCATTTGTAGAGCATGTTGCACCCAGAATTGAAGGTCAGTGACTTAAGGTCAATGACCAAAATCGCTATTACTTTTGGCTGTGGTTGCTTCCAAGGTAATAAAAAATACACACATCACAGCATTGCTATCAGCTTACACTATGGATCATTGGGTGAAATTGTATATAACAACAATTACGAACAGAGTTAAAGCAATGAATCAGATGATTGCACGCATGGTGATCTTGATTTAATTTTTTTTTTAGCACAAAACTCTACTCCTTAATCAAAGACATGACTGCATGGATCGGTCATTACAGGATCAAGAATCACTTTCATTCAAGCAACAACATATGAGAATAATCAAATGTTAAACGATGTACCTGGACGTTTTCCCGAGTCTCCTTGTTTTCAAGAACCAGTATCTTTCTGCCTCCGATCCTCTCAAATTTGCAGAATTTTCTTATTTTGAAGGAGGATCTTCAAGCTCTTTTCCAAGGACCCGGCGCTGTGACGTGCAGAGAAAACCTTCTCTTCAGAATCCTCCCCTCATTTTCTTTTTTACCTCTCTACGTCCCTGTTCTTTTCTGAAAAAAAAAACCTCCTTTCTTCTTTCGTCTAGCTTGGTGCTAAAAGTCTACAGGAGTGCTGGAGCTCCATCCCTAGGGTCGCTCCCCCTCTCCCATCCTACAGGAGGTCGGGGTACAGTTCGTAATGGCTCCCTCAAGTCCTGGGAATTGGTGTGCACTTCTTGTGATCAGCATACGCAAGCTTGGACCATTGGAGCGGAGCAAAAATCCCTCCCTAGCTCTGAACGCCAAGAATGATATCTCCCCTTTTTCAATCTCGTTGTTTTTTCTCTTCTCCCCCTTAATTCTGTTCCCAGACTTCATTTTTGCCCAGACCTCTCTTTTTCTTGAGTCAAGCCATGAGGAGTTTTCTCTTTTTCTCCACTGTGCCCGTAGTAAAGGAATTTAATCCCCCGCTCCTCCTTTGATCTCCTCCCCTCTTCCCAAAGAAGGATTCTCACACACCCCCGAGAAGAGGACGAAAAACTGGGGCCAAGTTGTAGGAGAGTCTTCAAAAGAGGACCTCCCCCCTACTGCCTCTGTATGCCTTTTCTTCTTCTTCTTTTTTTTGTTTTTTTTTCCTTTCTCTGTTTTTGTTATTTTTAGTTATTTCTGTTACTTCTTTTTTCTGTTTTTCGAAATTTAGTTTTTGTTTTTTATTTAATTTCAGCTTTGTTTTTATTTTTGTTAATTAAATTTCGTCTTCATTACTTATATATATATATATATATATATATATATATATATATATATATATATATATATATTTTGATTTTCAAAATTCTTTATTTTGTTTTAATTTCATATTTTATTTCCAAATTTAAATTCTTTTCTCTTTTTTTTTATTCTTTTCCAAAAAATCTATTTTATTTTTAGTTTCTTCTTTTATTTATTATTATTTTTTATTATCTTTCAGATTTTCATTTTCACTTTTTATTTTTTGATTACTTTTGTATTCTTTTAATTTTTCTATTTTCTTGTTTTTATTATTATTATTTTATTTTATTTTATTTTTATTTTGTATTTTTTATTATATTATATTTTATTTTTATTCTTCTTTTTTTTTATTTTTTTTTAGATTTTATTTATTTCATTTTTATCAATCTTTTTCTTTATTTGTTTTTATTTGGTTGTTTTCCATTTATTTTTCCTATTTTTCTACTTATCTATTTTATGTTTCTTCCTTGTTTATCTGTTTTCTGTTTCCTTTCTTTTTGTTGTTTTCTATTTATTTAATTATTATTTATTGATTTACTTATTAATTAATTTCAAAATGGGGGCTCGGATATAAATGGATGTTTACATGCATGACTTATACCCAAAAAACTAGTTTATAACCACATGCGTATGTAATTAGTATATAAACTAAAAAGTATATAACTTATACATACCTATACTTGTTATATTTCCAAGATACTTCACTTTTTCTATCCAACTACTGAAAAAAAGTTTCTTATAAAGACTCAACCAAGTTTTGTTCATGTAGTTAAGGAAAATAGGAAATTATGAACAAATCTCCTCCAATATACTCAAATAGTTTTCATATTCATCCTCGGTATGAGAATCCATAACACAAGACCGTGCATCCATTATGTGATTCCAATTATCTCTCAGAGATACTAGAACTTGCATTTAGCCTTGATATTCTTAGAAATATAAAATTGACATTGGAAAAATTAATTGAACAACATTTATCAAAGCAATGTCTCTATTTGTGACAACCACTTAAGGTATTGATTAAATTTTAGAAAAAACATCCTTTTAACTTTATCAACGCTTATAAAATTATTTGCTCTCTCTGACTCCAGATAAGTAAAACCTATAAAAAATGTTGATTCTGTTAATGCTATTCCAACAATCTCCAGTAACACAAATTGATACTTGTTAATTTTGTATATGGTATCAATTACTAGCATAATGTGGAATGTATTTAATAATTTAATTGCATTTGAATGTGAGCCAAAATATGTCTAGCACAACATTAGACATTTCAACCCTTTTATGTCATTCATATATTTATCATCTTCCATTAATTTCATCAAATATTGGAGTTTGGTTTTACAACCTTCTTTTTCTTTGTGATAAGCTTGGCAAGCTTTATACACCTACTTGATTGTAGCCACATTATGCTAGTCATGATCTTTTAATGTTAAAAAACTATTTTTTTGGTTTAACCATAATTTTTTGTTATATCATCAAGTAATTACTTCTCCTCACCACTTAATTGACCTACATATGCTTGATCCTCTAATGTTTCGATTACATCATGATTGGGAAACCCATATGCAATATTAAGCTTCCAACCTTTTCTATTTATCATATTTTTTAATACCAGTTACCTTATGGGATCATTCATTCTTGTATTCTCTATAACTTACACTCTTTTCAAATCCAATATTAACATTGTTTTTCACATTAAACCTCTTGCGTCTAACCTATAAATAAAAACAAAAAAATCACTCTCTACCAACAACTTGAGTCTAATTTTTATATTATCTTGAGAAGAAAATAACTTAGCATTAAACAAGCAAAAAATAAAATGTATAGTTGTAACAATTATTCAACTCAAATTTGAAATTTAACATGCAATTATCATGTTAATCATAAATGTATTACTATAATATACAATATTCTTTACTAGTAAAACTTCAATTATATGTATATTTAAACCATCCTAAAATAAAATCACAAAATAGTCACTTATAAGTAATAGTCAAATTCCAACTAATACAATTCAGTTATAAAAAAAATTCCTTACTTCTTCATCATGTTGTCTTACTATACACATGTCCATTTCATTAGAAACATAGTTAAACCAAGGTAACAAATCTTCAATATTCTTATCTAAATAAACAACATCACAAATAGTTAACAGTAAAACCTAATATCCAATTCCAATGAATTCTAGAATTATGATTCTATAAGTTAAAGAATATACTTCCAAAATTATAATTCTCAAAGTCATTTGTTTAATCTTTTAAGAATTATCATTTATTTTTCTAAATTTAAATTTCAAAACTTAAAAACACATTCCTAAATTTTGATTCTGGAACATATTCTCAAAATATATGTTTCAAAATTAAGATTCTCAAATCATGCTCTAATAAATAGAACACTCACTTGTGATGACCCTTTTTAGAAAAATTCTTCATTTAACAATAATAAACTATGATAAAATAAAAACTATACTAAATGTAGTATTTATGTTTTTCTAAGAGCACAAACAAATAGAAAAACAAAGACAAACCAAGTCGCAAATAATAACTACACCAAACTAGTAGAAAGAAAATTCAATAATACATATATGTGCAATAATGATTTTAGAATTTGCATATGAAGTAGTGTATTTTTTAATTTTCACATAGGGGAGTCCAAAAAGTAAAATGGATGGACATAAAAAGAAATTTCTATAATGTTAACATGACCTTAGGGCCAATATGAGAAGTTGGTACAATAATGTTGAAGAAATTTTGATCCTTGGGATACATACATGAGTTTTGAACAATATATAGGCCTAAAATAACTTAAATAGTTACTAGTAAATCAAATAGAATCTGGTTGAGTTAATACAAATGGGTATGGTAAGATATATTTTTATTTTTAAATTTGAAATATTTAATATGGTAACATATTTTTGTAGCCTCAGTCCCATAACTGTTGTTTAATTGGAATTTCGTCCCAAAAGTTCTTTATGCTTATCATGTGAGATGATTAGGTAAGGTAGGATTAAATCTTTTAAATCCCTTTTTTTCCTTATGAATGATTATATGTTTTCATTATGAATGATTGCATGTTTCTTTATTTAATTGTGTTATCTTATCGCACTTAATTAATTAATAGAAATTAGTTACTCTTGTTAATTTCTAAGTTGGTTGAGGAGTAGGTGATTGTACCATTTCCCAATTGGCGAAACTATATGATAACAGAGTTTAAGGGTTTTGAAGGATCAATAGGAATCCTAGACTTCTAACCGGTTATTAACTTAACAAATTTGAATATGCTTTATACTTCTCTTATTTATTTACCTTATGATAATTGAATGTAGTACTTAAGGGATATATTACTACAATTGAATGATCATCAAATAGTAATAACATTAGAATGTGTAGTTAGTAATTGATGCTTAAATTAGTCATACATAAATTCAGGGTTGAAAATAGGTGATATGATTCACCCTACGCAAATGAATAAGAATGTGGAAACGATAATGGAACGTCTTGAGAAACAGGATAAGATAAGATAAGGTAATATTAGGATAAGATAAGATAAGATAAGATGGGATAAGATAAGATAAGATAGGATAAGATAAGATGAGATAAGATAGGATAAGATAGGATAAGATAAGATGAGATAAGATAGGATAAGATGTGATAAGATAGGTAAGGTGAGATAAGATAAAGTAACCCGACACAAACCACGACCTGCTGGAGAGCATCAAAGTTATCAAGAGCTCACACAGAAATGAAAAACTCTCAAAGAGAAAATATGATTATTCCTCAAAATCTATCTCTACACTGAGTCCCTAACTCCTAGATAACAAATTAACCTATGTTGGAATTGGGCTTGGTTCCACGTACTCTTTTTCTTGAACTTCCTTGATGAGACCTTCAAGTGCTTGTTCCATACGTTTGTCCTATTTCTCGTCACAGGACCTTCCGTTCCTTGTAGATAATCTTTTAGATGATCTCTTATCGCGGTGCCCATGCTCACATCATTCCCTCCTTCTCCAAGAGGATTCATCCTCGAATCTTGAAGGTCATCTGTATTAAAGAAGGATAAATCAGAAACATTTAAAGTGGCACTCACATTACCATAGCTACTTGGAAGGTTAATTTTATAGGCATTATTGTTGATCCTTTCAGTCACTTGAAATGGACCATCTCCTCTAGGATGTAATTTGGAACTTCTTTGACTTAGAAACCGCTACTCTCGCAAGTGAACCCACACCCAACCACCAGGGTCAAAGACCACCTTGGTGCATCTTATGTTTGCTTGCCGAGCATAATGTTTATTCTTCTTCTCAATATTATCGTGAACCTTGGCAAGTAATTTCTGCACAAATTTAGCCTTTTGGTTTCCATCCAAATTAAAAGAGTCATCAGTATGAAATGGTAAAACATCTAAAGGTGATAAAGGATTAAATCTATAGACAATCTCAAAATGTGAAAAGGAAGTAGATGTGTGAATAATCCTATTATATGCAAATTCGACATGAGGCAAACAATTCTCCCAATCTTTTAAATTCTTTTGAATTATAGTACGTAATAAGGTGCCTAAAGTTCTATTCACTACTTTAGTTTGTCCATTTGTTTGTGGATGAGCCATAGTAGAGAATAAAAATTTAGTGTCCAACTTACCCCACAAGGTTCTCCAAAAGTGACTAAGAAATTTAACATCTCGATCACTTACAATAGTTTTAGGTAGCCATGTAAACGTATAATCTCTTTGAAAAATAAATCAGCAATATGAGTGATATCATTAGTTTTAGAACAAGTAATAAAATGTGCCATTTTGTTAAACCTCTCTACAACAACATAATTACTATCTTTTCCTTTTGAGGTCCTAGGTAGCCCCAGTACAAAATCCACAGAAATATCAGTCCAGGGATATTTAGGAATAGGTAAGGGTGTATACAAGCCATGATGCATTACCTTAGATTTTGCTTGTAAGAAATTAATACATTTTTCACTAATAATTTTAACATCATGCTTCATTTTTTGCTAAAAAAAATGTTCATGTAAAATATCATAAGATTTTTGAATACCAAAATGTCCAATTAATCCTCTCCCATAAGTCTCTCTAATAAACATTCCCCTTATGCTACACTTAGATACACATAATTTAATTTTCTTAAATAAATACCCGTCTTGTCTAAAATAGTCATCAAACCTATTGTTAGAACATGTTTTCCACAATTGTCCAAATTCAATATCATTTGCATATATGGTTTTTAGTAATTCAAATCCAAGTAATTGGGTTTGTAAAGTCATAGGTAATACATACCTTTGTGACAACGCATCCACTACAATGTTTTCCTTTCCTTTTTTATACTTGATAACATAAGGAAACATCTCATTAAATTCTAGTCACTTATTATGGCTTTTGTTGAGCTTACCTTGAGACTTTAAAAACTTCAAGCTGAGTTGATCAGAATGAATGACAAATTCCCTCGACCAAAGGTAATGTTGCCAAATTTGTAAGGCGCTCACCAAGGCATAAAGCTCCTTGTCATAGGTTGGATATTTAAGCATCGTTCCACTAAGTTTCTCACTAAAATATGTCATAGGTTTGGAATCCTGCATTAAAACAACTCTTATACTCACTCTAGAGGCATCACATCCAATCTTAAAAACTTTATCAAAATTAGGTAAATTTACCACAAGGTCATTAGTTAACTTATCCTTTAGCAAATTACAAGCTTGTTCATGTTTCTTATCCTATTTAAAATTAACATTCTTTTTAACAAGTTCATTTGAAGGGGTAGTTATAGAACTAAAATCTTGTACAAACCTCCCATAAAAACTTGCTAAACCATGGAAGTTTCTTCCTTCATTAGCATTTGTAGGCATGGGCCATCCTCTAGTTTCATTAACCTTTTCTTCATCAACACTAACTCCCGTAATCTTGTTGATGACTCTACAGTCCATGCACATGCGCCATGTTCCATCCTTATTTGGTACTAAGATAACATGAACTGTACGTGGGCTAAGACTTTTCCTCACAAAGCCTTTCTGCATCAACTCCTCTACTTGTCTTTGAATCTCCTTGGCCTCTTCAGGGACATTTCTATAGGCTGGTCGGTTTGGAATCATAGCACCATAGATAAAATCACTTTGGTGTTTAATGCCTTTTATAGGAAGCAAACTTTTGGTGGTTCTCTAGGAAATACATCATCAAATTTCTATAACAAAGATTCAACTACACTATGAAAAGAAGAGTTATGATTGTTAGTAAGATAAATATCCTTATACACGAGTACAAGAACTTATTCCTTTGCCCTCAAAACACTCTCGACCTCCCTTTTGTGAGCAAATACAGAAACTTTTTTTTTTGTTTCTTTTCACTCTCATTCTTTTTTTGACTTTCTACTTTTTCTTCACTCTTAATTTTATCTCTTTTTTTTTTTCTTTCTTGATTTTCTAATTCTTTCTCATTCTCTTTTTAACTTTCTACTTTTTCTTCACTCTTAATTTTATCTCTCTTTTCTCTTTCTTGATTTTTTAATTCTTTTTCTCTCATTTTACATTCTTTTGAATTTTCCATTTAATCAGAATAAGCCTCCTTTAGTTTAGGATCTTCCCTCTCATTTGACCAATTAAACTTCGATGATGAACTAGAAGCATATTTGTGATATTTGCGAGTGCTCCTAGATTTGAGTTGTCTTTCCACCTGAATAGCTTTATGAAGTAATTCATCCATCTCCACATAATGTTGTTACTCCACCACATCAACTATCTCTCTTTTTAGCCCTCCAATAAATCTTGCCATAGTGATTTCTCTGTCCTCCTCCACGTTGGCTTTTATCATAGCAATTTTCATCTCTTTGTAATAATCTTCAACACCCATGGCGCCTTAAGTAAGACTTTGTAGTTGTTTTCGGTGCAAGTCCCTATGATATTGACTTGGCACAAATTTTCTTCTCATGGCTACTTTCATCTCTTCCCATGTTCTGATAGGTCTCTCTCCATACCTCCTCTTATTAAGGACAAACTGATCCCACCAAATATTGGCATAATCGATAAAAGAAAAACTGGCTAGTCTTACCTTTTTCTCCTCCGAGTAATTGTGACAATCAAACACATGCTCCACTTTTCTCTCCCACTCTAGATAAGTTTTAGGCCATTTTTTCCTTGGAATGGTGGAAGGGATAATTTAATACTCCCCAAGTTGTTATCACTTTCTTCTCGATATCGTCTTCTTTCTCTGAAACATCCACTGTCTTTGAGGACTACTTCTACGAGACACCCGAGGACTCCTTCTTGAACAACCCTCCATATCCTCCAACCTCCTGTTCAATTGTTGGAATTGATCTTGAACTGATTTTATGAATATTTTTAGATCCATTTCATTTTGATGGAGTTCTCTACTCATGTTGGCAATGTTGCAAATTGAACAAAATAAATAAATTAGAATAATAAAACGTCATCAATCACTCCCTTAGTGTTTACCCTCAATATTGATGCTCTTCACTTATGTTTACACACGAATTGGCTTTTTCTATAATGCTATAACCAACTCTTGTCTTTTACCTCTTGATTCTCCTTAATTTTCCCACAGATAACGAAAGAGTCACGGATACACAAGATGAATAGGGTAAGGAATATTGGTCAAAGAAATAAGAAATTAAAAAAAATTATATTGAATGAAGACTGATTTTTTTTATCAATAGTCTTAAATTTCTTTTTTTTTTAATTTCTATCACAAATTTATTTTTTGAATTTCTATCACAATTTTTTTTGTTTCTTTTTTTTGAATTTTTTTATCACAATTCCTTTTTTTTTTTGGAATATTTGGTAGATAGCAACTTTAACACGAGAAAAATAAAACAAAGGGTAGATGACACCTGATTCCAAGAGTTGAAACTCTGATGCTAAATGATATGATTCATCCTACGCGAATGAATAGAAATACAAAAACGATAATGGAACGTTTTGAGAATCAGGATAAGATAAGATAAGATAAGATAAGGTAAGATTAGGATAATATGAGATAAGATAAGGTAAGATAAAATAGGATAAGATAAGATGAGATAAGATAAGATAAGGTAAGATGAGATAAGATAGGATAAAATGTGATAAGATAGGTAAGGTAAGATAAGGTGAGATAAGATGCTCAAGAGGGACGTGACCCTTACCGCGACTTGCCAGAAGAACCAACGTTGTCAAAGGTAGTTCTTTGCCCAAGAACTAAGGGAATCAACTCATACATAGATGAAAAACTCTCAAAGAAAAAATATAATTATTCGTCAAAATCTGTCTCTACACTGATTCCTTAACTCCTATTATATAGCTAACCTACTCTAGTAGAAAGATAACAAATTAGAAATCATAATTAGATTGCAATTTGAATTGCAACTGATTTAAAACAACTAACTTCTAGATAAATATCAAATCCTAATGTAATCTATAGGAAATCATAAATCTTATCACTTAAGATCTTCAATGATATGACTACATAAATTAACCCATGTTAGAATTAGGCTTGGATCCACGTAGTCTTTTTCTTGAACTTCCTTGATGAGACCTTAAAGTGCTTGTTACATACATTTGGTCCTATTTCTCTTTCTAGGACCTTCCATTCCTTGTAGATAATATTTTAGATGATCTCTTTTACTTGTTGTGGTGCCCACGTTCACATCAACAGGTAAAGTCATAAAAGGATCGAAGGTCCCATGCTTATCCATAAATTCACACTAATGCCATCTTGTTTTGTGTTTTCTGTTGACTTACTTCCAAACTCTCATTTATTACACTTGCAACAAAACTCATTTATTGAGAGCTCAAAAGTTAGAAGTTAAATTTTTTCCATAAATTATTGGCATATTCTCTGTGATATTGACGTTGGAGGTCTACAATACCCTTTTCGACATCGACCGATACACTTGCCCGTGGATAAAACTTGACATATGATTTTTATACTCATTTTTTGCATGCATCATAACAGAACTTGGATAGCAACCAGAATTATTTTTCACTAACTAAAATAGAAGAAGTAAGATTTCATAGCAAAAATTATTAATAAAGCTCATACAACAATATAATATGCTAATAGCAGAATTTGGAAAATAAAAAAAATTTAATTAAAAATATTAAAAATAGAAAATTATATTTATAATTATAATAAAATCATGAATAAAAATAAAATAATGATAAAAATAAATGATAGTAGAATTTAAACAAAATTCTTATACAACAAATGAAAACTAAAATAGGAGTTCTTAGTAGTAACAAATTTCTTAATAGACCTAAACAATAGTAAAACATGGTGACAATATAACTTGGATAGCAAAAAGAATGAATTTTAAATTCATATGATAGAAAGCTTATATAGTAATAGAATCACTAGTAAGATTCATACAATAGTAAATTAATATGTTAGTCATACTTAGATTGTTAACAAAATAAATATAAAAGAAATTTGAGTAGGAAAGTTCCGTGGATGTAAAAGTATATAATTACCAAAAATAATAATAACATTTTAGGCTTATATAAGTTCCTTCCTTGAAATTAAACCTCTTAAGCTTTCTAACAAGTCAAAGATCACTCAAATCCAAAACTTCTGGTCCAAATATGAGTTGTCAAAGTTGACCAATTTCAAATTAGAATGTAGGAGAAACTAGATTTAAGTTTAAGGTTTTACCAAAATACACTAAACCTCTTAAACTTTGTAATTAGCAAAAGATCACTAAAATCCAAAAGTTTTATCCCTAGATGTAAGCAAGCAAAGGACTGGTTTCAAATCAAAATATTGGAAACACCAGATTTGGTTTTATATGCACTTTGAGAAATGCCTATTTTCTAAAATTATGTAACTTTTTAGTTTTAAACTACATCCTGTTACCTTTCAAACCCTCTAATTTTATTGAAAAGGTATTTTTCTAGCTTTTGATTATGAACAATTTTTTAATTTTAATGATAATTCTTTCATATAAATATAAATGCATAGGTCATGCATGCTAGTAAGAATTATATTAAAGAGACTTGATTTTCTTTGAGTGTACATGTTTGTGATGCTAATTACAATTGAGTGCTTTTAAGCCCACAAGTGTTACTATGTTAAAATTTTTAAATGGTGTGTGGGCTCACCTCTAAGTCTATCACAAATACTAGTTCATAGAACATCCTATGGCCTAGAGGGTAGGTAGAGGTTTCTTCATATTGGTATGTTATAGTAGTTCACTTTTCCCTTGCAAATTGTTTTATTGTTTATTTAGTTTCATGTGAATATGGATTTTGTAATTGAATTTATTTCATTTTCTTCTTAAACTTTTATATTTTTAGTGTGGTGATCCTTCTAATTCATTCTATTTATAGAAATTAGGAAACTGAGAAGTATTTCTCAAATATGGTTTCCTTTTAGGCATTACTGGCAAAAATTGACAGGCCAATAGGAATAATCTATTTCCAATTAGAAAACAATAACAATGATATTCTTAACTCATGGGCAAAAAACTTGGAGAAACTTCTTAATTTGTTACATAAGGAAACTAGGGTCCTTAAAGCTGCTTTAAGGTTTAATATGGTCTTAAGGTTTAATATGGTCCATATCAGTAATTATAATCATAGGGAAGGTTTTTTTTTTCTTTTCCTTTTTCTCCTCTCGATTACTCACCTTTTTTATTTTATTATTTCCATTATTTTAAGGGAGAGTTGGAGACAAGGGAAGGGAAGTCTAGATTATGAAAAATAGTAGAATTGTAACCATTCACTCGAAGTATTTCCTTCCAGTAATTTTAGGGGAACTATTTTGTATAAAACGTGAATATAAAACTCTTGTTAAGTTTTATCTACGGACAAGTATATTTTTCAGTATAGAAAGATAGTATTTTAGACCCTCAGCATCGATCCCTTAGGGACTAGTCTAGCAATCAATATATGAAATCTAAATTATAATTTTTGAGCTCACCAAAAAAGTTGTTCAGAAAAGTAGTTAAAGAGAGGTTATTATGAAAGCAGTAAAATGGAAAACGATAGAAACAAGATTTCTATTATGGAAAATAAAAGAAGATGTGTATGTTATGGAAAGTTTATAAGGCTTTGGTTCCCCTTATGACTTTACTTTTTTTCACCCTCGGTTCCCCCTTATTCAATTGTTAACCACCTATAGTTATTCTACTACTACTCCTTGATTCGGCAGTAGTAGTAATCTCCCTTCTACCTATTACCCTTGTTGATCGAGAAAAATAGATAAATAAAATAGGCATGATCTTTAAGAGGATATTAAATACATGTTAGGAAATTAATTGGTTAGAAACCTATATTCTCAATTGATTCTCCAAGACTCTTAGGCTCGGTTATCCTATAGTTTCTTTAATTGGGTATGGTATGATCTCCTTCACCCAACCAACTTATAGATAATAAAATTGGAAAGTTCCTATTAATGAATAACGCATAATAGAATAACACATTGTAATGAAGACATCATTTAGAAAAGGGGAAAATAATTTTCAAACAATACACATCACAAAAAGTTTCCCAAGGCCAATAAAGGGAGAAATTAGTTATTCATGAAGAAAACAAACAGCTTGTAAATATCAATGAAAAAAATATATTACATAAATACAAAACCAATACTGCTAACAAAGCTGGCAACTACTCTGATTTTGCACCACACAAGGATTACTCCTACCAGTATCCTATGGAAGGATGGAGAAGGAAGAACCAAAAATGGGGAGGCTAGAAATGAAAGATGGGGGAAAGGAAGGGCTATCCCCAAAGAGAGGGATGTTGTTTCTTATGGAGATGTGTTGTGGATTTAGAAGCCATGTGTGGTTTTTTGAGAAGTGTGGGAGAGCCTCTTTTTTATAAATGAAAAATTAGGATTTTCAGCATCATAGACCGGGTCTGCTCCAACTTCCTTGCAGTCGTTGAGACTGTTCTATCTCTTCGCAGCATGTAGGGACGGTTGTGACACCTTTGCATCATTAGAGTTGACTAGGATTCCATCATACATCATTAGAGCTGATGTGGCATTGCTTACTGGTCCCGTCAAATGCCTGCATGATCGTGTTAAGTCAGCACGATCATGCTATGTCACATCGACACGATCATGCTGGTCTGCTAGGGACATTTTTATCTTTTTTTGTGCTCTTGTTATTTTATATCCATTTCCCTCTCTTTTTGGCTCAAAATTTTTCTATTTTCAGATTCTTTACTTGCTTGATCATTTGTGCAAAAACAAGGATTATTACGTGTAATTACAAGTGAAATTATGTTCAATCATGTAGTAATTATGCCTAAAACTCATAGATAAAGTGATAGAATGATAGTTTATTAGGAATATCAATATTAATGCAATTTTGTATTAAAGTTAGCTTTTCTAAAACCAAATGAGTTGGTAAGGAATTTCTTTAAATAATGATCATTTTTCTTATATTTTTTCATTCACCCGTTCAAGGTACAATGGAAATATATTGTAGTATTGAAAGTAGAATTATTATTGACTTTTAGCAAGATCCTGAATGATCTTGATTGTAGTACTGGGTGGAAATTGACCAATGGAGTGGTTATTTTTCCTTCCATGAAATGTTGACCTGCCTTGCAGCTTGTCTTATATGTACCTTTCATACAAGGAATTGTAAATCAAACCATACTGAATTTACTTTCCAACTTAAAAACCTATAATATCCAAATCTAGCTAACAATAATTTTAGTGGTTTCATTCCTTTTTTAAAAATAAAGGCCAAGATTTTATGTATGGTAAAAAGTTTAAGATTTTAAGATTTTGATATGCTTTTAAGTATAAATGTGTCTCAATTGTTAATATGTTATTTTCTCCTGTTTAATGATTTTAAGGTGTATAACTTTATTACACAAGCAATGATGTTGATAAGCCTTAAAAATCTAGTTTGTTTGATGGGTTTTTGTTTGCTTGAAGAATGGTGTTTATATGCTTTCTGATCATTCTTGTTGTTAAAACTAAGATGGTTAAGAACAAATTAAGATCATTGACAATACCAATTTATTTTGATAATTAAAAATATTTTATATCTTTAATGATTTATTTGTACTAATTGTGCATTGAAATTTTTAGTAAGACTTTCTATTCATTTAATAAATATAATGTTTAAAGAGATTGTTCAAACATCGTTTCAAATCAATAAATAATAAAGAATGTCTCAAGGGTTTGCTACCTAAAAGGTTAGTTTGCTATATGGCATCTAAAGAGTGTTGCAGTCATTCATCCCTATATTTAGACTTATTTTGACCTATGAAAATACAAATATCACCTAAAAAGTATTTGAAAAAAAATGTTTAGATAAAAGTTCAACTAGTATAACAATAAGGTGAAAGTTTTTGTTGGAACACTGTATAAAACGTATTATTGTGATGTTGTATACAAACTTTAAAACTTTACAAAGGGAACAATATCAACGATCAAGAACTACTAGAAAAATGGTTTTTTTCAAAGGGTAGTTGGAGGCGGTTAACATAAAATCGCCGTCATAGGAACCAAAAGGTGGTTGGGATGGAAGATATAATGTCTACCAAAGAATATGTGATTTTATGGTGTTTCGATGAGTTTGTAGAGGCGGTGTTTTAAATGCCACATAAGTGGGTTAAAAATTTACATTTTACTTTTCCATCCATTTCCCCTCTTAGTGCTTGTTGCATTGTTTCTCTGGTGTCTCTTCTTTAATCCTAGCTCTCACTTTTTGACCCTAATACCAAAGGAATTGTCTCGTCATGTTAAAGACCACACCCAACATGGCATTGAATAAGCAAGCTTCATATCATAGTTGGTGGGTAGCAATCCCCTTTCTATAATTGTTTAAGGTATTACTCTTCGTCGGCTTTTGATTTCACACACATGGCATCAATTGCATCACATTCTCAAGCTTGATGAATACATCCTCATGCCAATTGCATAAATTATCTAATTATACAATATTTATTTTTGCCTATGCTTCTCTCAATATTTTTATTTGTTATTAGTCTCACTTCTTAACTTACTATAATAATAACAATTCTCATATTATATTTTTATTTTATTTTTTATGTTTATAATTGTTTATAATTTAAAGTGATATATCACAATGTAGATTTGTAGCATATTCAGATTCCAAAGTGATGGCATATATTCTCTTGAAATTGACTAGACCATCCTATATTAGAAGCACAGTCTAAGACTCTATTTGTGTGAAAATTTGTCTTATTATTTTGATTAAGCTTCCTATAATCCTTTGTACATTTGATTCGTCCACCAAATTTTAGCATATATATTTTGAAAATTCTCTTAATTGTTCATTGTAATTTCACCTATAAATACTTATCAAGATTAGAAAGAGATTTACCCTATTGTACCATGCATCAAAGGTTGAACACATAAATAAGCAACATGTGCATCATGCATGTGCATCATGGACTCTACTTCTTTTTCCACATAGTTATTATTCAATCTATAATCTATTAAATCGTTTATTTTTTTCTACTAATGCATGGTATTACCCTACAATATTCAAGGCCAAGTAAACTTTTTATAAATATATTTATGTAATAATTTATCTTTATTATGAGAGGAGAACACTCACCCATTCTAATAGAGATTATTTGCTTACTTTTCCAAAGAATTTCATGGCTTGAAATCCACTTAAAAGCTCCAATAAAATAACTCTAAATGTATAAACATCATCTAAATGAATAAAATAATGAAGATTGGTCTATGCAATTTTAGCTTCACATTCCTCTTACTTTTGACAAATTTCTATGTACCTTACTATTCTATACAAAATATATTTTATATAGAATAATAAGAAAAACTCAAAGTATTCTAATAAGAAAAATCTAAACAAATTTAGAGACTCAGACAAAAATTATTACCAATAAAAAGAAAAAGAAACAAAAAAATAAGCATACCAATAGAAAAGAAAAAGAAACAAAAAATAAGCATATAGTCTTGAAGTGACCCATATAAGCATAAGAAATGAAGTCCCCAAGCACAGGAAAAAAAAAACATAACATCATTCTATATGTTGAGAATGTTTAATGCATAAAATTGGTTGAAATGAAACTCTCTTCTCAAATACACCATAAAGTTAGCAAACGAACAAAATGCTACAAACCTTTTAAATGTTTCATTGCTTGTAACATTAACCAATTAGAAAAGAAAACAAAATTATTTTTAACTTACCTTTCTTTTTTTTATCTAAGAATAAGACATTATTATGGAAGTAAACTAAATATAAATAGAATTATATTATACCAAAAAAAGGCATAGATTTCCTCCATCCTCATGGTTTCTCAGTAGTTGATGTTGAATTATATTTGCTTAGTTTCTCACTTTTGTTTCTTTTTATATTGTTGAAGTTGAAGAAATGCAACTTCTACATTATAGAAATGACCAAGAAGAGTGTTTCCTTTCCTTATCCCTCTACAACAAAAATTTTCTCACACGTTCTTTTTTTCTCTCTCTTTCTATCTCCCCTTCATTATATAGGCCTCCACTATGGTTTCATGCGTTGGAGAGTTAGAACTAAAAACCCCAAGACACTTATTTATATAATGCATAATGATTGAATGACATGAAGGATTACAAGATGTTCAAAGCCTATGCATATCCACGTCGAGACCAATTCCTTGCAATCAACACTTTAACAAAGTGGAAGTTGTACATCGAATAAAAATCTCTCAAAGTGGAAGTATGAGAGACTACCATTCAAAATTGAATGTCATTCACTATACTCGCATATTACTTTATACATAAGTTAAAAGTCTATCTCTATCTTATCTTTTGTTAGTCAGATATGAAATCAGCTAGAAGATATGTAATAACCTTTTTTTTTGTTAACATTGTTACGATAATGCAACTAACTCTTAA
Source organism: Canavalia ensiformis (assembly GCA_026541065.1). NCBI lineage: Eukaryota > Viridiplantae > Streptophyta > Magnoliopsida > Fabales > Fabaceae > Canavalia > Canavalia ensiformis. The sequence continues at coordinate 435,671 of JAMKYM010000791.1, read as the reverse complement.
TTTGAAATTTAAAACTCAAATTCAAAACCCAAAACTCAAAAATTCAAAATTTAAAATTTAAAATTTTAAAATTTTCATTTATTTGAAATTAAATTAAAATTTCTTCAACATCATTATATTATTTTATTCTCAATATTAGCGAAAAATATAATAATATTTTACTTTGATTAAAAAATTATTTTATTTGATTAAATTAAATTATTTAATTTAATTATCAATAATAATTAAATTATCCTCTAACAATAATTAGAACACTTGTTAATCTGTAACCCCATTAGTTCAATACTAACCTGGTAGTAAATTAATTGCACTAATTTATTACTATAACAATCTCAAGTTAAAAGAAATTAAAATATTGTGTTCTTCATGAGAATATGCTATTGACAAATTAACGGTTCTGCAACCATTAGAAATTCTCAATTGAGTCATTTCAATGATCATATCTCTATATGTATATCATCTATATATGTAATTTAATAAATAAGATATATTAATATTCATACAATGAAGACCTCTGCATACATATTAACTTATCTAAATTATTAATATAAATATAATAATAATAAAATAAACTATTTAATTCATGATAAATTGAATATTACATATATTTTATTCTCATTATGAAATATTGCATATGTAGGAATGATGATTGTGTACTATAGCATGACAGTATTGGAGTGGTAGAATACATCTAAACAGAGGAAGACTACTTTGAACGTGTATGTGCTATGTTTAGAGTATTGGCTCATGCAGGAGCAACATGTACATGGATTGCATGCTATGGTTTCCATTAATAGTGGATGTGTGGGGACCATGCACCTACGTTCAAATTTGTTTCGATGGATGACACTATCTTTTTTTAACAACCACTCATATCATGTGTGCATTATATACTTTGCAAATTACTATTGAACTTTACATAAAAACATTTCTATTTTAAATTAATTATTAAATTTTTTTCACAATTTTAGATTATGATCATTACAACTTATTAGAGTATATACTATAGCATAAATTTGGTTTTCAAATAGTTGTCATTCTGTTAGAATACCACCTGTCATTCTATTACATTGCCACCTATCATTTTGTTAGATGGCTACCTGTTGGTTAGTTAGCATAACCACTTGTTATCTCATATAAATAGTATACTCTCTCAGTTTTCTAACATAATAACATAATCTCTTTTTCAGTCATTTTATCTCTCTATCTTTTCTCTATTTCTCTTTCAATATGGTATTAAGAGCTTCATTTTTCCTTAGGGGCTGATGGGGCACACAAATCCCTTACATGTGGTGCATGCGCACTCTAATCCACCACCTCTTGGTGGTTCAACATCTTCTCCGGTCATTTTCTCTCACTCGATCTCTGTTCGCCTTGATGATCGCAACTCTTTGCTTTGGAAGCAACAACTTAAAGCGGTGATTAAAGCTCATCGTCTTCATCGCTTTGTTGTCAATCTTGAAATTTTGATGTATTTCATCTTTGATGTTGATCGTGAAGCAGGTTATGTTAGTGAATCTTACCTTTGATGGGAACAACAAGATCAAATGTTGTTTTCTTGACTTCTCCAATCACTTTCTGAATCTGTACTCATTTGTGTAGTAGGTTGTGTTCACTCGTGGCAAGTTTGGGATGAGATTCACAACTATTTCCATTCGCATGTCAAAGCCAAGGCTCATCAACTTCGTGCGAACTTCACAACACAAAGAAAGCTACTAGGTCCATCTCGGAATATTTTCTTCACATAAAAGCACTTATAGATTCTTTACTTTTGATTGGAGATTTGGTAACATCTCGTGATCATGTTGATATCATCCTTGAAGGTTTTCTGGAGGAATGTAATGCGTTTGTTACATCGATCAGCAGCTGACTTAAACCTTACACTGTAAGTGACATTGAAGCCTTGCTTCTAGCTCACAAAACATGCCTTGAGAAGCATCATCAAGCTACTCTTACAGATGCACTTTCTATTTATGTTGCTCTAACTACTCCAAAGAATCCAACCACAAATCAGCAGCAACAATTCTCTACTTCTACACATGCCTCGTCACCATATCCCACCTCTAATCTTCATGGCACTATTCAGCATCAAACATCTTCTTTAGAATTTAATACCATGCAATCTTTTCAATCCACCCCAAACTTTAGGAAAGGTTAAGGATCTCGTGGTCGTGGATGTTTTGGCCGCTCTCATGGTAGAGGAAGGTATAACTCCTACCGAGGCTCCATATTTTTCCAACTATGTTTTTAAGCTTAGACATGAAGCTTCCAGTTGCTTCCATCGTTTCAATCAATAATTTCTTAGACCATCCTTGCCACCTCAAGTTATACATCATGGTTATGGATATTTCTTCAAATGGCCACCATAGCCACCCTTTACTGTACCTCCTTCTGGACAATTTGTCCATTCTCAATCATAACCTATGTCTTCCAACACTACACTTGTTCAATCCAATGCATCCCCCATTCCTCCATAGGCTCAAACCTATCTAGCTATACTCACAGGCCTTGCTTCTCAACCTTTGTATTCGGATTTAGGTGCCACTCATCATGTCACAACAGATCCTAATAATCTACTGCAGAGTTCTTCATTTTTTGGGACTAATCAAATTATCATGGGTGACGGCCAAGGTTTTCCCATTGTCTCAATAGGCTCCTTCACTACAACCACACACTACATTGCATCTGCAAAATTTACTACTTGTACCCTCTATTACGAAAACTTTGGTTAGCATAAGTTAATTTGCCAAGGATAACTCAGTATATTTTTAGTTTCACCCCTACTCTTGCTTTGTCAAATCACAGGGCACTCATGATGTTCTCTTGACCGGTTTCCTTGCTCCAGATGGATTATATCAGTTTCATAATGTTCAGTTATCCAGGAAGCATTCTCCTACTTCTATCATTACTTTGCATTCAATGCATATTGCTATTTTAAATAATGTTGATTCATATGTGAACATCAACACTTGGCATCATCGTTTAGGACACCCATACACTGATGTACTCAAACTTGTACTTCAACAATGTAATATCCCATATCATAATAAAAATGGTCTTGATTTCTGTGATGCTTGTTGCATGGGAAAAACACATTATTTTCTTTCTACTTGTTCCACCACAATTTACTTTGCACCTTTTGAACTTGTTTTCGGTGATTTATAGGGACCAACTCCTGTTACATCTATTTCTAGTTATACATATTATATAACCTTTGTAGATGCTCATACATGCTTTACTTGGACATATCCACTCAAGCTAAAGTCAGAATCCCTTGCTATTTTTCAAAAGTTTCATGCTATGGTTAAACTACAATTTAATTCCCCAATTAAATCTATACAAACAGATTGGGGTGTGAGTATCGCCCTTTCACCAAGAACCTTCAAGACCTTGGTATCCTACACAGGGTAATTTATCCTCACACTCATCATCAAAATAGGTTAGTAGAATAAAAATAGTTGATATGGGGACTAACCATTCTTTCACATGCATCATTGCCCTTAAAGTTCTAGGATCACACTTTTATTACTACAATCTACCTTATTAATTAACTTTCGACAACAGCTCTCAACTTTGATGTTCCATTTATCAAGTTCTATCAAAATCCACCACATTACAAGTTCCTTCGCACCTTTGGTTATTCTTGCTACCCTCTATTAAGGCCATACACTCAACATAAATTAGCGTTTCGAACTGAAGAATGCCTCTTCTAGTGCTACTCATTTTCACACAAAGGATATAAATGTCTTTCTTCTTATGGTAAACTCTTTATTTCCAAGGATGTCCTTTTTAACGAAACTTGTTTTCCTTACTTATCTTATTTCTCTTCCATCTTTCCACCTCCATCACCTTCACCACCCACTTTCTCTAATCACATTCAATCTCCTTTTTCCCCTGCCTTTTCTATATTTCCAGATTTATCTCCTATTGCACTTTCACCTCCTTACCCAAGTTCTTCACCTTCACCATTTTCCTCCTCCACTTTCCCTATCGTAACACTTCCTCCATCTAACCACTCTCCCACCCCTTCTCCCTCCTTTCCAAAATATGTTTCCTCCTTTTTCCTCACAGTGCACCACTTCTCCTCATCCTATGCAGACCAGATTCAAGTCAGGTGTTCTTCAACCTCGCATTATGCCCATTATCTAGCTCACTCATATAGAACCTACCTCTGTTAAGCAAGATCTTGCTGATCCTAGTTGATTTGTTGCCATGCAAGATGAATATAATGCTCTTCTATGCAACAACACTTGATATCTGGTCCCTTTATCCGATCACAGAGATCTTATTAGTTGTAAGTGGGTTTTTCATATCAAGAAGAATCCTAATGGGTTTGTTAATAAATTCAAGGCTAGGTTAATTGCAAAAGGGTTTCACTAGTAGTATGGTTTCAATTACACTGAAACTTTTTCTCCAGTCGTAAAACCTGAATCTTTAATCTGTTTGTAATAATTAACCTACCTGCACTTCTTCATTATGCCTCTCCCATCGAAAATTCCTCGCTTTAAAGCACTTATAGTCAACCCATGCTTGGTGGGTTCAGTTGTCAGTAAGCTTGCTTCAATGTGCTTAGTTTGAGTGGTGGTTCTATAACTATTGCTGCCATTTGAGGCGTGCGGCAAGCTCTAAGCTCACTCCACCATTTGACACTTTGGATGATACAAATAAGAAAAAGGAACTCCACCAGTATGAAGATCAAGAAATGTTCCTTATGTTTCAAGCCATTCCTTTATATAATATCAACAAAAAGTAGAAATCTATTTCAAACTTCTACGTAAAGTAAGCAAGACGCATGCATGCTTCTTGGAAATATAGAAGGTTAAGGAACTGGCTGTTAGCATAGAGGAAAGAACTAGGACCTATATGAAGGCTTAGTGAAATGGATAATTCCATTGGATAACCTTCTTTCTCATAGCTTGGTGAGGGTTTTGTTGACTTCATTGCCTCTAAGATATTGATGACCCCAAGGGCTCCCCTTGCGCCACCAAGGTATTCTAGAAGAGGTAGTTTCAGCAAGGTTTCTTAGTATTAAACTGGCTTTTCACGTCATTCTTATCTTTCATGACCAAGAACGCTAATGTTGCTCATGAAAAGCCATATACATTTCCTATATCAGTTTCATTACCATTATTTGGGATGAGGCCAGTAGCTCACTCAACAACAAATGTCATGAAGCTTTGCAACAGAAAATGGGAGAGCCTAACTTTGGTTTATGAGGGCAATAAAAGCAAGCCTTAGAGGGAAGTTTTAGTGGAAAGATATTTTTGAGATCAGTAATGTTGTCTCTCAAATTTTAAGGTTCCTCATGATGTATCAGTTGCTACCCTAATCGTGGAAGTGTAACGTTAATAGAAGAAAGAGATCCGAACTTAAAACAGGACGTGGAGTACTTTACCATTCATGTAGGGAATCGTCCAAAATGCGTTTCTTTAACAACAAATTGCATGGCCACTATAATTTCAAGAGGAGGGTCCCTTCTTGCAAAAGCAAGCCAATGATTGGTAGGACTACATGACCCATGGAGATAAGGCTTTAGAAGCAGTAGTTAAGGCTGGCACCAAGCTCTAGGGGCTCGCTGTATCAACAATGTGATACGATGGTTACAGAGGTTGTATGGGAAAGGTCAATACCATCCACGCTGCAAAGCTCTGCATGCTGGTGGAAAAGTACATCCTAATTGTTTTCATATTAATTAAAGTTGGTCATAGGTCATAATGCTTAAGCTTGGCCCAATTGGTTGGCGTATCTAAAGCTCACATGAGAGGCATCTAGTTCGAGTCCCGCGTGCAACAATTCCTCATAAATTTTCTCATATCCATTGGGCTCACACTTCGATCAGGCCAGTTCACTTGCAATTGGGCCTTGCCAGCTTTTGCCTTGGCCATATACGAGCGAAATAAGTTCGTTTTCAATTGAGCCTTGCAAAATTGAGCTCAAGTCTGGTCACCTTACGAACAATTGGGCCGTCTTGTGTCTCACATATTCAATTGGGCTTTTCTGCTCCTTAATCCGTCCAGCCCAACTTGCCTCATGGATTAAAATCAGTCTTTCTCCAAAAGAATTTTATTTAAAGTTAATCTAAGAAATCAAGCCAAGATTTTCAAATAAGAAACATCAACTATATCGTTTTTGAAATCAAGTTTTTCTGGGTCAAGCCCAATTTCATTTTTAATTCTAACTGAAGTCTATTTTTATTATTTGGGTCTAGCCCAATTCTTTTGGAATCAAACTTTCTCTCTTAATGTGAGTCAAACTCAATACCTTTTTATTTATTTGAAATCGGTTCCTTTATTTATCAATCAAGTCTTTTTAATCGGGGTCAAGCCCAATCTCCTTTTATTTTTTCTACTTTTAAGTCCTTTGTTTCTTTAATGATTCTAGGTCTCACGCAATGAGTTCCAAGTACGAACTGGTGGCTTTTTCTACAGATCGATATTTGGAGATTCATATGGGTCCTAGTGTAGCCTTAGTTGTCTTGGACCCTGTGCATATGTGGACCCCAAGAGTTGTTAAGTGTCCCAACCGTAATTCCAACGAGATGACGAACTCGCTAAGATTTTAGAAATAAATTATTTTGGTAATGTGGAGTCGCCACCAAATTTTATTTAAGGGAAAAAGATTTGGAAAAATCCTGACTCGAGGAAGAGATTTAGGTTCGGGAGTCGGTTACGAGTGGGGAAGGTGTTAGGCACCTCACTAGCCCGTTCTGAAGAACGGTACCCTTAAAATGAGTGTGTGATTTTTGAAAATGTTTGATCCCTTAATTGATGTGAAAATAAATAACTTGATGGAGGTTAGCCTGACAGGACTTGATCCTGCTCCTACGTATTCCCCGATGCAATGGAAAACTCAAGGCTTACGTAGTTCTGGTTTGTGAAGGCTTGACCTTCGAATTGCTTGAAAAGGAAAGGAGTATCTTGAAAATATCTTAAGGAAAAATCCTCAGCCCACTTATGCACAGGATCTGAGGCAAACGTAGGCCACACTAGGATCCATATGAATCTCTGAATATTAAACAGCAGTGAAGACCGCCAGTTTCCCATTTAGAGCTCATTACGTGAGATTTGTGTTTCCAAAAATATTTTTAAAAGAGTTTTATTTTTTGAATAGGAACTTTTAGTCCACTTATGCACAAGGTCCAAGGCAACTAGGGCTGCAATCGGGCCTATATGAATCTCTAAATATCAAACAACAGTGAAGACTGCCAATTTCCCATTTAGAACTCATTACGTGAGACTTGTGATTCCCAAAAAGAATTGGTTTAAAAAGAAAAAGGACAAGAAAAGAATTGGGCTTGATTTGAAATAAGAAATGAATTTGATTCAAAATTTGAAGAGAAGAATGACACTTGATTTAAATGGAACTTGATTTTGAAATTTGGAAATTGAACTTGATTTTGCTAAAAATGAACTTGATTGAAAATTTGAGAGATGAAACTTGATTTGAAGTGAACTAGATTTAAAACTTGAGAATTTGAACTAAATTTGATTTGAGAAAAGGAATTGAATTTGTTTTGGGAATTTGAGAGAGAAAGAGTTAAGCTTGAGTTGGATTTGAGAAAAAGCATTGAATTTATTTTGGAAACTTGAGAGAAAAAGAATTAAACTTGAATTTGATTAGAATCAAACTTGACCTTATTTGAAGAAAAGAATTAAGCTTGGCTTTTATTCAAAGAAAGAATCATGCTCAATTTTATTAGAAAATGATTAAGCTCGATTTTGTTTGAAGAAAAGGATGAAACCTGGTTTTATTTGACAAAGAGAATTAACTTTGATTTTATTGGAAATTGATGGAAGGATTAAATTTTGTTTTGAAATGAAATGAGGAAAAAGGAAGAGTTAAGTTTGATCTGAAATGAAATGAGAAAAAAGAAAAATTGAATTTTGATTTAAAATGAAATGAGGAAAAAAAAAACTTAATTTAAGATGAAATAAGGGAAAAGAAAAAAAATGAATTTTGATATAAGATGAAATGAGGAAGAAAAAAGATGAATTTTGATTTAAGATAAAATGACGAAGAAAAAAATGAATTTTGATTTAAGATAAAATGAGGAAGAAAAATTGAATTTTGTTTTTTGGGGTGGCATTACACAAATTTGAAGAGGCTGGCCCATGTATGAATTTAATTTGGCCTGTGCCTGGCGCTCACACATGTGGAGCATGTGACGTAGGGGATGAATTTTGTTTTGCAAAATAATGGCTTGTGCGGGATTCGAACCCAGATTGTGGAGGGTGCGGACAACTCACTCAGCCATTTTGAGCTATCCAAATCTTATGATTTACATCTTACTGGTCCCGTATACGTGCATGAGGCTGGACTTTTCGTCATTTTATATGAGACTTACTGGTGGGCCCCACGTTCTTTTTAAATTCGTCATTTATGCATGTTGAGAAACCGTGCATGCATGGGGTGCTTGTATCATAACAATATTCAAAAGGGATTCTTGAATCAGGTGGACGCCTTCTATCTTTCACTTGGGAATGAAAACTCTCAGAAAGCCTTGTATAGGTTGGATCAATCAAATATGTAAAAGGGGTCCCAGAATCAAAAAAGCAGTGAATTCTGCCTCGATTAGAATTGTTCCTGCACGAACTTGAGTGACTGATGTTATAGGTAGGGTACTTACTGTGAGGGGTTCATATTAAATGGAGTCTCATCTTGATCAAAAATTCCCTTGTCCCCAAAACTTATTCTCCCAACACCATTACGTTCAAGACACAAGGAGAATGAACCTGTTGTATATCCTTCCCTTGATAAAGATGCTAGGAACTGATATTTTCTCCATACCTAGTCCAAACAAACCATTGGCAGCAGCAACATGCAAGAATGATCCACTTTGAACTTGTTACAGCCAAATATGGCATTTTCCTCTACAAGGTCACGATGATTATCCTCTTTTGTTAAGTACAGAACATCTTTCACCAGCATTCTTGATGTAGACGTTTCAGCAGAGACATATGAAACCATGTAGGAGTAGTTGCTGAATGTCCCAAGGCACCGGTTGCGGTGTGTGCACCATTACAATCCCTGGCCATTTCGAATGCACCACGAGACTAAAAGAGTGTCGTATGTACCTCATATGATTGGCGAAAAGACGTGGGTAAAGTACAAGGAAAATAGTTAAGCCTTGTTTCAATCACAAGCTTATTGTGAGGTTGACACTGAGATTGGTTTCTTCAAAAATTGTTCAGAGAAACTGCATGCCTTTTAGGGGTATCTCTGAGTCGAGATTCGGTCTTGTAACAAGAACTCATTTGGCAAAACTTGTGCCACGAATATCAAATCTTTGTGTTACTTTTGCTTATCTCCATTTGCAGTGAAGTAGCAGGTCCCTGGATGTGCTATAGACCTAAGTTCTGTTTCTGGTTCAACAATCTTGACCGAAGGATATTTTGATCTACGAACTTGCATTGCCGAATAAACTGCTACTATCATCTCTAGCACAGATAGTGCACGCACGCTATCGTTTAGTTTATTTGTCATGAGCTTTAGGGAATACAACCAGATTTCCAACCTGGGTTCCTCCCAATCGGTGCCAGTGAATGAACTCAGGCCAAACACAAAGAGACCTCCAGATTCGTGTTTCCGATAAAGCCATAGAAAGATCATGGCAACATGTTTATAACCATTGAACTCCAGTGTTCCTTGAACAGCGACCGAATATCCCTTCATAAGATCAACTAGGTTTCCTCTTTTCCATCCCTGATTTGGCTCGTCCATAAACAGCATGTCGAAGCTAGATAACTGGATTATAAATGGTCTTTCTGCTCGCCTATTCCAGCCTCGTTACCATGCAAACCTTCTTGCATTGGAAGTCATCTCATATTAGTATTTAACTTCGTGCCACTGTGACCTGTGTCCTTGTATCTATTGTTCTTTCATGTGACAGGGGTGCCTATCAAAGCCCATCACGAGTCATTCGTCATCTTGATAAACGGGCACAAGGCAGGGAATCCCTGTTAGTCTCAACAAATGCTTCGACCATCGTGACGATCTTTTGCTGATATCCTCCATGCAAGATTCGTTGCTTTTAGAGCTACCGAATCCTTTCAAGATTGAAAGAGGCTCTTGATAATGGGTTCAATGTAAATCAAGAGAGATACAGGGCATGAATCAGGTTACTTCCATCATGATCCAAGATCTCAAGTCCATAAGCAAACGGTCAATATGATCATAATTGACGGTCGTATATTGACCCCCTGAATCAAACACCAATCTAGCCTATACATCCATAGTAATTATACAGATCTAGGTGAATGGAAAAGAATTTCGCAGAGCCATAATTCCATTTCCAGATCAGTGAACGTGGTTCGTAGCCTCATAGATTTCCAACGAATGGCAAATGTTTGACCAACCCACTCTCAATCTACCACACACCCGTCATTGAACGAAAACTAATCCCCAAATGTGAGATAGGAGGATCGAAATAGAAGGTCTAGCAGAATCGATTCTATATTAACCTTAAATTGCCTTATCAACAAGGTTCTTATATCACAAATATATTAGCAAATGAGTGAATCACCACAGGGTTCTTGGTTCAAGAACGATCAAAACAGATTATCACAGAATTCTTTAAATCCAGGGGTGGAAGAAGTGTGACTAACTTGTTATCCAATCAATAGGGCGTGCGCACTAATCCCCTTATGCTAGAATTAGCTTCCTTGCAGCTTTGCTTGTAGTGGCCCCTCTTACTGAAACTACCCAGGAATCTCCCTTTACCAGAGTCGAGCTTCTCCTCTTTTCCTTGCTGACCTTCTTTTTTCTCTCTCCTCCCTTTTTTCTCTTTTCTGATTCTTTCTTTTTCTGTTAGTTTCTCCTCTTTTCACCTCCTTTGAGAGCTCCTTCACGAAGCCCCATGCAGGCAACAGCCTCCTCTCCCTTTCTTCTTCACGTGCACCCCCCTGCAGCTCCTTTTTTCTTTTTCTTCATTTGTTTTTTTTTATTTTTTTTCCATTTTTTTCGTTTTTCATTATTTCTCTTTTTTAAAATTATTTTATTATTATTATTATTATTTTTATTTTCTGTTTTTATTATTTTTAGATTTTGTTTTTAATTTTATTTTTTTATTTTCAGATTTTTTGTTTTTATTTTTATTTTTACTTTCAGATTTTATTTTTATTTTTTATTTTCAGATTTTGTTTTTATTTTTATTTATTTATTTACTTCTTTTTTATATTTTAATTAATTTATCTATTATTTATTATTTTAATTTTCTGTTTTATTAATATTTTTTGTTTTTATTTCTTTCATACTTTTCATTTATTTATTTCTTTATTTATTTTCTTCATTTATTTTTTTCCCTTCCTTCGCTTAATTATTTTATTACTTTTTCTTTGTTTTTATTTCATTTTCTATTTTGTTTTTAAATTCTGTTTTCCATTTATTTAATTTAAATCAGTATTGGTTTCTTGATTAATTTTAACAATTAGGAGCCTCGGACATAATTGAGTACTTACATTAAGGAATAAAGGATTCAAAAAGATGTCATTTCAATAATTCTAGAGTCTCACGCAATGAGATCTGAATATGAACTAGTGGCTTTTTTTATTATTCAATATTTAGAGATTCATATGGGTCTCAGTGCAGCCTTAGTTGCCTTAAATCCTATGCATATATGGATTAAAGGATTATCCAAAATACCTAAAATGCTTTTAAAATCATCTTTCAAATTCTTTTTATTGCACCATTGCGTAATTACGTAACCTTGAATTTCCCCATTGCACCAGGAAATACGTAGGAGCAGGATCAAGTCTTGTTGGGCTATTTTCATACAAACCTATTTATTTCTATTCTATTTAAAGGGATCAAACAATTATCAAAAATATCAAAATCACACACTCAGTTTAAGGGTACCGTTCTTTGTAACGGTCGAGTAGGGTGCCTAACACCTTCCCTACTTGTAACCGACTCCTGAACCTAGATTCATCCTCAAGTTAGGGTTTTTCCAAATATTTCCCCTTAAAATAAAATTTGGCGACAGCTCCACTAATCAATAAAATTTCTTTTCTAAAATTTAGTGAGTTTGTCGTCTCGTAATTACGGTTACAACAATGAGCATTCATCATGGTTTTCGTTGGACCCACAAGAGGCTTAATCTACATTATATAGTTCTGATCTCTATCTAGTTGCTATATAATCTTGATATTCTTATTATTTATTATTTTTTGTTTAAAGGAAATTTATTAAGAAGAAGAATACACAAGAAAAAGGAGATAATAAATAAAAGAAAAAAACTAAACAAGAAAAGCTTATAGATATCAATGTAGGAAAGCTACATTATTGTCAAGTTGTGAGGAAAAGACTGTGATTTACATCATATAGAAGTGAAACTCTTAATCTTATGCTTATCTAAAGAAATTTCCTAAAATTTTCTCGAGTTATGCTCCACCTAATACAGTGTGACAAATGTTACACATTGTCGCAATAGTTTGGCTTCTTTATTTCTATCAAAACCCATAAAAATAGTCATCCAACATTGGTCTAATGATAGGAAGAATTTTCATTTTCATTTCCAAATCTTGAAATCAATGATATGCTAAACTATCATACTTTCCGGTGATTAGAAGAATCATAGATATTAGGAATAGCTTTTGAAGATTATCATGTTGTTTCTTATTTCTAAACATTTGATTCTTTTTAATTAAAATCATTGTTAAAATGAAAGAAATTTAGAAAATAATTTTGAGGATAGGGAATACTCTTAACATACAAACCAACCACTAAACTTTAGGACAAGGAAAATAAAAACATTTATGAAACAAAGCTGCAAAAATACTATACACACTTATTAAGGAAACCCTCTTACCATAGTCAAGTACTATACTATGTTATGTGTTATAATATGGTAATGCATATTTCTCGCAATCATAATTATGACGAGACTACGAACTCGCTAAAATTTGAAAATGATCTTGATTAATTGAGTGGAGTCGCCACCAAGGTGTTAGGCACCTTACTCGCCTGTTCCGAAGAACGGTACCCTTAAACTGAGTGTGATCTTGATATTTTTTGAAAATTGTTTGATCCCTTTAGTTTAGAATAACAATAAATAATTTGGCAGAGGATAGCCTGACAGGACTTGATCTTGCTCCTACGTATTCCCCGGTTCAATGGGAAACTCAAGGCTTACGTAGTTCTGGTGTGAAGGCTTGACCTTCGGAGGTGTTTGAGAATGAACAGAGTATTTTGAAAATATTTAAAAATAATCCCTTGTCCACATATGCACAGGATCCAAGACAACTACAGTTGCACTGGGACCCATACGAATCCCTAAGCATTGAACAGCAGAAAAAGCTACCAGTTCGTGCTTAGGGTTCATTGCGTGAGACTTAGAATTAACGAATTTAATTTGAAATAAAAATAAACTTGATTTGACTTTGATGATCTAAAATAAACTAAACTTGGTATGAACTCAAGGAAAAAAATTAGGCTTGCTTGAGAAAGTAATTAGGTTTGGTTTGATATTAAACGAACCTGATTTGACATGGATTTGATTTAAAATGAACTTGATTTTGAAATGGACTTGTTTTAAAATGAACTTGATTGAAATAGGCTTGATTTGAAATGAACTTGATTGAAAAGGGCTTGATTTGAAATGAACTTGATTTGAAATTTGAAGAAAGGAATTGAATTTGATTTTAACTTGAGGAAAAGAATTGAACTTGATTTGAAGTGAACTTGATTTAAACTAAGAATGAACTTGATTTGAAAGTTTGTAGAAAAGAATTGAATTTGATTTTGACTTGAAAAATAATTGGACTTGATTTGGAGTGAACTTGATTCAAACTAAGAATGCACTTGATTTGAAAGTTTACGGAAAAGGATTAAATTAAATGGGTTTGAAATGCATTTGAATTGAAATGAATTTTGAATGGAGATTTAGGGAAAGGAATTAAATTTGATTCAAATAAAACGCATTTAAATTGAAACTTGGGGAAAAGAATTAAGTTTGATTTTATTTTGAGAAGAAGAATTAAACTTGATTTTATTTGAAGAAAGTAATGAAGTAACACAAGCTTGATTTGAGATTTGAGGAAGGTAATTAAATGATTTTAAACCAAGATGGAGAAGAGGATTTGAGCTTGAATTGATTTTGGAGGAAGAAAAATTTTATTTTAATTTGAAATTGAGTAAAGGTTCAAACGTAACTTGATTTTTTTTAAAAAAAATTGATTTAATATGAAAATTGAGGAGAAGGTTTAAGCTAGAATTGATAAAAAAGGAATTAAATCTAGTTTAGATGAACTTGGTCAAAGATTAATTTAACTAGACGTGGCTCATAATTAGGGATGGTGCTCAATTTGGCTTGCTCATCGGCTGCTTGCTTGGCTCATAATTAGGGATGGGGGCTCACTTTGGCCGGCTCGTTGGCTGGTCACATGGCCCCATTTGGTTATCTGCATGGCTCAATTGGCTCACCTGTTAGGTTGGCTCACTAGACGGCTCGTCAGGTCCATTGTGTGTGTGGCCCGAATTAATTGCATGGTCCAATGAGGTGGCACTCACATTATCCACTCCACAAGATGGATTTATAAATGGATTTACAGCAAAAGAGCACTAGGCAGGGATCGACCCTAGGATCAGGGGGTTGCATGTGTGGCAAGTCAACCACTGAACCAAGCTCTAGGTTACATTATAATTTGTAACTTAAGATATATATAGCGTGTGGGGCCAGATCAGTTTTAAGCAAAAGGAAACCCTTGGTGGCCTCCACCTATTTGATTACTTTATTCAAATTATTGCATGGGACTGGATTCACGTCATGATGCCCCAACATGCCGAGGTATCCTTCTTGATCTTCTTCGTCCTCATCACCTTATGTATCTTCTTTATCCAGAATATTCTTGACTAGTTGAAGGGTCATCCGAGGACCAATCTGTTGAAGCTTGACGGCGCTTTTCGAAGAAGAACGATTAACTCTGTCAATATCGCTAGTCAAAGCCACCATGGTTGCTTCTTCATCTGCTTCACTGTCTGATCCATAATCAGCTTTATTCACGTCTTGAAGATTCCTTAGATCAGACACCTCATAGCTCTGCACCAGTTTTCTTATTCTGCGCGAAACACCTATTAGCTTGCTGAGTTCCTGACTTAAGACTTTTGTTTGGCATAGAAGTGACCAGAAATGCTCTCCAACTACGCCCATGGCCATGAGATATGCTTCTGCCACCTCCATTTCCAGCATAAGGATCTTCTTATCCTTACTTCAAAAAGGTTCCATGGACATGTCCAAACTGAAACAAGAATTCTTCTTGCTACCCTTGTTCTTGGCTGCTAATATTTGACAAATGCCAACCCACGCCATAAAACACTACATTGCACCTCCTGACCCCGTCATCAATTCAGAAACCATATCGATCATAAGACAGAGGTTTATCTATCTTGTGTTTCTGGGTTGTACAGGGACTAATGTAGGCTACCATTAACGGAGGGATTCAGGTCATTTTTTACGTCAGGCAGAAAGGATTTCTAGTTCACATGCTGAGTTTGATGGACCGATATCGTATTTGCCATATGCTAGAGGTTCAAGCCTTGAACATGGCCAATGTGAGGGACAACAACAAAAATCTCCAGGTCTGTGGAGTTATTTCTAAGAGGTTTATTTCATGCAAATTTCTGCACATGTTCATGCAAACGTCTGATTTACTTCAAGACTATTTCACCTAGCATATTCTAAACATAATTTAAACACGAGGATCAAGACTTTTGATGCTTTATTTTTCATGATCAAGGTGAACTTCAAGCATCATTTACTCACCAAGCATGCAGAATAAACATAAAAAATCTGCTAGTCTTAACTTATTACTTAAACAATGATGCTCACCTGATTAAAATGAACCTCAAGCAAATGCCAAAACCTGAATTGGGCCAGTCTCTCAATTTTACAACTCCTTGATGAATTCTTGATATCTTGGTGGAAGAAGGCGGGGTCCAATGCAAATTCGGAAGATCTCTCAAAGTCCCTCCCGTTCCCAGGATTTTCAATGAGAATTCCAACTTTTCAAACTCAGACTCCCTCCCCTAATGCCTGCCTGTATGCCTTTTTTCTCTACTCTCGACCTCTTCTTTCCTCCCTTAATGAAAGTCTTTTCCAGAATAGAAACCGAATGCCTCCGTTCTGACGTGCAGCCTTTTTTCTCCTCCAAGCTCCATGCCCAGTTGAGCCCATGGCGTCTTGTAGCTGCCACCTCTCCCAAAGAAATCAATTCTCTCCCTCTCCAAGAAGAAGAGCCCAGAAGTTCGAAAGCACCCAAAAGAAAAATCCCCCCACATCGATGCATGCATTCTTTTTTTTTATCTTTTTTTTTCTTCTTTTTCTATATTTAAATTTTTCTATTTTTTCAGTTAGTTAGTGTTTTTAGTTATTTCAGTTTTTGCTTTATCTATTTTTTAGATTTTATTTTTTATTTATTATTTCAGATTTTGTTTTTATATATATTTTTTATTATTATTTTTTTGCCATTTTTTCAATTTTTATCATTTTTCTTATTCTTAATATTTTATTTTAATTTGTTTTATTATTATTACTGTTTTTTGTTTATTTTTTGCTGTTTTTTTTTTCTTTTTAGTTTTTGTCTTTTATCGTTATTATTATTTGTTATTTTTTCCAATTTTTATTTATTATTATTGTTATTATTGTTTGTTTATTTTTTAGTTATTTATTTCTTCAATTTTTATTTTCTTTTTATTATTCTTTTCAAACTTTCCTTTTTTTTGCTTATATTATCTTAGAAGATTTTTTTCAGCTTTTTATGTTTATTTTTCCTTTTCTTATTTTTATTTATTTTTTTAATTTTTGTTTTATTTATTATTTATTTTCTATTTAATTTTAGTTCTTTTGTTATTTTAATTTTCTTTTTTTCTATTTTATTTATTTATTTTTTTGTTTTATCATTTTTTGTTTATTTATTTTCTGTTTATTAATCTTAATATTTACTTATTATTTAAATTATGGTTTATCCACTAATTAATTTCAAATATGGGACCTTGAAAGTGCTTACAATCTTATACCAATTTATGCACAGGATCCGAGGCAATCGTAAGCTGCATTGGGATCCATATGAATCTCTAAATATTGAACAGCAGTGAAGACCGTCAGTTTCCCATTTAGAGCTCAGCGCGTGAGACCAATGATTCCTGAAAATATTTTAAAAGAGTTTTATTTATTATTTTTTTTTTGGAGGAACCTTTAGTCCACTTATGCATAGGATCCGAGGCAAACGTAAGCTGCACTGGGATCCATATGAATCTCTAAATATCGAACAAAAGTGAAGACCGCCAGTTTCCCATTTAGAGTTCATTGCATGAAACTTGTGATTCCCAAAAAGAAATCAATTTGAAGAAAGTAAAGAAAAGATTTGGGGTTGATTTGAAATGAATTTGACTCAAACTTGAAGAAAAGGATGGAACTTGATTTTAAATGGAACTTGATTTTGAAATTGGGAAATTGAACTTGACTTGCAAAAGAATTGAACTTTATTTAAGATGAACTTGATTTGACTTAAACTTGAGGGAGGGAAATAAACTTGATTTGACTAAAAATAGACTTGACTTGAATTTGAAAAAAGAGAGTTTGACTAAAAGCATAACTTGAAGAATTTGAGCTTGATTTGAAGAGAAAAGAATTCAATTGGAATGTGAAAATTTTCAACTTGGTTTGAAGAGAAGAGAAATTAATTTGAATTTGAATTTGACTTAATTTGGAGAAAAAGGGATTTTATTTGAGTTTGAAGAAAGGAATTTAATTTGAATTCGAAGAATTTGAACTTGATTTGAAGTGAAACTAAATTTTATTTGAAGTAGAAGTAAATTTTATTTGAAGTGAAATTAACCTTATTTGATATTTGAGGAAAAAGTTAAGCTTGATTTTAAAATGGTATAAAAATGAGGAAGAAGAATAAACTTGATTTGAACTAAAATGGACTTGATGAGATTTTAAGGAACGAACTAAACTTAATTTTAAATGAAAAGAGCTCGATAAAAGTTTTAAGAAAAGAGTTGAATTTGATTTTAAATAAGAAGAACTAAAAAAAAATTTAATTTAAAATTTAATTGAAGGCTTGTGTCTTATGTAGTGTGAGCTTGTGGCTTAATGGCTTGTAGGGTGAGCATGAGGGTTAATGACGGGCTCAGATGGCTCGTGGCTCGTCCCATGTGAGCTGGCTTGGGAGAGCCTTTCAGGCGGCTTGAAGGTTTAATTATTTTAAAATGAAAATTAGTCCCAAGAGGGGTTCAAACCCACGTTCAAGGAGTCTTGGGTCAGCTGCCTAACCACTTTGGCACGCTGGGTGTTAGTTATAATCTTACTCCTCTATGCTTATATTAGAAACCAAGATTTACCTTCCACTTGTGAGAAAAATTGCTAAGGGGATTCAAACTCCCGTCACGTAGATTACGAGTAGCGCCTTTGACCATTGGGCTAAGCCATTTGGTTGTGATTTAATGCCCATTGACTTCATTAAAACGTCCTGAAGACAACTTGGTTAGGCTAATATAAGCCATGCACGTGCATGCCTTATGTTGCAATAAGGATGTGGGTCTACCCAGCAGTTCATGGTGTGCAAGAGGTGTATAGTAATTTTAGAACTATATTATCAACACGGGATGCACCAAAATCATAAGAGAAGTCAATGTATGATCAGTTTTTGTATGGTTCGAGGAGACCATGAGACAACCAGCCACATAATGAGAATTTCAGTATCTTCATCATGCCTAGTTGAGCCTAATTCCATGCATGTACTTTTTGATGTTTCATCTACATGCCTGCGCTCAACCCAAACCTTTATTGAGGTAAGCCCATTGACGACTGAATGCACCCACGCATGAGCTTACTTTGAGAGCCTCGTCGGGGAAGGCATCATGAAGGTGTACAGGCAGTGCTACTGTATTCATTTTCACTCTTACAATGGCCTCGAGTCAGCTTGCCTTGGAGCTTGAATGGCCATGCAGGGTTCATGATTCATGTGTTCATGCTGGCATTGGGAGCCAATCATATTCGGGTGCCCCCAGTAACGCTCCCAGGAGAAGTCATTCCATCGACCAAAAGTTGATGCCGATCATTAAGTACCTATTTCTGAAGCATTGTCTTATACTCGCTCCAACGATGCCTAGCAACATATAGGTCCGTGACGGAACCTGAACCTCCAAGAAGGTTCATTATCATGCAGCCTTTAGCACGATGATCGACTCATGGATCTAGACCATGATCCTCTAATGATATATTCAAAGCCATGACAACAGCTCTAGAAGATCCTTACTACCGTGATCGACACTCTGCTATTGTGACCCCAAGTGCTGGCCTAACAGCTCTTTGGAGTAGCTTTAATGATCTCACAAGGAACTCCTTTCCAACCCTTGCCTTTAATGTTGCTCTACCAACAATCATCACTTCTTCCATTACCAAGGTTATCACTATAGAGTTCTTAGGCTAATAAACTAGACTTTGGCAATGCAATGCGATGTGATCTCATACAAGGACTATGCATCAGTTACCTAGAAACAACTATGAAACCCAGAATTCATCCACATCACATGAGTCAGTAAACAATGGATGTGCAAGAGCATCTAGAACCATTAGTCGCAAGAAAAATCTATGAAACTTAGGCGTATATACAGAATCAATTTAAATTGGAATGCTGAAGCAACTAGCGAAACAAATACACCCACTCATCATGCTATGTAATAGCGACAGAAAGGATCTAGATTTAGACAAAAACAATCATCAACTAGGCAGCAGATTGGATCAAAATTGAATCGGGAGAGGGCCAATTAATTCAAGCACATTTGGTCGAGACTCTAAAGTCAATTGGAATCATTAACTCCGCTCACCATAGCAACAATATGCATTTTAATTTCTTGCCAGGCAAAGTCATCGATGAGAAAAGATTCCATGATTCAAGCACATAAACAAATGGGATCAATCGAGAATGCTAACCTGATCAGAGTACGAGCTCAAAGGATGTAGGATCTTTTTCATCGAAGGAGCGGTTTGACGCTGGTTCTTGTTGCTCCTAGAACGACGAAGATGCTCAAAACAAAAGGGGTGTAGCCACCAATGCATAGCTCTAGGAAGAAACTCCAAGGAGCTTTTTCGTCTCCAGCTAAGCCAACTCCCGAGAACCCACTAAATTCTTTTTCCCGTTCCTTCAAAACCTGAAGAAGAGAGACAAATCAGTTGAAGACCCCTCCTTCTTGCATGCGCCCCCCATGCATGCCTAAACTCTTTTTCTTTTTGCTTTTTTTGTTTTTTGTTTTTTTCTGTTAATTAGTTAAATTTTGCTTTTCTGTTTTTGTTAACCGTTTTCCTGTTTTTTAAATTGTTTTTATTTTAAATTCCTCTTTTTATTAATTCTCTTTTTATTACTTTTTTTCTATTTTTTATTAATTCTATTTTTATTTTCTTTATTATTTTTCCATTTTTTATTTTTTTCTTTTTTTTTCTTTTTTTTTATATTTTTTCATTTTAAATTTTTGATTAATTCTGTTTTCTTATATTTTTCTTCACTTTTCTTTATATATATATATATATATATATATATATTTTTTTCTTTTTTTTATTTTATCATTTTTATATTTTTATATTTTGTTTTTTATTATCTTTTCAGATTTATTTAATCTTCTTTTATTTATTTATTTTACAATTTCTGTTATTTTATTTTATTTTATTTTATTTTGTTTTTATTTATGATTATATTTCTTCTTTTTATTTTTCAGATTTTGTTTTTTATTTAATTTTTTATTTATTTATTTTTTATTACTTTTCAATATATTTTTTCACTTTCATCTATTTATTTATCTTATTTTCTATTTTTCTTTTCTTTTCCCCTTGTAATTTAATCTTTCCCTTTTTTTTGTTTTTATTTTTGTTGTCTCTTTATTCTTTTTTTTTTGTTTTCTGCTTACTTATTTTATGTTTTTTCTTTTTCTTTTGCTGTTTTCTGTTTATTTAATTATTATTTAAATTAGTATTGGCTGCTTGATTAATTTTAACAATTGGGAGCCTCGGACATAAGTGAGTGTTTACAGTAGACACATTGAAGTTGTATCAGGAAATGTCAACTCATGAAGTTTATTTTTTAGCGTTATCTTTCCACAAACATCAAGCTCTGAGAATCGTTTTTGCAAGGCTTCAAATTGTGGTTTCAACGAAAAATCGCCCCATGGCTCTATCATTCCTTGATCAGCAAATGTCAATCTCTTCCAATAACGATGAACTGACTCCAATGGCACAAAATTACCCATGACACTATACCTTGCTAATTCACATGTACAAGGTAATCCATGTGTACTTCTAAGACTGCACCCACAGTTATACTTGTCAATACCAACAATTTTTATTCGCTCATACTCATTAGCAATGTGGCCTAAAGCATTATTTGATACAAAGCCTCGTAACTTGGCATAAAAACCTTTGTTGAATCTATGCTCTACAACGATCATGCTTCTTTCAAATGACGCCTTTATATCACTGTGTTGCAGTATTATCATATTATTCATTGCATCCCAACATGAACACAAGTCACCTCTACTATCTTGAAAAAAGCAAGATACATGTCATGAGCCCTTTATGTCATTCAAGTATATTATGAAAATATTCATTTTAATTATAAAGATACCTGCTGGTCATTGTATTTCCAAGATGCATCACCCTATCAATATAGCAACTGACAAATCTCTCCTTGTAAGGATTCAACCAAGTTCTGTTCACATAATCCAAAAAAATAGGAAATTTTGAACACTTGGTCTCGAATTTAAGAAAACACTTTTCATATTCAATTTCACTTGAAGAATCCATTAGAATAATCCATGCATCCATTACACAATCTCATTCATCTATTGGAGATACTGGTAACTTTCACTATTGACTTCACATTTTTAGAAACATGAAATTGACAAAGCAAGTGTGTTGTAGATGGAAACGCTACTTCAACAGCATTCATTAAGGTGATATCTCTATCTGTCACAATCACTTGGGGTATTAATTCATCTCTGAGAAACAAACCTCTAACTTTTTTTAATGCCGAGGTGAAATTATCTCCTTGTTCAGACTCCAAATAAGCAAAAACCATAGAAAATGTCAACTCTATCGAGGTTACTCCAATAATCTCAAGTAATGGCAAATGATATTTGTTTGTTTTGTATGTGGTGTCAATGATCAACATAATATGGAATGCATTCAACAATTTTATGGAATCTGGATGTGTCCAAAACATATCTCGAACAACATTAGACGTTTCAATCCTTCTATACCAATACACATATTTGTCACGTTCCATTAATTTCATCAAGTGCTGTAGTTCTGTTCGAGGACCCCTTTCTGATTTTCGATATTTATGGCGAGCATTATAGATCTGTTTGATCTTAGTTACATTATGATCATCATGACCTTTTAGTGTTAACATTTTCTTTGGCTTAACCATATTCTTTGTCATATCACCTAGTAAAGACTTCTCTTCACCACTTAGTCTTCAAGAATACGCATGACCTTCTAATGTTTCGGCTACATCATGGTTGTGAAACCCACATACAACGTTAAGCTTCCACCCTTCACCACTTCTTAATGGCCTTCCTCTTAATCTGAAGGGACACTCACATTTTCTTGTTCCACTCACCTTACGCGCTAATTCATTCTTGTACTGTCTATATTTTCCACTTCTTTCACAACCTAATATTAACATTGTTTTCTGTCCAATTCCACCACTATCAGATCTAATAATAACCACAACAAATCCATGAGTTTTACCCACTGCTCTAGTCCAAGTTAATAAATCATCCTGTGAAGGAAAAACCTAATTATAACATACAAACAACCAAATATTACTAAATCATAGACAACATAACAATTAAACTAAACTTTTTAATCTGAAAAGCATTTACCATATCAATCAAGAATGTGTTTGTATAATCACTATTGTTCTTTATCAGAGCCAACTTATTTCCTTTAACACTTACATTATTTTAACATCACACATATCAAAATTAAATCATGTTAGAAACTTTTATAAAAAAAAAAACAATTTCTCCAAAACAATATTACTACATTATCCTCTTCTAGAGAAATTGGCACGACCACTTCGTCCGAAACATGGTTGCTCCACCTCAGCGAATCTTCCATAATTATCTCTGCATAAAAAAGAAAAAAATATCACATAACATAAGCATTTAATTTTTCAACCTTTTTAATTTAATTAAAATAATTAACCTTGAACAAATTAGTTTGTGGAATAGTAAAATTAGATTGCCTAAACTAATTTGCGTAATACAACTATACCATTCCGCAAATTAGTTTACGGAATGTAATTTTTTTACATTCCACAAACTAATTTACAGAACACAAAAATTATTATTCGTAAACTAGTTTGCGGAATACATAAGTATATTCCATAAATTAATTTACGGAATGTAACTTTTTATGTTCCGTAAATTAATTTACGGAAGGTAATTGTTTTAAGTTCCGTAAACGAATTTGCGGAAAACAAAAGTTACATTCCACAAATTAATTGACGGAATACACTAATAAATTTCGCAAATTAATTTATGGAAGGTTTTTAACATTCCACAAATTAATTTTTGGAATATAAAATCCAGTTCCATTATCAGCTCACCTTCGTCTTCTTCTCCGACGCTTCTCCGGCGCTTCTCCGACGGTACTTTCCTCAGCTCCTCCTTTGACCAACAACGGATCCCCAACTTACACTCAATTAATAATGTAATATGTTGGAGAGAAAAAAAAACAGCAATGGCAGAAAGAGGAAAAGAAAACAAAGAAAGGTGGTGTTGGGGGTGTTATAATCAGCAAAGGCATTTTGGTCTTTTCATGTAACGGGGTGCAAAAATAAATTTGGGGGGTGAAAAAAGAAATTCCCACCTTGCTTTGGCTTAAGCAAGCCCAATAGACCCAACGTCTCGGACCAAAAATTGAGGTCTTCCCTTACCTGAAAGACAAGTATGTTCAGAGACCTTGTTAAAGGGAGGGGATTAGAATGAGAGATTAGTGGAGCTCGGTGGGGCTTGCTATAGCCGCGGTGAACTCAAGACACCCTTGAGATATCTCAACTTGGTAATGAGTGCACCGAGTGTACCACACTGGTTTTCCATTATGTTCCTCAAAATCACAGTGGAACATGTGTATTATAGTAATCCATTCCAATGGAAGACTTGAAACACCTGTTCTTTGATGCCAAATAGTTCACGTGTTCCATCTTTTGGCCCTCTATTAACCCATTGTTGGACTTCCTGAATCTCCATTTCTTCAGATGGATCAATCTGAGCATGGTGGCATTGATAAGTGAATCAAGATTGTTGAAGCTGCATGTTTGAAACATCTCGCTTTGTTCCTTCGGTGTTACAGAACTATGGCGTCGAGGGAAAGTGTCACTCGGTTCAAGTGCCGCCATCGAAATGGATCAGGACCTAACATCGCGTGAAAGGTTTTATTAAAATTCCTTTCCAATGGAATTCTCGGTTTAGTTCCTTTTGTTTCTAAGACCAGAGTGAACCACGCCTTGAATGGATCAACGGGAATCCTTCTTCCCCCATCTGTTTCGCCTCACAAACCAACCTCCTTAGAATTGCCCTATTTGCAAACTTTTGACCACGTTCCATGGATACCAATAATAGAAAGAGACAAAAATCGAAGGGGAAACATTTTTCTTTACTTTTTTATTTTATAATTCCATTTGAGGGGGTGTTTCTAAATACCATGCCTGTAATGGTGGTTTTGATGACCTTGAGGTAGTGGTCAAATGCCAAAGAAAAATGGCGGGAGTCTCCTTACTCAAGTACCTGAAGATTATTCCATTTTCTTTTCTCGTGCTTTTTAAACTATAATAACCAGGAACCTAATATGGGGTCTTATGACTCGAAATAGCCTAATCTTGCCACAATTAACTAGTCAGGGGATTCTACAACTCAACTATATTTACTTAACTTAATCCTAAGAAAGGTATGAATACGTATTTTCAAACATAAAAGTAGGTAAGCAAGACGATGAACAAGTCACAGGAAAAAAAACATGATTTCATTACCGAGAATGTGGTAGCACGCTTAGAATTAAAGCTAATTTGCTAATTGGAGATTTAACAAAATGTTAAAAATGTACCTGTGACTGAAGGAACTTGAATTAGCTAGAGAATCTTTAATGGAGAGCTTTCCAAAAACTCTCTAAAGGAAAAATAGAGAAAGCCCCTTATTCCCTAGTCTACTTTTTGCTCCTTATGCTTTCTGCTTCTAGTATAAAAAAAATTCCCATTCCCCTTTTGCTCCTAGCTACTTATAACCCTCAAATTAATTGACTTAACTCCGGTCTTGCAAAACTAACCATAACCATTTTCTAACTCTTCTTAACTAAATCCTAACAGGGTCATAATCAATTTTGAAAAGGACCCCCCTTTTTTTTAGACAAGCTGCTTAGAGGTATCCTCAAAGGATACCAACCTCCTTCCTTTCTTTTGCTATTTTTCCTTCCCGTATTAAAACTTCCTCTTTTGTTTATTGATTAATTATTCCTTTTTTATTTTTATTTAAATTATCATCATTAAATAATTTTAATTACTAAACATAGTCTCAAACATAAATTAAAATTCACAAAGATCAATTTCAAAACCAAATTTTTTAAACCATTACCAGAAGAAAGTCACATAAATATTGGATAATTAATGTAATTGGTAAGTAGGTTAATACATCTTATGTATGTTTGATTTTATCTTTACTTTCTAATAAAAACCTTTTTTATTTAAAAAAACATAGATGCAGACAGGGTAATTAAAGAAACTCACCTACGAGTTGCAGATTAAACTTTGAACCTTCCTCAAGGCTAAAAAGTAGTGTTGAAATGGAGTAAGAATGATCAAACAATTGGATATAATAGTTGTAAAGCCCTAAAAATGAAGTTCTTCCCTACGCTTAAATCATATTTGCGATTTCATTATTAGATTATTACTTCATGATGTAAAGTTGTTTTAGAAATTATTGATATAGAAAATACGATATAAACTTTTTTCCTTTTAAAACCTTAACTAAAAATATGAGTCTCGTCATAATAATCAACATAGTAGATAATCAATGTTAAGACATCGTCACTCACGTTAATTTTGAAAACACACTCATTTGCTTGTCATACTATACATTCAATTCCAACATAATATTTACAATATTAGTTATATATGTAATACAACACATAGACAATAATAAGTTAAAGGTTTCTAGTAAGTCCCTTAAAAAAGAACAAAGGCTTCATGTCCTTCACAAGTTACAGTCATCCAAAGTAAAAGGTGCAAAGTTGGATAAAGCAATATAAGATCCTTTACAGTTCTACCCACATTCCATTCCATGAACATTGATCTCTAGTCTGTTTTATTCGTTTCACATAGATTATTGCTAGCTTGACATTGTGAAGAATAAGATCGGACTTTGGGAAAGAAATGAGAGATAGGAAGTGAGAAATTGTAATTCTTAGTAGGTGTCTACCATAAGGTTGACGTCATCATTTCTAACTCGTCCACTTCAATCAATTAAAAAAATGTGACAAACATATAAGCTCAATTATTTCTTTTTAAAGTTATACTTATCTGAAGTGGATTTTTTTTAATAATACCATAAATTAAATCTCATACAGCATTCAATTCATACATAATTAGAATCACTTTTTCATATAAGTTCTAAAAGACATAAATCTCATGAATTCTTTAGATAACTTTCTCATCATCACATAGATATTATCTAACTCTTACTCATTTTATGCCTTAATCATAATAATTCTTATTCTCTAGTCACCTTCTTAGTGATAGTTTCATTTAAGTCAAAACATTAACCATTTAGCTAAATAATATCTTTCACCTATCTACTACTCCACCTTCTAAGCTAGGATATGAGCTCATTTCGAATGGTTGTCACCATCATAAATTTGGAAAACCTACGGTTTCTCCATAGAAGGATTTATTTAAAGTCTTGAGGCTTCACCGTAGAAGGTTATGTATCTTCTTATTACCATAGAAGGACCCACTACCTTCTGGTGTGCACATGTTCCATACTTAGCACACTAGGAGTAATGTTAAGTTTTCACGTAAGATTTTTCTTTAGGGATCTCTTGATTTATTAGGTTCCATTTTAATTGTTCATATTAGGATGTGTGCTCAATATTCAATCAAAATGCTATGAACATATAGCATCCAATTCATCCAATTAATATCAAATCATGGAACCATATAAACATACACAAGTCGTCATGTCATCCATGAGATCACACAAGTCATTACATCACTTAAGAGAGTACATAATACATTTACACATATAGGGACATGCTCAAGTATCACCATGATAAATAGGGCATTAATAGTTACCCAAAAGTTCACTTTCTTAGTTAAAATATTTACTCAAGAATGGTCCTTAAATTTTTGACAACGTGCATATTTCTTCTAAAATTATAAGTTGACCTTGTTCATTATGTTTTATGAGAAACCTCTCATGGGAACTTAATCTACTCATCCTTCTAAGTTGCCTTTAGACCTTTCCTTTTCTCAAAGGCTACGATTCTCTCATACATTTAATTTTAAGTTTGTGACATGGTGAGGTCTAGTATATTTGGTCGAATGGCCTTTTTTAGACTAATCCACTTTGTTATCCTCAAACTAGGTATATGTTGTACCACTAATACATCCCAAGTTTAAGTGTTATAAGTTTTATGGTTTCTTCATATAACATCTCAAATTTATTACTTGAGTTTTATGACTGAGAGACATGACAACTATCATCCAGGGTATAATGGATAGGATGGATAGACAATCGAAGAACAACGGGGGTATTGCAAACACCTCTACAACAAACCTTGAATGACATGGTTTTTGAGTTTTAGAAGGAGAACCCACCATGTTTTATAGGAGCTCTAGACCTTGACAAGGCTGGTAAACGGATCAATGCCATGGAGAAAATATTTGCAATCATATACTACAATGAGGAGCAGAAGGCATGTTCTACATTGCCTATATGTTAAAGGTAGATGCTGAATTTTGATGGATAGGCGCTAAAAGGACTACTAGAGGCTAGTGGAAACCCCATCACCTGGGAAGTTTTCAAGGAGGCTTTTTATGAGAAGTACTTCCCATAGTTAGTACAAGATGCGAAGAAAGCAGAGTTCATTTGTTTGCAATAAGAAAATATATCAGTGGTGGAGTACACAACAAGATTTGAGCAGTTGTGTAAATATTCTGCTTTATATCAAAGACACCCAGATGAGTCCTGGAAGTGCAAGAGGTATCAAAACGAAATAAGGGAAGACCTCCTTGTGATTGTCGGTCTCATGAAGATTTGAGATTTCACGCAATTGGTTGACAAATGTTGATTGAGTGAAGAATGAAATTAGTTGGAAACTCCTAAGGCTGAGGCATTTGAAAGAAGGTTGGCGCCTCAAGGAAATCAATTTAAGCCAAGGTTTAGGAGACAACCATTTACTCAAAGAGGAAATAAGGAAAAGAGGTTCCAAAGGCAGATAGTCGATGCCCCTAGATAGTCTACTAAAGTCCTAAGCCAAAAGTGTGGAAAACCTCATGTGATAGACCATGCTCGCGGGAGCAAGATGTTTGTTACCGCTGTGGTAAGGCTTGACATTTTGCAAGGGATTGCACAATGAGGTTACTGACCCTTCCCAATGGACCTCAGCACTAGAGAAAGGTCCTCATTTGAACATCGAGGAGGTAAGCTGCTTCACTGATCTCATAAGAGGTAGGTGTTTCTTAATTGGAAAAACTTTGAACTTTATTGTATGACTCTAGTGTCATGCATTCACTTATTTGTCATAGCTGCATGAAAATATTGGGACTATATGTGTTTGAACTTCATATGATTTATTGATTTCCACTCTTATCAATAAACTGATAAAGACCTACCTATGTTGTCTGAATTGCTCTTTTTTCTTACTTGATAGAATATTTGAAATCTAATTCTATTGTTTGCCTTTGATTGGACTGATATAATTATAGGGATGAATTACCTCTTTAGAAATCATGTATTTATGGACTACCTGAATAATTTATTGCTTTTGCACCTATTGTTAATGATTCTGTCAAATTGTAGAGTTTCTTTGAAACCCATTTAGTCTAAAACATGGTTACATGCTCCTCTAGGTTAATAAGGTGGAAGTAGAACAGAGACTTGAGGTAATACCCATAGTAAGAAAATATCTTAAAGTATTTCTATAGGACAAAAGACTTGGTACATAACCTATGAGACTTTTGGATAAAGGCTTGAACCATAAGTCGCTCAAATTTTGAATTTAAAAAACAAGGAAAACTAAAAGATAAAATCCAAGATTTAGGAAGCATGGACACCATTCGACCATAAATCCTAAAATGAGTATAAGAGGATTTAAATTTATAGGACCTAAGTAATTAACTCCCTTAAGTCATAATCTGGAGAGAAATAGCTTTCAGAATTAAGGAAATTGAATAAAATAGATGTATTAAGCAATTAAGTGTCATTTGGTCATAACCTCCAAATATGGGTATGAGAGAACTTAAATTCATAAGACTTAGACATTTTTTTTGCTTTGATATATGATCACGAAAGGGTAGCATCGAAGCTTGAGAAAAAGGAATCAAGTAAGATTAGTGTGAAAGGAGTTCTTTCTAGCTTAGCCACCTTAGATAGGTAAGAAAATATCTAAAAATCTTAAAACATAGAAATTTAAACTACTTAGATTATGACTACTTGGACTTGATAAAAGTAAACAAAGTTGGTTTGAGGAAAAAAGATATTAAATTGGTCATGACCTTATAAAAGAGTATAAAAGAGAGTGTGAATTAATAAGGGTTAGGCATTTACCTTCTTAATAAATGATATTGAGAAACAAGTGATGGATTTGAAGTTAGCTGATTAAATCTCCTACTTATGGAACATGAAAGGCATTTGACCTAAAAAGAGCTAAAAAAGTTAAGAAGTTATGATAATTGTTAGCTGATTAAAAATTTAATAATAGTTTAAAATACAAATATAAACTTTTTTCAAAATAGCACTAGTTAAAACCATTACCAAATTTTAAATTATTTTTTATTTTAAGTTATGATAGTTGTAACCACTATTAAATTTAAACAAGATTTATTTTTCCATCAATTTTGTGGTAGATTGAGTCCTAAACCTACCATTATGAAACATATGTGAAGTTAACGACAATTATTTTGGCAGTGGGTCAAAACTTTATGAATTTACTTAGTGTCATTAAATATGATGAGGGGTTTTTGAAAGCCACTAATGTTAATAAGCAACAACCAATAGTATTTTCTTTTTTTAGTGAGGTGAGTATGATAAATGTTTTGTTCGATTGAGGAGTGGACAAACCTATTTTCATTCCTACTAGTTTTTTTTTAAATTTCAAAACTACCCTTGCCCTTCCTCTTTAGCTTTCCCTCTCAACGTTCTTTGGCTATCATTGCTAATTGTTTTTCCTGGTCCATTGTTGTCACCATTTGTTGAAATAGGAAGCATTTCTAGCAAGAATACTTAAAAGGAATCATTGATGTTATTTTCATCTACACTTTTTTCTTTGGTATGCTTATCATTCTGCTACATAAATATATTATAGAACTAAGAATTCAAAAGGTGAATATCAATTCCAGAATCTTAGTTCTAAAATAATCTTTCAAAATTTTAATTTCAAAACAAAAATAAACAACTTTTAAAACTTAAATTCTAGAAGTCATTCAGTTTGGTTTTAGAAAAAAATCTTGGCATAGGTTATGTATTTGGTTTTAAGCTTCTGAAATTATAATTTTAAAATGAGAAGCACATTCCAAAATTATAATTTCATACATTCCAAAATTATAATTTCAAATGTTATAGTAGAATTATACTTTTGAAATTTATAATATTTTGA
Source organism: Canavalia ensiformis (assembly GCA_026541065.1). Lineage (NCBI taxonomy): Eukaryota > Viridiplantae > Streptophyta > Magnoliopsida > Fabales > Fabaceae > Canavalia > Canavalia ensiformis. The sequence goes on along the minus strand of JAMKYM010000791.1, from coordinate 404,809 downwards.
AATTATAATTTTAAAATATTTTTATTTTTTATTAATATGTTGTAAATATAATATTAACATGTACTAATTTATGTCTAGACATGGCAAGAACTAAGGATTCTTTGTCATAGAGAGGTGGTTGTTCTAGAGAATGAGGACCTTTAGAACATATTCGATCTATGACTTCTGCATGAAAAGAACTTGGTCATTCTAATCTTGTTGCTAATGATGTTTGGGTTGGTGATACTCATGTTGAGACTAGTGTGTTAGACTTATCTTTCCTTGGTGGTCCTACAGATTTTTTTGTGCTGAAATCATATTATAACCACATTATTGGTGCATTATGGTTCAGAAATTAATAATTATTTATGTTAGGTTAAGATTTTAAACAAATAGTGATGACCCATATATATGTTTTAATTCCTTCAAGGAAGTCACACATGGTTGAAAGCTAAAGAAGATCCAAGATGGTTATATTTGCTTCATTCTTGTAGATTCTAGTCATATTCTTTGTGGTTACACTTTATTGCTAAAAAGTGTCATAGGGATACATGTACCTTTTATACATTGGTTAGAGAGATGACTATTGAATTAGATGATATGTTATCCATATTACATTTACTAATAATAGGTGAGATGTTCTCTTACTTTGATGGTAAGGGAGATAGCCTGTGAGGTTTTGAAAGAGCTTTTAGGAGTATTACAAAAGGAGGCAAACCTTGATATGGATCATCCATGGAATGAGAACTCAATTTCAGTTAATTATAGGATATGTGTGACCTTTGTGTTAGAGAGGGTCATATAAAGGCAGCTTCTAGGATATATTTCCTCCATCTAGTTGGTTGATAACAGTGAAACCTCTTCAGAAGTTACATACCTTTAAGTTATTTAGGGATCTCCACACTATGGGTAGGTATGCATGTGGTGCATCTACTCTTGCATACTTATATGACCAACTTAGTGATGCAATTTTTTGTCAAACTCAACAAATTATGGGCTATATAACTCTTTTATAGGTATTTTTTATTCTGATTAATTAGATAATAGTTTTTAAAATTATATATAGGTACTAATTATGTTTGAATTTTATTTCCAGCTTAGATTTTAGAGCATTACTCTTACGTTAACACTTATCAACCCCACGTAAAGTTTTCCCCTAACATGCCTATATTTATCCAACTAACGATGGTCCATAGTTCAGGTAATATCAAGACATATAGGAAGATGTTGGATCATGTAGTTATGGATGACATCATTGGAAGTCATACTCTTTATACAAGTCACATTGACCTAAGCATAATTTTGTTGGTACATAGGATACATTTCATGTGGTGATATATTGTATCCTCACATACCAAAGAGGATCTTATGTTAGTATAGCCATGAGTAAACTTTAGTATAACAAATTGGAAAAAACCCTTAAATCTCAAACTCAGAGTTATGCTCTAACATTTTATAAGCATATCATAGACATGCAATGTTTGAATATGTTATCCTATTATTCTCCTCAAAGCTTCTACAATAACATACTTAAGATTAGGTTGAGGTCTACTCCATCCCATATCACAATACTCCTCACTAATCTGGATTAGGTCATCCCTACAAATGCAGATGCATGTGGACCCAAAACATCATCATTTCTTTATCAAAACAATTGGCTGTAATGGGATCTAATTTCTACAATAGCAACATGCCCTCAGTAACGCTCACCATAATAACAACATGCCCTCGGAAACGCTCAAATCGTTATCATCATACTTATAGTTATTTCACAAAACCAAGAAATTTCTTGACAGGTAATGATAATTTTTAGAATCTCGTTAAGGCTAAGTTCAGGCAAAGTAATCTTAGTTACAATGAGAAACTTCATGCCATTTTAGAGGCTCAAACCTAGCTCACGTACCACCTAAACTCGAAAATTCTCATTTCTTCTGAACTATGGTCAATTTCAATGTGATTCAAACATTAGATTTCCCAGCTACCCCATTTAAAGGTCTTTACAAATTATCTCTTACATTAATGATTTACAAAACAAATAATTTTTTAGGCATATGATGCATGATCGACTATCTATTTAATAGTTTCATTCATCATTCTTAACTGAAGGCCTTACCTCCTCAAAAGTGAGGACCTTATTATCTTCTTTCACTTATCATATGGGTACTTATTTTTAGTAACTTTAAAGTTTACATATATAATATTTTTTCACTAAAAGAGATTCCTAACTTCCACTTGTCGATTCATTTATCCAATAACAATACATATTCTTAGTGTTTGGACTTCTAGTCCACTTAATACAAACACACAATATCCATTTTTCCATTTGATTCACCTTATTGTAACACATATTGCTAGGTCCATGCTCATTCATTTAGTAGGGTCATGCTCATTCATTAAGTAGGGGCTTGCTCATCCGTTTAATAGGTCATGCTTACTCATTGTGTTCTTGGCACAACCATGCTAAATTTTATCACAACCATGAGAAATTTAAAAATCTAGAAATTTTTATGATCATGGTTTGGCACGGTTGTGTAAAAACATGACTATGCTAAATTCACAATCTACAAATTCATACATGTTTGTTTTTTACACAACTATCCTAACTTTGATCATATCCATGCTAAATCTCTAAACCTAGAAATTTGTATGAATTTTTTCTTGGAATGATCATGCTAACTATGAGTACAACTGTGCTAAATCCCTAAATTGAGAAATTCTTTCAATTTGGAATTAGTATAGCTATGCTAATTATAAGTACAGTAGCGCCCCATAATGTTGAGAAAGAATAACATATTTAAGGATATCTAAATATCCTTATTATCTACCAAACTCAACACAAAACATTAAAACATACCCAAATTTAATTTTTAAACATCACTATGCATAAATATTAATTTTATAAGAATCAAATAAATTTAAATCTAGAGCTAAGGGAGTGATGCTTGCAAAACGTGAGTGTAAAAATGTCTATCAAGTTTTACCCATAGGAAAATATATCTAGTGTAGAAAAGGGGTATTTAACACCTCTAAGGTTAATCCCAAAGAGGCTATGCCAACAATCTATGGGAGAAGTTTAAATTCCAACTTTTGATCTTGCCAAAAGAAAGATTTTATTGTAAGTCTAGGAAACGAGAATATGAAAGCAAGTTAAAAGAAAAATAAAAAATGAAGAACATAAATGCAAAGTGATGGATAAGCATGGATATTTCGGATCCCTTATGAATTTACCTATTTTTACCTCCAAATTCCCTTACAAATAAATTAAACATCAATTGTTAACCTTCCATTCTAATGCTATTACTACCTAATGATCAGGCAATAATAAAAATCTTTCTTGTAAGTATTACCCTCATTGATCATGCAAGGTAAATAGTTAAGAGAAGTATAAAGTACATCGGATTTATTAATTTAATAACTGGTTAGAATCCTAGGATTATGATTGATCCTCAAAAACTCACAAACTCAGTTACTTTATAGTTCTATCAATTAAGAAATGGTACAACCACCTACCCTTAATCAACTTAGAAATCAATAAGAGTAATCAATTCTCATTAATTGATTAAATGTACAAAAGTAACACAATTGGATAAAGAACCATGTAATCATTCATAATAAAAACATATAATAATTTATAGAGATAAATGAGGTTCAAATAGTTCTAACGCCCTAAAATTTGAAGGTTAGTTACACATAGAAAAAAATGAAAAATGAGAACAAAACATCCCAATAAAATTATCCATAATCCTAATCTTAAGATAAGAATTAAAAATTCAAAATACTAGCAAGGTTGGCAAGAAACTTTGTAACTTGCAATGTGCGAGAATTCCTTCTACCAAGTCCTATAGGAGGATGCTAGAAGAAGAAATGAAAATAAGGGAAATGAATATGAGAGATGGAAAGAAAGAGATGGGTTAGAGGACCCTTCAGAATATCGAGGGTGGCAAGATGTGTTTTTCTTTGTAGGCAGTAATTAAGGCTTCCTTCATTATGAAGCAGGTTGACCTAAGTTTCCTCTTTAGTCATCAAATATTCTCTTGATCACCTTTAGCATTATCAAGGATGATTGGAATCCCTTCTTGCATCATTAGGGATGAACTGGATTATTTCTGGAACCTTCCAAGGTTAGCACCATCGTGCTCAAGTCTGCACAGACATGTTGGAAATATGAAGATGCTTCAAGCCCATGCTCAGCTCTACATAGTTGTACTCCTTATCCTAGTACGTTGTGATGATGTGCTTAGCCAGCATGATTATGCTAGCCTCTTCCAAGGGGAATTTTTTCCTGCTATTGTTCTGTCATCTTTTATGCTTTTTCCCCCCTCTTTTGGCCTAAAATCCACCTAGTTTCTAATTCTTTGCTTGCCTGGTCATTTCTACAAAAATTAGAGAAATTAGGATTAATTAAGATTAAATAATAATTTATTACGTAGTAATTATAGTCAACTTCCCACAAATAAATCAACATAATAGTTGTTTACCATATCCCCAAACTTATACATTGTTTGTCCCCAAATAATAATCCAAGAAATGAGAGTGAGGCAAGTATAAAATTCAAAAATCTCAAACCATGCAATGGACAAATACAATTACCATCATAGGAATAATTAACAACAATTCTATTAGACTTTTTCAGTTTCCTGAAATCAAATCTCACGCACAAAGGAGATTGCTCTAATCATCGTCTCTCACGTGTACAAGCGTATAGATCATTATTGCTTTGTTCTTCGCAATTGTACACTACCATAAACTTGACCATAAATCTCAATCTCCACTAAAAGTTAAATTACATATAAGAATCAAAAAGACTTTATTAAAGTTGTAACACAACCAAGGAAATTCATGCAATTTAGGTGAGATATAAGAAGTAAAGGAACACCAAAGGGTTTTTTCTTTTATTTTTACTTTTAATATCCCTAAACAACCCTTATATTATGAAGTCAATTACTTAGGATCTTATGGAATTTAATTTTTTGAACTTTCCAAGATTTTTCATTCTTTTCTTTTTGCTTCCTTCTTTGTCCTTTTCTTTTCTTTTCTTTTTTTCTTTTTGAACCATTTTTTCGTCCTAAGCACTTACTTTGCTTCAATTATAATCTAAAGGTACATAAAATTGTAGCAATTATGTGAAGGGTACCAAAGAAAGTAACTTTAATCATTTTAAGCTTAAAAAGGGCATTAAGTGATACTCTAAGTCTATATTTAATCAACAAAACCTAATTTACCTTCATCATTTTCTTGCTATGCATTTAACTTATGCAAGCCTTGACAAGGTTTCAAGACAATTTCTAGAGTTTACAAGTTGGAGGAAAAACACTCAACAAAGAGAGAAAAAGGTTGGGTGCAACCTCAATTAGGCTCAATCCTTTACTAAGGCTACTCTAGTATGAGACAAGATGATAAGGAACATGACTAATTATTAATTATTTTATCAAAAGTTTCCATGTCCTTATTAAGTTCAATTGTCTTCCATAACTTGTTTGAGGTTCCACAACTTACTAACAATCCTAAAAATACGGAGTTATCAAAATGGACAAGCATTTTTACAGAAAACTAAGGAGGGGTGTCCCTCCTTAAACTTAATCCTCTACCATTATTTTAATTTATTTAAAATAATTAATACCAAGGTAGAAAATATTATATACAAGAGGAGGGATGCATGATTTTTAAAAAGATAATTATCAAGGAGAGAGTCCATTTCCTCTATATACATGCAAATTAACACAAGTATAATGGAGAGAAAAGGTACAAATGAGAATTTCTTAAAACGGAGGAAGAAGGTCTCCTTCCTCAATTTTGAGGGCAATAATGCCCTCAATTTTGATGGCAACAATGCCCCTCAATGTGTCCCCCGTTGGTTGTCAATGATTAAGAAAGAAGTCATTGTGCTTTTAGGTTATCCTTCTCACACTAAATGTACAGGTCAAAATCTAATAATCATATACAACATGAGAAAAAGTACTAGATACTAACGTAAGTTTTGTACAACAAAGTAAATTCATCAAAATCAAAATGTCTAACAATCTAAACTAAAACCTAAACCTAACAATATAATCATCATAATAAAATTTAAATATAAGTTTTTCACCAAGGCGGTGAGTAGCCCATTTAACCTTACAGTAACCATAGCACAATCATGCTAGAATTTGGCACAACGGTGCAAAGTGTTGAGCATGGTCATGCAGCAGGGGCATAACCTTGCAACGGAGAACTCTTTTTGACAAGACTATGCTAACATGACCATATTTGTACTCGTTGCATTGCCCTTTTTTAAAAAGTAATAATTAAAATCAAGTTATTCTAAATCTAATAAGATTGGTTGTCTCCCGCAAACGTTTGTTTAACGTTATGAACTTGATGTACCTACGCTCAATGGCTAATTGGAGCGACGAGTGGCTACCTTAGGACTAATAACATATTGCTGCGCTTCTTGGATGTAACTTCCTTATAGTATTTAGCTTTTTGCTCATGCATGTTTAAGGTTTTTCCATTCTTTTTTATAAGCTCCAATACTCCACAAGAAACTATTGTGCTCACCTTATAAAGGTTTCCTTTGCTTGCATAAGAGCCCCATTTTTCTATTCAAGGCCTCTATTTGATTGGATATCATGGTTGTGTATTCCACCTAATACATTCCTACTAGTTAAAAGTTCTTCTTCCTCATGTATTTGTGTGTAGATCATCATTGGTTGCTATTAGCAGCCAAGTTTTCTCCTAGGTGTCCTTTGGGGGGATATGTAGAATGCCCCCACCAGAACTATGTTAATAACAACTTTATTGGCATGGAACAGGATGTTTAGAAGATATGCACAAGATGGGATAATTGGTAGCCATGATGCAGACACCTTCAAAGAAGGTTTCGAAAATGGTCTCAAGCCTTATACAGGAACTCATTCTCAAACTGGGTGAAGTCGACGATCTTCACTATGATCTACGATTGTGTTAATTGTGGAAAATATTGTGTTAGGAATAAATGTTGTAACTGGCTCTGGGTAGTAATGGATGCCTCCAGCAAAGAGTATAATCAATCGTTCACCTTCTTCGTGATGGAAAAAGGGAACAATCATAGTCATATGACATCCTACATGACACCAATCATCTTAATGGTGTTCGTTAGCTATAGGAACTTTCTAATATGGAGATATGGCTCCTCTTAGGTTGTCCCTCAAAATTGAAGCGTGTTCTAAACCATATTGATAAGGGTAGATTTCAATTTGAATTTTGGAACACCTTCAAATGTTGGGATGGATATAATGCTTCTTAAGCCCTCATAAGTGGGGGGTCTTGTAATCCAGCAAAGTCTTACGTACTCGTGCAACTATCTTCCACACTTTGGTCTCTCACCTCAACCTCTAAGTTATTCTCTCTATCTCTAGATTAAACTATAAATAGAGGCTCGGGAACGAGTTAGCATACATAAAAAAAAATAACTATACAAGGATAACAATTTTATTTTGAATTTTTATTTATTTTATTTTTTAAATATATATATATATATATATAAGTTTCCAGTAATCAAAATTTAAACTTCAAATATTATTAGAGAATAGTTCCTAACAATGGTGCTAAAAACTTGATGTGTGCAAAACATAAATATAAAAATGTATATCATGTTTTACCCATGGAAAGTGTACCCATCAATGTAGAAATGAGGTATTTGAGACCCCATGTTGATCCAATTGAGACAATACCAATAATTTATGGAAGAAGTTTAAATTCCAATTTTAAGCTCATCAAAAGAGAGTTTTTTTTTTGTATGTGTAGAAAACAAAAATATGAAAGAAATTTTAAAGAAAGATAAAAAAGCAAAGAACAAAAGTGCAAAATTATGGATAAACATGGAGACTTTGGATCCCTTCATGACTTTGCCTATTTTATCCCTAAATTCCCTAACATCATTTAAACATAAACTGCTAACTACTCGTTCTAATATTATTACTACCTAATGATCATGCAATAGTGACAATCTTTTTCCTAAGTACTACCCCTAGTGATCATGGAAGATAAATAATTAAGAGAATCATAAAATACATAGGATTTGTTAATTTAATAACTGCTTGGAAGCCTAGGATTCCAATTGATCCTCCAAAACCCATAAACCTAGTTATCTTATAGTTTTGTCTATTGGGGATGGTATAATAACCTACCTCCAATCAACTTAAAGATCAACAAAAGTGGTCAATTCTCATTAATTGATTAAGCATAATAAAGAGACACAATTAGATAAATAACCATGCAATCATTTATAATGAAAATATATAATCATTCATAAAGACAAATGGAGTTCAAATACTTACATCAAAAGGTTCACAAAGCCCTATAATTTGAGGGTGAGTTACACATAACAAAAGATGACAAATGAAAACAAACCATCCCAACAAAATTATCCATAATCCTAATCCTAAGATAAGAAATACAAAATGTAGTGCTAGCAAGGATGGAAAAAGACTCTATAACTTGCACTATGCAGGGATTCCTTCCACTAAGATTCTATAGGAGGATACCAAAAGAAGAAATGGGAATGAGGGAAGTGGAGATGAGAGATATAAAGAAAGAGGTGGGTTGGAAGATCTCTCAAAATATCCAAGGTGTTGAGACGTGTTTTTGTTCCAAGGTGTAGCCTTCCTTTTATAGGTATGGATTAGGGTTGCCTCTAGAGATGGAAGTAAACAAGGCCGTCTGACAGGGGCTTACGACTCGGGTCGTTTAAAGCCTAGCTTGACTCGGCTTGTTTAATAAATAGATAGGCTCAAGCTTGTTAAAAAGCATTTTTAGATAAACAAGTCAGGCCTAAACTTATAAAAAAACCTATTTAACTTATTCAGGGGCCTATTTATATTTATATATTATATATTTATATTTATCTTAATATATTATATTTGTATAATATTTATTTTATATTTTATTTACAAAATATTAATATACATATGTTTTAGACCTATTTAATGACTTTTTTATCTTGTAGGCTTTAAGTTTGCAAGCCTTTTTAATCAATTATTTATATAGACTTTAAGTCTATTTATTGATTTTTTTTTTAACGTAGGCTTGTAGGTCTTGTGGGCTTTAAATTAGGCCAAGCCTTGACAAAAAAAAAAGCCTTATAACAGGTAACAGGCCCAGGCTCAGGCTCAGGCCTCAAAATTTTTAAACAAGTCAGGCTTGAACACTCAAAACCTAGCTCGGCTCACCCTACTTCCATCCCTAGTTGCCTTTATTATGACTAGGTTGACCTAAGTTGTCCTCTCAGTCATCACGGTTGCTCTGGATCACCTTTAGCACTATCAGGGATGACTAGGATTAAGGCCACCTTGGATTACATTTGGCGTCTTCCAAGGTTGGCATGATCATGCTCAGATATGCATAATCACGTTAGAAATATGAAGACATAGAAATGTCATGCTCACGTCTACACGACCGTGCTCCTTATTCGACACGGTAGTGCTTAGATCCTCGGTAATGCTCACCATAATAATAGTGTGTCCTCGACAATTCTCTAATCATAATCATCATACCTATCATCATTTCAAAAAATCACGAAGTTGTTCGACCAGTAGTGATAGTCTTCAAGGTCTTGTCGAGGTGGCTAAGTCCAACCAAAGTAGTTTCAGCTATAAGGAGCAACCCTAAGCCATTGGAGAGGCTCAAAGCTAGCTCACATATCCCTGAGGCTCAAAAATTCCCATTTCTAATGAACTATCATCTATTTCAATATAAGTTTATCCTTTTCCAAAGTACCCTACTTAAAGGGACTCACAAATTATCCCGAATTCACAAAACAAACAACCTTTTATGAATGTGATGCATAATCGATCATCTATTTAATAGCTTCATTCACCATTTTTAACTAAAGGCATCATTTTCTTCTCAAAAGTCAGGACCTTATCATCTTCCACTTATCATGTTAGTAACTTTAAAGTTTACGTATATAATCTATTCCATTAATAGAGATCCCCAACTTTCACTTTTCAATTCATTTATCCAATAACAATACACATTGTTAGTGTTTGGACTTCTAGACCACTCAACATAAATACACAACATCCACTTGTCCATTTGATTCACCTAATGTAACACATATTGCTAGTGTTTTAGGATTTTTAGTCAATTTAATACAAGCATACATAATTTCAATCATCAAATAAGTTTTATGTTCATGCTTAATATTTAATTTAGACGCAATATTGATTGCCCCATAGGTTTTTCACACAACTGTATATTCCTAATCTTGAATGCTTTACTAGATTTCCATGTTTAGTCATATTCTTCATACTTTGTACACTTAAGTTAACCTTTGATTAGCTTGTGTTGATCTTTGGCACTGTGTTGTCCTTTTGTCTTGCTCTTCTATATTTTCATCCTTTAACAAAGACTTACTTAAAGTGTATGCGATCATGCTCCTTCATTTAGTTAGGTCATGCTCCCTCGTTTAGTTGGGTCATGCTTATTTACTGGGTAAGGCCATGCTCATTCACTCAGCAAGGCCTTGCTTGTTCATTGAGTATGGTCATGTTTTCTTATTTTGTTCTTGGCACAGTTGTGCTAAATTTTAGCATGATCATGCTGAATTCAAAAATTTAGAATTTTTTATTGCCATGCTTTGGGACATTCATGCTAACTTTGAGCATAGTTGTCCTAAATCTTTAAACTTGGAAATTTGTATAATTTGTTCTTCACACGTCTGTGCTAACTATGAGCATAGCCATGCTAAATCTCTAAAATCAAATATTTGCATGAATTGTTTTTTAGTACAATCATACAAACTTTGAGCATAATCGTGCCAAATTTTTCAATCCAAAATTTTATTCAATTTTCCATGAGAATGATTATGCTCTATAATAAATAGATAAAATAATATATTTAGATATATCTAAATACTTCCATTATCTATTAAATTCAACTCAAAATATTAAAACATATTTAAAATTAATTTTTAAATATCATTATGCATTAATATTAATTTTTTAAAAATCAAATAACTTTAATGCTAGAGTTAAAGAAATTTTAAAAATACTTCTAATTCTACTTGAATTTTTTCCTTTATATGAAATTGATAAAATTGAAAAACCAATGTAATCTTTATTTTTTTTAATGCTTCCATTAAATTAAATCTTCAAATTCCAGTATCAATTTGGCCAAAAAAATTTGACAAAGTTCTTCGAACTTTCTTTGAATTTCGTTTCCTCACTTTCTGTTTATCCACTTTCTATGTTCTTTTACAGTCCAAATGAATGGTGTGACATTCCAAAAATTTTTATGATGTTACAAAATTATTACAATTTAATTACTATATTATATGTTTATAAATTCTACATGTTATTTTTGCAAAAGCCTTTTTAACATTACAATGTAAAATATCTTTTGAGTAAGGTTCCAAAAGAAATCCTCAAAGTATCGAGAAGCAATGGATCATTCAAAAGAAGTATCTTATATACAAAAGTCTTGTAAAAAAGTGTATCATCAGTAATGGAAAGTTCTTGAAGTAAGTGTCCTCTACAAAAATTATCTTATCAAATGCAAATAAAAGTTAATGCTACTTTTTAAAATATCTTCACTAAATGATCAGATTTTTAAAAAAGCACATACAATGCAAAAGAAGTCAATGCATATATTAAGATAAAAAGAAAAATATCTTATACCAATAAAATAGAATAAATAGTTAGAACAGAAAAAATTGATTCAATATACAAAACATGTTCCAAAGTTTTCAAACATTTATTTGAAATATGTACTAATCAACGAATATGCTTATAAATAGAATATATAATTATTTCATTCGATAGAAAAGAAAATAATTTGTATAAATATCTTCTACTCTTTTACTTGTATAAATAATTTGCTTGAATATTAATTTGGATTTTAAGACAAGATTTTGAGATAATTCTTCTAATTATATGTATGTTTGATTTGATTTTTTTTCTTTCCAATATATTTTTATCATCATCTCATTTCTTTGTATATTTATTTCTTTATCTTCATTTATAATTTTATTTAAGTGATTTTTAGATAATTTAATAAAATAGATTATTTAAAATTATTTTTTAATTAACACACCATAATATATTTTTTATAATTATCTATATTAATAACTTATTATGAAATAATCAATTATTAAAATAATTCTTTTTCTTAACATATTAGTATAATAAATAAATTTTTAAATATAATATTTAACATTCTTATCGTGACACCTCTTGCTATTAATCTAGTAATTATTATATGTATCACTGATAAAAATTTTACGATCATAGTTATATAATCCTCCCTAGATTTATATTTAGTTTATGTTCTTCTATTTTAACAAGGGATATCATATTTTTCATTTTACAAGTATAATAAAATACTAACCACACACACATACATATATTTAATTTCTCCAAAACAAAGTTTGTTTTGCTTTTCGAAAATTATTCAATCATCAATGCTCTTCCATTTTAACAAGGGATATCATATTTTTCATTTTACAAGTATAATAAAATACTAACCACACACACAAACACATATATTTAATTTTTCCAAAACAAAGCTTGTTTTGCTTTTCGAAAATTATTCAATCATCAATGCACAAATCCACTTGGGTGTGGAATGATAGTCCAATCATGTTTCTCAATATAGGAAGCTGCTATATAGAGTTAAATAGTAGTAATAAAACAAATAGGGAGAGTGAGAATTCGTAAATATTCATGTACATAAATAGTAGAATATAAGGTTAGAATATCTACATCCATGCTGACAAAAGTTCTTATTCTAATGTCATTAAGAGCCTATTTAATTTAACACTTAACATATACAAGGGTCAATGTAATATTTATGTCATGCATGAATGCACATGATGGACCTTTATGTTTTCAAAGGGCTCAAACTCATAAAAACTATTATTGAATCTCCTTAAACCTTTGGTCTATCTTAAACTCAAAATGTCATGAATGTGGACTCATGTCTAACATCCTAGGAAGTTGTCAAGATCCTGAATTTCTATGTTGTTTCTTACTACAATTCATCAAATCTATTAAACTTCTTTTTAGACCAAATATTAACACCTATTTGGAAAATTAAAAAAAAAAATAGTTCTTTGACCATGAAAATTCTCAAGGAAAATCAGGGTGGCCAAGTTTGTGAAATGTGATAACCTCGACATTGAAGAGCTACCTTGGATCTTCTATAGGTCATCACACTTAGTCACTAACTTTCTAGGCTCTTAAACAGCCAGCCCCTACGATTTTTCAGCATAAACAGTCGTGATTTTCTAACTTTATTATAATATCCTTAGAGTCCTTTAAAATTTAATTATTATAATATTTTTTAATCCAAAGAATACCTAAATTGTTCTCATAAGCTAACTTTGACTCCAATTTAACTCTTTAGGAATAAGTACCTATATTTCACTTAATTCTCTTAGCTCATAAACATACATATCATTACCAAAGACTATCCTAATGCAATCAATTTAACAATTAAATACTAAAATAAAAGAGGATGACCAAATTTTACTCCTAAAATTCTTTCCCCTAAGATTTGTTCAATTTCAACCGAATAAACCTAAATTGAGTTAGGAAAACTCAATTCTACGCTTGAATCTCACAATTACATGAATAAATTTTCCTCTCCTACCTTCCTTACTAAGTCGAGGTACCCTTGAGGTGTGGGGAGGAAGAAATTCAAAAATCTCACTTCCAAGAGTGCTCCAAAGACAATCCATAATAAGAATTACTAACATAGATTAGTATTGAATTAATTAGAGCCAATGATTGGATGAAGAAAATAATTTTCCCCCACATGCATAAAATCTAGATAGCAAAAGAGAAGAAAAACATGAAAATTTTTAAGAAAAAATTAGTGCTTAAACGTTCTTTATCAATAAATGAAGTAAATCCTGAGTTAAATTTAAAAACGATGGGAAAAATTGAAAGTAACTAAATTTTGAAATTTTAGAAATGGTGAAAAACTTTAATTTATGTTCTGAACATGTTTTGGAAGTGAAGAAAAAATATTTTTCTTTATCCTTAATAAAATATATATTATATAATTTATATTATTTTATTATTATTTTAAACTAATTAGGTATGGTTTAATCAAATTCGTGTGTTTGAGAATGAAAAATTTTAAATTCCTTTAAAAGTTTCAAATAAATATTTAGGATATATAATTTCTATAAAAATTTATTTGGAAATCAATCTGAAAAAGAAAGCAAAACCTACCTGCATTTTGAATCTAATTAAACTATTTATTTTTTAAAAATTAAAATATTGTGAGATAAATTTTTAAAAAAATATTTTAATTAATATAAAATCATTTATATATTATAGAAATGTTTTTTATAATTTTTCTAAAAAATTATTTTATGAAATCTCTATCAACATTTATAAATTTTAATTGATTCTGAATGGATGATTTTTGAAATATTTTTTTCTATAATTTACAAAAATTAATTTAAGTAATTTAGTTAATAATAGGTGTCTCAAATTTTTTTTTATTTAGAAAATTTTCTTCTCATTCTTACTAATCGTATATGAAATTATCGATTAATGGCTTTTGAATTTTTTTTTCTAAAATTAAAAACATATTAATTAAATTGGTATAAATTTTATTTTTTCTTCTATTAAATTATAAATTTTTTTTATCTCTTAAAAAATATAACCAACATTAATTATGAAGTTCATATTAAAAATATATAAAAAACAAAATTTAAGATGTTACATTTATAATTTTGTTTAATAAGGAATCATGATTGGAAAGGTAAATTTATTTTTTTAATTTATTACAAATAAGTCTTTATAAACATTAAAAGTGAAAACCGTAAATGCAAAAGTCATTTAAAAAAGATTTTATCGGTAAATAAAAAAATATATTATTTAAAACTTTTGATATTCAGAAGTTTTAAAAATTGATTTAATAAAGAGAATACCATTCTAAATTATAAAGAAAATAGTTTATTATCTTTAATGTTGATTACAAATTTACATATTAATTAAAATAAATAATAAAAATTAAAAAATTCTTTGATTTGAAGATTGATTTAAAAATGTTGATTTCATTTAACACGGAAATTCATGAGATACATGCCACAAAATAAAAAATTCAAATATAAATTATCTTAATTAAAGAATAAATCCTTAAACTTACAATATAAGAGAAAATTAAAATTAAATACATAAAACATGAATAGTCGAACATTAAAAAAAAGTTAAATAAAAAATATACAGGATAATTCATCACGAAAAAAGTTATTTTTTAAAAATTAAATAAAAAGGAGGAAATACCTTTTCATACTCTATTTATTAATTTTATATTTTCAATAACATGAAATAGGCAAATATAACAATGTGCAAGGTAAGGTATTCAAGTGAAGAAATGAGAATGAAGAAAATAAACAAAATCCTTATACAATGGGATAGGATGGCGTATCCGTTAAATTTCAAATTCAAGCTTATCATTCTATTTCTTTTTTTAAATTTTTTGAAAGATGTAAATATAAATCCTTAATAGATATTCTAAGAATCAAAAGATTTAGTTTTCCTTTTGACTGAGATATCGTTTTCCTGCTTTGTAAATTTGATAGTGCAAAGAAAGACAGATGGAGTAGAATTATGTTTGATTAACATTGATATAATATGAAGTGATAAAATGAGAGTTTGATAAGAATAGGATATAACAATGTGAAATAAATTTTTATTTTATTATGTAGTTGATGTATATTACGATAATAAATAAGATAATATTATGTTATTTTATTTAATATTTGATATAAGAAAATAATAATAGGATTAAATATAATTATATTAAAATAATATTATTTTCTTACAAAATTAAATGAAAATTTTAAAAATAATTTCTAATTTAATTTTACTTCTCAATAAAAATATAAATAAATTATTAAAAACAATTTATATATATATATAGATATTTTCCATATAAATAATATTAAAATTATAACATGTATTTTTATTTTATTCAAAATTTTAATTTTTAAGATTAAAATTTTAATTTTTTCATAATATACTATAATTGAAACTAAACGAATGATAAATTTTCTTAAATTAAAAATTTATTTTATAAATCAAGTGAAATATTTTTACTCTTTTTTAAAATTAAAATTTAATATAACTTTTATAAATATTAAAAACATATATTACATTTTATAAAAAATTATTCTTGTAAAAGTTGTAAATCATATTTTATAAAATAATTAATTACTTTTTAAATACTTAAGAAGATACCACATAAAGATAAAACAATTTTTTTATATTCTAATAATTTTTAATCAACAATTGTTTAGGCTAAAAATTTAAATTATGATCAAAATATAATGAAATAAACTATTTTATTTTATCTACTACAATTATAATAATAATATAATAAACTATTTTATACAATGTTAAAAAAATAGTTGAAAACTAAAAGATAAAAATTAGTTAAAAAATATGTTTAACAATGAATTTTAATTAAATAAAAGGTGAAATTATTAATTAAAAATTTTAAAATATTTTATCTTTATTTATTAAACTAACTTTTTAAATAATTATTGATATATTTAGAAGAATATTAATACTTTTGAAAAATTATTTTAAATAATTTAAAAAATTTTCTGTTACTAAAGAAACATTTTTTATTTTAATATATTTTTTATAATTTAATTTTTATTTATATATTTATTTTTATAAATTTAATATTATCAGTATTGTTTTTTATAAATATTGAAAATCATGATATATTTATTTTTTATTTTATTATAAAGTATATTTTAAATTATTATTTTATTATAAAATACTTATTTTAATTATTGTTATTTTATTTTTAATTATATATCAAATTTTTTTATAACGAATTAAATTAAAATTATGAAAAAAATGAGAAAGAAGAAGAATTTTTTAAGTAAATAAATAAATAATATAATAATTAAAATAAATAATATATTATAATAATAATTTAAAATAAAATATTTTATGATAATGTAAAAAAATAAATATATCGAAATTATTAATATTATTACAAATAAATCACATAATATTATATTTATAAAAATAAATAAATAAATAAAGGATTAAATTAGAAAATATATTAAAGTAAAAAATAAAAAATACTTTTAATTAAAAGTTAAAAACCTTTAAAAATAATTAAAATAATAATTCTAAAATACTGATAATAAGTTAAAAGTTTTAATATTTATTAATAAAATAATTTTATTTCAATTTTAATCAATAATTTTAAGTTTCATATAACGCTCTATATCTTTATATCTATTTTTCATCATCAAATTATCTTAAATAAAAATAAATTATTTTGATCCTATTGACCTGTGGAACAAAATTTTACTTTTTATATATACACCACCAACACTACTTACGGAGACATTGCCGTGTGACCTTTTATCTGTCTTTTTTCACATTGAAGATTTGAGACCTATATATTCCCACAATTTCCATATTGGATTTCTCTTTCTCTCCTTATTCGTGGAGAGAGAAACAGACAGAGGGAGGGAGAGAGAAAATCAAAGGGCTTTCCTATCCCTCTCTCCTATGTCAGGGCACAAATCTTCCACCTCTTGTTCTTCTTTCTGACCCTTATCAAAGCCGAAGAAGGAACTGGAGAAAAAGAAAGGAGGCATAAGCTTCTAGAAGCTGCCAATTTTTGTTTCTCCTTTGTTTTAATCTGTCGGAGTCAGAGACGGTTGTGATTGTAACCATGGATTCCTCGTGTGTCTCAAACGGTGGCGTTTCTGGGTTCAAAGATAAGGAATCAATGGTTAACCCTTTCTTGGTTGAGGCTCTCCAGAACCCTCGTCACCGTCTCACCAGTTAGTCCTTTCTCTCTTAAATCTTGATTTCGTGTCGTAGACCATTTTTTTTATCGTTTATGATTTTGTGTTGTTCGGTGTCGTTGTTTATTATTATTATTGTAATGCTTCGATTAATTGTTGTGCCGCAAAATTATAGCTTGAAGTGGATTTAGTTAGCTCCTTTTTTATTTTTAATTTGTGAGTTTTGTTGATAGGAGACAATTGTTTTTATTTTAAAATTTATTATTGGTGTTTGGGATACGTTTACTTTGTTCCAGATCTAGAATGCTTCTGGTAATTGTGATAATTGAGATCAGCATATAAATTAAGACTCTGAATGTGATGTTCAACGTTGGGGAAATGCTTTGGGAATGATAAATTTGGAGTCCTGGGTACTTGGGGGAAACCAGTTGGTAATCTGGTGTTGAATTCTACCCATTTATGTTACAGAAATTTGGGTTATGATAGAGAATGATGCCATTATTTGATTTGTGTTGTGGATTCCACCTAGTACTATAAGGTTTGGTTGTTGTTGTTATATGCTCCTAAGTTTATTGCAGATATCACTGTCCAAAGGAAAAAATTTAGGTGTTTGATGGATTAATTTGTGGTGATAAGATGTTTCAATCCAATTGTATTGTAAGGTATGGGACTTGCGTCCCACACTGAAAGTATGGGGGTTCATTAGGCTTTGGACTCTCTAATTATAACAGCTAGCTTTTGTGGTGTGGTTCTCTCAAGATTCTTATCAATTGGTATTAGAGCTTTCTTTCCATCATGTCTCTAAGCTACAATTGAGTGGCGTGAGCGCAAGTGGTGGTGTTGGCAGTACAGTGTTCATTCAGGACTATCAAGGATTAGTGCAGAGCAAGCCTGTGTGGGCATCGGAGCTGCAGGGTGTGATGCGATATTAGGATCCAATTGTAAGATATGAGACTTGAGTCCCACATTGAATTCTAGTGTAGGATTTACAAGGCTTTGGACTCTCCAACTATAATGGTGAGCTTTTGTGATGTGGTTCTCCCAAGTTTCTTGTCATAGGAAAGGCAGATTAAATTTTGAAGCTAAAAAAAATTGATATTAGTGTGCCATCTTTGTACTCTGAATTTTTCTGTAGATAGCTCTGGCCATGGACCAATTAGTAATAATATACTTCTCCAAAAAAATCTTTTCTCTGGAAAGAGGATTTAGGCTACACACTCACTATTGCAACAGGTTGTCATTGGCTTGCTTTTAATAATTTGGACTATAAAATGGTTATAATTTAAAACTGTCAATTTTCATTTTAATATAATAATAATTGCACAAAGGGATGTAGTGAAGTCTGCACCTTAGAAAATTGTTATATAAAATGCCTGAGAGCACAGTTGTACAATAATGTAACTTCTGGTTTTGTTTGGTGTCTGGAATTTGTGGCCCTCTAGATTGTGTCAAAAGGGACAGAGCTTAAGAATGAGTTGTTTTCCATGTATTTGTATATCTATATAACCTACTTTGCTTGGGCCTTGAATGGTAGAGGCTGTTGGATTAGGATATTGGAGCTATATAGGAAATGAAAAAGTTTTTCTTTGATCATGTGGTTGTCACTTGTCAACATTCACTTTGTTATGGCTGTAATTTCCCCTGCTATATCTTTTCTAGCTGTATATTGGGTTATTTGTTTTTAACTTTTCTCCAGTCTGTTATTGTATATCATGACATTTTTCTTATTCATTATCTACTACTTTGTTACACAACTACAGTTTTGCGGATGGAGCTGGATATCCAGAGGTTTCTGAATAATGCTGATCAGCAGCATTTTGAATTTCAACATTTCCCTTCTTCGTATCTCAGACTGGCTGCACATCGTGTTGCTCAACACTATGGTATGCAAACAATGGTTCAAGATAATGGCTTAGATGGCCAGGGAACTAGAATTATGGTAAGAAAGTTAGCAGAAAGCAGGTATCCTGCAGTCTGCTTATCTGAAATACCTGCCAAACAGTTGGAAAATGATAAACCTGAGCAGATAAAAATTGTCATTAGGCCTAGGCCTAATAAAACCGGTTTAAATGAAGCCAATGAAGCCGGGAGGAAAAGCAATCCTCTTAGAAGTGTGGAAGAGAGGAAGGAGGAATATGATCGGGCTCGGGCACGTATTTTTAGTGGCTCCAGTTGTGATTCAGGTGATACTCTGCCCCAGGTCTCAATGGATGAGAAGAATTCTTTTGTAAGCAAGGATGAGAATGAAACTAGCAAAAACTATGTGGCAGATCCAGAAAGATGCACTAGTGGTAGGGATAATAGTTTTACTCGTGTTGCCATCTTCAGAGATAGGGAAAAGGATCGTAGTGATCCAGATTATGATCGTAGCTATGGAAGGTCAGTTTTATCACTGTAATGTGTTATTTATTTGAGAACTGTATTGGCAATGAATGGAAAAGTTGCAAAGATATGGTTGTTTGGCCTTTTTATTGTGTTGTACTTAGAATTAGAAACCTGTATTGTATTATGTATCTATCAAAAGTCAAAATTGGTGCCCACACTTACCCCTAAAATATCTAAAATATTTTTATTATAATTGATAAAAAACTCTTAATTAATAAGTGGTAGAGGTTCTTACTAATTAGTATTTTGCATAGTCATCAATAGCACCCAAAAGTGGCAGTATTGCAGCATACTTTGTTGCAGCTGCTATCCTAACATGGGATTAAAACCCCCCTTTGCTTCCTTGTCCAACACTTTCTTGGGGAGTTGGGGTTATTTTAGTGATTTCAACCCCTTTTTGTCCAGAAAAGAAGTGTTTGAAACTGCATTTGGAACCTACTAAAAGCTTTATTTGTGCAGTATGCACTGCTCTCTCATCTTCTCAGCACAAACCACCAACACATAGTGCTAGTTGCTGTTGTTTTGGGCAAGCCTGGCATTTTCCGGTAAGGCTGGGCATACCTTTCAGTTCTCATGGAGAGAAAGGTCTGTGACAATGTGCCCTTCTTTTGCCCTTGTTGAATTTTTCACTTGCCCTTCCGTTTTCCTTTTTTGATGTCCCAAGTACTTGTTCTGTTATACTTCTCAGCTCTCTGTTCTATCTTCATGTTCTGTTCCAGTTCTCTCTCTACTTCATTGATCACTCTTGAAGCACTCACAACATCATCCACTTGGAGGGTTACCTTTA
Source organism: Canavalia ensiformis (assembly GCA_026541065.1). NCBI lineage: Eukaryota > Viridiplantae > Streptophyta > Magnoliopsida > Fabales > Fabaceae > Canavalia > Canavalia ensiformis. Next base: position 383,906 of record JAMKYM010000791.1, on the reverse strand, counting down.
TTTAATTTCTTGACTTGTTTTGGTTATTAACTTGTGTGTTTTGTGTAAGAATGACTTATGATTATCAGTTGTGAATATCTTTCACCTTATGTAATTTTTTTGAGTATTGATATATGTGTAATATAATTTTTTTAGCTTATATCTGTAGTATTTGGAACACCAGTCGCCTCGCTTTCCCTCTAACGCAGTTTTGGGGTTGGCCACTCTGCACTGCTATTTTAGATTGATAACTATGGTATGTGGAGAGAGTGAGGGGATGCAGGATACAATTGTAATGGAGCTTATTAAGAATTTAAATGAGGGATTACATGAGGTGTTAGCCTTGTGATAGATGGTATAGGTAAATTACTTCTGTAAAACTTTTTGGGTTATCATGAGTTATTATGCTTTGCTGAAATCCTGTGAAGTGAATGTATAAAGCTGTCCTTGTGTGAGAAAGAAATGGGGGAGTTATGGATGACATTTTGTTATCAGTCTGGCATATTTTGTGGCATAGATCAGTATCACTGGTGGCAGTCTACATTTTAGATCTTCCCCTTTTGATGTTTTTCAAAGTTTTTCCTCTTTAGGTAGTTGATTTCTTTTATAATTGGGTTTTAACTTTTGCTAAGAAGGGTTTGGTTATTGATCAAATTGTATCACATTACTGATTCAGGTATGCGAGGAGTATTCCAACCTCTTCCCATAACTTGATTCCCTTTAATTTGCAACAAGTTCAACCTTCATTTGTTCAGTATGACACTACTTTTAATCAGCTGAGTCAGATGTCACAAAATCAAGCTTCACTTGGCTATGGACCTCCTACAGGCCCTCTAATGAATCCTTTTGGTGTTCCGGGATTGAATCAGGCCTCTAGGGATGCTACTTACCTACAGTGGCCAAGTGCTGCAATGATGTATGCACATTCATATGACCAATTTAGACATGCTGTTTTCCAAGTAAGTCAGTTAACTTAATTTCATTGCACTGTTGAATGTGATGAGTGGTTTTCTTTTAGCTTTGAAATTTTGAGGCATTCTAGAAATTAATCTATAACATTTGTTTTTGAATCAAATTTGGGTTTTCTGGGTTAGGCTCTTGGTACAATGTGTAGAAGTGCAATAACTCATTTTCTATCTCTAGATAACTGCTTGTCTGCGGTTTCTTCTTTTGGCTTATTATGTGTTTTGATATCTTGCTTTTACAGTCTTTCAAGTTTATGCTTTATTTATATGCTGCCCATAGATTTGTATAGTTAGGCCATTTTTATTTGTTCAACCTAATACTAGTCAAATTGTGCTGGGGATGCATGTGAAGGATGAAAATGGCTGCAGTTGTAGCATTTTGGCAATATGTATTTTGCTACAGAATGTTGGGTATTTCCTAACGTGCAAAGAATGAAAAATATCGGGCTAGGTTAATGAAATTGTTTTACCAAGTTTGTTGGAATTACTGTTCCCTGTCAAGGATTAAAACATCTTGGTCTCTTATCTATATTTTTGCTGCTTTGCAGGCTCCATTTGGTCAACAGCCATTGAGCTTTGATTATTCACAGAATTACTAGATGGCATTTAGGGGGGGCAGTTCTCCATTTGGATGCAGAAGTTATTTTAGCTATTAAGGATTTCAGATTTAGATACAATTTTTTCTGTACTGTTATAGACCAATGTTCCTATTTTGGTTTCAGTTTTGATGGTGATAGTAAAGTATTTGGTGTTTGGTAACTTCTAGTGACATTTTTATACTGGACTGTAGTTTTACTGGATTTAAGATGTATGAAGAATTATGTGGTTATCTTGTCTAATGTTAGGGAGCCTTAAGTTCATTCTGTTCTAAGTTCGTGCAAACTATCCCATAAATTCTATTTTAAATGCGTTGATCCGCATCCTATTTTGATAGCCTAATTTGCATGGAAAGTAAAATTTGCATGTTGGAGTCGCCTATTTTATATTCCTCGGGGGAAAAGAAATGGTTTTGCATGTCATGTTTTGACAACACTTCATCTTTTTAAATTTTTAAAATAAACAAGTTATTGGATAAACGGTGTATTTTGTATATAGTGAATATCATTTATAAAAAAACCAGGAGTAAATTTGGGCGATATATGTTTTTAAAAGTCATGTGTTTATATATGAATATTATACAATTTTTGTTTTATTTCTGATTTTGTTTAATTATTAAGATTTGATATTTTCTCATGCCCGATAATACTTGAAGCTGTAATTAGTCAGTTATGAGATGATATCTTATTCTATTTAATGAAGTTTTTACGGTCAACTTTACTTTTTCCTTTCTTTTTTCTTGAATATCTTTTGCATTTTTATATTTTCACATTAACTGTTATTGTAAATATAATAATTAAAAAGGGACATAATATAAAGGAATTTCTGACCTGGTCTATAATTTTCTTAAAAATATTCTTTCCCATAATGGATTTCCTTTATATATATATATATATATATATATATATATATATATATATATATATGTATATATATATATATATAAACTAGATTTGTTTTATTAATATCGGAGGTATTTAATTTTAAAATTTCCTTTTATATTATAACCATACTTTTAAACATAAATAATTTATATTGACTTATTTTGTGATATATTTTATGCATTTTTATATTAAATAAATACAATATATTCTCTTAATTAACTATCAAGTCAGTAAATTTTATTTTTTAACTATTTTAATTAATATACAATTTTCTTTAATCAACATTAAAGATATCAACATTAAAGATATTAAGCTACTGATTTAGTATTAAAAGAATAACATTATATTCATTAAATTAATTGTTAGAAGTTTTTGAATAATAAAATTTTCAAATACTATATATATCTATATATATTTTAAATTTATATTTTTATTTACCAATAAAATATTATTTTCTTAAATAACTTGCGTTTATATTTTTCACATGTCATGTGTATAGAATACTTATTAGTTAATTAATAACTTTAAGAAAAAATATTTTTTAAATCACAATTCTTATTTAAAAATTAAAATATTTGAAAATTGGGTGTGTTTTGATTAGTTGTGAAAAAATTATTATTTTAGTAACCAATTAAATCTGTAATAGAAATTATTCTAGAAGAGAAACTAATTTTTCTGAAATTGGAATAATAGTAAATTATTATTTTGATATTTATCTTGGAATCAACTTAAGTGTGTTCCGATGGATTAACTTTTGCCAACTTGCTATACCTAATCCTAATTTTGAAGTGTTTTATATATGGAATTTTATATCAAAAAAACAAGCTAGTTTTTTTTAGCAAGCTACATGATACTTAGTATGTTTGATCAAATATACATTATACTATTTTTAAAATCTTTTGGTTCTAATGCAATTATTATAATTAAAAATAATTGCAGTCAAAATGATTACATAAAAAAATTGTATATAATAAACACGTAAAATTATAATTTAAATTAAAAATTTAATTAATAAATTGTAACATATATGACCAAGAAAATTCTCAATCACCTCATATTTTTATCTTATGGAGCTTCTCTCATCTTATTGATATGACTGTAGACAATAGTTTGTGATAGGGGATTAAACTTTTACAAGGGAGACCAACTCTTAGAAATTAATATTAATGGTCCCTACAAAAATTGAACCATTAATGGTCAATGTGATATTCAGATTTTAGAAAAATAAAATTTGCCATCCATCAATTAAATAGATTAAACATTTCATTTAATTGACGTTTTCATTGCACGTGCTCTTTTCTTCATCGATTAATGTCTTGCTTTTGGAATTAAAAGAAGAGGTTTAACATTTCCGGTTACAACATTTTAATAATGATATTTATTTTATATTTAAGTTGTATAATTAATTTATTATTAATTTGTTATTTTATGATGTAATTTTTTTATAAAATATTATTATTAAAAATATAATATAATTTTTTTAAAAATATTTGTTAAAAATATGAATCTTATCAAAATAATTTATGTAGTAAATAGTAAATGTTTAAAACGTTAATACTTAAGTTAGTTTTAAAAACTCATTCATTTACTTAAGATAATATATATCCACATATACAATCATATATATCATATTATTTTATATTTATCATACACATACCAAACATAGAAAGTAAAAGAATCTTAGTGAGTTCTTTATAACAAAACAAGGATATCAATTCCCTTTCTCATATTTACAATCATTCATTATAATTTATACATACACTACATTCTACATAGGAAGAGCTCTCTTTATCTCTTCTTACATCCTTTCCTGTAAGTATTAAAATTCTAGTCCACGTTATTCATTTCTACATGAATCATTGCCACTGCTAGAAGTCTAGATAGGCTTTGAGAAAATAAATAGAAGGTAGAAAGTGAGAAATTGTAATTTCTACGTAGGTGTCTACCCTAAAGTTGGTGACATCATTTCAAACCCAGCCACTTCAATTTATTAAGAAAAAAATGACAAGCATACAAGTTTAATTGTTACTCTTTAAAATAATACTTATCTAATGTGAATCTTTTTTAATAATGATAGGAATTAAATTTCATACAAGCATATAACTCATTCATTATTTGGATCACTATATTAACATAATAAATCATATAAAAAATATTACTTGACACATTAACATATTTTTTCATATTCATAACATTCTCATTCATTAGTCACTCTCTCAATGACATTTTAACAAATGACACACCATTATACTCTTAATGACATATTATTAAATATTTGTTAAGTAATATCTTCTCACTTTCATACACATACTCAACTTTCTTTAGGATAGAATCTCATTCCTGATGGTCAACACCACCTTAACTTGAAGCCTTATGACCTCTAACATGGATAGTCCCTTACTTCCACACATACACAAGTCCCAAACTTGACATTTTACAAGTATGTGCTTGTTAAGTTTTTACATATGATTTTCTTTATTGAGCCCTTAACCTGTTAGGTTCTATTTTAACTCTTTAAAATAGGATGCATACTCAATATTCAATCAAAATCTCATGCATATATAACATCTAATTCATTCGTCAACACATAATCATTTAAGCACAATATAGAACCATGTACACATAAGCAAGTCATCATACCATTCAAGAGATCACATAACAATTTAAATATAAGTGACCATACTCAAGTATATTCCTAATAACTAGAGAAATAATATTTATCCAAAAGTTTACATACTTAGTGAAAACCTTTACTTAAGCAAGGTCCTTATAATTTTGGACAGCATGATTCCTTTTTCTAAAATTGTCCAACTTGACCTTGTTCTTCATGTTTTATGATAAGCTTATCAAGGGAAACCTACACCACTCAACATTTTTAAGTTTCTCTTGTCCTTTCTTTTTCTTAAATATTTTTTTGGCATTTTTCTTATTATTAAGTTTATTTTGGCCAAATGGCCCTTTCACCTCTCAAGTGAAATTTTTGTTCATCTAGACCTTATGATCATTTTTATTTCTCAAATTCATTTCTAAAAAAGATGAACATGTAGATTCTGTTTCATTAAATCTTATTTATTGAATTCTAATCTCTCTTGGACAAATAGTCTCTTCTAACCTCATAAATTTGTGTTCATCCTTGTAAGCCTTTATGACCAAACTTTTAAAACGAAAGTATAATAAGAATAATTCTTTAGTCCTTGTCCATTAATTTATTTAATTTATTTTACTAGCTTGATTACTAATTTAGGTTAAATTGTTCATATATTTCCTACAAAATCATATCCATTTATTTGAAATCACCTATGTATCCTATAATATCTAATGACTTTTAATCTAGAATCTATTAACCATTCTTACCTAATTTTCCCAAGACTTGGCTAAATGTCCTATATAAACTTGAGAGGTTACTAAATTTGTGTTTCTTTCTCCAAAAGTTTATTTTTCTTAATGTCATATTTTTGAAGGTTTAACTGATTAATTTTAGAAAATTTTTTAACCTTTACTCCCCTAATTTTGGAGCTATGGTAGAATGGGCATATCTACTTTTCAAAGTCCCTTAATTTAATTTTTCTCAGCCCCAGGTGTGGATCTTATGTGTTAACACTTGTGGAGGTTAATAATTATCATGAATTTTAGATTTTAAGCCTTTTGTTCATAATGGTAGGGTTATGACCGAATATCCTATTTTCCACCATGATGTCACTTTTACCAATTTTTACCAACATAACTCTTGGATCTATTATCAAAGGACTTATTAAATTTTATTCTTAGATCAAGTCCATCAAATCCTTTCAAGTTTTTGTCCTTTGTCCACGTCTTTGTTCTAGGTAAAATTTAGAGAATTTTTGTAACACCCATAATTTTTCATAATGAATCATTTAGGTTACAAATAACCTTTATTGAGAAATAAATTAAAGACAAGGATAAAAGATAACAAAATTAGAAAATTTTGCACAAATGACGAAAATGTCACGCACTTGGGTAACTCTAATAGATGTGCAGAAAACTTAAGATAAAAGTTAAAATACATCCTAAGGGATTAAATTACACCAAGAATGATTGAAATGTTATGAAGAAAGAATAGGAAAAGAGAAAAGGGGGAAAAAGCTAACAGAAAACTCTGAAAATACCCAAAATGCCCTTAGGAAGCTCTATCTTTCACCTGGGCTAATTTGTTCCTAGAAAAATAGTAAATGACACAAGAATGGTAGAGAATGAACCAATTAGTATTCAGAACATTGTAGGAATAAATTTTGAACCTCCCGAGAAATATTGAGAAAAATTACAAAAATGCTCCTAAAAGGTTGGTAAGATAAGAAAATGCAGAGCAGAAGCCAAGAAGTGGGCCCCACATCTATTGAACGAAAATTCCATGTGGAAAATATGGTGATGACTTACCATATGAGTTGTCAAAACATTAAAGGCATAAAAAGACAAATAATAAATGTAAAGACTCCTTTAACCATGGTTAAGGTTAATTAACCTTGTTTAATTATAATTAACCATGCTTAGGGTAACTTAAACTTTATTAGTGAAAAACTCAGAATAATTAGCTCTAATCTAATCCTAAAAGGATAATTCCTTACATTTTTGAATTATTTTAGAAAACGAAAATATGCAAATTACCAAAATGCCCTTAAGTAGGAAATTAGTCCCTAAATTATACTAACTTGGCCGAGTTCACTAAGAGCTTTGGGAGGCCTCATTTGCAGAATTATAAAGATTCTAAACATTTAGGTAATTTTTCTAAACTCTCTCATAGCTTAATCTAATCCAAAATCCCCAAAATTTCACCTTAAGGCTAAACTTTCATCTTTGAAGTTGAAGTTAAATCAACTCCTAATCACCAAGTCCCACCACCACCACCAAGAGATCTTTGTAAAACAATAAAGGGAGACAAAGATCAGCCATCAAATCCCCACAAAAACCCATCATCAAGTCTCCATCAAGTAGGACTTTACTACTTATGTTTTTAAGCTTTAAATCTTGATTTTCATGGTTTGATTTTTTCGTTTTGTGGATCCTTTCTCTAACATCCATGAGTCTCATTTTATTTGAACTCATGAGAGCTCAAAACTTCATTTGTATGGTTAAATATGAACATAATCCATTTTTTGTGATTTTTGAAAGTTAAAGTGAATTTTTGAGGGATTAAAGTGCTTCTAGCTACCTTAAAAGCAATTTAATTGATTAATTTTTAAAAAAAATCAATTTTGATACTATGGGGCTGATTTGAGAGTTCATGTGAAAATTGTTGAACTTTTCATGGTGTGGGATGTATACCTTGGAGTAGATCTATTGGATATAAACTTATTTGCCATGAAAAATATTTTCTTTAAGATCTTTATGCTTAAAGCTTGAAACTTGGTGATTTTATTCATAATATGAAATTATGTGCTTAAGAGTCCAGATCTAAACTCATAAGTTAAAATAATATGAAAAATTATACCATAAGTCCCACAAGCTTGATTTGGACATAGATCTAAAATCTACGAAGAGTAAGCTGAAATATTGGAAGCAAAATTGGAATAAACTTCATAAGATACTTATGATTTTCCATAGTCATGACCCAAGATAAGGAGAAAAGACAAGTCCTGATGGATCTAAGAGCTAATGAGGCTTCAAGTGTACCAATTTATGGAACAAAGGTTATGTGTGAAGAATTTTTGAGAAAATTACCTTGAATAATCAAGGGGGACCATTCAGAAACTTTTGTTAAATATGAGTAAAATATATAAAAGTTTATAAGCATGGCATAAAATACAATATTAAGTCTTAAATGGTGTAAATCAACTCTTAAGAGAATAAAAATTGAACCAAAATTCCCTAGGATCAAAGGGTGCGCATTCAGTCACTTTTACTTAATTAAGGGAAAGTGAGTTTAAAGTCTTGATTAAGGTTAATTTAGGATCCTTATTATGTAAATAAGAAGAATTAAAAGTGTAAGAAAGGTTTCGGAATGGTGTGGATGACCATTCGGCCATGATGGCCATAATTGATGAAATTAAGTTAAAACCATGATTAAGACTTAAGCTTGATTCAAAGATGTCTAAGTTCATGATTAAAAATGAATCATGGTGGGGGTAGTGAATAGGTACATCACCATTCAACCATACCTCCTAAGAATTTAAGAGAGGCTTGGATGAATGGAGGTAGCCATTCGACCATGAATGTTTTAAATGTATGCAAGTAAGTTAAAATCTTGCTAATAGATAACCCTTAAACCTAATTAAGTAGGTTATACATAAGTCATGCAAATTAAAGCACACAAAGAGCAAATCAATCAAGAGGTTCCATTCGGCCACCTAAGAACAAACTTCAAAGTATCATGATTTTCATGAAAATATGTGAAATAACTTAACCTTTGAGAAAAGAAAAGGTTGAGAGATAACTTAGAAGGATGAGTGGTTTAGGATTCTATGAGTGATTCATCATAAGATTCTATGAACTAAGAAAGTTGAACATGTTATGGGCATAAGTGATTAAGTTTCCCAAGAATTTATATCAAGCTTAAAATGAATAAGTCTTAAGTTAGAAGATGATTATTTTCTTGAGAATGTTATATCAACTTGTGATATTACTTTACAAGTTCATAAAGAGCAATGTGATGTATATGATGACTTCTCATGCAAGATATCTTGTATGATGATCATGTGGAATGATGATGTGATAGAAATTGAAACTTAAATATTCATGGCATATTGGTTGAATATTGATTAAGCATGCATGATTATCTGGAAGCTTTTAAAAGTGAACCTAATTGATTAAGGGATCATTACAGAAAGAACTTATGTGAAAAGTTAAAAACTACTTTTCCAGAAGACAATTTGGTTCATCTAAAGAGAAGGCAAAAGAGACCTTCTAGAGAGAGAGAGGAGGCCAATAGGTTCTCTAAAAATATTCTTATATTGTGGAGACTATGTCTTTATTTATTATTTAATGGTGATGACCATCTAAGAATGAGCTCATATCCTTAAAAATATAAGGTAGAGTAGTAGATCCAGTGAAAAGTTATTGTTTGACTAATTATACTTGTCTGCCTATATCTTAAAATTTCACTAAGAAAGTGAAACAGAGAAGAGATGAAAAAGAAGAGTTATATTGAGACATAGAAGAAACAATAGTCAAATAATATCTATGTCATGATCTCCAGAGTTATAATATTCAAGCAATTTATGTGCTTACTTGAGATAATATTATTTGATCGATATTATTGTATGCCTATGTCTTAAATTTCATCAAGAGAGTGAAATAGAGAAGAGAGAGAGTTATGTTGAAACCTGGAAGAAATAGTAGTCAAATAATATTTATGATATGCTTCCAAAAAGTTATGATGTGTAAGCAATTTATCGGTTTAATAATGATGATACAATCATCTAATATGAATGTATGTCTATATCTTAATTATCATTATGAATGTGATAGAGATTAGATGAGAAGCTATATAAGATATAGAAGAGACAAAAGTCAAATAACATGTATGATGTGATTCCAAGAAATTTATATGGTCAATTAGGGATTGCTCATCGTATAATAAAAGAAATCCACTTCAGTTAGAATTTTTGAAAGATTAAAGTCAATCTTGTATGTATGCCATGATTTTTAAATAAACTAAAGTGACTAGGATGAAAGTGATGACACTGAGCCTAGAGTAGAATCATACTGAGAAACTTAGTTTCTCACCCCTACTTTTCCATTTTTTTCTTAGACGATTCCAACGTCTTTCGCAACAGAAGTAGTGTTCATAGAAATTAGCAATGTCAATTGGACAACAAATCTTCACGGGCTGTTGATTATAGCCTAGACTAGCCTGTGCATCTACTTTTCTTTAGAACATTTATTTGTCTCTGCAATTATGAGCCTAAACTTCTCTACAATGGACTTCGCCATTCCTTTAAAGGATTTTCACCTGAACAGGGTTTTTCTGCCTCCACCTGGCTTTAGGGCACAAAGAGCTTCAACTATTATAGACTCCTATTTATCCGAAGGGGAAACTAATATGTAGATACCTTCTCATTATCATAGTTCATCGCATGCTAGGTTATCTCAAGGTAGTTCTGTCTCCTAGACCATACCCTTTTCAATCTTTTTAAAGAAATGGAAGATAGAACTTTTATTGCTTTGAATGAGAGCCTATGGTTGGATTGAGAAGAAGAAGAAGAAGAAGAAGAGGAAGAGTTGAGTCATTCTAATAATGTAAATTTTTGTAAATAGATGGATGAATGCATCCTTCTTAATAGTAAGTAATTGTAGAATAAATGATGTAAATATGTAGTGGAGATAACTATGTATGTAATTAAGTTTGTAAAGGCTTTAATGCCTTAACTCTACTATGTATATGTAAATATTATCAATATAATTAGAAGTTGAATGGATGTTTATGATATGTGAATGTTTATACCATTACTTGAGCCTACATGATAAAAATGAACAAATAAACTTGTAAAAGCAACCTAAATGCAGTTTAAATTTAATGTGGATAATGTCGATCATTTATTTACTTTCTGCTATGACAAGGCTTATATTTTATATCAAAGGATTCGTTTTTAAGGAAAAAAAAATTACTATATTTTCACTAATAATTATTTTCCAAGAATTCTGCCTCATGAGATAATAGTCTAAAAATGAAATTGAGGTGTACACTTAAGCGTAAAAACAAAACTCATTTTTTGGGTGTTATAATTTTCTTCCACCTCTTAAGTTCATAAATCCTTATCTTCACATTTTTATCACAAAGATCCAATCTTTAAATTTTCAAATTTAATATTTGTGTCTTTCTCTTGAAAGTTTTAAGTTTATGTCCATAAAATTCCAGATCTAAGACTCTTAAGTATTAAAGGTCAAAATTATAACTTAGCATAAGGAAAGTAACAAGCTTGAACTTTTGAAAGAGATAAAAAACACAGACATTTTAAGCTCAAATAAAACAAGACTCTCAAGATCTTCTCAAATATCTAAATCCATCATCACGTGATCATATTTCAAGACTTAGTTAAAATTTCTTAAATCTTTCCAATACTTTTAAAAATTATTTTCAAGAAGATTTAGCCGATTAAAATGTTTAAGAAGTTCTAATAAGAATTTTAAACCATTAAAGCTTCATTTAGGACTCTTAAAAATCATTTAAAAGGTAGAAATGTTTATTTTAAAAGTCTAGGGCCGTTTTAAAATAAATAACACTAAAGGATATTGGATCTTGAAGTTTAGAGAAAAGAGCCATAAAGATGAATAAGATTAGGCAAGAATACTTAGCAAACTAGAAAAATTTAATGATAGAACATCCTACTTATTGAAGCTAGAAGTGATACTTGGTGAATTTTGGTGATGAATATACACCTCCTTTGTGGTCCCACATGAAAATTTCCTGAAGAGAAGGAAGGAGTCTTGGTTACGTAATGTTTAAACTTAAGCTTCAAAGATGGATGCTTGAACTTAGTTGTTTTTAATTTATGGAAAGGTAGAAGATGAAAGATTCAAAATTTAGGATTTGTATAAGTATTTAGAGAGTTCTTTGTGCAGAAAAATGATGACTAAAAGCTACCTTAAGCATTTGGCCATGAATGGATCATTATAGATTTAATTTTTAACAAAAGGTAAAATGGTCATTTCATTTATAATTTTACCTTTTTAAAAGTAATTGTAAAATATGAAATCTTATCTTCTAAGGTTAAACATGGTTAGATTAACCTAACCATGATTACATATAACCTAACTGTAATTATATTTTAACCTAACCATTGTTAGTTTTCTATCTCTTTATTAAGATTTTTGTCCTTTAGTGGTTAAATGGCCATATGAATCAGTCCCCCTTCACGACACCCGTATATACTCCATAATTATTCTAGAAACACATGCTTAAAGATAAGAACAAACTGCGAGCCTCTGCCGATAGTTTCTGGCCTGCCTAGGCTATTAGGGGCATTTTGGTTATTTTTCAAAAAGTTTCCATAAAAGTTTCTAAACATCATTTCTAAAGCTTCTAACCCTTAATTATTCCTTCTTGGTTAATTTCTTTCGTTTCATTTGTTTTCTAGAGCAGTTTATCTCTTAAGGAAATCAGGGTTCTTTGTGAGCATCCTAAGTGTTTTCTACCAAGTTCTGTCTTTTATTTTTTACTAGTTTCCTATAGTGATATTTTAGTAATTATCTATGTGTCTAAGTTTCTTGAAGATGTTCTATCCTTTTTTTTGAGCTGCTCATGCTTTATTTGTTGTTATCTCAGCTTTGGGATATTTTCATCATTTCTCAAAAAGATTTCTAATTTTTCTAAAATCCCTAATTTTCAAGTTTTTTCTCTTGGGACTATTAATTCCTAAATCATGAATTCAAATAAAGAAATTTGGGGTATTATAGCAGCAATAACTTGCAAAAGGAAGGCATAATCGTGCTCCATTTTCTATTGTAATGCGAACTCCTCAATCTGACAAACTCTTTTTTCCTCTTCCAATCTTTCCTTCTCCTATCATTCCCAAAAAACCCCTAATCTCTTCAAGCCCAAACAAAAATAAAAAAAGGGAATCGTGCATGAGAATTTGGTTTTGGATATGTGGAAAAAGGATAAGTGTAGAGAAACTAAGATAGAGATTACCATCACCAATAAAAGAGGAATAAAAAACTAGAACTAAAAAGAAAGGTTCAAAATAAGGGAAATATAAAGTCAAAAGAGTTGGATATAAATTGGGATGATTATAGGGCTTATAAGAAGGATAAATTGGCATATCTCAAATCTTTGATTTAGGAAGGGTTTGGAGCATGTTATTAGTTTTTCAATAATGGCAACGATAATCTCATTACCAAGCCCCCTGGCGAAGGTCGTTAGAGGTTGTTCACCATTGTTAAAGAGGGAGCGATTTTGTTGAATATGATAACGTCAAATTTGGTAGCTGCTATCAAGGAAAAAAAATACTTGTTTTGTCATACTCACTAGGGGTGGAAGTAGGCTGAGCTGAGCTAGGCTTTGATTGTTCAAGCCTGCCTTGTTTAAAATTTTGAGGCCTGAGCCTGAGCCTGTTACCTATGAAAGACTTTTTTTTTTCTGTCAAGGTCTGGCCTAATTGAAAGCTTACAAGGCCTACAAGCCTATTTAAAAGCCTATATTCCAAAAAAGATACATAAATAGGCTTAAAGCCTATATAAACGATTGAATAAAAATGCTGGCTTGTTTTTCTAAGAAGGCTTTTCAAATAGATTAAATAGAATTTTTTATAAGCTTAAATCTGACTTGTTTATCCATTAAGGATTTTTAACAAGCTTGGGCGTATCTATTTATTAAACATACTAAGTCAAACTAAGCTTTAAATAAGTCAAGCCGTAGGCCCTTGTCGGACAACCTTGTTCACTTCCATCCCTAATACTCACATTCAAAATTCAAGTCAAAGCTTAGTGGAAAAAATAACATTGGAATGAAGAGCTCAATTAAATTGGACTAACCAAGAAAAATAGAGCCTATATCAAACTTCAATTTCAGGTAGGGAGAGGAGATCCAAGTAGAACATAGGAACAGTTTTGGATCTTCCTTGGTTCTATAATGAAGTTTTATTCATTATTTATAAATCTATAAATTGTGTTTAATTATGTTTAAATTTAATTTTGGATGAAATTTTGTGTGGTTGTTGATTGAGAACTAAAGTGGTTAGAAAACATAGATATGATCGAGACATTAGTTTAAGAAATTATTATAGTATACTATGAAAATAGAACGTTGAACATAAAAATTTTATTTGTGTGATTCTCATTTATAGGTGTGATTTTGGATGTAAAATTTTTAGGTGTCTAGTGATGTGTGTTTGTGGACTACGTCCATAAATTTTTATAGATATTATATGATTTTATACAAATTTTAGAAGTCATTATACTTAAATTTAAAACCATTAAAAAAGGTTCCTAAAAATGGAAAATCATTTAATAGTTTTTAAACTATACAAATATATTTTCATATAGTAGGCATGAGGAAGTATTGAGAAGTTTAGTAAAAAAAATGAATTAATTTTTATTCTATAAAAATGGTTGAAATTTATTACCTTATAAAAATTATTTTTTAATTTAATCACAATGTTAATATATATATATATATATAAAGAGATAGAATTTAATTGACCTATTTTGTACATAGAAAACTTTTTAGTTAAACCTTTATATGTAAGAATAAAATATAAAAACTTAGAGTAATTTTATATTAATATTTATTTTATAAAAATTTTTATAAGTTAATCTATCACGTTGTCCTATAACTATATAGTGTATGATTATTTAATTTTTTCCTTTTAAATGATTTTTTAAAAATTTAGAAAAATTAATAAAATTCTAAACATGTACATTGAGCATGAATTAAACACGATTGTGCTCGATGATGAAGATGAAGACAAGTAAAACAAAGACATGCAAGGTGGAGAAAACATGAATGTGTAAAGCATGAAGAATGTGATCATGGAGAGGAATCCACACAGACATACAAAAATAGGACTATACGGCCATGTAATGTTGTATTAGTACGGTTGTGCAATATATTAAGCATGATTTGAAGGAAGGTGTATTTGTGAGAGTGGTGTATACGTATATAAAGTGAGATAATAAAGGAAGGTTTGAAGTCTTCATGATGGTCGGAAAGGGTAACAATATCCTTATATTTGAATATAAGGGAAGGCCTTTGTTTGAAGAAGAAAAGATGAAGTAATTGAATAGATTGGTTATCATGCCATAAAAATGTTGTTTTGGAAATATTCAATGTAGGAGATTTTCTACAAGCCCTTCTATGAAAAGGAGCCGTAAAATCTAGGGGTGACTCACATATAAATAGACCATAGTGTCACAACTGTAATTACAACGAGACGACAAACTCGCTAAAATTTAGAAGAATTTGATTGGATTAAGTGGAGCCGCCACCAAATTTTTATTTGAGGGAAAAATATTTGGAAAAACTCTAACTTGAGGAAGAGATTTTAGGTTCGAGAGTCGGTTACAAATAGGGAAGGTGTTAGGCACCCTACTCGCCCGTTCCGAAGAACGGTACCCTTAAACTGAGTGTGTGATTTATTTGAAAACTATTTGATCCCTTTAATTAGAATAGAAAATAAATAATTTGATGGAAAGATAGCTTGGCAGGACTTGATCCTGCTCCTATGTGTTCCTTGGGGCAAGGGGAAACTCAATGCTTACGTAGTTCTGGTTTGAAGGCTTGACCTTCGGAGGTACTTGAAAAAAGAGCAGAGTATTTTGAAAATATTTTAAAGAAAATCCTTAGTCCACATATGCACAGGATCCAAGGCAAACGAGGGCTGCATTGGGATCCATATGAATCTCTAAACATCGAACAACAGCGAAACCACCAGTTCCTATTTTAGAGTCCATCGCATGAGACTTGGGATTCCAAAACGAGGTTTTTCTAAAATTATTTCAAAAGGATTCGTAGTCCACATATGCACAGGGTCCAAGACAACTACGGCTGCACTGGTACCTATACGAATCTCTAAATATCGAACTGCAGTAAAACCGCTAGTTCCTATTTAGAGTTCATCGCGTGAGACTCGGAATTTCCAAAAGGATGTCTTTTGAAGTATTTTGTTATTTAAGAGAGATTCTTAGTCCACATATGCACAGAGTCCGAGATAACTGAGGCTGTACTGGGACCCATATGAGTTTCTAAATATCGAACAGCAGTGAAACTGCCAGTTCTTGTTTAGAACTCATCGCGTGAGACTCGAAATTTCTAAAAGGTCATTTTTTGAAATATTTTACTATTTAGGAGAAATCCCAGTCCACATATGCACAGGGTCCAAGACAACTGAGGTTGTACTGGAACCCATATGAATCTTCAGCCTTAACAACAGAAAACCGCCTAGCTTTCTTTGTAGCTCATTCCATGAGATTTGAGATTCCCAAAAGGTTTTATTATTTTTGAGGGATTCTTAGTCCAAATATGCATAGTGTCCAAGACAACTAAGGTTGTACTGGGAGCCATATGAATCTCTAAATATCGAACAGCAGTGAAACCGCTAGTTCCTATTTAAAGCTCATCGCGTGAGACTACGAATTATAAATGGACTTGATTTAAAATAAAATAAACTTGATTTAAATTTGATGAAAAGAATTGGAATTGATTTAAAATAAAATAAACTTGATTTGAACTTGAGGAAAAGAATTGGACTTGATTTAAAATAAAATAAACTTGGTTTCAATTTGATGAAGAGAATTGGGCTTGATATAAAATAAACATGACTTGATTTGAAATTTAGGAAAAGAATTGGAATTGATTTAAAATAAAATAAACTTGATTTGAAATTGACCAATTGAAAGATATGGATCATAGGAATAAAAAAAACAATTTTGGCAAAAATAAAATAAAAAATGAGCATGTTATACACAAATCAAATGAGTTAGGTTCATTTGTGCACCAAGACGAACATACTTCGGTAATCATGAGATAGAAATTTCATTTCAGATACAAATTAGGAAACTAATATCATTCCAGAAATTAGAGAGAAATCCTAAGAGAACGCACAAAAATCACCAAAATCGGAGATCATTTGACTGATCAAAAATGAAAACCAAGAACAGACGTGAAGATGAACCTCAAGAACACAAGAGAATTTGGCGCCAAAATTTGAATTCAAATCTCAGAATTTTTCGAAATTTTTTTTGGTAGATCTAAAAAATAAAAACCAAAAAATTGAAATATATGGATCATAGGAATCAAACAAAATAAATTTGAAAAAAATCAAACCAAAAATGAGCAAGTTATGCACAAACCAAACGAGTTAGGTTCATTTGTGCACCAAGAAGAACATTCATCAATAATCAATTGATATAAATTTCATTTCAGATCAAAATTAGACAAAGAATATCATTCCAGAAAATAAAGAGAAATATGAAGAGAAATCAACAAAAATCACCAAAATTCGAGATCATTTGACTAATCAAAAATAAAAATGAAGAACAGAGGTGAAGATGAACTTCAAGAACACAAGAGAATTTGGCGCCAAAATTTGAATTCAAATCTCAGAATTTTTAGAAAATATTTGTTGGTAGATCTGAAAAATTAAAACCAAAAAATTGAAAGATATGGATTATAGGAACCAAAAAAAATAAATTTGACAAAAATAAAACCAGAAATGAGCAAGTTATGCACAAATCAAACAAGCTAGGTTCATTTGCGCAGCAGGAAGAACATGCATCAGTAATCAGTTGATAGAAATTTCATTTCATATCCAAATTAGACTAATAATATCATTCCAGAAACTAGAGAGAAAGACAAAGAGAATAAAACATAAATTACCAAAATCTGAGATCATTTGATAGATCAAAAATGAAAAAGAAAAATAGAGATGAAGATGAACCTCAAGAACACAAGAGAATTTGACGCCAAAATTTGAATTCAAATCTCCGAATTTTTAGAAAATAATTTTTGGTAGGTATGAAAAATTAAAACCAAAAAATTTAAAGATATGGATCATAGGAATAAAACAAAACAAATTTGACAAAAATCAAACCAGAAATGAGCAAGTTATGCACAAATCAAACAAGCTAGGTTCATTTGTGCACCAGGAAGAACATGCTTCAGTAATCAGTTGATAGAAATTTCATTTAAGATTCAAATTAGACAAATAATATCATTCCAGAAACTAGAGAGAAATACTAAGAGAACGGAAAAAAAGTCACCTAAATAGGAGATCATTTGACTGATAAAAAATGAAAAAGAAGAACAGAGATGAAGATGAACCTCAAGAACACAAGAGAATTTGGCGCCATAATTTGAATTCAAATCTTAGAATTTTTAGAAAATATTTTTGGGTAGATCTGAAAAATTAAAACCACAAAATTGAAAGATATGGATCATAGGAATCAAACAAAAAAAATTTGACAAAAATCAAACCAGAAATTAGCAAGTTCACAGATGCAACTCAACCCGACACAACTCTCGAGTTCACGGGACTCAACTTAAATGTCGAGTCGCCTCTCGACTCGACTTGGCTAGGATTTAGGCTAAAAAACAAAACGATTTATTTATTTATTCTTTTTTTAATTTTACGCTCGGACATAATTTAGTGTTCACATATATTTTATGAGAAATGAGAATTTCTTAGCCTAGAGGCTATGTGAGTTAGGTTTGAGCCTCTCCAATGACTTGTGGTTACTCCTTGTAGCCAAGACTACTCTAGTTGGACTTAGCTGCCTCGATGAGATATTGACTATTATCATTACTATTAGATCAATTTCGTTTCTTTTTTTGTTGAGAAATGTGAAATGTTGTTGTTAATGATGATAGAGTTGTAAAGGGCACACTTCGATGTAAGAAATTGGATCCTGGTACCCCCATAATTTTAATAAATGGTGACGGTATTTTCGGCCCACATGCACTTGCATCTTGTAGGAATGACCAACTCAAGATTAGTGAGAATTATTATAGTATGGGATGGAGTAGATCTCAACCTAATCCAAAGTTTTTCATCATAGAAAGATTAGAAGATGAAGATAGAGTAAACATAATCATATATTGCATACAATGATTGTTTTTATTGTAGTTGTGTAAACATCTTTGGTATGTTAAATTATAATGTAACACACTACTCATAGTCAAATTCTACTTGTATGAAATGTCTTTCTCCCCTTCTATTATCTCCTTTGTATGTGACTATGAATTTCATAGTAAATATGCACTATGGATTGCACTCTCTTCAACGTTGAGGTGATCGTTGATGTAAAAGCTGGATTGTGGTTTTTGTACTCCTTGACTATGAACAACGACCATGAGGCAAAAGTAGTGATAATAGAATAGAAGTCAAAGAAGTGAACTTAGTTAAATCCCATATTTCTATTTTAGTAACATCAACATAAATTTTCTATAACTTAATTGTATAAAAATCTATATAGGTGATTTAGAAGGTTGTTGCACAATATAAACCTGATGATATTTTCATGAAAAGTTGTGGTTAAGGATGTGTTTGATAATCCATTTTAGTTAGTTTAAAGTTAAAATTAATAATTAAACTTTATTAAAATATTTTAATTTTATTTCATAAAATAATTTTTTTAAATAGTTATTATGATTTTAAAATTAATTATTAAGATTTTAAAAAGTTATTCTAGTAATTTTTGAACTTTGTAACTTATAACTAAAATATTTTTTATTTTTATCTTTAATATATTTTTATAGTTTGATATATTGTTTACCTATTTATTTCATGAGTTTAATATTAGTTGGTTTTTTAATAATAATATTATTAATTTTGATATATTTGTTTTTATATTATCATAAAATATTATATATTAAATTATTATTTTAATATATGATATTTATTTTAAAATAAAATATTAAACTTTTTGCAAAAAAAATTTATAATTATTTTTAAAAAATTTAAATTTTATTTATGTAAAAATTTAAAAATTAAAAAAATAAATTCTTATTTAATTAAATCATAAAATATCAAAATTTTTAAAAGACTAAAAATACATTTTACTTATAAAAATATGTCAAAAGTAAATTATTTATTAACAAAAAATTAATTTTCTTATAATCATATTGATAAAAGTTCTATTTATAAAATATATTATTTATATGACCTTTTTCATTCTATTTAAAAACCTAAGACCTCACTTAAAATGGTTTCAAAATTTTTATTTTTTTTCTTAAATCAAATTTAAAAATAAAATTTATTCACCTAAATTTTTTTTAAATTAATTTTTAACAAAATTTCTAAAATAATTTGATTCAATTTATAAAATTAAATAAAGAAATTTTTTTAAATTTATTTTAAATGTTAAAATATTTTTTTTTCAACTTTAAATTCATATATTAAAATGCACCACTATTATTCCACTCCATCATAATCATTATCATCCTTTCCATAATTACCACTACCATAATAATAATAATAATAATAATAATAATAATATATTATTATTATTATATAAATTTTAAATTTTAAGTTTTTTATTTTTTACAAAATTTATTATTATTATTTTAAAATAATTTATTTTTATTTAATTTTTAATTAATAACTTTTAGTAAATTGATAGTGACTTCAATCCGCAACTTTAAATAAAATATGTTGATTCACTTTTATAATAAATTTTTACAAATTTAAAATTAAAATTCAAAACTTAAAATTAAAACTCAATTTAGTTTCTAAAAATATTAAAACCAAATAATTAAATTCAAACCTTAAGATATCTAAATAATTTAGGTTTTTTTTTTCATGTTATCTTTGTTTTATGTTTCTTTATGAATTGAAAAATTTTATTCACAAAATTAATGATATCATCTATAATTTCTTTTCTTTTTGTTTTTTTTACGAACGTTATATAATTTTTTTCCTGCTTATCTTTTAATAATATATTAAATTAATTTATAAATTATAAGTGTGATTCATTTAATTTTTTAAAATTTTAAAATTAAATTTAAAAATACAAGTATAATTATTTTTTATTTTTGTTAAAATTATATCAATGTCATTTTTATATTTGTATTTTTTTTTAGCTATATAGACGGTTAATGTAGTGATTTCATGTTAAATGCGAATTCCTTTTTTTTTCCGTAATTTTTGGTTCTTTCATTATATTGTTTGGATCAAGTTTCTTAACAGCATCCTTTAAAACTCACCACACGTGAGCCTAACGACTAAGAAATATAGTTTTAAAATTGTTAATTAGAAGAAGAGGAAAAAAAATTATACTTGTAAGTTAGAAATATTTTTAAAAAAATTATATTTGTAATTTTAAAATTAATTTAATGTATTATTAAAAAATAAGTTGAATAGGAGAGATAAAAAAATATAAATTTATGAAAAAAATAAAAAAAATTACGGATGATATCATTAATTTTTTTAATGAGATATTTTAATTCATAAAAATATATAAAATAAAGATTATGATAAAAAAAAGAATGAAAAATATCTTAGATATCCGTATAGGAAAAATTCACACATATAAAATTAGTTTTTTTAATTTTTTAATTTAATTTTTGATATTTTTATTAATTTATTGTACTATTCTTTTTTAAAAAAATTACCACGTAAACATGTTATATATTTGAACTTGTTACGATAATTAAATTTGTATAAAATATTATTTTGATCTCCTAAATTTTAAAAATTTTAATTTGACTCTTATCATTAATAATAGTTGACTATCACATCATTAAAAATTTAATAGTGTTAATATAAAATTAATGAAAAATGCAACATTATAAATATTTAAGAGATTAAAGATCAATTTAAAAATAAAATTTAAAAAATCAAATTGGAATTAAAAAATAAGTTAAAATACTTACAATATGATTTAATACATGTTTGGTTCAATTTATTTTAAATGTAGTTCCTTACTTTTAATAATATTAAGGAATTTTTTAAAATATAAAATTAATAGAAGATGCAATATTACAAATATTTGAGAGATTAAAGATCGATTCAAAATAAAAAAGTTAAAAAATAAAATTTAAATTAAAAAAATAAGTTAAGTGACTCATAATATAATTTAATACATGTTTGGTTAAATTTATTTTAAAAAATAATTTTTTACTTTTAACAATAGTATATAATTTTTTTTAAAACATAAATAACTAGTTATTTTTAAAATTTAATCCAAACTTACATTTACCTTTTAGTAAAACTAATCAAAAGAGATTTTAGTGAGACTAGAAGAAAAAATTTTAATTTTATATGATTATTAATTTAATTTCAATTATATTTGTAATTAAGTTATGAAACTATCATAATTAATTATATATTATTTTTGCATATATCGAATCTTTTATATATATATATATATAATATTTTAAAAAATTTAGACACTTAAAATTAAAATTTTTATTAAATCAAATAATTTTGGATTAATAGGTAAAATTTTAGTTTTTCTAACAAAGTTAAATATAATGTGTTTTAAATTGTTTAAGATGGATATGTTAAATTCATGATAAATATTTTAAAAAATAATTATTAATACGATTATAAAAATATATATAGACATTGATGTGGTGGGTAGTTTAATAAAAATGATACAACCAATTCATACCCTAACAATGGTTAAGTAATAAAATTTTAAAATTGTATGACTTTTATGTTAATTTAATCACATGTTATTAATTATATTCTGGTAAAATGTTGATAGAGACCTCTAATGTTCAAGTCTAGAATGTAAGGGGAGCGTGTTTAAATTTAAAAGTTAATACCCAAATTAAAAAAAAGTAAAAAAAATAAAAAAAAAAGATTAAAAAAAGAATTGTTGAAATGAAAAGATACTATAATCTTTATGGAAGAGATATTGATAAATCATTACATCCACCATAATAAAGCATCATCCATTGATAAAAAAAACTTGAATATTAACTCAAGAAATAGAGAGAATTTGGGTATCATTGAGCTCTTAGAGAGTTTTTCATTCAACTAACTCAAAAATGTTTCAAAAATATTCATACAAGGATCTATATATAGATCTTAGGATCAATCAAGGATCATGATCATGGATTCACCCTTCTCTACCTTAATTTTGCCTTAATATGGCCTAATTAGGTATCCTAAGAATTTAAACAAAATATATCTTAAAACCAATTCAAAATAGGATTCTCTGTATTAAGTATAATAAGAAAATTCTAACCTATTCTATACAAGTAATAAGGAAAATCATATAATAATAAGAGATTTTGGAAGTCTCCTCATAAATGCTTAACAAGGTCTCTACTTCTCCTTGTAGCTTGTTTGTCATTGCCTTGATGATGGACCCAATAGGCCTTTATTTCTTGGTGGTAACCTTTGCAACATCTTTCTCTTTCGAAGGCATTCGACCTTGAATGGTTACTTCCATTATCATTTGTAAAATAAAAAAGAGGAGAAAGATTAGAAATACTAAATGTGACACTAACACCATAGTCACCTAGTAAATTAAGGCAATAAGTATTAGGTCCTAAATGTTCTATCATCTAAAAGAAGTTATCTCCTCTAAGGTGTAGTTTAAACTTTCTAAGAGAAGGAAATCTTTATTTCCTAAAATGAAACCATATACAGTCAATCCCCTTGCTAAAAGAGAACCACTTTTTTACTATTGTTGGCCAACCTTGCATAGTGGATTGTGTTATTTTGTATAGTCTCTTTAACTTTAGCATGGAATTATTTAATGTATTTATCTTTTTGTTTATTATCCATACTATGATGTTGACTGACATTTGGAATTGATAATAAGTCAATGGGGGTTAACAAATTGAAATCATAAATTACCTCAAAGGGGAATGTTGAACGATAAAATGAGAAGTCTTATTATAAGCAAACTCAATATATGGTAAACAATCTTCACATGATTTAATACTTTCCTAACCATAGTCCTTAATAGGTTAGAAAGTGTTCTAATGACCACCTCAATTTAGCCAAAGGAGGATAAAGAATTTGGTGTTTCTATTAGACACAATACTCCTGGAATGCCATGTAGCCTAATCACTTTCCTATAGAAAAGTTTGGCTATATGACTAGCATTATCCATCTTGTGGTAAGGAATAAAATGTTTCATCTTGTTAAACCTATCATAAATACAAAGAAGGAATGCATTCCCCTTTATATTTTTGGTAAGCAAGGGACAAAGTTCATGTTGAAATCTACCCAAGAGGAATAAGGAATAGGCATGAAAGAATAAAGGGCATCGGGTTTAGAGGTAAACTTAGCTTGTTTATAAATGATACATCTCTTAAATTAACCATGGACATCCTTATCCATGTGAGGATAAAAGAAATGCTTTCAAAGTATGGTCAAGGTTTTATGAGTGCTAAAGTGATCCATTAAGAGAGCATATTTTACTTTCCCATCCTTCGCTAGAAAAATATTAAGGGGTAATTCATCGTCCTTTTTTCCTTAGTTTTTTTTTTCTTTATTTTCAACTTATTCCTTTCTTCAAGCTTTCCTTCTTCACATGCACCTAGTCTTTATGAACCTTACAAGGGGCTAAAGGAACCAAATTTATTTTCTAGGAATTAAACATAAAGGAATACCTATTGAAATGTGCATCATGATAAAAATTTCTATCATATTGCAATGACCTTATCATGAGCACATAGCTGGCGTCCATGGGCACAACATCACACTTGACATTGTTCATATATCTACCTATGCTAAAGGAAAGTAAGACTTTTTTATCAACTAATAAATCTCCATTATCACTAAGCCATTAAAGTTTATATGACTTAGGATGGGAAATGGTGTCTAGACCTAACTTGGAAACTAACCTAGTACTAGCTATGGAGGTACAACTCCCACCATTAATAATTAAAGAGTAAGTGTGCCAATAAATAGAATATCTTGTGTGAGAGATATATTTTCTTTGATTCTCTTCCTCATCATTGACCATGCTACCAAAAAACCTTACCACCAACAAGTCCTTTTTAGGGCATATTCTAAGGATTCATCACAAGAAGATGAGGTGGATGAGCTAGAACTAGATGATTCTCAAAAAGAGTATTCCCTGTTGTCCCTTAAGGTCATGTTCTTTTTACTGGAACATTGAGAGGCAATGTGTTCTCTATCCAAGCATTTAAAAATTTTAATGGAAGATTCTTTTTTGCTAGTGGAGGGTTGTGAGGGTTTATCCTTATACACTTTAGAGTGTTTGGTGTCCTTACTCTTCCTAGGGTTATAAAGTTGATTTCCTTCTTCCTATCCTTCCATTGGATGTTGGATGTGTTTTTATGGGAGGTAAAATTTCTCTTTCCCTTTCTTTGAAGTTATTGCTCTACTTTAAAGGATTGATAGTGGAGTTCATTCAAACTCTTGTAATGGTAGAGTTCCACTATATCTCTTGTTTCATCCTTAAGGCCTTCTAAAAACTTAGCCATGGTGGCTTCCTCACTCTCTTCCAAATTGGCCCTAATGATTGATATCTCCATCTCATTTTAATAGCCATCCAAATTTTCATTAACTTGAGCAAGTGTTTGAAGTCTATTATACAACTCTTTAAGATAATAAGGAGGTACATATCTACCCCTTAAGATGTGTTTCATTTCTTCCCAAGGAGTTATAGGATGAAACCTTTCTTTAGTTAACTTATCCTACCAAATTAGGACAAAGTCACTAAACTCTAGGGAAGCTAGCTTCACTTTTTTCTATTCCTTAATGGAGTAACTATAACACCATAAAAATGAATACCGATTTTATGCTTAAGTAGTTCATTTGGTCCCATTATTAGTTTTTTATCTCATGATGTGGAGTTCTTTAGAAATATTTATTTGAGAAAATACGGTAATTTTTTTAAAAAATTGTTTGTTATAAAAATTGCAAGCCTCATCAGTATAATGTACCTAGCGATAAATTAAATTGCTAAGCGTCTCTGTACGCATGCAGTTTGTTCTATTCACTTATCATTTTCTTTACTTCATTTGTTTATAATCAACAGTAAACAACCAAACGAATATTACTCATATAGCATACTAAACTTACATAATTATACAGTCTATCTTACATGTCCATCATAGTCATTGGTACTACAGTATTTTCATACACATATTACATACCTTAATGCACATATAAAATTTACATAATTATTTTCTACGCACCATGATACAATATATACATATAAGTTAGCTTAATACTACATATTAATAGCTAGGATCCTTGCATCATCTATTTACAAACATTTACATTATTGGCAAGACTTCAAACTCTTCTTCTTCCTTGAGACAAATGGTAGGACCAACAAACTTCCCTAAACCTAGTGGTGAAAATATTCCAGCCACATGCTCTGGTCCAAAGACATGAACGTCCCATCATGCATCTCTTTATAAGCATAGAAAGGGTATGGCATCGGATAAGGTAAGCTCCCTTGCAAGGACCACTTGTGTGAAGAATTATGGTAATAGGATGGCATCTAGGGATTTGTCTCCCCTTCTGAGGAAGAAGATTCCTTAGCAGTAGTAGCATGCTACCTTTGGTACCTGGGAGGTGGTGGAAACAGTTCGTTCAGATAAAAGGCTTCTAGAGGAATCGCAAAACCCATGGTGGAGAAGTTCAGGCTCAAGACTTCCATAAGGAAGAGATGTCCTAAGGAAAAGTATATCCTAACATTTGCTTGGGCAGTAATCAGTAAGCCATGGGGGTTTGCCATCTAGTCCATGTTACTAATGTCTATATATACCATCGCCATCGCGAACGACATGATCTTCGTCTAGGAAGAAAATGGGAAGAGAAGGAGTGAGAAACTAGGTTTCTCAGTAGGTTTCTACTCTATTTTTAGAGTCATCACTTTTATCCTAGCCACCTCAGTTTATTAGAAAAACCATTACTTGCATACAAGATTGATTTTAATCTTTTAAAAACATCCTATTGAAATGGGTTATTTTTATATAGAAACAACCTTAGAGCATAAGCATATTGTAAACACCCAATTATGTCCGAGACCCATTTTAAGGTGGTTAATGCATAAAAGAAATTCAAAATGAATTAGATTTGTAATTAAAGGAAAGATTTAAATTCAAAACCAATACAAAATTAAAATCTGAAAGAAAACAAACAATTAAGCAGACAAACAGACAAACATAAAACAGAAAACAGACAAACAGACAAACATAAAACAGAAAACAGATAAACGGAAACAGACATTTTTTCCGAGGAATAAAAATAAAACCTGTTTGTATTCTAGACCTAAATAAAAAATAATAACAAAATTAACTAGAACAAAAAAGAACGAACAAATAAAAAATAATATATATATATATAATAATAAAAAAGGGTTAAAAATAGGGAAAATAGTAAAGATTTGGAAAAAATAAAAATTGGAACAATTAAAGTTTGAAAATTAAAAAATAAACAGAATTTAAGAATAAAACAGAATAGGAATTAAAAATTAAATTCCTGGAAATTAAAAATCAATATTTTGTTTTTGCCGAAAAAAAAAAAAAAAAAGGGAAAACGAAAAGCAAAAGAGGGGCGGCCATATAAAAAGGGAGAAGGGTGCAGGAAAGAGGGGTTACTGGTTTTGGGAAGAGCTTCAAGAACAGAAAGCAGGAAGGACTGGGAAGAGAAGAACGAAACCGATCGTCGATTTCCTCTCCGATCGCCTAACAGGTTAGATCCTCTTATCCTTCGTCTCAAAAGCCATGCCAAATCAAGAACACCATGCTCGTTTGTCCGCTTGGTTTTAGTGCAAAGAACCAATTTCTTTTATATCATTAGCTGCATAGTGATTCTGTAACAATCTGCATGATGTTTGGGGGTAGAATCTTGATTTTTGCAATAGGACGTAGAGTGTTTATGACTACTCAGTGCTAGGAAAGAACTCAATCAAAAGGAGAGAACTAGCCACAAGGAACAGAAGACCCTGTACTTTCCCTGCTAAAGAGGTGCATGCATTTTGTCCTCCTTGCTCTGTAGTTGGTTGCTTGAATTCAGATAAAAGAAACCGAGCGTAAACACATCTTGATTAGGAATTTAGATCGCCTTGAAATTGGATCGCGTCCTCACGATAAACCCCATGGTTGCTGAAAGAGCCAAGAAAAGACATCGCTACAAACCGCATCTCAAACATTTGAGAAATAAGCGATCACAGAATCTAACACACTAAATTCAGTTAGTCAACAGGCTGGGAATGGATTTGTATTTAGGTCGGTCTCGATTCATCAGAGACATAGGATATACAGGAGAGTCAGCCAAATGAATGTTGAGTGCGAATGGGTAGGATTATGAAGAGTCCGTTCAAGAAGCTAAAGATCCTCTTAGCAAGCTTGTTAGTATTGACATCTTCTTCCCCACAATCCCAGTCAAGAAATGCAAGGTAGGCTTCATAGGAAGGGTATCTCATTTACGAATGGAAAAGGACCCGCCCCTTAGAGTAGTAAGATTTCTGATAACTAGGAGATTCTTCGATGATGTGCATTCTCTGCTCCGGGATATGTCCCCCCGTCCCAAAACGTGGGCATAAGCTTCCCTTCCCTAGCAGAGATAACTACAAGAACCATTTGCAATAACATCAAATGCAGCATGTATATCTCGCTCCCAAAGGTGTGTATGAATGGTCGTCTTCTAGTAGAAATAGAAACGCGGTGGTCCTGAGTCACACGCAAGGATCGTGGATAGGAGGAAGAGGAAATAGAGACCGAACCCAAGTATGAACAGACTCCCCAAAACCCATATATATGTAAGGTCAGACATGACCAATATCCGGAAATGAAGAAACGTGGTGAAAGCCGTAGGGCAAGTTTAAGAGTTTGCCTACTCAGGGTACCCGGAAGCGTCAAGACATGGTTAAAAGGGACGCTTACACTTTGCTTAGGATAGATGAAGCCCATGTTGAGGGGTCAAGTTTGCTCGAGAACAGTGAATAGATGCATGGTTAATAGACTCCATAAAGGTTACGACCTCTATGGTGGGAAAGGCCAAGGGCTACGACTTCGAGTTTGCAAACTTTGTTTTATGATACAAGTGGTATCCACATCGCCTCGCCTTAGCCTCCCGAAAGTTGGGGAATGAATTATGTGAATGAGTCGAAGCCATGCAAGAAGATTTCACGTACGAAAAGGTTAAGAACTTAGGCTTTTGTGTATAGTGTAGGAAGTTTGACTAGTGTGGGGTCCACGGGCTGAAGCCATTTAATGCGAATACCACCAATACTCTTACATAGGTGGAAACAATTCGAGTTTCCCTCACAGTATTTTGCTTTATTTTCAATAAATTTGTCCACACCATCCCTTCAGAATTTCTTAATCTCTAAAGTGCCCTTAGGAATTCCAGGAATTTCCAACATGTCCCCGTCATGATTACAATATTGCCCCTCGTAGAGAGATTATAAATTCCCAACAAATTCCAGAAATTAAAAAAAAAATACAAAAACTTCCAAAAAAAATACAGAAAATTAATAAAAAATTCTAAAAATCCAG
Source organism: Canavalia ensiformis (assembly GCA_026541065.1). Taxonomy (NCBI): domain Eukaryota; kingdom Viridiplantae; phylum Streptophyta; class Magnoliopsida; order Fabales; family Fabaceae; genus Canavalia; species Canavalia ensiformis. Next base: position 354,648 of record JAMKYM010000791.1, on the reverse strand, counting down.
AAAATTAATAAAAATTCTAAAAATACAGAAAATTAATAAAAAATTCCAAAAAATACAGAAAATCAATAAAAAATTCTAAAAATCCAGAAATTAATAAAAAATTCTAAAAATTCAGAAAATTAATAAAAATTTCTAGAAATTAATAAAAAATTAAAAATTTTCAGAAATTAATAAAAAAATACAAAAACTTCCAAAAAAATACAGAAAATTAATAAAAAATTCTAAAAATCCAGAAAATTAATAAAAATTCTAAAAATACAAAAAATTAATAAAAATTCTAAAAATTCAGAAAATTAATAAAAATTCTAAAAAATACAGAAAATTAATAAAAAAATTCCAAAAAATACAGAAAATTAATAAAAAATTCTAAAAATCCAGAAATTAATAAAAAATTCTAAAAATTCAGAAAATTAATAAAAATTTCTAGAAATTAATAAAAAATTCAAAATTTTCAGAAATTAATAAAAAAATACAAAATTTCCAGAAATTCATAAAAATAATAAAAATTATAGAAATTCATAAAAATAATTAAAAATTAATAAAATTTCTAGAAATTAATAAAAATTCAAAATTTCCAGAAATTAATAAAAAATTCAAAAATTTCCAGAAATTAATAAAAAATTCAAAATTTCCAGAAATTCATAAAAATAATCAAAATCTCAGAAATTCATAAAAATAATCAAAATTATAAAAAATCCAGAAAAATAATAAAAATTACAGAAATTCATAAAAATAATTAAAAACAGCAAAAAATTCAAAAATTTCCAAAAATAATAAAAATTGCAGAAAATTCAGAAATTAACAAAAATTCCAGAAATTAATAAAAAATTCAAAATTTCCAGAAATTAATAAAAAATTCAAAATTTCCAGAAATTAATAAAAAATTCCAAATTCCTAAATAATTCATAAAAATTCTTTAATTCCTAAATAAATTCAAGATTATCAAGTATTCTCATAAAATTCCTTAATTGATAAATTCCCTCTTAAATTTCTAATAATTATTTGTGTCTTGTCTTTTTCATTCATCGTTATTCCAAAATAAAAATCTTGTTTTGTGATTCTTAATCTCACGACGAGGCTCTAAGCACGAACTCGGTAGCTTTTTCTCACAAGGTTTCGTTGTTTAGAGATTCGTACGGTCCAAGCGGCAACAGAGTTGTCTTGGGCCCCGTGCATATGTGGATGAGGATCGACCTCCTAAAAATAGTTTTCAAAAAATAGTCAAGCTATTTTACTTTCCAAGTAGCTCCCGAAGGTCAAGCCTTCGAGCATATTTCCAACACTCTTTCAAACACTTTTCGAAAATCAAGCTTTCAAAACATAACTAACTACTGCAGTTCTCGAGTTTCCCACGTTGCACCCGAATACGTAGGGAGCAGGATCAACTCTGTCGTCGGCAACCTCCATCAAGTATTTATTTTCACTTAACAAAAGGGATCAACCATTTTCAAATAATCACACTCGATTTAAAGTACCGTTCTTGGAGCGTGAGTGGGAGTGCCTAACACCTTCCCACTCGTAACCGACTCCCGAACCTAAATCTCATCCAGGGTTTTTTCCAAATCTTTTTCCCTTTAAACAAAAATTTGGTGGCGACCCACATCATCAAAATCGACCATTTCCAAAATTTTATGCGGTCCGTCGTCTCGTCCAGAAATTTCTATTGCGTATTGAGATGACGACTCATTGCCTGGGAATATAGAGAGCCCATTTATTTGAGTGTGTATTACTTTGATCCCTTATATTTTATTGTATGACTTATTTATCTATTTGCTTATCTGTGATTGATTGATTTCGTTTATTCTTTTGTACCAACCTTAGGATAGATAAATATTAAACTGCTTTATATGTATAAGTTCCCCAATTCTGGGTATCCCCAAAATAAAGTGCCCTCCATGCATTGTATAAGATTCTATTTTCGAGAGGGCCCTACACACGGTCTCGAGGGTCTTAGACTAGAGGGATTCAGTGGTGTCACTTGGGCTTACGTCCGTTTGACTATCAATGAATCCCTAGGAAAAGGCCCTATTCGTAATGCCCTACAACCGGTAGCTTTTTCCATTGCCAGAAAGCATTGGGACTGAAAATCCTGGCTCTAGTGACCTTTTATACCTTAGGACTACGACCACCTTTTTTGAGAGGTTCATGCATTAATGACCATAGATCTTTAGACAGGTTACCCAAATAGGACAAAAGGAGAGGGCACGCTGCGCAAATTTCGAAAGGTCTAATCTTTACTTACGAGGGGATGATTAAGGAATAAAGGAAAAAAGAAGAAAAAAAGGGAATAGAGAGAAAAAAGATCACATGGGAGCTGAGAGCGAGGAAATGAAAAGAAAAAAAGAAAGAAAGAAAATAAAAAAGAAGAGAAATTAAGGACAAAAAAAGAAAAAGAAAAATAAGATAAGATAAGGAAAAAAAAGGAAAGGGAAGAAGACAAGAGAATTTGAAAGATAGAGGATATTGATAGATTTTAAATATAGAGCCAAAAAGTTATGTTTAGCATTCTATTATGGTATCACATGCATCAATTTCCCCACTTCAAAAAAAAAAAACCTAACATGTTCATCTTTGTTGTTTTCTTCATTTCTTTTATTGCTCGAAAAGGACCCGAGTTCTGTTGACATAAAAAGAAGGGTGAAATGGAAATTATCTGTCGGGCGATTAGAAAAGAAAAAGAGGGTTGGGGAATTAGTGATGAGATTTAAGCTAGCACGGAGGACCCGGAAATAATGACAAGTATCAGTTAATAGCGTTCACCAAAAAGTATGGAAATATGTGAAGCTATTGAAAGTCAAAAAATTACGAAGGGGGCTATATGGCGATGATGCAATCTATGACCATATAGGTAGCACCTACTTTCAGGCTTGCATTGGCCTTTACTTTGGAGAGAATTGACGATTTTTGGATCGCCTCTAGAGGAGTCATACCTGACCATTGGAACACCACATGAATTCCATTCTTGCTCGGAGCCTGGGTTTGAGCAGGCAAATTAATGATTACCAAGGAAGAATCAAGGCCCCAGGGGTTCTGGGGGTTTTGGAAACTTACATCTGCGGCATCTGGCCAGAATGTGATCGAGTGGGACACACACATGGGCCAGTACTAGCCCTTGCCATCTATGGACTAGTCCTCTTTCCAGAGCGCGAAGGGATTTTGTTGACCCCTTCTTAGTGGATATATTGTAGAATAAAAAGTGAAAACTTAGGTCTAGCCTTGTTGGTAAGCGTCTACCCCATTGTCTGCCCACATGAGGAGAGAGGAAGAAGGCACTTTTCTTTGTCTGCGATCTTTGTCACATGAATCATGACTCCAGCAGCCGGAGGAGCGTGGCAGCAATGCCCCATGTCAGGCCTACGTCTTATCAAGCCGTAGGTGTTAATGAGAAGAATGGGCAGCCAGTTTATTTAAGGAAAAACGGTCAAAAGATTAAGCATTACTGCAACAGCGAAAAACGAGAGATATACTGAGTGCAAGGTTTCTGATGTACTCGCGTGAACGGGGGTTATCATTCTGACGATCTTTGGCGAGAAGCGGTTAACTTGCAATCAAGCGCCCCTCAGTAGCGGATAAGCTAGTGACACCTTTCCTTTTTTATCTGAGGAAGTTGTAGGAGCCCTATGAATGCGAGAAGCATGGGAAAGTATTACTGAGAGAGAAAGGAGTGGAGGAGAGTCGAAAGTGCGGGTGAAGAAAAAGTATCTACAAAACGATTAGGTCAAGAGCGAAGGGTCACAGAAGCGAATCAATGTGCCATTTAAACCTCGTAGCCCAATCGAAAATCAACCATCACGATGGTGTTTGAAGATGAGGTCGTTAAACTTTACTGAAAGAAAAAGCTGGAGAAATGGCAGCCGAGAAAAACGCGGAGCTAGAAGAAGCACAGAAGAACGACGAAGGCGCAGCATGGAGAGAAGAAAACGAAGTGAACAAAGCTCTCTTAACTATATCAGGAGGACATCAGAGCGAAGAACGGGCGTGCTGCAGTACATATGAACTTACGAAGTGGCCAATAAAAGAGCTTGGGTAAAGGTACGAAGGGATCTCTGCAGCCCTCGAGAGAATCCATCGGCCGAGGCGCTTTGGAGCAAGTGAAGACAGATTCTTACCATCCTTGAAGAAGAAAAATGGATCCCTAGCCTTGAACTTGAGAGAATCAAGTGGAGCGGACAGTAGAGGGAAAGAAACGACTGTTGTGAATAGAAACATGAAAAGAAATCAAATCGCGAGAAGGTGTTAGTCTTGGCAAAGCAAGTAAACAATGAAAAATGGAATTGTCCATTAAGTAGTCAATACGAAACGAAGTGGTAGGACACATCCAAGCGAGAATAGATGAATTCTGAGAACCGCAGTGATACTTGGAGTGGATGTTTTGGAAGACAAATTTAGTTTACTTAAATATGGCAATTGAAGAAGTACCAACATTTGTTCTAAAGAGAGTAGGAAAGCCGTTATCTATAACTGCATGCCTCACTCGAAGTTGAAGATTTTATCTTATTTTGTAAAATGCGATGCTAGGATGAATTGAAACTATATTGTTACTTCTTGGTGAGGGAAGGGAAAATGTAAAATAAATTGAGTCAAACTTGAATAAAGGGGATTTCTCGTCTGTGATTTGTGATTAATTTCCATTTTCAATGCTTCGAGCGATTGAAATTTTACGATTATTGAAGATGATAAATGGTCCTAGATATTTTATTTTCAGCAAATATCACTTTGATTAATAATTAACTAATATAATGTTCGTTTTTCTTGAATTCAAGTTTTATGGATAACAAAACCAGCTGAATTAAACCACTTTCGGCGTTTAATGCAGGCGCTAGATCAAAAACCAAACTCATGGGTGAGCTAGAAATGCGAATGAGGAGCTCCCGGGAATGAGGTAAAGTGGAGTTAAAGATCGAGGAGTAGCTAAGCTCGTAGGCTTCGAAAGAGAGCCTGAGGAATACCAGCGGCCAGAGGCGATAGAGAACAGCTACTGCTTGATGCCGCCTATGGTATCTTTGAGCAAGAATGGCGTAGGCTACACAGTTCATAAGCGTCCATATGGACGAGCTCTCAAGGGATCATCAGGTGAAAATCGATGCTGCGCCACTTCATAAAAACCTGTGACCACCATTATCATCAAACCTTATTTGGGCTTCCACCTGAGCCATACCACTCCGTCCCACTCACCATTGTGAACCCACGCAAACCTACCTAGCACCACCACCCGATACCACCGGGTTATCCACCAGCATACCAACCTTCCTGAGCCTTCCGCACCTTATCTACCCAACACGAAACAACACCCTGACTTTCCTCCACCAATAAATCCACAGAAATACCTTTCCTCCTCACAACTGCTCAGCCTCATTACATACACACATGAATCAGCGTCAGCAGAGGTCAGCTGTAATCCCATCCAGAGTCCTTATTAAGCCCGACTGACCATACAACACCGCGCAGTGCATGCACTGGGCAAGGCGACACACACCACCTCACCACATTTACCAAGCCGTGGACCAAAAAGCGATTCGGTGGGGAATGGCAGCACTAAGGAGAGGTTAGAGCCGTGAAGGACATGGATATGGAGTAGTAGAACTAATTTATGCCTCGTACACGATGTCATAATACCTCCCCAAATTCAAAGCGCCGGTCGAAGTATAGGGGTCGGATGCCCAGCCATCAACTTGATGTATTCTTAAATGGCCTCCAGTTCTGATGATAGGTAGCCTCATTGTTCGGGATAGTTTAACTGGGCTTGTTGATGGCTGAGCCTTGTAATTTCGAGGTCATATCCCACTTTATGGAAGGACTTAGCTGGAGCGCACGCTGCATAGGCAATACAAGTACAACATAGAAATGGCACCCAAAACGGGACCGATTCTGAACATGATCAAGAAGAATGGTCGCATTTTTAAAATGGCAATGATGGAGAAAGTGGCCTTGAGTTCAACCACCTCTGTTTGAGACGGGGAGATGATGGCAGCTTTATGGAAACTCTCCACTGCCCCAGTTCTGACAGATGGTGGGCGGTGTGTCCTCCAACTTCTCAGACATGGTACTAATCGGAGAACGAATGAAAGCGGCTTGCAGGGAAGGATTGTACAATCTCGTCAGGAAAAGCAATGTCGGTCTGGCAAACCCAGCGATCCATGGAGAAGAAGAAGGAAAGCCGAGACCATTCATGTCTCAGCGACAGACCCTAGTCGCTACAAAGCTTTGTGTACCCACGACTGCACCACACGCCACCTAACTACCAAATGCATGTCAAGTCCCCAGTTTCCTCACAGGCAACGCGTGGTGGCCTCGCCGACAGCATGCAGCCAGCATCTGAGCCACGCCACCTACTGCATTTGACCCAACTGACTTCGCTTCACGGCTCCACTTTACCGACGTTTCACCACCAGCAACAGTAATGAAAACCATGGAACCAAAACACCAAGCATTAACCCTTTCGACAAAAAACCCAGCAATAGCCAAGAAGATGGTGATTTGACGGGGTGATAGGATTGCACCGGAGCTTTTGCCCAATCCGATTCAAAAACTCCTTAATTTCACTTCGTCTAGCAAGCCTTTGGAACCCCGTTAAGAAGTGGTACGATCGAGCAAATCACACGGTACCACTTGTTGGGGCAGTAGGCGGAATTGTGATAATTGTCGGCCCTGAAACATAGGGTCAGAAGGCGTCGATAGTGGTGGATTTCGAAGGATGCACCAGTGGGGAGCAACTATTACTGATCATGGAGGAGCAGACTCAGTGAACGTGTTGTCAGAAAATTCAAACATGATCAAATAGAAATCACTCAGGACCTCACACAACCAGCGGTGGTAAAATTTATCTTGCCCAGACCACGCCGACCCTGCACGCCTCGCTGATGGGTGATATCCCGATAAAATGCGGGACCTTTCGATTTGCAACAAACGATAAGAGGAAATTACCATGGATATAATGTTAAAAGTGTTAGGAGAAGCAGAGACGAGAGTCTGCATCCATGGCTATGAATAACATATGGCGAAATTATACGAAGTAATGAAGTAGCGCGTCACGCCTGAAGACAAGGAGAGGCAACTGCGAACCATGTCGAGCGGCGCTGACTTACAAGAAAGCGGCGGCAAAGAAGTAGAGAAAAATAAAAGAAAGGCGCGATTCCCGAAGCGAGGAAACACGAAGTTCTTGAAAGCGGTAAAACAAAAAGCCAAGCTCTGATTAAAATGACAATTAAGTAAGTATGCCCGCTAAAATATCGTATTATCGATGATGAACTCAGGAGCCATTGAAAGTCTTTTCTTCGAAGATCTTAAAGCAAGAAGCCATGTAGTCCTGATATCTCAATTGGATTCAGTCGGAAGAGGATCACCAGAGTAATATATAAGCACGGCAATTTCCATAACCTTCGTAGGCCAAGTGAAGATAATCAGAGGAGGAAGACAAAGATATCGCGAGGGCATTGCATATATGGTGCGATGCATGGATACATTCTGCGCAGGAGGTCTTGATAGACAAGTAACCTGCTGATGTGATGCCTCAATTAACACAAACGCTACCTGGGGGATACGACTGTAGCTACTGCGATACAGTAAGAGCATTGATGAAGTGAGGCAGGAGGTTATTGGCGAAATAGTCTGCCAGTCTAAAATTAATTGATGCGTCTTAATAAAACTTTCCAAATAATGAATGCCAAACCGACTACGACAAGTATACTGAGAAGACAGCAGGATTCGTTAAATGGCGGTCCACTTATTTTGCATCGAGGATTGAAGTTCATCGTGAATGGCGATTAATCATATCGTCTACAATGGAAGAGAAGTTATCACAATTAATAATCCAGCAATTCTCCTTACGGCGAAATTTCTTAAGAAGGCAGTAAAACTCATTTCCAAAACCAGAGGTTGCGATGTCACTCTGATGGGAAAGTGAAGTGGTTGGCTGAAATGAAACACTTACAAGCTGCTGATAATGATGGCAGAAGTGATGTAAAAGGAATAGGTTAAAGCCAGGCTGATAAGTACAAGAGACAAACAATGGTGGTTTGTCACAAACCATTGTCTGTAGAACAAACAGCTGACGATATGGAGGGTTGGGAATTACAGCCAACGAAGAAGAATAAAGCGATAAGACCGGAATTCTGCTCGGAATCTCTGTGCCATATATCGCCAAAGTTTCCCAAAGTCACGGCAAGAAAGACACAAACATATTTGCGGCCACAGATGGAAAGGAAAGCGTGATGAAAATCAATTGTATACATCCCCAGGATGAAAGCGACGATTTGGAAATTTTTGATCTCTCTCACGACTTTTGGTTTACAGGTTCAAATGTAATTTTAATTATCATAGGAGAAATTTTACACTCAAACATTTTGTACATATTTTTTGACAAATAAACCATCTGATTGCATTGTCCAAAATACTCTCTTTCTTTCCCCAATTTTCATATCACCTTAAATATACATATCTTATTTCTTCATCTGTCTGTCTGGTCGACTCAAAGCAGCGCTTCTGATAATAGGTACTAGTATTACAACGATAGGCGATTCATTTATTATTGGCGACTGTGACCCAGTCAAATTTGAGTCACGAACTAGATGAAATGTTGGGGTCTGGTGAGCATTGAGATCAAATTATTGAAAAGTTCATTAGGGACGAGTGGTTGATAAATTTGGGGGCAGGGAAAATAAAGAGAAATTAAAGATAGCGCTTATCGCGGAGAACTGATAGTGGCGATTAGTCTCACTCTTCTGAACTATAGTGATATTCCGGCAGATGCTATCTGGTTGTACGAGGCCAGGCCACTTCTATAGTGGAGCCTGAGAAGCGCTCTTTGCTGAGCCGGATGTCTGGCCGATTGACAGAAGGCGAGGAGGGATGAAGCTAGGAAATGTCTGCGAAAATCGGAAGAAGTAAAGAAACGGTTGTGTGGGTTTCTTGAGCACATTGCAAATGCCCAGAATGAGTGGCTAACATAGTGCAGTTGAAAGGAATGGGAAGAGTCCGGATGTGTGGGTGTAGAGATCTTAAATCAGGAGCTGACCCAAAGGATGATGACTTTCCGTACACTCTTTGTCGATGTCTTTGAGTCGATAACACTTTGACAATTCCTCTATTTTCATTTAAAGCAGGAATGGGTTCTCCAGACTCTGACAGAATTAAGATGTGAAGGAGATGAAAGACTGCCTTCATCTGACACAAGGAACCTTTTTGTTACAAGTGTACTTACACTTTGGATTGTTAAAAATGCGGGGCAGCTTTATCGAGCTATGGTAACTTTATTCAGTAGGTTGCGAGAGATAGAGATCGTGGATGATATGATCGCTAAATCGAATGAGAAGATGACCACATCTTATGGATGCACGAGACCTGCAAGAAACTGAAAAGTTGAAGCTGCGATTGGAGCAGGCTAAATGCTGCGGGGTTAAGAGCCGGGAAGATTATTGGAGAAACATATCGTCTGATAAAAGGGAATCGAGACTAGATACGACAAAGCACGATTAAGTACGAACATGCGACTCAAGAGAGCTGAAAGAATCAAAAGAGGCTTCCTAAGAGGGCTTCAATTATATCTCCAGTTCATCTTTGATTGGCGAGTTACATGAGCGATCTTTAAGCTATTGCGCGAAATCAACCGCGAGTTGGGATGAGGATTGTAAAGAGAGGCTTTGAGAAGATCAAAAAATCATATTACAAAACCGGATACTGTCTGCTTGATCATTTGGAAGACCGCGATTTTACCTCCAGCGGTTACGGACGATCCGATGGGTTCGCGATGCTTTCGATCAACATGTGGCGAATCGGGAGAAGGGCTTGAGGCTATATATTACTTGACGAGAAGTTCCATGTGTGAGCTAGATATTTCACTTTTTGGGCGAGCTTCTGGCGTACTTTGGCATGCGCGGCACATCGCCTAAGACAATATATGTTGAGTCATACCCACATGGCTAATATCCGGGGATGGATCAGGTCATCATATTAACTGCGTTGTCGGGGCCAATTGCAGAAATTGGCAAATGGTGCTTTGAGGAATGCATATGACATCTGACAATATGAAATACACATCAAAGTGATGCTGCGAATATTTAATGACAAGCAGCTAGAAGACGCCTAGGGCCATGCAGCGGAGTTCACGATGAGAATCTAATGGAGATTTTGGTGAAAAAGAAAAGATAGGAGAGGAGAAATGGTGATGTTGTTTGGCGGTCGTCAGTATGATGGGCCATGGTATAGGAATTGTACTAATCTCTCAGAAAAGGCCAGGTATACCCTATCCGCATTTCGGTGACGCCCATTGCCTGAGCGTTATGAGGAATATGAAGCTTGTATACTAGGAGTTGGCCTTGTTGAGCTAAAGTGAAATGCACAAGAGTCTTTGGTGACTCAGCATGATGCATTCACCAGGTCGAGAGGAGAGTGAAATTAAAGATAAGAAGCCTGGGCCTTTTATCAAGCGTCTCAGGAAGCTATTTGCCGGAATATTTTTGAGAAAGTTTACTTTCTCGTACCTAGAGAAAGGCAATCAGCTAGGCGATGCCACCAGCCACATTGTCATCTATGTTTGTGGACGAAGGGACATGCACTCTCATCCACGTTAGGCATGGCTCCACAATAAACGTTTTTGTCGAAAACCTGATGGGGGTGGAGCAGGATGGAAAACCATGGTATCATGACGTAAGTAACTGAAGAATAAGCTGCCAGATGCGTCGACAGCAACAAGAGAAGGACCCTACGAAGGTTGGTATGGTTTCCTCCTCAATGGAGAGATCTATACAAGGAAAATCACGACATGGATTACGCTCGGATGCGTGGACGCGGCCTGAGAGAGGGAGGCGAAAACAAATCTAAAAGAAGTCGCGAGAGAGGGCCTTTTGATCTTTCCATGTGGGACATTGCCATGCCGAAGAAAAATCCCCTCGGGCGGAATATTATTGGTTGACCATGGAAGGTATTTGTGCAAACACGTCAAAAGGAAACTTGCCCACAAGTGTCGGTATATGCGGACCAGTATCCGTCACTGTGTCGGCGTTGTTGAAGCGTCTTGTCTTGCGCGCCGTGATGGATTAGCCATTGTGGGGAATGGATGTCATTAGCGATAGAGCCGGAGAGCATCCAATGGACAACTTCATATTAATTAAGCCATCATTATTCTAGCTCAATTAGAAGCGCCTAATATGCCTAATGTAACTCTCCATGATAATGGTGAGTGGATAGCAAGAAGCGATCTGTAGATGCCTGATTACCGATGGCTAAATAGAGCGATAGCCAAATCTGCTGCTGTGAATGAAGTGTGAATTGTGACCAATTCAAGATTCTCAACATCCTGACTCATCCCATCCAAATGAGATGAATGGAGCGTGAAGCTGATAGCAAGAACATCGAAAATAATTGAAAATGATTAAATACAGAATGGCGTGAAATGTCATGTACATTACATGCATCTTTGGGACTAAATAGAGTGCATGCGGGCAACACCATTCTCGCTAGTATATGGAATGGAGACGTACTCCCCGATCGAGTCGAGATTCCCTGGGTGAGTGCGATGGATGCGGAATTGGGAAAGCCGGAAATGGGTCGGCTCGGATGGATCTGACTAAACCTTATTAAAAGAAAAAGGTTGAAAGCGTGGAAGTATACCATGTGGCAGTATGCACACAAAGGCGAATGAAGAGAGCATTGATAAAAAGATCCATCTCAGGGAACTGAAGGAGATTTGGTGATAGAGAAGCTGTGCCCTGCTCTGGCTGAGAAATGGTCACACAATTGCCATGGACCTTATGTAGTTAGAAGGCTTTCTCCGGACGCCTTGATTTTGTGACATGGATGGGAGAAAGATTTGCTAACCCTGCCAATTGTTTGGGATACGTCAAAGGTACTAATAAATAAAAAAAGAAAGAAAAGCACTTTAGGTGATCGTGAACTGGAAGCAAAAGTTAGGCCCATCTGAGAAAGAAAAAACCCATTTAGATATGATCATCAAAAGACTGGGCAAAGAGGATTAGAACATCTGAAAAGAAAAGCGCATGAGTCAATCATCAAAAAAGATCTAGGCAAAAGTTAGAGCGTATGAAAAGAAGCAGCTAAGTCAATCATCAAGACTGAAGCAAAGTTGGGAGCAGGCTATAGAAAAAGAAAGAAACATGGGTAAGTCATCAAAAGAACTTCTGAAGCAAAGATAGAGATATCTGAAAAGAAGCAGCTAGGTCCACCATTGCTCTTTGACACCAGAAGCAAAAAGTCGGGAAGCGATTAATTAAAAAACTTATCAAAGTAAAAGAAAAACAGAAAGACGGTTTAAACAAAAACGACATAAATAACAAAATTCGTCCCTCTGATTAGAGAGGGCAAGAAAGTAACAGTACGTCTCATCCCTACACCGGGGCAAACTCCCTTTGGGGAGAACAGGCGGATATCCATGGTTCTAGCAAGGTCCAGATGGTCACAAGAACCGAATAAACCGCAAAAATTTTGGCACAGTAAAGCGAGGGATGGCAAATGCACCCAAGAGATCGCCAAAATACAATACTAGCACCGATTGTCTCGAAGACATCACCGTCAACCAAAACCGCTTCACCAGGCCTGCGTTGCAAAACACCCTATGTCCTTTTGACTATCTTGTTAATCCCCATTATCTGCAACCGTATTTTCTTGTCAAAATGTATATCTGAACTCATTCATTTTTAATGACAATTGCCGATTACTAATATTTGACCAAATAGAAATGACAAGTTCTTTCGAATCTAAAATCTTAATAAAAGCGGTACATGCAATGATATGCCTCTCAAAACAATCAAAGGAACAAACTTGATTTATGAGTCTAGCTCACTCGAAGATATGATCAAAGTGTTAGAAGAAAGCCGGAGTCGAGCACTGAGATAAAACCAGGAGGTCTTTCTTTTCTTTACTTTCGCTCACCGCCTATGTTGTCGGGGCCACAGTATCGTATTCACTTCTTTCTGCTCACTGGCCTATGTTGTCAGGCCATAGCATTGCATTCCTTCTTTTTGCTCACTGGCCTATGTTGTTAGGCCATAGCATCGCATTCCTTCTTTCTGCTCACTGGCCTATGTTGTCGAGGCCATAACATCGTACTCCTTCTTTCGCTCATCGTGCCTATGTTGTCGTGGCCATAGCATTGCATTCCTTCTTTCACACTGGCCTTTGTTGTGATGCCATAGCATTGCATTCATTTTTTCCTCGCTCACTGCCTATGTTGTCGTGCCATAGCATTGCATTCCTTCTTCTTTGTTTAGGGCACATGTTGTCCCTTGTAGTTTAGATTTACCGTCAGGCCTATGTTGTCAAAGCCACTTCCATAGTTTATTCTCGGGCTGGCCTATGTTGTCAGGCCGCCTTGTAGTTTAGATTTTTCTTAACTTTCAAAGCCTATGTTGTCGAGCCGCCTTATAGTCTAGATTTCTTGCTTTGGGGCCTATGTTGCTGCCGCCTTGTAGTTTAGATTTATTGCTGTGCCTATGTTGTCGTCGCCTTATAGTTTAGATTTATCGCTTCGAGGCCTATGTTGTCGGGCCGCCTTGTATTTAGATTTCTTGCTTTTAGGCCTATGTTGTCAAGAGCGCTTTGTAATTTAGATTTGCTTTTAGGCCTATGTTGTCGAGCCTTGTGGTTGATTTATCGCTTGTGCCTATGTTGTCAGGCCGCATGTAGTTTAGATTTTCTTGCTTTTAGGCCTATGTTGTCGGGCGCCTTGTAGTTAGATTTATTGTTTTCAGGCGTGTGTGAGGTCATCCATCCGATTTAGTGACCTTTGCAGTAGACGTTGAGCCTTCCATACTTCAAATTTAGTATAGTTTTAGGTCATCACACGGTTTCTGTGAAAAATCACTCCATCATCATTCTTAAATGCACTCCCATGAGGTTCACTCTAAGCTCAAGGCTTCTAGTGTCATTCTTGGAGTTTTTTCAAAAAGAAATGCTGTCCTCGACATGAGTGTTCCGTCATTTTTACGTTTTTCTACCACGATAATCCGTAGAATCGCTTCTCACATTATCTCGTAAGAAAATAAGTAAAGAGGGCAAACGTAAACACCCAATTATGTCCGAGACCCATTTTAAGGTGGTTAATGCATAAAAGAAATTCAAAATGAATTAGATTTGAATTAAAGGAAAGATTTAAATTCAAAACCAATACAAAATTAAAATCGAAAGAAAACAAACAATTAAGCGAGACAAACAGAAAACATAAAAACAAAACGAGACAAATGCATACAAACATAAAACAAAAAAACGTATAAATGGAAATGAGACATTTTTTCCGAGGAATAAAAATAAAACCTGTTTGTATTCTAGACCTAAATCAAAAATAATAACAAAATTAACTAGAACAAAAAGAACGAACAAAAAAAAATAATATATATATATAATAATAAAAAAGGGTTAAAAATAGGGAAAATAGTAAGATTTGGAAAAAAATAAAAATTGGAACAATTAAAGTTTGAAAATTAAAAATAAACAGAATTTAAGAATAAAACAGAATAGGAATTAAAAATTAAATTCCTGAAAATTAAAAAATCAATATTTTGTTTTTTGCCGAAAAAAAAAAAAAGGAAAACGAAAAAGCAAAAAGAGGGGCGGCTATATAAAAAGGAGAAGGGTGCATGAAAGAGGGGCTACCGGTTTTGGGAAGAGCTTCAAGAACAAAGCAGGAAGGACCGGGAAGAGAAGAACGAAACCGATCGCCGATTTCTCTCCGATCGCCTAACAGGTTAGGATCCTCTTATCCTTCGTCTCAAAAAGCCATGCCAAATCAAGAACACCATGCTCGTTTTTGTCCGCTTGGTTTTAGTGCAAAGAACCAATTTCTTTTATATCATTAGCTGCATAGTGATTACAGAATAATCTGCATGATGTTTGGGGGTAGAATCTTGATTTTTGCAATGACGTGAGTGTTTATGACTACTCGGTGCTAGGAAAGAACTCAATCAAAAGGAGAGAACTAGCCACAAGGAAACAAGACCCGTACTTTTCCCGCTAAAGAGGTGCATGCATTTTGTCCTCCTTGCTCCGTAGTTGGTTGCTTGAATTCGTGATAAAAGAAACCGAGCGTAAACACATCTTGATTAGGAATTTAGATCGCCTTGAAATTGATCGCGTCCTCACGATAAACCCCATGGTCAGCTGAAAAGAGCTAAGAAAAGACATCGCTACAAAACCGCATCTCAAACATTTGAGAAATGCTGATCACAAATCTAACACACTAAATTCAGTTAGTCAACAGTCAAATGATTTTGTATTTAGGTCGGTCTCGATTCATCGAGACATAGGATATACAGGAGAGTCACCCGAATGAATGTTGAGTCGAATGGGTAGGATTATGAAGAGTCCGTTCAAGAAGCTAAAGATCCTCTTAGCAAGCTTGTTAGTATCGACATCTTCTTTCCCCACAATCCGGTCAAGAAATGCAAGGTAAACTTCATAGGAAGGGTATCTCATTTACGAATGGAAAGGACCCGCCCTTAGAGTAGTAAGATTTCGATAACTAGGAGATTCTTCGATGATTGTGCATTCTGCTCCGGGATATGTCCCCCGTCCCAAAACGTGGGCATAAGCTTCCTTCCCTAGCAGAGATAACTACAAGAACCATTTGCAATAACATCAAATGCAAAGATGTATATCTCGCTCCCAAAGGTGTGTATGAATGTGTCTTTCTAGTAGAAATAGAAACGCGTGGTCCCGAGTCACACGAAGGATCGTGGATAGGAGGAAGAGGAAATAGAGACCGAACCCAAGTATGAACAGACTCCCAAAACCCATATATATGTAAGGTGGACATGACCAATATCCGGAAATGAAGAAACGTGGTGAAAGCCGTAGGGCAAGTTTAAGAGTTTGCCTACTCGGGTACCCTAAGCGTCAAGACATGGTTAAAGGGACGCTTACACTTTGCTTAGGATAACATGAAGCCCATGTCGAGGGCTTCAAGTTTGCTCGAGAACAAGTGAATAGATGCATGGTTAATAGACTCCATAAAGGTTACTCTATGGTGGGAAAGGCCAGAGGGCTCGACTTCGAGTTTGCAAACTTTGTTTTATGATACAAGTGGTATCCCACCGCCGCCTTAGCCTCGAAAGTTGGGAATGAACTATAGGGAACGAGCGAGTCGAAAGCCATGCAAGAAGATTTCACGACGAAAGGTTAAGAACTTAGGCTTTTGTGTATAGTGTAGGAAGTTTGACTAGTGTGGGGTCCACGGTCGGTTTCCATTTAATGCGAATACCACCAATACTCTTACATAGGTGGAAACAATTCGAGTTTCCCCTCACAAGATTTTGCTTTATTTTCAATGAATTTGTCCACACCATCCCTTCGTAATTTCTTAATCTCTAAAGTGCTCCTTAGGAATTCGAATTTCCAACATGTCCCCCGTCATACACTACATATTATTGTAGAGAGATTAGTAAATTCCCAACAAATTCCGAAAATTAAAAAAAAATACAAAAACTTCAAAAAAAATACAGAAAATTAATAAAAAATTCTAAAAATCCAGAAAATTAATAAAAATTCTAAAAATTACAGAAAATTAATAAAACATTCCAAAAAATACAGAAAATCAATAAAAATTCTAAAAATCCAGAAATTAATAAAAAATTCTAAAAAATTCAGAAATTAATAAAAATTTCTAGAAATTAATAAAAAATTCAAAATTTTCAGAAATTAATAAAAAAATACAAAAACTTCCAAAAAATACAGAAAAATTAATAAAAAATTCTAAAAATCCAGAAAATTAATAAAAATTCTAAAAATACAAAAAATTAATAAAAATTCTAAAAATTCAGAAAAATTAATAAAAATTCTAAAAATACAGAAAATTAATAAAAAAATTCCAAAAAATACAGAAAATTAATAAAAAATTCTAAAAATCCAGAAATTAATAAAAAATTCTAAAAATTCAGAAAATTAATAAAATTTCTAGAAATTAATAAAAATTCAAAATTTTCAGAAATTAATAAAAAAATACAAAATTTCCAGAAATTCATAAAAATAATAAAAATTATAGAAATTCATAAAAATAATTAAAAATTAATAAAATTTCTAGAAATTAATAAAAAAATTTAAAATTTCCAGAAATTAATAAAAAATTCAAAATTTCCAGAAATTAATAAAAAATTCAAAATTTCCAGAAATTCATAAAAATAATCAAAATCTCCAGAAATTCATAAAAATAATCAAAATTATAAAAAATCCAGAAAAATAATAAAAATTACAGAAATTCATAAAAATAATTAAAAACAGCAAAAAATTCAAAAATTTCCAAAAATAATAAAAATTGCAGAAAATTCAGAAATTAACAAAAATTCCAGAAATTAATAAAGAATTCAAAATTTCCAGAAATTAATAAAAAATTCAAAATTTCCAGAAATTAATAAAAAATTCCAAAATTCCTAAATAATTCATAAAAAATTCTTTAATTCCTAAATAAATTCAAGATTATCGAGTATTCTCATAAAATTCCTTAATTGATAAATTCCCTCTTAAATTTCTAATAATTATTTGTGTCTTGTCTTTTTCATTCATCGTTATTCAAAAATAAAAATCTTGTTTTGTGATTCTTAATCTCACGCGACGAGCTCTAAGCACGAACTGGTAGCTTTTTCTGCTGTTCGTTGTTTAGAGATTCGTATGGGTCCAAGTGCAGCCGTAGTTGTCTTGGGCCTTGTGCATATGTGGATTAGGGTTGCCTTTCCCTTTTACAAAATAAAAACCTGGCTCATTCTTATTCCCCGATTTTCAAAATAAAAAAATCTTGTTTTACGATTCTTAATCTCACGCGACGAGCTTTAAGCACGAACTGGTAGCTTTTTCTGATGTTCGTTGTTTAGAGATTCGTATGGGTCCAAGTGCAGCCGTAGTTGTCTTGGGCCCTGTGCATATGTGGATGAGGATCGACCTCCTAAAAATAGTTTTCAAAAAATAGTCAAGCTATTTTACTTTCCAAGTAGCTCCGAAGGTCAAGCCTTCGAGCATATTTCCAACACTCTTTCAAACACTTTCGAAAATCAAGCTTTCAAAACATAACTAGAACTACGTAAGCCTTGAGTTTCCCATTGCACCAGGGAATACGTAGGAGCAAGATCAACTCCTGTCAGGCTAACCTCCATCAAGTATTTATTTTCACTCTAATAAAAGGGATCAAACTATTTTCAAATAATCACACACTCAATTTAAGGGTACTGTTCTTCGGAACAGGCGAGTGGGGTGCCTAACACCTTCCCCACTCGTAACCGACTCCCGAACCTAAATCTCATCCAGGGTTTTTCCAAATCTTTTTCCCTTTAAACAAAAATTTGGTGGCGACTCCACATCATCAAAATCAACCATTTCCAAAATTTAGCGAGTCCGTCGTCTCGTCGGAATTACGGTTGCGACACATATATCTGTCTTTATTATTTAACCCACAAATTATTTTATGTCAGAAATTTTATCTCTATCTTTATGCTATTCCATAACTTTGGAGAATTATAGATTAAGTTCCAAAACTTCAAGGAAACTTCTAAACATAGACATACATTAAAATAGTCAAACAATATCTTCTCACTAAGTCTGCTACTCTACCTTCTGCTACTATGGATACGAGTTCATTCCTAGATAGTCGTCACCATCTCATAATGTGTGAAGAACCTTTTTGTCTTCATTGTAGAAAGATTTTTGGAGAACCTTTTTATCTCTTAGGAGAACCCTTTTGCTTCCTCTGCAGTAGAGCTATAGGTGCCCTCTAGATATGATGTGCACAAGGCACATTAAGAGTAGATTAATTTTTCAAATAAGTTTGCTTTAATGATCCCTTAAACCTTTTAGGTTCATTTTTAATGGCTTTCAGATAATTATGCATGCCCAATCAATATCTAGCCAATATGATATGCACACGTAGATCTCAACATCAATCATAAACATTTGTCATACATAGCATCATCTTTTCTATACTTATGAGCATTCAACATTTCAACTTACATTAAACAGTGTGCATTCACAAGAACATCACAAGTTAACTGGTAAATCACATTTGGAATAACATCATATGCATGTTTCAAGTACATGACCAACTTATTTATCTCTTTAACTTTTTATGTTAAATCACTCAAAGGGACTTAATTCTCTCAACCTTCTAAGTTTTTCCTCAACCTCTCCTTTTCTCAAAGTTACATTAGTTTCATATGAATTTTACAACCTAGAAGTTTCGCTAGGTGGCTGACTTTTAAGTTTTTATTCTTTGTGCTCTTCAATTTTTCAAGTCTTATGCGTATCCTACTTATACTAAGTTCAAGTGTTAACAAGGTTTTTTCTTATTTAGGTCAATTTAAGTTAACATGGCCGAATGATTTTCTATGATTATTTCAAGCTTCTTTTAAACTTTTAATTCTTCATTTCACATTATAAGGCTTCTTAAGTTACCTAAACCAAGATTTCAAACTTTTTTCTTTTAATTTAACCTAGAGTGGTCGAATGTGAACCCTTGGCCTCTAAGGCCTTCTAGTTTATTTTTTTCTTGTCTTATGAGTTGATGTTTCTCAATTGAAGACTAATTCATCAATTGATATCTAACTTACCTTGTGTTTGGATGAGGTATTTAGGGAGGGAAAGTAATTTTTGAGAGAATTTAAATTTCTTGCAATTAAAATATCTTGTTTGAATATTGTTTTGCAAGAAATTTTAAATTGTAGATATTTTTAGAAAGTATTTTAACCAATTAAAATAAGAGAGTTTCAAATTCCTACAAAATAGATGAAATTTGAAATTCCTTTATGTTTTTTTCTTTGATTATTTTATATTTATGCTACTTTATCTTTCATTATTCTTTTTTGTTGTTCTCTCACATATTTCTCTCTCATTTCTCATATCTAGACATAATATTTTTAATATCAAATGATATAATTGTATATTTCTATCATTTTAATATGTACATTTGTTGGATATTATTTTGATTAAATATGTTGTATAATAAAAATACTTGTATATCTAAATTTTGCTATGAACAAAAAAAGTAAGAGAAAAATTAAGATAAATCTTTAAATATTTAAACGTAAAATTTTGTATATATTAAAATTAAATTATTTAATCTAAATAAAAATTCTAAAATATAAAAATTTAAAATTCAATGAATTTAAATTTCATCATCCAAGTGAAGAATTAAAATGTGATAAATTGAAATTGTTTTATCCAAACAAGATATTTTTAAAATGAAAGTATTTAAATTGAAAGCATTTAAATTTCTAATTTCAAATTCCTTAAAATGCTGAAATACTTCATCCAAACACAAGGTTAGAGATTTTTAAAACTTCTTCTCCATGGTGGCCGAATGCCACTTCCATGACTTATGTTGCCAAATTTTCAATCCTAATTGACCTAGGTTAACCAATTCTTCTAGTTAGGATCTAAGCTACAAGTTTAACTAAGTTTGGGTAATTTTTAGGTCTTCTTCCCTAATTCTAAGGGGCATGACCGAATGACATTTTCCCCTCCTCCTAAGTCATGATTTATTTTTAGTTACCAACTTATGCCTTCTTGAAATCTAGATTAAATACTAATTAAGAACTTCACATTATTTTACCTAGGTTGGTTATTATAGACTTGGTAACTTTTAGGTGTTACTTATACCTTTAATTAATCTATTTATTTAATGAAAATCTTTAATACATCATTAACCAATTTTAAACTCATTTTTCTCTTAATTTACACTAAGGTGGTCAAATGCACACCTAGTGAATTTTAAGCCATTTTAGCTCAAATTCTCTTTGTTAAAAGGTTGCTTTACATCATTTAGAACCTAGTTACATGATGGAGAGGTCCTAGCTACAAAGGACCATTGGGCCTATGGACCCATCACAATGTATATAGTTTAGGATTAGGTTTGTTGTAACAATTTTAGAGGATCCTACTTGTATAGGCTTAGGATACCTTTTATGTGTAATACTTAGGCTCATAAAATAGGCTTATCTCTCTTCTGTAATTCTTAGACCCATAACATGGGCTTATCGAAGCCCAATTAGGGGCTGCACAGTGGTTGGATACATGGCTTGTATTTTGGGCCAATCCAAGCCCATTTTAGAGAAGAAAAGAGGCAAATCCAAGGCCCACATTGATCCCCCTTCTTTAGTCTATATATAGACCACTTTGTAGTCATTTTAAGAGACTTTGAGTCATTAATTGAAATAAGAATTTTCAAAGTAATATTTTCTCTCAAATTCTCTCTCCCTTAGCCTTGTCTTAAGGTCAGAACCTCCTTATCCTTGGAACTCCAAGGTGGCGGAGCAACCATGGCTTATCTCCATAGGAGTGGCATATAAAATACTCTCTATTTCTACATCCAATTCAGGATCACTTTGGCCTCCATCGAATCAGTTTTTTCTCACCTTTCAAGGTGCTATCAAGTGGTATTCAGAGCACATCAATGGAGGTAAGAACCTAGGCCAAAACTTGTGCCAATTAACATTCTCTTCTACTCTAATTTTGCTCTCATTTTTTGTTTTTCCAATTCTATCTAGATTTGGAATAATAATCAGTGAAATATACTTGAATTTCCTTAAAAGTTGCTAGAAATTTCAAATCTGAATTTGCATTTTTTGGCGCCAAAATATTTTTGAAATTCTGGAAAGATTTTCAAAAATTCAGCCTTAATTCTCTTAGATCTTCATGAGATTTTGTTGTTTGATGCTGAATCTGCATGTTACAAGAAAAATGTTCGGTGAAATCCTCTCCAATTGACTTCAATTTGCATCAAAATTTTGAATCCTTGAAAGCTTGTTCTTGGCGCCAAAATTCAGCATGAACAATTTTCAAATTTTTGATCCAAAGTTGTTAATCTTTGTGCAGTTATGTGTCTAATGTATAGATATGCACATTACACAAACTTTAATTGATGGAATTTGCATCAAAACTCCTAGATCTAATCTATATCTAGAAATTTACTTTTTTGCTCTTGAATTTAAAATTTAGATCTACTCAAATCTCAAAGGATTTTCAAAACTTGTAATGGAAGAAGTGTTGTAATTTAATGAGATCTACAAGGATCATAAAAATGTTTTTGAAAATATAAAAAATTGTTCTTGTGTGTTCTTGAGGGTTCTTGATCTCAACTCACTTTGATCTTGTCTAAGTACTTTGGCTGTTGTTTTTGTGTTTAATGTATACTTGTTTGGAACTATTTTGAGTAGCCTAAAACACTATCCAAAAGATAAAAGTGCATAAACTCAAGATTGAAAGAATTAAATAAAGCCTCATTCAAGTGCATGAAGTAAAAAAAAAAAAGAAGAGTTTTGAAAAAATATTTGTAGAAAAAACAGTGCAAAAGGAAAATTCATATGCTTATATGGTTTATGTTGATGAATCAAGTGCTAGTTTTGTAAAAAAAAAAAAAGTACTAATGATGGTTCTCTTTGAATTTGCAATGTAATATCTGTTCTTGAGTTAAGATAAACCTCTTTGAGACCAAGGCTACCTAAAAACAATTTAAATTTCAAGATGCTTAAATTATAAATTCAAGGACACTAAATTGAATAACATTCTACTTTCTTCTCATTCTATTCAATTTTGAGTGCCTTTTCTTGAACCTTATTTCTAGTTTATCTCTTTTAACTCATAGTTTTCCATATTCAAATTCCATTTGAGTTTACCTAATTCTTGTGATAAGGATTTTGTTGCTTGTCATTTCCTTTGGTTTTATCTTGAATTTCTAACTCCTTTGACCTTTTGGTAAGCTTTATAACTCACTTTGGAAATATCAAGTCTCAAGCATTGAAGTTGAGTGTTCTCTTCTCAAGGCTAGACCTAAGGTGTTCTTTGAGTGAAAGGTGTGAGAGGATTTTGAAATTTAGTGAGCGAAACAAAAAGAGTGTGGAGGAGTGAAACACTTGGTGAGGATATAATTTTGCACTAACCTCTTTTTGTGTGTAGACAACAAGACTTATATATTTCCTTATCCCATTTAGGTGGAATTTGGAGCAAAAAGGAGCAAGGACATCATGAAGCTTTAAGAGTGACTCAAGATTGTAATAGCTAAGTATTGTTGTGCATTTTGTTTTTAGCTTGTAACCTTGTAGAAGTTGGCTTGTAGTAGGTTGACATTGTGTTGTAAATTTTTTTAGAAATTTTAGTAGGTGTTTGAGTTGTTGTAAATTCTGTTTTGTTTTTAAACTTGGGTGCAAAGGACTTGGACTTTACAATCTTGGTGTAGGATACTCACCAAGAATTTTAGTTTGTTGGTTTGTGCATGCTTGGAGGCATAAGGAGGTGTTAGTGTTGATTGAAGTTCTAGAATTTTTAGCACTAACTTGTGTTTCCAAGATTGTTTTGTGAGGTTGAAGCAAGTTAGGTATACCTCTAAACTTTCTTTAAGGTGTTATAGTTTTGCATAAAACTTGTGGACTCAAAGGACATTGGACTTTCATTCAAGGTTTTCGGTGGTTTGTGAAACCATAAATGTTGTTTGATTGTTTGATTGGAAGGATAAGGTTGAATGCTTTTTGTTAACTCTTGATTATCCTTGAGTGTTTCTCTCTCTCTCTCTCTCTCTCTCTCTCTCTCTCTCTCTCTCTTTATCTCTTTCTCTTTCTTGCAAAAAGAATCCGTGTGTGGAGAGGTTTTGTAATATGAGTGACAACGCTTATTCACCTAGGATCCAAATTGAACAACTAGCCTCTAGGTTAGAAAGAGCTTTCCAAATACAAAGTGAGGCCTTTGAAGAATGCCTTGATAAAATACAAAAGAATCAAAGTTCATCTAGGTCTAAAATGACCAAAGGTAAACATGTTGAATTGGAAACTGGTAGATCTAGGAAAGGTGGATATCATAGAAAAGAAGAGGAGACATCCAAGGATGATGTCAACTTTTTTGGTGAAAATAACATCAAAACCCCTTCACATAGGAAGAAGGTTCAATCAAGGGAAAGGTCATCTTCAAGAGATAGGTCACATTCTTCCCCCAGGAGAAAATTGCCAACACGGAGGAGGCATCAACACAAGGATAGAGTCCATAAAAGTAAGGGTAGAAGTACCTCTAGGAGTAGGGATAGAGAACCCTTTAGGAATAGGAACCATAGAAGTAGGGATAGGCATCCTTCTAGGTATAGGCATAGAAGTTCCTCTAGAGATAGTTTAGAGGAAAGGTCCTATAGGAGTAGACGTAGCCCTAAACATAAAGATCATAGGGATAGATACCATTATGATACCTTGGATGGAATTAAAGTTAAAATACCTAAGTTCCAAGGGAGAAATGATCCTGAGGTGTATTTGGATTAGGAGTTCAAGGTTAAGCAACTCTTCTCTAGTTATTCAATTAGAAAAGATCAAAAGGTTAAGTTAGCTGCCCTAGAATTTAGTGCTTATGTACTTATTTGGTGAGATAAGCTAAATAAAGAAAGATACCAACCTTTGAGTAATCGGGATGAGATGAAACATGTTATGAGGAATAGGTATGTACCTCCTTACTATCTTAGGGAAGTACATAATAGGCTTCAAAGAATGACCCAAGGCACCAAGAGTATAGATGAGTACTATAGGAGATGGAAATAGTTGTCATTAGGGCTAACTTGAATGAAAGTGAGGAAGCTACAATGGCTAGGTTCTTAGATGACCTTAAGCATGAGATTAGGGACATAGTTGAACTTCACCATTATCTAAGCCTTAATGACTTAAATTACCAAGCCCTTAAGGTAGAGTTGCAATTGAATAGGAAGGGTAGAGGTAAGTACACTCGTTATAGGAAGGATGGGAAGAAAGAATCAAATTCCAAACCTAGAAAAATTAGGGACACCAAGGACTCCAAAAAGTTCAAGGGAAAAACACCTAACCTACCCTCAGGAAAAGAATCCTTCATTAAATGTTTTAAGTGCCTAGGACGAGGACACATAGCCTCTCAATGTCCCAACAAGAAAAGCATGATCCTTAGGGACAATGGAGATTATTCCTCCTTGGAATCTTCAAGTTCTAACTCCAACTCCTCATCCTCTAGTGATGAAGCTTTAGAGTATACATTAGAGGGAGATCTACTGGTGGTTAGGAGGTTGCTAGGAAATGTCAATAATGGGGAGGAAGAAAACCTAAGAGAGAATATGTTTCATACAAGATGTTCAATTCAAGGACACACATGTTCCCTAATTATTGATGGTGGTAGTTTCACTAACTTAGCTAGCACTAGGTTAGTGACTAAGTTAAGGTTAGAAACGACTCCCTATCCTAAGCCATATAAATTTCAATGGCTTAGTGACAATGGAGACTTGTTGGTTGATAAGCAAGTTTTCCTTTCATTTAGGATAGGTAAGTATAAGGATAATGTCCAGTGTGATGTTGTCCCTATGGAAGTCAATCATGTTCTACTTGGAAGGCTATGGCAATTTGACAGAATGTCCAACATAACGGGCACTCCAATAGGTTTTCTTTCATGTTCAATTCCTAACGAATAACCTTGGTGCCTTTAGCCCCAAGTGAGGTCTGTAAAGACCAAATCCAAATAATAAAAAAGGGATGCAAAGAGAAAGGAATTGAAAAAGGTAGAAGCAATTGAAAATAATAAAAAGAAAAAAAGGAAGGAAAGAGAGAAGGTAAGTGAGTGCCCAACTCTCTTGAAAGTAAGAATGAGGTGAGAGAACTACTCTTAATTAGGAAACCTCTTTATCAAACTAAAATTAACTTGAACCTCAATCTTAGAATATTTCCTAGTATGCCTCAATCCATTTTACCTAATATAGAAGTTGAGAGGTCATTTTTTAGGAGAAGTAGTTAAGAAATGGCACTGTTGAAATTCCAATCTCCTACCACAATCATGTATAATTGGGACACCTTTGTTGCGTTACTTGTTGATGGTTATATGCCTAGATTACATCATATTACACAACCTTCACCTCATTTTTATGTGCCCCATTATGGTTGTACATTTTCACATATAAAGATTCCTATTATGCCCTAACTTTTGTTTTATGATATATGTCTAGGATACTTGATTTGTTTGTGATCTCAACTATATATGATATTAGTGCACCTTACATATCAATATTGCATGGAACATTCAACAAGATCTGTATCAAGTGCACTTGGTCAAATATGGATCCCATGTGCATATCTTACACTCTATCAAACATTGGCATGATTTAAGTGTCTAAATCTTTGTTGCATAATAGTCTTTCACTTTTACATTATTATTCACTTTGTAATGAGATGTCGTTGTTACATCAAGGAGTGAATCATTTACAACTCACTTTAAGGCACACCTTACGTAATAAAAATAACCTTTTTTAGGAACAGGGAAATTAAGTGCAACCCATAAGCATTCTTGGTCCATGTTTGATAATAATTGTGAACTTGTGAGTAATCTTAATCTTTTATTCCTAATCAACTCTATTGGTCTAGTCTTACAAGTATTTGCACAGTTTCAAAGGTTAATCTTTGACCCTAACATTACCTTTCATTCTCTGTCATTAATAACATCTCCTCTTCTTACTTGTGTCCTTGTTTTGTAAATAATGTTGAGCTTAAACATTCAACGACGAAAGGTTCTAAAGGGGGAGGAGATGATGGAGAGGTCCTAGCTGCAAAAGATCATTAGGCCTATGGGCCCATCATAATGTATAGTTTAGGATTAGGTTTGTTGTAATAAGTTTAGAGGGCCCTACTTGTATAGGCTTAGGGAACCTTTTATGTGTAATACTTAGGCTCAAAATATGGGCTTATCTCTCTTGTGTAATTCTTAGACCCATAACATGGGCTTATCAAAGCCTAATTAGGGGCTGCATAGTGGCTAGATACATGGCTTGTATTTTAGACCAATCCAAGCCTATTTTAGGGAAGGAAGGAGGAAAATCCAAGGCCCAAATTGATGCCCCTCGTTTGGTCTATATATAGACCACTTTGTAGTTATTTTGAGACACTTTGAGTCATTAATTGAAATAAGAATTTTTAGAGTGAGATTTTCTCTCAAATTCTCTCTCCCTTAGCCTTGTCTTAAGGTGAGAGCCTCCTTATCCTTGGAATTCCAAGGTGGCAAAGCAACCATGGCTTATCTCCCTAAGAGTGGCGCCTAAAATACTCTTTATTTCTGCATCCAATTCAGCATCACTTTGGCCTCCATTGAACCAGTTTTTCCTCACTTACGAAGATGTTATCATTACATGATTTGTGTCACTCATGAAAATTTTAGGAAGTCTTATCCTTGAGTGTGCTTGCATGGTCGAACGCCTCCCTTGGCTTGCCAAGGTCACCTTTTCCAATTTTCTTCTCATACAATCTTGGCTCCTTGATTTTGTGCACTTGCTGAGCCTTAAGCTCTTGAACCATACAAGGCTTGTCCAAAGTCCAAAGCTTGGGTCATAGCCAAAATGAGTCTTGAGTGTCTTGTAAGGTTTATGTCATTTTATGGTCCAAAGTTCCATCTTTTACTTATTTTTAGATCCATGCCCAAAGTAAGCTTTTGGGACTTAAACATTAATTTTTCTTTCATATTTTAATATTTAAGTTCATTAATTCATATTTGGATAAAATAATACATAAGTACACCATAAGAAGAAAAAAATCATAAACAAGCTTTTAGCATAAAAACATGCAACATAACATTTTCTTCCAAACAACAAAGTGTACATCCATAAGATCTACTCTAAGATCCATACATCTCCTACCAAGAACACTTCAAAAAAATTTCTCATGAGTTCTCAAAACTTTCCAAAGCATCAAAATGGGTTTTAAAATAATTTTCACCAATTAAATTTCTTCTAAGTTACTTAGAAGTACTTTAAACCAACCAAGCTTGATTCTTTTTCTAAAAAATCACTAAAACATGGTGTTGTCCATTTTGAACCATGTAAGTGAAGCCTTGAGCCCTTATGAGTCCAAACAAAAGGAGACCCATGAATTTTAGAAAAAGGATTCATAAAAGAAAGAAAAAAAACCATAAAAAGTAAGTTAAAGCTTAAAAAGATAAATTATAAGATCCTCCTTGATGGTGAGGCTGTGATGGTTGCTCCTTGCTCTCCCTTGGTTGGTCCACAAGGTTCTCTAAGGGAAAGTGGTAGGACTTTATGTTTAAGGCTTAATTTTAGCTTAAGGTGATAATAGGTTAAGATTTTTTGGACTTAGATGGATTTGAAGATATTTTAGAGAGTTGGTCAAGTGTTTTAGGAATTAAAAACTGAACCAAATGAGATCCCAAAAGGGCTTAGTGAATTCGGCCAAGCATGGACAAATTTGGATTAATTTTACACTTAGGGGTATGTTGGTAATTCTGCATAGATTTTCTCATTTTTTAAAATAATTCAAAATTCAAGAAATTATTCTTTGGGACTTTGATTAATGTTAATGAGACTAATTTTTCCACTAATCATATTTAACTTAGCCTAAACATGGTTAAATTTTAATTAATCAAGGTTAATTAGTCTTAACCATGGTTAAAGGAATCTTAGTATTAATTATTTTTATTTTTTATGGGTTTACTATGTTTGACTTGACTTGGTGACTCATCACCATAGTTTTCATATGGTAAATTTTGTGCAACTCATGTGGGTCCCACTCATGACTTCTTCCTCACACTTTCTTACCCTTCCTAGCTTTCTAGGGGTATTTTTATAATTTTTTTCAACTTTGTCAGAAAAATTTTCAAATTATTCCTATGACAATTATAATACCTTTTGGTTTGTTTCCATGTAAATATAAGGTCATTTGATATTTTTTTGGAACTAACTAGTTCTGTGCAGAAAGCAGAGCTTTTTAGAGGTGTTTTTGGGGTTTTCTAAGGGCGTTTTTGCCCTTTCTTTGGTTTCTAAGTTTTTCTCACTACTTTTGATCATCTTTAATGTTTTTTAATCCTTTATAATGTCTTTTACTTATGTTTTACATTTCTATAGTACCTTGTTTGGGTTGCCCAAGTGCAGGAGCATTTTCGTCATTTGCACCAAATTTTCTAATTTCTTTGTTTTTGGTTTGTAGGTAAAAAGTTATTAATTTACTATTATCTTGCTAAATAAATCCTAGATATCTAAATACAAATTTACCTTTTAATATTTAAAATTTAATTAATTAAAATTTTTATGATACTTTAAAATAGTTTTAACACAATTAATTCTATTTTTAAATATATCGATACAAAAGAAATTAATTCATACTAAATTTGTTATATTTTTAATTACTAAATGATTTTATATTAAATTTTTTTAATATCCTTCTTAAATCAAATTCCTTTGAGATATGTAAAAAATTTAAATAAAGGATTTTAATAATACCACTACTAAAAAATGGATTTTTGACAACTCATATTTTAAAATATTTTATAAATAAAATGCTTTAAAAATAACATAAAACATCTTTTAAAACATTTGTAAAAAGAAAATATTTAAAATAGAAAATTATTAAAACATTTATACTTTAAAATGCTTTAAATACTAGTATAAAAAAATAATATATAAAATAATACTATTTTTACAACACTTTATAACAAGACTTTAACTTCTTTAAAATATTTGAATTTTTTTAACTAAGATAGTAAGGATTTAATTTTTTATTATTAATATTTTAAATTTTTTAAAATTATTTGAGTTTACCGTTATAACTTTTGTTTGTCCTGTTATTAGTACGAAAGTTCTGAACGTACTACTCCTTTTCTTCTTCCCTCGCTGCACCACTACATTTATGGTCTTCTTCCCTCATGCTCATTGCTTTTGTTGCTGGTTCATGCTCTTTGCTCGTTGCCATTATTGCCATTATTGATTTGTTGTTTTAGCTGGTAATATTTTTTATTATGTGATTCTACATTTGCTTAATTTTTGCTAAATTCCTAAGTTCTCATTTGCTCATTCCCTTATAATTTCAATAAGTGGACCTGTAACTTCAATTTTTTGGTTTCATGACCTAAGAAGTGGACCTACATCACATAGTAAGAGGTGAGCTGGTTCTCCTTGACCATTTACATTTTATGCTCATCACAATGTTAATGGTTTTCTTTATGCCATCTATTTAGGGGCAATTCTCCACATGCAATTTTATTTTCCTTATTAGAACCCTTTAAATGCATACATTATTAGTAAGAATCTAAATCAGGTATATAGAATTAGAAGAGGCTTGTGTCAATAGCTTCTTCTTCAAACATGAATTTCAAAAGTTCTTAATCTCATTATTAGTTCTCCTTATAACTGTGCTATAATTTAAGCCCACCTAAGATTGAAAAATAACCATCTCAAAAAATCTTCAAACATCAACTTCTCAATATTTACTAGTTGAATAAGTTAATTTGATTTTCCTATTTTCTAGAAGTTGATGAAGATAAATAATAAGATCCTCCTCCTATTGGAGTTCTGAAATTGATAGATGAATTTGAATTGGGAAAAGAATGATATGAGAAGAGAGAGAGATGTGTTAATGTTAACATCTTGTTTAGGAACTGAACTCCATCAACTAACACCGAATTTGGTTAAGTAAAAATTGAATAGCTTCTCATCTTCTTCAGGGACCATAAACCTTTCCTTAGTTTTTCTTTAAAGAATGGTGTGATTAAAAATTTCAATGACTATTGACACCACCACCACAATACGAACCCGTTAAGGATATCCTAGAATTTTCACATGTCAATTCCAAGTGAAGCACACATAATTATCCATGGTCCTTCATTTGAGTCATTGTCGGCCTGTCTAGTATAGCTTCACATGGATGTAACTTAAGTATAAGTTGATCAAAGCATTAGTGTAATGTTTGAGCGGTTAGGATTCTTTTCAGTTTTGAGCATTTATCCTACCTAGGAATAGGGATGGAAGTGAATAAGGCCGTTCGACGGGGCCTACCGGCTCGGCTTGTTTAAAACCTAGTTAAGTTCGGCTCGTTTAATAAATAGACAGGCTCAGGCTTGTTAAAAATCCTTTTTAGATAAACAAGTCAGGCTCAGGCTTATAAAAAAGCCTATTTAACCTATTCAGGGGCCTATTTATATTTATATATTATATATTTATATTTATTTTAATATATTATATTTATATAATATTTATTTTATATTTTATTTATATGATATTAATATATATATATATATATATATATATTTATTAGGCCTATTTAATGGCCCTTTTATCTTGTAGGCTTTAAATTTGTAAGATTCTTTAATTAATTATTTATATAGACTTTAAGTTTATTTATTAATTTTTTTGTTATGTAGGTTTTTAAACAGGCTTACAGGCCTTGTAGGCTTTAAATCAGGCCAGGCCTTGACAGAAAAAAAAGCTTTTGACAGGTAACAGGCCCTTGCTCAGGCCTCAAAATTTTTAAACAGGTCAGGCTTAAACACTCAAAGCCTAGTTCGGCTCGGCCTACTTCCATCCCTACCTAGGAATCAATATGCTTAGTTTGAAAGGTTTTGGACACGTAATAAGGAACCAAAAAAGGTGGGCATGGGTTCTATGGCTTGGAATAATTGGGATCATGGCTAGCAATAAATCAATGTGCATTTTAGCCAATCAGCATTGAGGATATTGATTTGATGCAGCTAAGATCATGGTGGTAGTTGAAGACTAGACTTAAAGGGTTCTGTTACCCCTTTTCGTCTAGGAATTCCTATCCTTTCCAATGTTTCTATGTATTTGTATTCAGAAGTAAGTTCAATTCTATTCTGGTCTTGTAGAATCAACTTGGTGTGGCTCAATAGTCTCAAAGGGATAGGGGTGGTGCTTATTTTTGTTTTGTGTTGTCGAAGAACTTTGGTGTAGTGTTGGTTCTGTGATGCTGCTATGCTTAATTTTGGAGATTTTCACGCAAGTGCAGGGTGTTGATGTCACAAGGTAACGTCTGCTGTAATTCATTTTGTTAGTGCGATGGTAAGAATCTAAAGGAAAATTGTGAATGTACAAGATATATAAAATATGAAAGAAAAAGAAAAGAACTAACATAATGTATTAAAATAAAAATGATAATCAAAATTGATTCAAAAATTGTAAGATAAAAAACTTTCATCAGGATTATTTTCTAATATGTAATTATTTATTTAGGTATCAAAAATCATTCTAAAATTTTGATATCTTTAAATTGATTTTTAATAATTTTAAGTATTAAAAGCATTAATTTTATTTTTTATAGTTATTCAAAAATAAGAAATTTTATCAAAAATAAATGTTATATAACTTTGCCATAAAAATACTTATTCAAAAATTATTATGTTAATTAAATAGAAGAGAAGCCACTCACCTCCATTTCATTTTCCTTGTTGTTCCTATATTTTTCATACTCTATTGTCTTTTCCTTGTTCTGTTATAATTTTTAAGGAGTATTTTTTTTCTTGTTTAAAACAATAGATATCATTTATGACCTTACTAATTAAGCATATGCTACATGAATCAGTAAATATTATATTGGGTTAAAGTAGCCTTCTTGTCTTATAACGCATTTTCTTTTGTTGGAAAAAAAATAATACTACATGAACCTTATAAGGAGTATTTTAAATTATTATGTGCAATATTAATAATTTAAAAATGATAAAAAAAATATTAAACCAAGTTAATATTTGTGTGTTTAAATAACTTTTTTTTTAAATCTTACTAATTGAATGACCTCTTATTGGTATTTTGATCATACATATTAATTTTAATTTTTATTATTATTTTATAATTTTGATTATTTATTTTATATATTTTATTTATGAGTATGTTAATTTTATTTATAAATTATTCATATTTTAATAAAGAAGTAATAATAATATGATTAAGTTAATATTAAATTATGTACGTTAAAATTTTTTAAAAACTAAGAATCATACAATATAATTTGAAGAGGACAAAATATTTTAGACTTATTTTAATAATATTATTACTTAAAAAAATTGAAATAAAAATGATAACCAATGATTTTGATAAAATAAAAGTAAAAATTATAAAATTAAAAATTAAAACCAAATATAAAAATAAAATAAGATATCAAAACTTTATTGCACTTAATTTTAATTTAGTTATTTCCAGGCACAATGTGTAAAATTAAATCATAACAAGGTGTAAAATTAAATCCCTAGAAAATGCAATATTTTCAATCAAAATAAGACGTTTAATTGATTATATGATAACTTAAATTGAGTGAAATTGAATTCACTGTCTAATAGCAAGGCGTAATTTGTGAAGATAAAGCATGTTTCTTCCCCTGTAAAATGAGAAATGTCTACTTTTAACTTTTTTTTTAAGTATCTAATTCCAGTTTTTTTTTCTAAAAAAGTTTAGATTTAAGGAAATGTTTGTTCTTGTTTTTTAAAAAAAAAATTAAAAAACTTGTCTGATATCTCTTTTTAGTTTTGTAAACAACAACAACAAAAGAAATTATAAAAACTTGTTTGATATCTCTTTTTAGTTTTTAAACAACGACAAAAATAATTTTTATTTAATTTAAAATTAATTAGGTAAATTTAATTTTAACAACTTTTAAATTGTTGAATTTTAAAATATGTATTAATTAATTAAATTAAATATTTTATTATAATATATATTTTGCATTAGAAGGTATGAAAATAAATTATGAAATAAACAAAGCTATTATCATCATCAATCATGTTTAAGTGCAAGGACTATTAGGTTAAATAAAATTAGCTTGGGCCATCTCCAATAAAATAGCTACAACTTAATTACTTTACATAATTTAAATACAATATAAAGTTCACGAACTTTATGAAGAACTTGTCTTCATTAACCAATTCTTCAACAGTATGTGTTGATTATTCTTATGTTAGAAGTGCAGCATTTGATTAGAATAGACCCTTTCTTTTTTTTAAGAAGGTTAGGGTAATAGTCACAATTGAATTTGGTAGAGATTCCAGAATCCATTGCTACCTTGTGGTTCTGTCACTGAGACTCTTGCATTTTGTCTTCAAAAATGTAGCATAAGTGGAATTCAAAGAAGGTTCTTATCATTTTTTTCCATTAAAATTGTAAAGCCTCCAACTGAACAAGTTGCAATGCCCGACTCCAATTGTGTGCGCTCCTAAATATATATATATATATATATATATATATATATATATATATATATATATATATATATTTTCATTATTTAAATATAACATATATGAGTAATATACAATTAAGATATAATTAATATGCATTATATGTTGCATCTCTGAATGCATTAACATTAACCAAAAATTAATATAATGTATAATGTGAGTTATATAAAGGTTACCTGATAATACAACCAGATCGTGCTAAGTGAGACCTTTACTAGCAAAGCTCTGTTTGAGTTGGATGAAGTTGAAGAAAGGTGCTGAGATATTGGCCAAGACTAGGCTACTTTTCGACATTGTGCCATCTCTTCTACTTGTGAGCAATTCCCACATTGATTTATTAAACTGTAAAATTTATTTATATATTTGGTAATTAAACATGCATGAAGCAATAACCTAAGTTAGAATAATATATGTGAATGGTTAGCTAGCTAGCTTACTTGGAGGGAAACAACATGCTTAGCTGTTAATGTTACTATGTATACAAGATACAGTTTTGGGACATTTGGCCTCCACTGCATTTTTTATGTCATGTATGACATCAAAGCCGGCCAAAGTTAAATTACGAATTGCATCCTTATACAGTGTTATTGGCATTAGAGTTCAGCAAAACCGAACCATCACAACCCTGAAATG
The DNA here is from genome assembly GCA_026541065.1 of Canavalia ensiformis. Classification (NCBI taxonomy): domain Eukaryota; kingdom Viridiplantae; phylum Streptophyta; class Magnoliopsida; order Fabales; family Fabaceae; genus Canavalia; species Canavalia ensiformis. The sequence continues at coordinate 320,097 of JAMKYM010000791.1, read as the reverse complement.
TTTGCATTGCAATCATATTATACGCATTTTAAGCAATTGTTATGTAACTTCATAATAGGTTGCACTTGCACGGCTTAACATTTTGCATTTAATTCCATGGTAAATTTATATATTAAAACTGGACAAAACTATTTGTAAAAAGAAAACACAAGTAAGTGAAACAAATATTTTGGAATGAATAGAAATAGAAAAATTATCATCATATACCAATAGGATTTACATTCCAATACACGTTACTTTTTTATCTTTTTTTCTTATCATATTATATATCATTTCTAATCTCTTTTTTACCTTTTATCCTTCCTTATAGAGATCCCTTATTTACAGTTTAGGAGTAGTCGAATAATTGCAACTGTCTGAAGCTATTTACACAGTTTGGTGTAATAGTATTAGATTCTTTTTTTTACTTATGGATTGGTGTTAGATTTGTCGAATCTTAGCTTAGTTATGTTTGAACTTGTAACGGTGGTGGGTCTTTGTTTTGGCTTTCTACTTTCATATATGTAACTTTTTATTATATATATTTAAATACATATTATAAAAATCCATAGCCGAAATAAGATTAAAAATTCTTTTTATGATTGATCGATTTAAATACATTCACTTAAAATGTGGTTTATTTGACACGTGTGCATAAAAATCAACACAGCAGATAATTTAATTACCATATAGCTATGAGAACTATTTTCCTTTTTATGATATTATGAAGTGTTATCGGTGATGGAAGAATATATATGAAGATGTTGACTATAATGTTAATATGATATCAAAAGTTTGTAAGTATACTAACTGTGTATTTTTAATTACAAGTTTTTTTTTTAAATTTCACAATATTATTTATCATCAAAATTTATTTAGATTGATTTCGAGTTAAAGTTTGTGAAATCTAAAATTTGTAAGGTAATTTTTTTTTTCATTCTTTAAATATAACATTACACGTGCATAATATAATATGTATACATGCATTTTATCTTATTTTTTTCTTCAAGAATAACTTGTAAATTATGTTTAGTATAGTATATAAGTTGTTCTTGAATTATTCAAAAGTGGACAGTTTAAGATTATAAATTTATATTTAGTAAATTATTGTATATCTCAATTTTTGATCTAAAAATATCATTGGTTGATATTTTCCATTGTTCTCTGAGTACATGTCTAATATAAGAGATAATATATATCACTTATATTAAGTTGTGTTCTTGGAGAACTAAGGAAAAATGCTACCGAAATTTTCTTAGATCAAGAATAAGAGTCATACAAAAATATAATACAAATTTAATAATTTTGGATAGGATAGGAGCCCCACCATTATAAGATGAAGTAGACATCAAAATATAATCATTTTATATTGACATGAACTTTCCAAACTGAAAAATTGTTATTATTAAGTAGGAAGAATCAATTATGGATCGAAAATGGATGTTTGTCAATCGTTTGTCAGATGAATATGAGAACAAAGTAAAAGAGTTTATCAAGTTTGCAGTTGATCATGCAGAAAATCCTGAGAAAATCATATGTCCTTGTGTAAGTTGTTGTTACTCAAGGAGAATTAATGTGGATGACTTAGAGAATCATCTAGTATGTTATGGAATAGATCAAAGTTATACATGTTGGACAAGACATAGTGAGACAAGGGATGATTCTGATGATTCAAGTAATTATTGAAATGTTTGAAAACACAGATACATATGAAGGTGATCGAATTAATGATATTGCAAATGCAATGGAAGAGAATCTTCAAGATTGTCCTAAAATGTTTGAGAGGTTGGTAAACGATGTAGAGAACCATTGTATGATGGTTGTACAAAATACACAAGATTGTCAGCAGTTTTGAAGTTGTATAACTTAAAAGCTAGTAATGGATGGTCAGATAAAATCTTCACAAAGCTACTTACACTTTTGAAAGATATCTTGCTAGAGAATAATGTGCTTCCCAATCAACCGTATGGGGCTAAAAAATGTTATGCTCTATTGGCATAAGCTATGAGAGGATACATGCTTGTCCCAATGATTGTATTTTATTTAGAATGAATATGCATGCTTAAAGAACTGTCTTAAATGTAATTCCATGTGATATAGGAAGAAAGAATCAACACCAATGAAGGTGGTTTGGTATTTTCCCATAATACCAAGACTCAAGCATATGTATCATAGTCTTGAAAATGCAAAAATAATTGACATGACATGCGAAAGCTTCCACATCCTACAGATTCACCTCAATGGAGCAAAATTGATCACGACTATCCTGATTTTGGGCAAGAGCTAAGAAACCTACGCCTTGCATTGTCTACTAATGGAATGAACCCACACGACCTTCAAAGTAGCTCTCATAGCACTTGGCCAGTGATTTTGATGATTTACAACCTACCTCCATGGTTATTCATGAAAAGTAAGTTTATGATGTTGTCTATGTTAATTTCTAGACCTAAACAACCAGGAAATGATATAAATGTATACTTGGCTCCTTTAATTGAAGATTTGAAAAAAAAAATGTGGGAGGTAGGTGTGGAGGTGTTTGATGGGTACATGGAAGAAAGATTCTTATTAAGGGCTATGTTTTTTGGTACAATTAATGATTTTTCAACATATGGTAATTTGTCAGGATACAATATCAAAGGTTAATGTGCATGTCCTATATGTGAAGAGAATACAAATTGGAAGTGATTGCAACATTGTAAGAAAAATGTATTTCTTGAACATTGTAAATTTTTACATCCTAATCATCCTTATCGAAGGTGGAAAAAAGCTTTCAACGGGAATACTGAATACGGTAGGTCTCCTATTCCATTAACAGGTGATCTGTTGTTTGAAAAAGTAAAGGTCAAGCCTTTTGCCAAAGAGGTTGTTACAAATGGATGGAAGAAAAGGTCAATCTTCTTTGAATTACCATATTGGAAGTTATTATATGTAAGACATTTTCTTGATGTAATGCATATTGAAAAAAAAGTTTGTGAGAGTCTCATTGGTACATTGCTTAATATGCAAGGAAAGAGTAAAGATGGCATCAATTCAAGATTAGACTTAATTGATATAAGAATAAGGACAAAATTGGGACCGGTACAAAAGGAAAAATATATGTATTTACCTCCAACTACTCATACTCTATCTAGACAAGAGAAAATTATATTTTGTAAATTCCTTAATGGAGTTAAAGTTCCAAAGGGATACTCTTCAAATATTAGAAACCTTATATCAATGAAAGATCTCAAGTTAAAAGGTTTAAAGTCTCATGATTACCACGTTCTCATGAAACATTTGCTACCAATGGGTATACGTTCTATATTTCCCCTAAAAGCACGAAGAACCATTATTGAGTTATGTTTTTTCTTCAGGATGATCTATAGTAAAGTACTTGATCCTACAAGGTTACTTTCTTTGCGTAAAGAAATTGGTGTAACTTTGTGTGAGCTTGAGATGTATTTTCCACCTTTATTCTTTGACATAATGGTTCATTTAATCATTCACCTTATTATAGAAACTCAAAGGGTATGTACCGATTGAGAATTATATAAAGATATTAAAAGGGTATGTGAAGAATCAAAGTCGGCCAAAAGGTTGTATTGTTGAGAGATATATAGTTGAAGAAGCTGTTGAATTTTGTACTAAATATCTAAGTAATGTTGATTCCATAGGACTTCCAAAATCTTGTTACCAAGGAAGAATAGAAGGTGAAGGGATATGGGAAATAATATAGTGACAACCAAGGACTGAATGGGAGCAATCACATTTATATTTTTTACATAATACAAATGACGTTGAGCCATTTATTGATAGACATAAATATATACTTAGAAGTTTTAACCCAAACAAGAATGAAAATTGGATAACAGCCATTTATTGATAGACATAAATATATACTTAGAAGTTTTAACCCAAACAAGAATGAAAATTGGATGACAAGAGAACATAACTGAGAATTTATAACATGGTTTAAAGAGTATATTTTTGCAAATTTAGTCGTAAATCCTTCTTTAATTTCAAATAGAATAAGGTGATTAGCAAGTGGTCCCGGTGTTTATGCCCTTTCTTATCCTAATTATCTTATTAATGGATATACATTCTGTACAAAAGAACAGAATAGTCAAAGTACAATGCAAAAAAGTAGTGTGACCCTTGTAGCACAATCTTTGCATATGTCAAGTGCTAAAGACCAAAATTGTATATATGAAAATATGCAATATTTTGGCATCATTGAACGAATATGGGAGTTGGATTACACAAAGTGTAAAGTGCCTATGTTTGGTTGTAAGTGGGTTGACACCAATAACGATGTTCAAATGGATGAGTCAGGATTTTTGCAAGTGGATTTTAGTAGGGAGGGATATAAAAATAACCCTTTTATTCTAACATCTCAAGCTCAAAAAGTATTCTATGTCACTGATCCTATTGATAAGAAATGGTCAATTGTGCTTCTATCCAACAAAATATATACAAATCATGATCATTATTATGAAGAGATTGATATTGAGGATGATCCATTCTTAAGAATATCACAATCACTTAAGAGTGATCCAACAATAGATGATGAACTATATATGAGATATGATCATGATGATGTAATTTGGGTCAATCCATTATTTTGCATTAATAAGAGACAAACAAATGTTAATCCAACAAGCAAAAGGAAAAGATTAGTTTAAAATTTGTATGTAAATTACTTTTGTTTCATATTTACAATAATAATTTTGTTGTATTTTAATCAAACATGTTCTAATATGATTGAAGGTAAATAGATTTTTTCCATGAGAATGATGCTCCTAACACTTAGAAAAAATGTGGAGTGACTATCATGAAGAAAGTTGTTCTTTCAAAAAATAAAGGACTCAAGATTAAGGTAATACTTACTAATATAATATTTTATCATGTTTCTTTTATAAACATTTATATTTGATTAGGTTCAGTGGAATGCTAAAGACCAACCAATTAAGCCTAATAGAGATCAATTGATAAGTTATCTTATAACTATTACTCGATAATCGGCACCAATTAACTGTGATAATTGGAATAATGTTAGCTTGAATCCTATAAAAAATAACATTTGGGATAATATAAAGGTAATATATTGACTTTATGTCTTGGTTAATTGTTTTTGTTTCTAATGTATACATGTTAACATTGACACTTTGTTTATTTTATTTTGTAGACAACTTTTGATGTTGATGATAGCCATCGACATTATACAATTATGCAGTTGAAAAAATGCATTGATGGTTCAGATCTTATATTACAACTACATATTTGTATGATGCTGATAACAATCTAATTGATCCTCCACCTAAGCAGCCACCCATAAAATATGCAAACATTATAACTAAAAATGAATGGAGATCATTTATAGTTAAGCAAAAAGATCCAAAGTTTCAGGTAATACAATGTGATGCATAAAATATAACTAGTTATACTTATTGTTTATATACATTTGAAGAATATATATTTATATAAGTGTCTTTTCAGGAAATAAGAAATAAAAATAAAGAAAGAGCATCAAATCCTACATATCCATATAGGAAGTCACATACGGGTTATGCTCAACTTGAGTAAAAGATGGTAAGCTATGCATATTTATATGATATGGTAGAAATTTTTTTAATATATTTGATTAATTATTTTAATATATAGATGGAATAGGTTGGATCAAATGTTACATCCATATCTCGTCATGTATTGTGGAAGGCTGCTCGTGTTAATAAAAAGGGAGAAAATGAGAATGAAAAAGTTGCTGAAGTGTGGGCTCATTGTGTAAATTTTTCTCTTTTTTATTTAATTTTTATTTTTTATGATAATCTTGATCATGACAACTATCTTTTTTTTCTTATTTATGCTTCTTAGGAGTTATTATCAAAACTTGAGTCATAGGAATCGAACTTCCATGATGATATACTTGCTAAAGCATTAAATGTTCTAGAATATCTTGGTTGTGTCAGGGGTGTGGGGTGTGGTGTGTCACAGAAATAGTATTTTCCAGAGTGAAAATAGTCAAGACTAAATGATACGCTTAATGAAGTGACTAGCTTGAAAGTCATGATGCAACACCTCATAGGAAAAATAATTGATATGGAGAATAAAATGCAAGAAAGGAAAACAATAAATAGATAGCCTAATGTAGCTTGTCCCAGCATAAGAGATAATTGTTCACTTGTGTCTTACAACCTTCCTAAGGTATATTTACCATAAGAAAATCATAATTATTATTAATTCGTATTTAAAAGTATTAATATATATATATATGTATATATATAACTTTTCATTGGTATAGGGAATTTCTTCATGTCATCTTTACTTATCAACTCCAACACATCTTATGGTTGGAAAAGGAAAAGTACATAACATACCTGGAGCTACAATACATAACAAGCCACTTCCTGCCAATTATGTAAAGGTTCTAATTAAGGTTGTTAATGAGCCACATGAACCTTTGCCAATATCAGATGATTATGAAGGAATCACAGAACTTGGAGGAGTAATCGGTGCATATGTAGCTTGGCTAGTCAATCTTATTGGTTTAGATACCACTATATGTATACTACTTACCTTTTTAAGAAATATTCTTCTTTTCCTTATTCAATTCAATAGCTTCACATGATTTTTTCACATTTGAGTTTAATACTTGTGTATATGGAACTTCACAAAATTATAGGTTTTATCTATGAAATAGTTCTCATTTCAAATTCTTGGACAATCCAAAGGAAAGAAGGATAAAGTTTCAGGGTATACAAAGGAATTAACAACAACATTAAATAAGAAAAAAGGAAAATATGTGCTTAAGAAGCCCCCCTTGCAACCGATTTATGCACTCAAATACCATTTTTAATTTACCTTAAAATACATGTGCAAAGTAAGATGCAGAGTGAGTATCAACTTAGTATAGAGATGGAAGAAAACATATATGGTAAACCATTTGTTGATTACCTTGGTCGACAACAAATCAGTGAGCTTCTCTATCATGAGCAAATAGGTGCCTCTGTTATTTGCACATATATTAGGTATTGTATGGTATATTATTTATGCATCCTTTCATATCTTTTAATCTTAATTTACATTTCTATTTGATGTTATAATAATTCATTTTATATATCTTCATTTAAGGTACTTGTATTTTGAGTTGTTACTCTCAACTGAAAAGACAAAGAGGTTTTATTCTTATTTCCTCATCTAACATGTTCATTAGCTAACGATTCTTTCCAATATGTAGCTAATGTTCTTAGCATGTTTTAAGAAGAGGAAAAGTTATTTTTAACTCCACCTAATGTAGAGTGAGTGAATTTTTCATAAATTGGATTTTGAAATGAATTTAAATGAATGTCATTTGTTTAGGAGTTACTAAATGAGCATTATTTTGTAGGGAACATTGGGTGTTGTCGCAACCATAATTCCGACGAGACGACGAACTCGCTAGAAATTTTGAAAATAGCATTTAATTGTATGTGGAGCCGCCACCAAATTTTATTTTAAGGGAAAACATTTGGAAAAACCCTAACTTGAGGATGAAATTCTAGGTTCGGGAGTCGGTTACAAATAGGGAAGGTGTTAGGCACCCTATTTGTCCATTCCGAAGAACGGTACCCGTGAACTGAGTGTGTGATTTTCTTTAAAAATTGTTTGATCCCTTAAATATAATAAAAATAAATAGGTTTGTATGAAAATAGCCTAACAGGACTTGATCCTGCTCCTACATATTCCCCGGTGCAATGGAAAATTCAAGGCTACGTAGTTCTGTTTTGAAAATTACTTTGGTAGAATAGGAGCATTTTGGGGGATTGAAAGGAGGATCCCAGATCCACATGCACAGAGTCGGCTGGCAAGCTAAGGTTGCACGACGACTCCTATGATTCTCCAACTATCCGAAAGACGTGGTATGCCGACTTTGAACTTTAGAGCCCATTGCGTGAGATCTTGGGAATTTTGAAAATCATTTTAGAGGAAAGAGAATAGTTTTGAAAAAGTATTAAAAGGAAGATCCTTAATCCACATGCACAGAGTCGAAGGCAAGCGAAGGTTGCACGAGGACTCATATGATTCTCCAAACATTGAAAGACAGGGTATGCTGCACTTTCAACTTTGGAGCTCATTGCGTGAGATCTTGGGTCTTTTGAAAATCAGTTTAGAGGAAAGGGAATAATTTTGAAAAAGTATTAAAAGGAAGATCCTTAATCCACATGCACAGAGTCGAAGGCAAGCGAAGGTTGCACGACGACTCATATGATTCCCCAAACATCGAAAGACAAGGTATGCTGCACTTTCAACTTTGGAGTTCATTGCGTGAGACCTTGGGTCTTTTAGGAACTTTGAAAATCATTTTAGAGGAAAGAGAATAGTTTTGAAAAAGTATTAAAAGGAAGATCCTTAATCCACATGCACAGAGTCGAAGGCAAGCGAAGGTTGCACGACGACTCATATGATTCTCCAAACATTGAAAGACAGGGTATCCTGCACTTTCAACTTTGAGCTCATTGCGTGAGATCTTGGGTCTTTTGAAAATCATTTTAGAGGAAAGGGAATAATTTTGAAAAAGTATTAAAAGGAAGATCCTTAATCCACATGCAGAGTCGAAGGCAAGCGAAGGTTGCACGACGACTCATATGATTCTCCAAACATTGAAAGACAGGGTATGCTGCACTTTCAACTTTGGAGCTCATTGCGTGAGATCTTGGGTCTTTGGAAAATCATTTTAGAGGAAAGGGAATAATTTTGAAAAAGTATTAAAAGGAAGATCCTTAATCCACATGCACAGAGTCGAAGGCAAGCGAATGTTGCATGACGACTCATATGATTCTCCAAACATTGAAAGACAGGGTATGCTGCACTTTCAACTTTGGAGCTCATTGCGTGAGATCTTGGGTCTTTTGAAAATCATTTTAGAGGAAAGGGAATAATTTTGAAAAAGTATTAAAAGGAAGATCCTTAATCCACATGCACAGAGTCGAAGGCAAGCGAAGGTTGCACGACGATTCATATGATTCCCCAAACATCGAAAGACAGGGTATGCTGCACTTTCAACTTTGGAGTTCATTGCGTGAGACCTGGGTCTTTTAGGAACTTTTGAAAATCATTTTAACATTCGTTTTAGAGAAAGGATATTTGAAAAGGTTATGATGGGGATACTTTTAGCATTTTTCTTTTCAAGGTATGCTGAAGAGGAAAGTTTGGTGAAAGGCTCAAGTTTTACCAGTGCTGTTTTCAATTGTGGGATTGTATACTGGACGTTCACCTGTGAGGGAACCTGGGGTTTTTCTTCTCCATCTTTGTTTGTAAGACAAAAGAACCATATTACATCTTGTTTTAAAATAGCAAATCCTGCATAGATAATTTAGTTCCAGACTTGATGTGTATATGGATAAATGAGACAATGGGTGAAACTGAAAAGCCTATATAATTTTATTCTTTAACCCAATGACCTTGCCCTTAGCTCAAGTCTTTATTCATATGTATAGGCTTCCCCATTTCTATCACTCATCATGCTACTTTAACATTAAGAGCTATTAGTTTTTCCTAGTGTCACTTTCTTAGCTAAGTCTCTACATTCAGAATTGGGGTTGACTATTCATATCCGCATATGGGCTTTTTATCACTCCATTGTGGCCTCTAATCTATTGTATCAGTAAGTGCACCAGGACTGGAACAGAGTTGCATATCCAGATTAGTGAAATGAAACTAAACTCTTATTTTATCGAAGTTATAGACCTGAACTTTTAATTTCTGGTTGGTGTCTTAAACCCAAAGCACATTTATAGCCTGTATTAAGAACCTAGCACAGACTGCTTCAGAGCCTTGAAGCCCCAGAGTAGTAATTCACCTTGCTCCCTAATCTTCTGGGAGGTTTTTAGGCTACCATATATAGTATTCGGCCATCTAACTTGAATCTTAGGATTTCTAGGCAACTAGCTGGGGGATGGGCCAAGGGTGTTAATGAGGACAAATTCCAACCCATTGGTTTAGCCTTTACTGGTTTTTTATCGATCCAGCAAGATCCTGTCTGCAGTTCAAACAACTCGCTGCGCAATGGTGACTTGGCGTCCAAGCCCGAACCCGCGCATGTTGTCAGCTCACGAGCTAACCCCTTATGTACCCCGCTTTAGAGTCACAGATCCAAACCTACGCTTGGGAAGTCCCGAACCCGGACCTTCGCATCAACCTCCCCGAGCCTCTTAATTAACTACTCAAGGGTGCTTTTCCCGATTTGTGAATGGTAGTTTTTTCTAATCTTCCTATATTTTGGTATATGTTAAACTTCTCTAAGCCTAAACACTGGTACATCTGATCTTGGCTCAATCTGATTATGTCTTGCAATGAACAATGACTCCTTGCCATGTATCATTCTGGAGCTTATGTTAATATGTTCTGACTCAATGCCCGTTATGTTCGTAAAATTGAAAGTTTAGGAACTTGTACCAGGCTTAAATATAGGCAGAGATAGTCTTTGCCCAGGGGATATAATAAGCCCTCTTTTTGTTTGAAACACTCCCAAAATAAGTAAGACCTCACGAGTTAAAACCGTATAATCCTCCAGAGGTTACCGATGGATATCTCTGAATCGAGGCCAGTCAGTGAGCTTGCACCAAGACATAAGGTGCCATGGAATTTGTGTGCTAGCCCAAATTAGTTCTTTTTCAGGGACTTTGAGCAAGGTGACAAAACTGTGTCTAAGACCTTTACCGGGATTTTGGGGTGCTTTGTTATAAACCTTGACACCGTGCCTACTTGATGCAAAGAGAAATTTGACTAGGTAACACTTGACTTCCTCTTTGGCTTTGCTAATGCCATTCAGAACCAAACTTAAACCAAAGACTCCTTCCCTTTTACCACTTATGCAAGTATCAATAATGACAACCTAAAAAACACACTCCTTCTTTCCGCATTCATTTCAATTCCTCACTTAAGTGTTCCTAACTCAAAGGGTTGCTACTACATGACAAGTCAAGTTTTTCACCGCAGTAATAGGTATTCAATCCAATCACAGACCCTCTTAGTTGAATTCTGATTATTCTCGCACCATTGTTCTAGCCTATTTCAAGTTCGATCTGTTACTAGTTGCTACTAACAAAGATCACATACTCCCTTCAGTACTTTTTGGCCTTAGGCTGAGGTCCAAAGCATGAGTGTGAAGGAGTATTCTCAGGAGGATTTTTACTTTTCCCTCTTGTTGGCTTTGTGCATTAAAATACGGCCGAGGTGAATCGTAAACAAGAATTAGCAACTACTGCCTAAGACAGTTTACTTCTACTTCTATCCTTAGGATCAGTGGGTTTTAAAGCTCAATTAAAATTCAAAATTTACCTGCACATCCTGGATTCTCCGGACAAGTTCCAGAAGTATGCAAGGTTCCTCTTCTTTTTTAGAGACCAATCAATTCCAGGGATTCCTATTGTCAAGCCTATTGTATCAGGGGAGAACCAGGAGTCCCAACTAACGGATTCATCCTTTTTGGATTCTCAGGTTCAGGTTCTTATAAACTGACTCAATACACTTTAGGATCTGACTTTGTTTAATTTATGGATAATGGCCTTGAGAAATTTTAAGCTACTGCAGAACCAAAACTTCTACTAAGCATCAATCATACCTTTCTGTATGAGATCAGTTCTGATTCCTACCTAACATTAGACCTATGCCTTATTAAATTTAGCTCATACCTCTGACTTGATCTTCATAACTGCTCTTGACTCTTAAAATTACCTTATTCATTGTTTAGCCTTATACATCACAGTAGTGTTTGGCTAATTCCAGGATCCAGTTCATCATTTCACCAGACCTACCAGCTAAGTATATTGCTCCAGTAAGGCTTTTCAATCAGTTTTGGCCAAATACATACACGATGAAAGGTCTGCTGTTTTGGCTAAAGTTCATGTCCTGATGTTAGACCTCATTCTCTGGGGTATTTCTCAATCAGAATTCTAGTTATCAAAGTACTGATCTTAAGATTAATCAGGGATTGTTTTGAGTGTCCTGCAACTGACTTTTATAGTTCCTCAACAGTAGAACCCCTCTAATAAAGGCTAGCAGATCCTACAAAGCTATATACCGGTCTCCTATTCCCGCAGCTTGACTTTACTTTGGTTAACCCCGATCTCTCGATGACGCCAAACTCCCTAGACCTATACATTCTACATCTATTTATTGCAGCATCTATAAAATTTCAACTCTAGTTCGACCAAAAACCAGGCTTGCTACATATGTCATTGAATAAGAAGGACATCACATGACCTATTATTATAGATGCGAAACCACCATAAATATGAGCACTTTTGGTTTTCTGTCACAGGATGGTGAGCATGGATCTTCTACACTTAGCTTAGATCACCAATTAAAGTAAGTTGGACTTGCTGCTGTCATAGGGATGAAAATATGATTCTAGTGTCATTTGGTCTCAAAGATGACAAATACCAGGCTATTAATCATAGACTCTTGACAGAGGTGTTGTGACAGAACATCCAGAATAGGTAAAAGCCCGTTCTGTAATCAAGTCTAGGATATGGTTAGTCACAAGTTCATTCATCAATCACGATTTATTATGGTGCAATCTTCCTCTCCTTAAAAAAACTCACTTTATTCTACCTTAGCTGATGACTGAGACTTCTCAACAAGAATTACAGTTATCTCAACATCTTCTATCCTAAATCCCATTCATTCCTAATCTAAATCCATCACCAGATTTATGAACGCACAACTACATACAGAAACTGGAAGCACACTGTTTGATCGAAGCTAAGTGCATACAAAATCAGCAATAACAAAACCAAACCGACTGGTTCGGGAGTGGAGAACTAAAAAGCTTTGGAATTCTCGCCAAGAAATTTTGACCGGTTGGCAAAGCAAGAGACGAGTTTATACCACTTCCAAGTCAGCAACCTCTCCCAAAGAAGGCGAAGCGACTCAAGAAACAAAGCCTTGATTCCCTTCGTGAATTCCAAAGGATTTCTCCCTTTCCAATGAAATTCTCAAAAACCTAAAACCCGTATCGTTCTTTCCAAATTTCTCCAATCAATTCCCGCGATTCAGAGAGTTTTCTTGAGCTCAATCTCTTCCCTCTCTTCATACCCAAAAAAGTCCCCTTCAAATTCTTCCCCAAATTCCCTTTATACCCCTCTTTAACCAGGGTCATACCTAAACTCCCTTGGTTTCTCACTAAACCAACGAAATACCCATCCTAATTAACCTCTAACTACCCTAACTAATTCTTAACTAACCCTAGCCTATTAGGATGGGGACCAATCCTCTTTCTATTTTCTTTTGTTTCCCCTTTTTGTTTATTATGGTTACTATTATTATTATTATTATTATTATTATTTTGCATTTCTTATTATTGGCCCTCTTCTCTTTTCCATTAATTTAGCCTTGGTGATTTAATTAAAACTTCTCGGACGGAAATTGGTGTTCACAAAGTTGCTCTCTCTTGCTCTAAGTCTACTAGATACGAAGATACCACTCGTATTATCCAGGTAAGAAGTGAGTAAAGACGTGAACCAATTTTGTCTGGAAGCCGCAGAGTGCATTGGTACCTTATTGTGTGTCCTGAAAATTTGCGCCTGTATAGCCTCGTGTGATAGGCTAAAATGCAGAAATTTAAACATGCAGAGCCTCGTGTGATAGGCTGAAATGCAGAAAAATAAACATGCAGAGCCTCGTGAGATAAACATGCAGAGCCTCGCGTGATAGGCTGAAAAATGCAGAAAAATAAACATGCAGAGCCTCGTGTGATAGGTTGGAGTGCAGAAAAGTAAACATGCAGAGCCTCGTGTGATAGGCTGAAATGCAGAAATTTAAACATGCAGGGCCTCGTGTGATAGGCTGAGAATGCAGAAAAATAAACATGCAGAGCCTCGTGTGATAGGCTGAAATGCAGAAATATAAACATGCAGCCTCGATAGGCTAAAATGCAGAAAATAAACATGCAGAGCCCAATAGGTCGGAATGCGTTAAACATGCAGCTCGTGCGATAGCCGAAATGCGTAAATGAAAATGCACACTGTGTGATAGGCCGAGAATGCAGAAAAATAAACATGCAGAGCCTCGTGTGATAGGCTGAAATGCAGAAATATAAACATGCAGAGCCTCGTGTGATAGGCTAAAATGCAGAAAAATAAACATGCAGAGCCTCGTGTGATAGGCTGAAATGCAGAAAAGTAAACATGCAGAGCCTCGTGTGATAGGCTGAAATGCAGAAATGAAAATGCACAGCCTCGTGTGATAGGCTGAAATGCAGAAAAATAAACATGCAGAGCCTCGTGTGATAGGCTGAAATGCAGAAATGTAAATATGCAAAGCCTCGTGTGATAGGCTGAAATGCAGAAAATTAAACATGCAGAGCCTCGTGTGATAGGCTAAAATGCAGAAATTTAAACATGCAAAGCCTCGTGTATAGGCTAAAATGCAGAAAATTAAACATGCAGAGCCTCGTGTGATAGGCTAAAATGCAGAAATTTAAACATGCAAAGCCTCGTGTGATAGGCTAAAATGCAGAAAATTAAACATACAGAGCCTCGTGTGATAGGCTAAAATGCTGGAATGTAAACATGCAAAGCCTCGTGTGATAGGCTAAAATGCAGAAAATTAAACATACAGAGCCTCGTGTGATAGGCTAAAATGCAGGAATGTAAATATGCAAAGCCTCGTGTGATAGGCTGAAATGCAGAAATTTGAGCATGAATTAAAATGCAATAAAAACTCGACTGGAATGATTTTGATTTTTATTTAATGTTGCAAACTTCGAATTCACGGCTTCCCTATAGCACACTTCTTATGACCTTTAGAACGAGTTAGAGCCTGCAATGGGCCTTCCATTTTTGACCTTGTTAGCAAACTTTGTGTACCGCAATGCCTATTTGTAGAGAGAAAATCATTCATGTTATTAGATTACCATCAATTGTGAAATTTTCGATCTAACTATGATTTAAACAGTCTTAGTATTTAATAATTGCTGCGATACACTTAATTCTGTATATACGCTTGATCAAATAATACAACTGAACCTATGAAATGGCCGAATTTCAAAGGTAAAAAGAAATGAAGAATTAGAAGAGTAGGTATTTGGAGGTGGAATCTTGGATGTTTTTGTGCCTTCGAGACGACCGGTGCTAGTATTGTATTTTCATAACCTTTCCTGCCTTATCGCCCATGCTTATTAGGAAACAAAATTTTGCCCCAGTATCAGCCCAGTCAAAAATTTTTGCCCCAGTATCAGCCTAGTCAAAAATTTTGCCCCAGTATCAGCCCCAAACTGATTTCAATGTTGGCCCATTTCACCTTTATCTGTTCTTTGCCCCTTCATCAATTTGCCCCTGTGTCACATTCTTGTTCCTACTCATTCTTGAGGGTCACCTTGCGACGATAAGAATTTTCCTCATGTTTGTCTAGATCGCCCTTGCGGGTTTTCAACCTAGCGGGCTTCTGGATGCCCTAACTTTTGCCTAGGTCGCCCTTGCGGGTCTCCGACCTAGCGGGCTTTTTTGGATGCCCTAACTTTTGCCTAGGTCGCCTCGCGGGTTTTCACCTAGCGGGCTTCTGGATGCCCTAACTTTTGCCTAGATCGCCCTTGCGGGTTTTCGACCTAGCGGGCTTCTGGATGCCCTAACTTTTGCCTAGGTCGCCCTTGCGGGTCTCCGACCTAGCGGGCTTTTTTGGATGCCCTAACTTTTGCCTAGGTCGCCCTTGCGGGTTTTTGACCTAGCGGGCTTCTGGATGCCCTAACTTTTTCCTAGATCGCCCTTGCGGGTTTTCGACCTAGCGGGCTTTTTTTGGATGCCCTAACTTTTGCCTAGGTCGCCCTTGCGGGTTTTCGACCTAGCGGGCTTTTTTTTTTTTTTGAATGCCCTAACTTTTGCCTAGGTCACCCTTGCGGGTTTTCGACCCAGCGGGCTTTTATTAAGCATAATACTTTTTACAAAGATCGTTGGTTGGATTTGCCAGTCATTCCCATCCATATCAGTTAAAATTAACGCCCCTCCCAAGAAAGCCTTCTTGACTACGTATGGCCCGTGATAATTTGGGGCCCACTTTCCTTGTAGCGCTTTTTGCATAGGTAATAACTTTTTGAGAACCAAATCTCCTTCTTGAAATGCTCGGGGACGTACTTTCTTTTCGAATACCTTCTTCATTCTTTTCTGATATAGCTATCCGTGACATAACGCCACCAATCTTTTTTCATCAACCAAATTTAACTGATCAACCTGGGTTTGCACCCACTCTGCCTCTTCCAACTTTGCGTCCATTAACACCCTTAATGAAGGTATTTCTACTTCAATAGGAAGGACAGCCTCCATTCCATAAACAAGCGAGAAGGGAGTTGCTCCAGTAGAGGTACGAACTGAAGTACGATATGCGTGGAGGGCATAGGGGAGCATCTCATGCCAATCTTTATATGTGAGCACCATCTTTTGGACGATTTTCTCGATGTTTTTATTGGCTGCCTCCACCGCTCCATTCATCTTTGGCCTGTATGGGGAGGAATTATGATGTTGGATCTTGAACTGGTCACACAATTCTTTCATCATTTTGTTATTAAGATTGGTACCATTATCTGTGATGATTTTGTTGGGCAACCCATACCGGCAAATCAAATCCCTCTTTACGAACTTTACCACCACACTTCGGGTCACGCTGACATAGGAAGCAGCCTCGACCCATTTGGTGAAATAGTCAATAGCAACCAATATGAAACGATGCCCGTTGGATGCTTTAGGCTCAATTGGTCCAATGACATCCATTCCCCACATAGCGAATGGCCATGGTGAAGATAATACATTCAAGGATGTAGGCGGCACATGGATGTTGTCAACGTATACCTGGCATTTATGACAAGTCTTAACATACTTATAGCAATCAGTCTCCATGGTCAACCAGTAGTATCCTGCTCTGAGGATCTTCCTTGCCATCGCGTGTCCGTTAGCATGTGCACCAAAAGACCCCTCGTGGACCTCTTTCACAATTTTACTAGCCTCTGCCACGTCTACACACCTGAGCAGGACCATATCATGATTCCTTTTATATAAAATTTCTCCATCGAGAAAGAAACTGGCAGCTAATCTCCTTAAAGTTCTTTTGTCGTTTTCCGAGGCATGATCGGGATACTCCTTGTCTTTCAGAAAGCACCGGATATCATGATACCAGGGTTGCCCATCCTGTTCCTCTTCAACTGACTGGCAAAAGGCTTGTCGATTTTGACGTTGAATCTGGATGAGGGGCATATCCTCCTCTTTACTTATTTTAAACATGGACGAGAGGGTGGCTAGGGCGTCAGCCAATTGGTTGTCCTCTCGAGGTATATGTGCAAAAGTGATATCCTCAAAGTGCTCCAACAATTCCTTAACATAAGCTTGGTATGGGATCAACTTTGCATCTCGAGTTTCCCATTCACCTTTAACCTGATGGATAACTAGAGCTGAATCACCATAGACCTCCAAGTTCTTGACATTAGCATCAATTGCTGCTTGTATTCCCATGATGCATGCTTCGTATTCGGCCACATTATTAGTATAATCAAAGCCTAATCTAGCTGTGATAGGTACATATTGTCCTTCTAGGGAAATTAATATGGCTCCTATGCCATGACCCATTATGTTGGATGCCCCATCAAACAACATCATCCACTTCTCTTTTACTTCCCGCTCCGGCTCACTAAATACTGCCATTAAATCCTCATCCGGAAACCCTTGTCTCATCGGCTGATAATCACTTAGAGGCTGTTGAGCCAAGTAATCTGCAAGCGCACTACCTTTAATTGCCTTTTGCGTAACATACACAATATCATATTCTGATAACAAAACCTGCCATCTGGCAATTCGTCCAGACAAGGCGGGCTTCTCAAAGATGTACTTAATCGGATTCATCCTAGAGATCAACCAACTGGTATGGCTCAACATGTACTGTCTTAAACGATGAGCGGCCCATGCCAATGCGCAACAGGTTTGTTCTAACAAGGAATACTTTGCCTCATAGTCGGTAAAATTTTTGCTCAGATAGTAAATGGCATGTTCTTTCTTTCCAGATGCATCTTGTTGACCGAGCATACATCCCATGGCGTTACCCGTCACTGTCAAATATAGAATTAATGGTCTCCCTGGGACTGGAGGGACTAAAACTGGAGGGTCTTGTAAATAGAGCTTAATCTTTTCAAAGGCTTCTTGGCAATCCTCATTCCAACTGATGGGCTGATTTTTGCGCAAGAGTTTGAAAATTGGTTCACAGGTGGCTGTCAACTGGAAAATGAACCTAGCGATGTAATTTATCCTTCCGAGAAACCCTCGTACTTCCTTCTTTGTTTTTGGGGTTGGCATTTCTAAGATTTCGCGGACCTTATCAGGATCAACCTCAATTCCCCTTTCACTAACAATGAAGCCTAGCAGTTTCCCTGACTTTACACCGAAAGTGCACTTAGCTGGGTTCATTCTCAACCTGAACTTTCGGAGACGCTCAAATAGTTTTTGCAAATTATCGAGGTGCTCCTCCTCTGTTCTTGACTTGGCGATCATGTCATCCACATATACTTCGATCTCCTTGTGGATCATGTCATGAAACAATGTCACCATGGCTCTCTGATATGTTGCCCCCGCATTTTTCAAACCGAAAGGCATGACTTTGTAACAGAACGTTCCCCAAGCCGTAATAAAGGTTGTTTTCTCCATGTCCTCTTCATCCATCTTGATTTGATTATATCCAGAGAAACCGTCCATGAACGAAAAGTAAGAGAACTGGGCAGTATTATCAACTAATACGTCGATATGAGGCAGAGGGAAGTCATCCTTCGGACTGGCCCTATTTAGATCCCTGAAATCTACACACATTCGTACCTTTTCATCTTTCTTGGGGACTGGTACTATATTGGCAACCCACTCCGGGTATTTTGCTACGGCTAGAAAACCCGCATCAAACTGTTTTTTTACTTCTTCTTGGATTTTTAGGGACATCTCAGGCTTCATTCTTCTCAACTTCTGCTTCACTGGTGGGCAATCAGGCTTTAAAGGCAACTTATGTTCCACAATCGACGTGTCTAATCCCGGCATATCTTGGTACGACCAAGCAAAAATGTCGCTATATTCATTTAATAGTGACACTAATCGAGAGCGGTTTTCGAACGCGCCTATCTTCACCTCTTTTTTATCCTCCTCAGTCCCCAGATTTATTAGTTCGACAGTCTCTTGGTGAGGTTGTATCAATCTAGATTCCTGTTCTACTAGCCTTAATAATTCCCCAGAAGGCTCAAATTCAAATTTTGTTTCCTCATCCGCTTGATTAACAAGACAGTCAAAATTATTCAATACAATACTAGCGTGATCGTCATTAGGCAAGTTGTTTTCGGATCTGCAAATATGTGAAAAGGATAAGGTATGGATGTACTGAAAGGGGAAGAAAATATTGCTGAAAGAATTCTATGGTATTTATTGATCAAACATATGTACAAAATATCGTTTATTTACAAAATTTCACAGCAATTACAAATTACATGTAGACTGAATTTAAAATCACAGGAAGCTCGATGATTTCCCAATTTTTTAGCTCCTGTCCCGGTGGGCAGACCATCACCAGGTCATCTATGCTGAGCAGCTCTTCTTTATCAACAACTGCTATCATATCTGGAGTCTCGAACCCGGCACTCCAGAAACTTTCTGAGATATGGCGCAGAGGGACCCTTTTAATCTGGGGCTTCCTTTTTTCCGATCTAGCCTCCTTTTTCTCTTCCTCAGTGAGTTTGTACCCTAGCCCGCACCTGTGCTTATTCTTAATCAACTGCAAAGGCTGGGCTAACCCCCTGTTGTTTTGCCCCAGTTTATCTCCGGGATGAAATCCACTTTTCAACATGGTTTTGGCCATCATTAACAAAGCTTTTGGGGGTCGATATTGGTTCACCACCTCTCCCTCCTTAACAGTAGTAACATTAGCAATTTCTAAAGCTTGGAAATGAGTTTCCAAGGCTTCTTCAGCAGCCTCGATATAAGGAGTACTAGATGGTTTGCTGACCAGAAAGTCTTCTTCCGTGGAGACAATAACCAGCCTATTGTCTATAATGAATTTCAATTTCTGATGCAGCGTGGAGGGCACAGCTCGGGCCGAATGAATCCACGGTCTACCGAGAAGGCAGCTATATGCCGACACAATATCCATCACTTGAAAGGTTATGTTGAACAGAATTGGACCAATCTGTACTGGTAGGTCAATTTCGCCCAATACCTCTCTCCTAGACCCATCAAAGGCCCTCACCACCATAGAGCTTGGTCTCATATGAGTTTCTTCATGTGGTAGTTTAGCTAAAGTGATTTTAGGCATCACATTTAGTGAGGAACCATTATCTATTAACACACGGGCCAAGATATGATCCCTATACTTCACAGATATATGCAAAGCCTTATTGTGCCCTGCTCCGTTATCAGGGACCTCACTGTCTGCGAAGGTAAGGAAATTGTTGGCCGTAAGGTTATTAGCAATGCCTTCAAAATTCTCTACCGACAAGTTGTCAACCACATGGGCCTCATTCAATATTTTCAATAATACTCTTCTATGGGGCTCAGAATTCATCATCAATGCCAATAATGATATTTTGGCGGGAATGCGGTTTAACTGTTCGACAACCGCGTATTCACTCTGACTAATCATTTTTAGGAATTTACAAGCCTCCTCATCAGAAACTGGTTTTTTAAGTTCCCTTCTTTCTTCCTTTTTGCTAATTTCTGGCTCGGGACCTGCCCGAATGGCTTCTCCACAGGGTCTTTCTCTTTTATCCTCTATAGGGGTATAGATACGACCACTCCTGGTCATCCCCCCGATCCCCGCTATGTTTACCACCTCACGTGTAGATTCTTTCAAATTTTCGGGTTTTTCTTCTTCTTGTTTTCCCCCAAAAACTTCAGCATCATACCTCGAGGGTACTTCTTTGTTGCTCTTGTATGGGAATGGCCCAGGCACTCTTATCGTGACAGGTTTTAGGCCTTCATGCGTTGGGGCAGCCGTGTTGTCTGTGTAGCGAATAATCAGCGGCCTTGGATATCCCGAGAATGCGTCATTGACCATATCCACCTCCTCCTCTTCTATCTCGATACAATTCACCGTAGGTCCTCCATGATTCGGCAAAGGATTACTCCCTATACTAGGCATCTTTTCAAAATTCAACCATTTTGCATTTATCAAATTCTGCACCTTGTATTTGAATCCTTGGCAATTCTCAATTGAATGCCCAACCGCCCCAGCATGATATTCACATTTAGCGGACGGATCATACCATTTTGGGTACGGTGGTTCTACGGGTTTCATGGGACACGGAGCTATCAAGGAATTTTGAATCAGGCGAGGAAAGAGCTCAGTGTAGCTCATGGGTATTGGGTCAAACTGTAATTGTTTTCTTTCATTGTTATTTGGCCTTCTTTGGTGGGGGTTAATATTTGGGTTAGTGTTTTGGCTCCAAGGTTTTTGGGTTTGCTGTTGGGGCGCTATTTGTGATGACGTGGGTGGAATGTAGGGTGTCTGGTGACCAGGTTGAGAAGTGGCCACCATCTGAGGGTAGGCTGAGTATTGGGGTTGGTATGGGACTTGGTAATTAGGTGGCATGGCCATTTGTCTGTTCGGGTCGATGGTAACATGGTGGGCCTCTCCATCCTTCTTTTTCCAAGAGTGACTGGTTGGTTTTTTCATGTTTACATTTCCACTTGTATTATATATGATCCGTCCTCTACGTAAGCCATTTTCGATCCTTTCCCCGATAAGTACCACATCAGAGAAATTTACCAACACGCTGCCGACCATCTTATCGTAAAATGGTGCCGGAAGGGTATCCATGAACATCCCAATCATTTCCCTCTCGAATAGAGGGGGCTGAACCTGAGCAGCCAACTCTCTCCATCGCTGGGCGTACTCCTTGAAAGTTTCCTCCTCCCTTTTGGCCATATTCTGTAACTGGGATCGATCAGGTGCCATCTCTATATTGTATTTATACTGCCGGATGAAAGCATCAGCAAGATCCTTCCATGAGCGAATGTGAGTACGCTCTAATTGAGTGTACCAGGTAGCTGCAGCCCCAGTGAGACTGTCTTGCAAAACAATGAATCAACAACTTATCGTCATATGCATGAGACGCCATCTTTCGACAATACATTGTTAGGTGACTTCTTGGGCAGCCGATCCCCTTATATTTTTCAAATTCTGGCATCTTAAATTTGTGAGGAATGATCACATCGGGCACTAAACACAAGTCGGATGCTTCTATTGTGCCATAACTACTGCCTTCTATAGCCCGGACCCTTTCCTCTAAATGCTGCCACCTTCCACCTATTTGAGCCTCACCATGGATAGGGTTATGTGATTGCATTCCAATTGCTTGATTATTGGCTATAGGCATCCCGTATGGACCATGATGCCTTAGTATGTGAGTGGAGGGGATTGGTGGATGGGGTGGTTGATAAGGGTTGGATGGGTGTGTGCCTTGTACGTTAGGAGCTGGATGGGTTTTCAAGGATGACAGGTTGGTGTAGTTTGGATTAGCATTTTGTGGTATGGATGAAGGGTTTATATGGAGTGTTTCTGTTGGGTTTATAGCGACGCCTTGGACTGGCGGCAGATTGGATAAGGGCGGTATGTAGTTGGGTGGCAGTCCATATGGGTGCCATTCAGGGTCAACGACCTCTTGTAAAGGCATTGACACACCAGCAGTGCCCTGATTTTCTACCCCAGAGGGTCCCTCTGTGCCCCTCTTTTCTAACAATTTCATCATCTGAGCCATCTGTTCCTTTATCTGAGCCACTTCATTGCGCAGCTCTTCATTCTGTGCCTCTAACTCATTCATGATCCTGACTTTAGAGCGTGTGCTATAAGGATGACGTGGAATTCGTGAATCTGCAATTTTGTTTTCTGTGAAAAAAATATGTTAGTTAATTATAAGTATGCTTTATAAATTTAAGTATGTGCTAAGTGTGTGCCTATGATAGGGGACCCGTCATCTTGGCGAGTATTTTAACCGCGAGCATGTTTTGGGTGAGTGTGAAATGGAAATTAATGCAAGATATTAATACGTATATGTAAGAAAGCAAATTCATCATTCATAGCATAGAATTTTTCAAGGTACAACTTGCTCCTCCTTTTCAGCTAGAGCGATGTATTTGTTCATTCTCAAGATCAATTCTTTACAAAAGTGAAGAAACTCTTCGACTTCGGGTGGAGTGTGCAGCGGATGTAATGATGCTTCGGCTCTCTTAAGCAACGGCGGGATTTCTTCAATAGCAGTATTTGCCAAGCTAGCCAATCTCCCAAAGCACTTGGTCCAGTGATCGGTCGTATCTTTGTACCATTGCATCTCATCTTGTAGATCACTGATACCCCTCCGTTGCATCCTGATTACTTCAATAACTTTCCATTTTTCTTCGTCAACTTCCTTTCCCCATTCGGCTAACAAATTCTGAATTTGTAGGTTCAAGCCTTCTATATGTTGTTGCAGCACACTCTTTTCATCTACTAGTCGACTGGTTTCTACTTGTGCCCTATTCTTTTCATTCGTTGCTTGGTCCCTTTCCCGCCTGAGCTTATGAACACGATCCCTCAGTTGCTCGACTGTATCTCTCATCCTCTGATTTCCTTGCAGAGTTGTGTCCCTTTCCTGCGCACTCAGTTCCAATTCTTTATTGGCTGCCTGGAGACTCATATGGACTTTAGCCGCGTATTCTCGTTCGGACCTTTGCTGTTCTCTAAGACTTTTCATAGCAACTTCTTTTTCTTGGTTTTCTCTTCTTAGTTCTGCATTTTCTTGTTGGGCCATCAATACCCTTTCCTCTAGCTTGCTATTTTTTATGGTCATGCTTTCCAGTTTTGCCCTTAACTCTTTAATAGTTTCATCCTCAATGACTACAGATTCTTTTTGACCTCCGGAGGTGGACTCTTTCGGTTTGAAAGGCAACTTAATTTGCTGTACTCTTTCTCGGACTCATTGCTTATATTCCTCTTTGGCTGCACAACTTCTAACCCCCAACTCCTTTCCCTTTATTGTAGTCACGCTCCAAGCTTCTCTGACTCTTCGAAGTGTTTCGACAAAATCACCTTCATAGTTCAGGATGAACGGGGTTAATAACTCGCCTGACGGGGGTTCCTTAATGGGATAAGCTAATTGTCTTTGCCCCAGTATAGGGTTATAATTGATGCAGCCCCGGATTCCCATGAGTGGAACATTTGGGAATCCCTTACAGTGGTAAATGAGAGATGTCCTTTGCTGCCAAGCTGGCTGCCATCTAATCTGATCTTCTGTTAAGTTGGCGAGGTGGGCAGCCCATTCATGACTATTCATCTCTTTTAGTGGATAACACAGCAAATCTGATATAGGGCATCGTACTTTGGTATTTCTTTTGAATATATGAGCTGTTAACCAAACATACAGCATAGGGAGACAGCACACGAGCTTCTTTCCTTTTTTCTCATGGCAAAAATCCAACGTACCATACACATCAGCTAAAAGAGCAACAATGGGATTTTCCATTCTAGTTTTCCTGGCTAGAAATATGTCAATAGCTGCTTGATCCACAAAACCTTCTATGCTGGGGAAGAGCACCAAACCATAGATGGTGAGAGCTAATACATCTGAGAAGACATCCCACTGGTTACCGTCGGCCAAATATCGCAAATAGTCTTCATGGAACTCTCTGGAAAGCCCCCTTATTCGGTTCTTATCCTGATAATCCTTCAGAAGATCACTATCCTGCAATCCCAAAGCTTGTGCTGTCACTCGGAATGAGGCATGGTGTTCCAAATGGTTATATGGCTTACTTCCTTCTAACGGCAAATCCAGAATCTGCTCATATTCCTCCAAGGTGGGTGCCATTTGGAAGTCAAGGAAAGTAAAACATCTGAGCGGAGGGTCGTAATACTGTGCTAAGGCCGTGATTGCGTCTTCCTGTACCCTGACCTTCAACAAACCCAATATATTTCCGTACTTCTTTGTCAGAGTCATTTGCTGCATACCAGACAACTTGCTTCCCCAGACTTCCAGACTAGCCAAATCCACCGGTTTGGCCCCGACCCTTCTCTTCTTTCTTAACTGTACTGTTTCCACATTAATTTCCATTTCACCCCTTTTTCTTTAATACTCTTCAAGAATCTGGGTACTCCAAAGGAGAAAGAAAAGAAAAAAAAACAAACAAATGCACAAGTCAGTCATTGGATAAATAGCGGAATGCATGGTATAGAACTATTTATGCACACACCATTTCATACAGGTTTGCCATGGCATAATTTACAAATATGAGATGATTTATGTGCATGTAGCATTTCATAAATTTGGGTGTAGTATTCTTACATAATCTGATAAATACGACGTCCTACGTATTCTATTTTTATTCCCCTATGTTTCTTTGCATTTTGGTTTTTTTTTTCTCTTTTTTCTTTTTCTCTTTTTTTTTTCTTCTCTCCTTTTTTTTATTTATATTTTATTTATCATGATATGAAAATGACATGCTCTACTTATTCATACATATAATGCAGCGAATCAGCAGAGTATAAGAGAATCGTGTGCCCTTTCAGTGTCTTGTGACGGGTATCCTGTCCTAGGGAGCTAGGCTATTTAATGAATGAACCTCTCATAAGGGTGATTTGTATTCTTAAGGTATCAAGGTCACTAGAGCCAAGTTCCAGTCTACGATGCTTGCTACAACAGTAGGGAATGCTACCAGTTGTAGGGCATTGTAAATAGGACGCACTCTAGCTGGGGTTTTCGTGATTGTCAAACAGGACGTGCATCCAAAGTGACACCACTAAACCCCTCTATCCTGGGCTTCACTCAAACCCGGGTATAGGGCCCCACTCATGAAATGAAATGCATTAATGTAATATGGAGGGCACACAGACATTTGGGATACCTGCAATTGGGAAAATCTCAACAGATATATATTGTTCGTCTACCCTAAGGTTTACACAATGAATAAACAAAAACCAATAGATAGATGCAATAAATAATTCATGCAAATAATCAAGGAAGGGATTAATACAATGCACGCTCAATTGTACGGGCTTGACTCTCTAAAATCCCCAATGGAGTCGCCATCTGTCGCAACCGTAATTCCGACGAGACGACGAACTCGCTAGAAATTTTGAAAATAACATTTAATTGTATGTGGAGCCGCCACCAAATTTTATTTTAAGGGAAAACATTTGGAAAAACTCTAACTTGAGGATGAAATTCTAGGTTCGGGAGTCGGTTACAAATAGGGAAGGTGTTAGGCACCCTATTTGTCCATTCCGAAGAACGGTACCCTTGAACTGAGTGTGTGATTTTCTTTAAAAATTGTTTGATCCCTTAAATATAATAAAAATAAATAGGTTTGTATGAAAATAGCCTGACAGGACTTGATCCTGCTCCTACGTATTCCCCGGTGCAATGGGAAATTCAAGGCTACGTAGTTTTGTTTTGAAAATTACTTTGGTAGAATAGGAGAATTTTGGGGGGGATTGAAAGGAGGATCCCAGATCCACATGCACAGAGTCGAAGGCAAGCGAAGGTTGCACGACGACTCCTATGATTCTCCAACGGTCGAAAGACAGGGTATGCTGCACTTTGAACTTTAGAGCCCATTGCGTGAGATCTTGGGAATTTTGAAAATCATTTTAGAGGAAAGAGAATAGTTTTGAAAAAGTATTAAAAGGAAGATCCTTAATCCACATGCACAGAGTCGAAGGCAAGCGAAGGTTGCACGACGACTCATATGATTCTCCAAACATTGAAAGACAGGGTATGCTACACTTTCAACTTTGGAGCTCATTGCGTGAGATCTTGGGTCTTTTGAAAATCAGTTTAGAGGAAAGGGAATAATTTTGAAAAAGTATTAAAAGGAAGATCCTTAATCCACATGCACAGAGTCGACGGCAAGCGAAGGTTGCACGACGACTCATATGATTCTCCAAACATTGAAAGACAGGGTATGCTGCACTTTCAACTTTGGAGCTCATTGCGTGAGATCTTGGGTCTTTTGAAAATCATTTTAGAGGAAAGGGAATAATTTTGAAAAAGTATTAAAAGGAAGATCCTTAATCCACATGCACAGAGTCGAAGGCAAGCTTAAGGTTGCACGACGACCATATGATTCTCCAAACATTGAAAGACAGGGTATGCTGCACTTTCAACTTTGGAGCTCATTGCGTGAGATCTTGGGTCTTTTGAAAATCATTTTAGAGGAAAGGGAATAATTTTGAAAAAGTATTAAAAGGAAGATCCTTAATCCACATGCACAGAGTCGAAGGCAAGCGAAGGTTGCACGACGACTCATATGATTCTCCAAACATTGAAAGACAGGGTGTGCTGCACTTTCAACTTTGGAGCTCATTGCGTGAGATCTTGGGTCTTTTGAAAATCATTTTAGAGGAAAGGGAATAATTTTGAAAAAGTATTAAAAGGAAGATCCTTAATCCACATGCACAGAGTCGAAGGCAAGCGAAGGTTGCACGACGACTCCTATGATTCTCCAACGGTCGAAAGACAGGGTATGCTGCACTTTGAACTTTAGAGCCCATTGCGTGAGATCTTGGGAATTTTGAAAATCATTTTAGAGGAAAGAGAATAGTTTTGAAAAAGTATTAAAAGGAAGATCCTTAATCCACATGCACAGAGTCGAAGGCAAGCGAAGGTTGCACGACGACTCATATGATTCTCCAAACATTGAAAGACAGGGTATGCTACACTTTCAACTTTGGAGCTCATTGCGTGAGATCTTGGGTCTTTTGAAAATCAGTTTAGAGGAAAGGGAATAATTTTGAAAAAGTATTAAAAGGAAGATCCTTAATCCACATGCACAGAGTCGACGGCAAGCGAAGGTTGCACGACGACTCATATGATTCTCCAAACATTGAAAGACAAATGGTATCCGCACTTTCAACTTTGGAGCTCATTGCGTGAGATCTTGGGTCTTTTGAAAATCATTTTAGAGGAAAGGGAATAATTTTGAAAAGTATTAAAAGGAAGATCCTTAATCCACATGCACAGAGTCGAAGGCAAGCTTAAGGTTGCACGACGACTCATATGATTCTCCAAACATTGAAAGACAGGTATGCCGCACTTTCAACTTTGGAGCTCATTGCGTGAGATCTTGGGTCTTTTGAAAATCATTTTAGAGGAAAGGGAATAATTTTGAAAAGTATTAAAAGGAAGATCCTTAATCCACATGCACGAGTCGAAGGCAAGCGAAGGTTGCACGACGACTCATATGATTCTCCAAACATTGAAAGACAGGGTATGCTGCACTTTCAACTTTGGAGCTCATTGCGTGAGATCTTGGGTCTTTTGAAAATCATTTTAGAGGAAAGGGAATAATTTTGAAAAAGTATTAAAAGGAAGATCCTTAATCCACATGCACAGAGTCGAAGGCAAGTGAAGGTTGCACGACGACTCATATGATTCTCCAAACATTGAAAGACAGGGTATGCTGCACTTTCAACTTTGGAGCTCATTGCGTGAGATCTTGGGTCTTTTGAAAATCATTTTAGAGGAAAGGGAATAATTTTGAAAAAGTATTAAAAGGAAGATCCTTAATCCACATGCACAGAGTCGAAGGCAAGCGAAGGTTGCACGACGACTCATATGATTCTCCAAACATTGAAAGACGGGGCCGCTTTCAACTTTGGAGCTCATTGCGTGAGATCTTGGGTCTTTTGAAAATCATTTTAGAGGAAAGGGAATAATTTTGAAAAAGTATTAAAAGGAAGACCCTTAATCCACATGCACAGAGTCGAAGGCAAGCGAAGGTTGCACGACGACTCATATGATTCCCCAAACATCGAAAGACAGGGTATGCTGCACTTTCAACTTTGGAGTTCATTGCGTGAGACCTTGGGTCGTTTAGGAACTTTGAAAATCATTTTAACATTCGTTTTAGAGAAAGGATATTTGAAAAGGTTATGATGGGGATACTTTAGCATTTTTCTTTTAAAAGGTATGCGGAAGAGGAAAGTTTGGTGAAAGGCTCAAGTTTTACCAGTGCTGTTTTCAATTGTGGGATTGTATACTGGAGGTTCACCTATGAGGGAACCTGGGGTTTTTCTTCTCCGTCTTTGTTTGTAAGACAAAAGAACCATTTTACATCTTGTTTTAAAATAGCAAATCCTGCATAGATAATTTAGTTCCAGACTTGATGTGTATATGGGTAAATGAGACAATGGGTGAAACTGAAAAGCCTATATAATTTGATTCTTTAACCCAATGACCTTGCCCTTAGCTCAAGTCTTTATTCATATGTATAGGCTTCCCCATTTCTATCACTCATCATGCTACTTTAACATTAAGAGCTATTAGTTTTTCCTAGTGTCACTTTCTTAGCTAAGTCTCTACATTCAGAATTGGGGTTGACTAGCCTGTATCCGCATTCTGGGCTTTTTATCAGTCCATTGTGGCCTCTAATCTATTGTATCAGTAAGTGCACCAGGACTGGAACAGAGTTGCATATCCAGATTAGTGAAATGAAACTAAACTCTTATTTTATCGAAGTTATAGACCTGAACTTTTAATTTCTGGTTGGTGTCTTAAACCCAAAGCACATTTATAGCCTGTATTAAGAACCTAGCACAGACTGCTTCAGAGCCTTGAAGCCCCAGAGTAGTAATTCACCCTGCTCCCTAATCTTCTGGGAGGTTTTTAGGCTACCATATATAGTATTCGGCCATCTAACTTGAATCTTAGGATTTCTAGGCAACTAGCTGGGGGATGGGCCAAGGGTGTTGATGAGGACAAATTCCAACCCATTGGTTTAGCCTTTACTGGTTTTTTATCAGGATCCAGTTAAGATCCTGTCTTGTGTTCAAACAACTCTGCCAGAATGGTGACTTGGCATCCAGTGCCAGTCCCTGAACCCGCGCATGGTGCTGTGCCTCACAGGCTAACTCCTTATGTACCCCCAGTTTTAGGAGTGCAGTATCCAAACCTACAGTTTGGGAAGTCCTGAACCTGGACCTTCTGCATCAACCACCTGAGCCTCTTAATTAACTACTCAAGGGTGCTTTTCCTGATTTGTGAATGGTAGTTTTTTCTAATCTTCCTATATTTTGGTATATGTTAAACTTCTGTAAGCCTAAACACTGGTGCAGCTTATCTTGGCTCAATCTGATTATGTCTATAGAATGAACAATGACTGAAGTTGGCTATGTATCATTCTGGAGCTTATGTTAATATGTTCTGACTCAATGCCCTGTTATGTACTGTTAAATTGAAAGTTTACAGAACTTATACCAGGCTTAAATATAGGCAGGTATAGATAGTCTTTGGCCCAGGGGATATAATAAGCCCATCTTTGTTTGAAACACTCAAAAGTGGCCAAAATAAGTAAGACCTCACGAGTTATTAAACTGTATAATCCTCCAGAGGTTACTGATGGATATCTGGAATCAGAGGCCAGCTGCTGTGAGCTTGCACCAGAAGACATAAGGTGCCAAGGAATTTGTGTGCTAGCCCAAATTAGTTCTTTTGGGACTTAGAGCAAGGTGACAAAACTGTGTCTAAGACCTTACTGGGATTTTGGGGGTGCTGTTATAAACCTTGGACACTGATTGTTGTACTTGATGCAAAGAGAAATTTGACTAGGTAACACTTGACTTCCTCTTTGGCTTTGCTAATGCCATTCTGTAACCAAACTTAAACCAGCACTCCTTCCCTTTTACCACTTATGCAAGTATCAATAATGACAGACCTAAAAAACACACTCCTTCTTTCCAGATTCATTTCAATTCCTCACTTAAGTGTTCCTAACTCAAAGGGTTGCTACTACATGACAAGTCAAGTGCTGTCATCACTGCAGGTAATAGGTATTCAATCCAATCACAGACCCTCTTAGCTGAATTCTGATTATTCTCGCACCATTGTTCTAGCCTATTTCAAGTTCGATCTGTTACTAGTTGCTACTGACAAAGATCACATACTCCCTTCAGTACTTTTTGGCCTTAGGCTGAGGTCCAGGCTATGAGTGTGAAGGAGTATTCTGTGAGGATTTTTACTTTTCCCTCTTGTTGGCTTTGTGCATTAAAATAGGGCTGAGGTGAATCAGAAACAAGAATTAGCAACTTGGACTGCCTGTGACAGGTTTACTTCTACTTCTATCCTTAGGATCAGTGGGTTTTAAAGCTCAATTAAAATTCAAAATTTACCTGCACATCCTGGATTCTCAGGACAAGTTCCAGAAGTATGCAAGGTTCCTCTTCTTTTTTAGAGACCAATCAATTCCAGGGATTCCTATTGTCAAGCCTATTGTATCAGGGGAGAACCAGGAGTCCCAACTAATGGATTCAGCCGTTTTGGATTCTCAGGTTCAGGTTCTTATAAACTGACTCAATACACTTTAGGATCTGACTTTGTTTAATTTATGGATAATGGCCTTGAGAAATTTTAAGCTACTGCAGAACCAAAACTTCTACTGAGCATCAATCATACCTTTCTGTATGAGATCAGTTCTGATTCCTGCCTAACATTAGACCTATGCCTTATTAAATTTAGCTCACACCTCTGACTTGATCTTCATAATTGCTCTTGACTCTTAAAATTACCTTATTCATTGTTTAGCCTTATACATCACAGTAGTGTTTGGCTAATTCCAGGATCCAGTTCATCATTTCACCAGACCTACCAGCTAAGTATATTGCTCCAGTAAGGCTTTTCAATCAGTTTTGGCCAAATACATACACGATGAAAGGTCTGCTGTTTTGGCTATAGTTCATGTCCTGATGTTAGACCTCATTCTCTGGGGTATTTCTCAATCAGAATTCTAGTTATCAAAGTACTGATCTTAAGATTAATCAGGGATTGTTTTGAGTGTCCTGCAACTGACTTTTATAGTTCCTCAACAGTAGAACCCCTCTAATAAAGGCTAGCAGATCCTACAAAGCTATATACTGGTCTCCTATTCCCAGAGCTTGACTTTACTTTGGGTTAACCCTGATCTCTTATGACGCCAAACTCCCTAGACCTATACATTCTACATCTATTTATTGCAGCATCTATAAAATTTCAACTCTAGTTCGACCAAAAACCAGGCTTGCTACATATGTCATTGAATAAGAAGGACATCACATGACCTATTATTATAGATGCGAAACCACCATAAATATGAGCACTTCTGGTTTTCTGTCACAGGATGGTGAGCATGGATCTTCTACACTTAGCTTAGATCACCAATTAAAGTAAGTTGGACTTGCTGCTGTCATAGGGATGAAAATATGATTCTAGTGTCATTTGGTCTCAAAGATGACAAATACCAGGCTATTAATCATAGACTCTTGACAGAGGTGTTGTGACAGAACATCCAGAATAGGTAAAAGCCCGTTCTGTAATCAAGTCTAGGATATGGTTAGTCACAAGTTCATTCATCAATCACGGTTTATTATGGTGCAATCTTCCTCTCCTTAAAAAAACTCACTTTATTCTACCTTAGCTGATGACTGAGACTTCTCAACAAGAATTACAGTTATCTCAACATCTTCTATCCTAAATCCAATTCATTCCTAATCTAAATCCATCACCAGATTTATGAACGCACAACTACATACAGAAACTGGAAGCACACTGTTTGATCGAAGCTAAGTGCATACAAAATCAGCAATAACAAAACCAGAAACTGACCTGGTGCGTGGAGTGGAGAACTAAAACAGTTTTGGAATTCTGCCAAGAAATTTTGACCGAAGTTGGCAAAGCAAGAGACAGAGTTTATACCAATTCCAAGTCAGCAACCTCTCCCAGCAAGGCGAAGCGAATTCTGAAGAAACAAAGCCTTGATTCCCTTCGTGAATTCCAGAGGATTTCTCAGCTTTCCAATGAAATTCTCAAAACCGGAAAAACCCAGATCGTTCTTTCCAAATTTCTCCAATCAATTCCCGCGA
Organism: Canavalia ensiformis; assembly: GCA_026541065.1. Taxonomy (NCBI): domain Eukaryota; kingdom Viridiplantae; phylum Streptophyta; class Magnoliopsida; order Fabales; family Fabaceae; genus Canavalia; species Canavalia ensiformis. The sequence continues at coordinate 287,298 of JAMKYM010000791.1, read as the reverse complement.
TTCAGAGAGTTTTCTTGAGCTCAATCTCTTCCCTCTCTTCGTACCCAAAAAAGTCCCCTTCAAATTCTTCCCCAAATTCCCTTTATACCCCTCTTTAACCAGGGTCATACCTAAACTCCCTTGGTTTCTCACTAAACCAACGAAATACCCATCCTAACTAACCTCTAACTACCCTAACTAATTCTTAACTAACCCTAGCCTATTAGGATGGGGACCAATCCTCTTTCTATTTTCTTTTGTTTCCCCTTTTTGTTTATTATGGTTACTATTATTATTATTATTATTATTATTATTATTATTATTATGCATTTCTTATTATTGGCCCTCTTCTCTTTTCCATTAATTTAGCCTTGGTGATTTAATTAAAACTTCCCGGACGGAAATTGGTGTTCACAGGTGTCAATTGTTATTAATGCCAAAATTGAAACGATATATTATTTGAATTCTATGCATGAAGATCCAAGAGATCGTCCATATTTGAAGAATATGTTTAAGCGATAAACAATTGTTAGTTTTTAATATATTCATGTGAATTATAAACATTTACTCATATTATTTTTAGAGCATTCCAAATTTATCAGGTTGCCAAGAGAGTTAAGATGGAAAAATCTAAATCAAATGCAATTAGTTGGATTCCAATAGAGGTATTTATAAAACTTTACACTATTATTTGGAAAATGGTATTATTAATTTAACAAAATTTCATCTTTATTTTAATGGTGCCCTCGTCAAATAAATGATGTAGATTGTGATTATTATGTTATGAGATTTATGAAGAAAATCATTTTATAAAATCAAAATGTGAACCCAATAGAGGTATGTAATTTTAAATTGACTATATTTATTATGATTCCCAATTTATTTGAAACTTTATTATTATTTCATGCTAACATAATTTTATTTATGTGTATATTGCAGTATTTTCCTAACTATAGATGCACCACATATTTTTATTTTCATTCTCAGTTAGATGAAGTTAAAGAAAAATGATGTTGTTATGTGGTTAAGAATTTTATTTGAATTGTTTATATTTAACAAGTTTATATGTCATATTGTTAAATTTGACTTGACATATTTTGAATATATTCTAAACTATGAAGCCATGTTGGTCTAAGAAATTTCTTGAATGTTATTAGCTTATGATTTCTTTTTTAATTGAACATCTTTATTTGAAGATTAGAGAATTTTGCATTCCTAGATATTGAATTTCTTTTTTAAAATTGTTTTAATCATTTTGGTAGTCATTATCCATTATAATGTTGATAAATAGGAAAAAGATGCTAAAAATAAATAAATTGTATTACAACACTTGTATAATAAAATGTTTTAAAAAATAATATTTTACAACACTTACATAAGTAAGTGTTTTATAATGTATTACTTTTCCACAGCCTCTTACAGCACTTGTATCATAAAGCGTGTCGCAACCGTAATTCCGACGAGACGACGGACTCGCTAAAATTTTAAAAAAGTTGATTTTGATGATGTGGAGTCGCCACCAAATTTTTATTTGAGGAAAAAGATTTGGAAAAAACCCTACCTTGAAGATAAGATTCTAAGTTCGGGAGTCGGTTACGAGTGGGGAAGGTGTTAGGCACCCCACTCGCCCGTTCCGGAGAACGATACCCTTAAACAGAGTGTGTGGTGATTTGAAAATTGTTTGATCCCTTTAATTAGTGTGAAAATAAATACTTGATGGAGGTTAGCCTGACAGGACTTGATCCTGCTCCTACGTATTCCCCGGTGCAATGGGAAACTCAAGGCTTACGTAGTTCTGGTTATGTTTTGAAAGCTTGACTTTCGAAAGTGTTTGAAAGAGTGTTTGAAATGTGCTCAAGGCTTGACCTTCTGGAGCTACTGGAAAGTAAAAAAAATAGCTTGACTATTTTTGAAAACTATTTTTAGGAGGCGATCCTCATCCACATATGCAGGGCCCAAGACAACTACGGGCTTGGACCCATACGAATATCTAAACAACGAACAATGAGAAAAGCTACCAGTTCGTGCTTAGAGCTCGTCGCGTGAGATTAAGAATCATAAAACAAGATTTTTTATTTGAAAATCGTGGAATAAGAATGAGCCAGGTTTTTATTTTGTAAAAGGGAAAGGCAACCCTAATCCACATATGCACAAGGCCCAAGACAACTACGACTGCACTTGGACCCATACGAATCTCTAAACAACGAACAGCAGAAAAAGCTACCAGTTCGTGCTTAGAGCTCGTCGCGTGAGATTAAGAATCGTAAAACAAGATTTTTTATTTTTGAATAACGATGAATGAAAAAGACAAGACACAAATAATTATTAGAAATTTAAGAGGGAATTTATCAATTAAGGAATTTTATGAGAATATTTGATAATCTTGAATTTATTTAGGAATTAAAGAATTTTTTATGAATTATTTAGGAATTTTTATTAATTTCTGAAATTTTGAATTTTTATTAATTTCTGGAAATTTTGAATTTTTTATTAATTTCTGGAAATTTTGAATTTTTTATTAATTTCTGGAATTTTTATGAATTTTCTTAATTTCTGAATATGGGGACAGAATAAGGATTAAATGAATTCTTAGGGGCAGTAGAGTAATTTGACACAGCAGGGACAGAATAGGCCTGTTGTGGAAAGATCAGGGGCATTAGGGTCATTTCTGCGGTTTGGGGCACATATGGGGTGCCTCCAGGGGGTTTCGAAGGCAGGTCATGGGGTTTAAGAGGCAAGGCAACGGCCACTGAGCCAAACGCTCTTTTGGGGATTATGGGCCCTAAGTTTGGACTTAAGGTAACTGAGAGGCAGGGGACTTAATGAATAAAACAAAATGTGCAGGGGCTGGGAATCGAACAGAGGATCTGGGAATTGTTGACCATGTATCTGACCACTGGAGTCGTTCCCTTGTGTGACTTGAATTCCCATAATTATATATATGTAAAAGGGGGTAACAGAGCCATCTTCTTTTTCAAATGAGCCATGTCCTCTTGTACATCTCCTCTGTTTAGGCGCACCATCATCTGCCTCCTTGCTACGTAATTCGACTTCGTCTCTCCATTGAACTAGAGTGGCACAACTTGAGACAATGGTGTGTGCGGTCGAACAGGAGCAATGACCGAACCAGGGAAGGATGTTCATAGTGAGGTCATCGTATAATTGGGTTCTCTGTTTTTTTACATTGAGATTTTTGCTCAAGTTTAAGTAGTGCCACTAAAATCGAGCAAGGTGAGAGGCATTCGCTATTGTCCTAATCTTGCTTGAATGCTCTCACCACCACACCATTCATGAATTCAGAACGCCATATGGTAGCGCCAATGCTGCACGTTCAAACCTGTCCTAGTGATCGCATTAACCAAACATATGAATGCAGAGTGATAGCGCAGCCCGAATCGCATTTTGGAGCCCTCTGTTCCATGTACTTTTCACTTATTTGCTTTTCAACCATTATAATAACAAGATCATAACATCAATTGATGCATTTAACGTGTGATGGATTCAGGAGTCTAAGTATATACAGAGCATCAATCTTGATAACTGACGTAGCTCTTCATTATTTGGCTACATCAGCCTCGGTGACCAACTTAAGGAAGCAAACTTACAAGCCTGAAATTGAGGTGAAATTCTACGACGTATTCATCCTGATCTTGCCATAACAGAACTCAATGGAAAAGATCACACGTGCACGTCTCGATCAAATGTTCCAGAGTTGAAGCGTAAGATTATGATCATTATTCCCATTTACATAGCCATTTAACCATTTTAAATTCAGACAATTCAAATCAGGATTCAACCCGAAAATCAGAGACACTTGCATTCCTATTTGTCACCTACTTTAATCACCATGCAGCACTTATTCTAAATCCCCATCCTCACAAATAAATGAGATGATCCGGGAGCATTGAGAGTTAGAATTTTATGATTAAACTGACTTGAATATGAAGTTAAATCCAAGAATCATCCATCAGATTTCAATTAATTCTTGACTTCATACCGAGCAAGTAATGTAGCATTCTTGATTAACCGTATTGTTCATGCAAGATCTTAATTTAGGAGTTTTAATGCAAGAACGTAACTAACCTATATGGAGCTTCTATATCGTCGTTTCAAGCTTGAATCTCCAATGCTAACAGCAGTGTTTCAATCGGAACGTGCTATCTGTTTCTTGAATGCTTGGCGTCCCTCCCCTTTTGACGAAGAAATCCCAATCTTGAGGGAAGAAAACCAGAGAGCTTCTTCTTCACGATGAGCCTTCAAGAGTTCCAAATCTCCTTGAATTCTCTTTCCCCGCTTTTGATCGATTTCCACCAAAACCCTTTTCTAACCCCTGCTCCTAACCTCATGGCCCTCTTTTATATTGTTTTCTTTCTCCTCCCCCTTCGCCTTTTGCCCTTTTTTGAATTTTCCGATTTCGTCCTTTTTTGTCTTTTTCTGCCTTTTGTCTTTCTTCTTTTTCTAAAAAACGATTTTCTTTTATCGCTTTTAATTTTCTGGTTTTGATTTACTTGATTTTTTATCATTATTTTTTATTATTATTATTTATTTTTTTTCAGAATTTGTCTTCCAGATTTATAAAAATGGAGTTTTGTTTTATTCATTATTGATTTATTTTTTTATTTCCGGATTTTTAATTTCAATTTATTTCGTCTTAACTTATAAAAAACCGATTTTGTTTCTATTTGTTGAATTTTTTACTATACTTCCAGATTTTAATAAATCTTCATTTTGCTTTCTTTTTAATTTTTCTGGAGTTCTATTTATTCCCCTTTTTCTGTTTTGGATTATTTATTATTCTTTGATTTAGGTCTAGAATTAAAAACAGGTTTTATTTTTATTCCTCAAAAATTTATTGTCTGTTTCTCTGTTCATCTTTCATTCTGCATTTGTTTCCTATCTATTCTGTTTTCTGTTTTTATTTAATTTTCAGTTTTTTTCGTTTTTATTTTTTATTATTTGGATTATTTATCCTTTTTCTATTATTACATATTTAGATCAGCATGGGTTTCTTGATTAATTTTACAATTGGAGGCCCCGGACATAAATGGGTGTTTACAAAGCGTTTTAAAAAATAATATTTTACAATGTCTACATATTTAAGTGTTTTGTAATGTATTACTTTTTTTACAATCTCTTCCGGCACTTGTGTAACAAAGTGCTTTAAGAAATAATATTCCACCGTACTTACATATTTAAATGTTTTATAATATATTATTTTTTCTACCATCTCTTACTATGCTTGTATAATAAAGCACTTTAAAAAATATTTTTTTACTATATTTTTTAAAATATTTTAATATATTACTTAATCTATTACTACCCTTACATACAAAGTATTTGAAAATGTTCTAAAATAAAAAAATAAAAAAAATACTTTGATAAATCTTTTTTGGCATAGCATACCAAATTGACTAACTATTCCAAATTAAATTTTTTAAATATTTTTTGGATATTAATACTTTTCTTAAATATATTAAAATAAAATGCAAGACTTAAGATAATATCACCATATAATGCAACATTTCAATAGCTCTTTTCTTCTTCGTAACTTCATATAATTTCAAGAAAGCACAGGTGCCACTAAAATAAAGTTCTTAAATACTATCAATTATTTTTTGGCGGTATGCAATAACCGCATGAATAAAAATGATTGCGTGATAATGTGAATTTATTGATTTTCTAAGTCCATTCTCTTTAGCTCTTAAATTTATTCATTCATTTATTTTCAATTTAAAGTTTCTCATCAAACCCAAATATCACAGTTCTCATAATGTGAATTGTGCTCAAGTTAAGCTTGAGAAAGCATAGAAAGATGCAGTTAATGCTAATCGATTTCAACTTGGTAATGGCTAAATACACTGTTTCTCTTCCGACTCTGTAACTCTAATTCGCAGAACGAGTGAGCCAGTCAGCGACAGTGACAAGAATGAGGAACGGAGGTTCGATCCCAAATTAAACCCTCACGTTCTTACAGTAAAGACTTAGGCTTCCCCTACTGCAATTCCATTTGCTTCTCCACCATACGTCTATAATTAGAAAAGTTGTTAATGTTCGTTGTGTGAAAATTAACTTCTATATTTAGGTGTCAGAACTTTGCATCTTCTCTTAAACTTCTACAATGATGAAAAATGAAATGATATTATGAGCGTGCAATTTTCATGTGATATTTTGGATCATTAGCTAGCAGTTACTCTCATTACCAATTCAAATGTATAGACAATTTTCTTATTATGAATATAATGTTCAAATATTGGTGATAACTCGCTCCCTCCATCGCTTTGGTTCAATTAATAAGTTGTGATAATTCCTTGTGGTGTAGAGTGTATATTAGCAATGTAAGTGAAAACATTAGGATAGTAAATTTATCAAAAGACCTGTTATTCTTTTCTTGGTATTCTCTTTGATATTTTCTAACTTTTTTGGGAAGCTTGGAGTTGATGCTCTATAATTCTGAAATGGATCCAAGTTCATGGTGGTTTTTCGAAAAGTTACATTATTTTTCTTTCAATTTGTTGTTTAAGCTATGCAGAAGGACTATGGTACTCAGAATCCGACCAAAGAGAATGAAAAGCTGATAAAACAAGGTGTTTGTACCAAAATCTGAATCAGAATGCCAGAGGTTCGGATCAATGTGAATAATTTCGTGGATATGGTGGCTCCCATGCCCGTCATGAAGCTAAATAAGCTCTATGAAAATGGATTCATATATGAAGAAGCTATTCTCAGGTCACTATTTTTGTTCCTTTTTTCTCAGTGACACTAAGCTCCAATGATTATTTTAGATTTAAATTTTCCTTTTTTTGGAGAAATAATTATGGATATTTTGCTAACTTATATAAAAGATTAGGTATATCTGTTTGCCATAATATCAAATTCTTATATATATCATCAAATTGACAATTTCATAGTGTCATTGTTTGGCATCTTCGCTTCTTACAACCTTAAGTTATGTCCATTCACTTCACCCTTTTTTCATCCTTTTTTTCATTGATCTGCAGTCCAATCCTGTTTTAGAAGCCTTTGGCAAGGCAAAGACTATTAATTCAAGGTGGGATATAATAGTAAGTTTTTTGCTTATGTAGTTATATTGCAATTTTTTACCATCTTGATTTAATTTATTTTCTTACTTGCGACTTCTGCAGTCGTTTTGGTAAGTTTGTGGTGATTCAATTATACCAAAGGGGAAGAATTTCAGGAGCTACTCTCAGGACTTATTTGCTTGAAAGATCACATGTTTGCCAGGTGTCAGATCCGAAGAGGATCTACCATTATTTCTACATGCTTTGCACTGTACCTCCAGAGGTGCTGAAACTATTTGTTTACATATTTGTTTCTGGATTGAATCATAAATGTAAGAAACTTACCATTTGAAAACAATAATCCAAAAATGGACCTGTGGATACCTTTGATAGGAAATATAAGAGTTGATTTCCTTTTCTCTCATCATCTCAGTGTATGTTTCACTGTAAATTTTTTGTTTTAAGGTGTCTTTATGCTCAAGTGTGATAATGCAGGCGGTTGTTACTTGTTAATGCGACCTTGTGTTGATTTTCGCCTACAAGTTCAGAGTTAATTGGGTTGAATAAATGATATATGTTCATGATTTTGTTTAGTATTACTTTGTTGCATATTGATGTTCCAGTGGCAGCTAAATTATTGGAGATGTGGGTGCTTTTAGATGGAGCTTCAAAACACCGAGTAGCCATTGATAGGTTGGTTCAATTGAGAGTTGAAGTTGACAGATACACATTTATTCACTAATTAAAAATTTTGTACCAACCAACCAACGTATTTAGAGACTATTTAACACTCTCCAAAGCCATTGCATGGGAAGAAACCCCAGATTTCTGCTCCCGCTACAAAGTACTACTTTAGAATAAGAAGAAAAGAATTTATTTCTTTCTCTTTTTTATCGTAGTCATTTGAAAGTTAAAGTTATGATATGAACTAACTCACCTTGTTGCTGACTGTATTCTCATGTTAACCTCTAGATGTTATTACTTGTATTCTATGTAATTTAGAGGACGTTCCTTCTATGTTATCATCATTATACAGTTGTTACAAGGTTATGTGGCCCCCTTTTATTCGTTCAATTAATAAGTTGTTTTCAATAATATTAACTCACCCACTTTATGAGTTATAGTTTTCTTTATGGTTCAAAAATTAAATTTTATGTTTATAATATAATAAATATATATATATATATATGCAGTTTAGATTATTTTATGTATATATTAAAAAATAAAGAAAAAATAGTTGTGCTTTTATTCACTAGTCAGTATAAAAAAATATTTGAGATTTATTTTTTTATTAATTTTAAAAAAAATTATGATGGTTTTTTTTAAAGTTTGTGACAATTTTTAACTATTAGTAACAATTATTTTTCTAGCATCCGTGAAATTAATATTTTTTTAAAAATACTAATAATCATATTGTGACGATTTTTAACTGTTAAAAAATATATTTTTAATTGGTAAAAATAATTTATCCTTTTTTAGTGTGTAAATAAATATTAAAAGTACCAACGTAAGCACGTGCAAAAACTATCATATATTTAATATGAATATTTAATTAATTATGAAGTAATTTCACTTCATGTATTTAACTATCAACAAATGCAAATAAATATTTTCAAAAGCTTGTGATTTGTTGATTACCGTCAATCAAATTATTTGGAGCACTTGAAATCTCTGGTACTTATAAAAAGATTGTAATTCTTCAGGTCAAGATTTTGTCAATGAGGATTTAAAGGAACGTGCAATCATTTAAAAATTAAGTTATCACCCACTAAACTTTTTAGAAAAATAATATTTTTAATTATGTTTTTCATTAAAACATTAGAGAAGAATCCAACTTTTTTTTATAAAAATGTAAAATTTTTAACCATATTTATTTTAATATTCTCATTAAAAAATAATAAATAAATAAATAAAATATATAATATATAATAAATAATATAATAAACTTAAAAATATCATACAGTATAATAACTTTTCCATTAACTTGATGAATAAGAAGTGTTTTATCAACCACTCTCAAAGCAATCATGTTGGAATAAATTGGTAAATAGCCCAGCAAATAGCATGAACATTAGTTTCCATTTTTAAAGTGTATTTAGTTTAATGGCAAACAAATACTCAATTATATTTTGCCATATTTTATTTGTGTACATAGTTAAAATGTTTTAAAATCTCTTAGAAATTACTATGGTGGGGCGGCCCAGTAAAGGTTCCCTTTTCCCACCAATCAGGATCTGGGGAGGGTAGATGAATGCGACCTTATCTTTACAACCGTAGAGGTTATTTTCAGGAATTGAACCTATTTAACTATTATATAATAGTTATTTTTAATTTCAATTTTACTTTTGTTGATTGTATATTGTATTATATAATTATATATATAACATTTTATTGTTTTAATTATATTTTTCAAAAATTATACTCATTATTTTTTTATTGTCTTACAATATAATAAAATTAATACAAAAATGCTGCAAAACATAAAAAATAAATTAAAGGTAATTGTTACATACTAATTTATTTTACGTAAAAGTATTTTTGAATTTATTCTATGAACACTTTTATTGGATGATATTATAACAATAAAAATTAAAATAAAAAGATCATATATAAATATAAAGTATATTTCAAGTTTTTTATTAAACTAAAAAAAAGTACTATTCTCATAGTATACAAGTAATAAGATATCAACAACGAAGGATCTTATATAAGAATACCAAAGAGTTCTAATAGGACCTTCACCTATTGTACCAGGTGGGACCAGTGACAGGATCAAATGGGCCAACTTTCAGAAAAAGGCCTAAACATTACAAACACAAACACACAATGTGATTCAAGGGATAAATGAAGAAAAAATAGACAAATTATTTATTATTTTGAATCCATTGAAAAAGGATATATAACATACGCATATATTATTTTTCACCAAACAATAAAATATGAAGCCCATGATATTACCTGGTCAACTGCTGGAGAGAGTAGCAACTTATTTGCATCATCATAAAATTATCCACTTGATCCAAGAACTGCAGTATTATATTTAATGAATATTAATTAATCTCTCAATGCATTAGTCATACAGTATTACAAGATAGTTCAATGGAAAGAGAAAAAAAAAAACGTGGAATGCATTTAAGTAAAGATGAAGGAGCAAATATTATCTGAGTATTCAATTGGATGTATTAAAAATTTAAAGGTAAAAACATAAATTAAAAAGTGAACAAATTAAAGCATCAATATATTCAGTTAGCATCCATGCACCAAATTTCATAAGTTTTATTGAGAACTAGTTACCAGCAGACACCAAATTCTCATTAGCACTGGAACTTCAAAAACCAAGACATATTCCGAATTGAAGCTCTACCCAATTGCCTTCCATTCATTAGATTTGGATCTAGAGCAAATCAAAAGTCACAATATCAGGTTTAGTTTATGTTTGGTTGAAATCTGTAGTCTAAGATGCAATTTTAACTTTATATCATTAATACTGGATAATATTTTATCTATAGAAAGTTTTATAATAGTGTGTGTTATAACTTTATATCATTAATATTGGACCAGAGAACTCTTGGCTGAGCCCGTGCACAAGAATCAAGACGAAAGTTCCTACAAAAAAGAAAGAAAGTCGTAGTAACACACCACATTTGAGTGGTGAATGGCTCTAGGAAAGACCAACGACTTGACTTCTCGTTTATAGGAACAACAATAACAAGCTCTGACTCCAAGAAAGCTTGAGTGAAATTCACCATCTGTGTTTTATTTGTGACAATTGTAACATCCCCAACAGTTGCATCAAGCTTCTGAACAAGGAGAAAAGCCAAATTAATATAACTACCAGAATTTAAAATCATGCAAAGGAAAGGACCAAGGTTCCATATTATTGCTACTTGTGCTAGCATAAGATTTAGAAACTCATATTTTCTGCAACTTGTTCCACAATCTCGTTTGTAGTGCCACATAAACTCACATTTTCAAATTTTTATCTAATGATCCTACATTTCAGGATTAAACAAAAATGTGTTGGGCAGACATGCATAAAAATCTAGAACGTCCGTAGAGCACATGAACAGCAAAGGCAGGGTAAGAAGGTCCACAACTATATACAGACTATTAGTAGCTAGAAGAAAGAATACCACAAATTTATGGCTCTTACTATTTTCTAGGACTAAACAATCAAGAACATGACAAAATTTTTAAGTGATGATATTTGCTTTACCTTTGTTCCACCTTCAGAAGGGTTAAGCTTTCCAAAGTTAAGTTCAAAACTATCATTTCAGTGAGCCATTTTATCAAACAACATGAGTACAACACAAAATTGGTTTCCCTAGAAACCGTAATAGAAGAATGCATAGACAAGATAAAATTTGAATGATGTATAAACGCAATCTCCATATTGCATCAACCAAATCAAGTGTCAAGATGGAAGATAAATTTTGAGAAATGTATAAAAAATATTGATATTGTGAGAATGGAGAAGAGAGTATTACATTGAAGTTGTTGAAGTTGACGAGGGAGGAGCTAAGATAAAGGATCTCAAAACAAATCACGATGGTAATAGGAAACTCGAAGCTGTGGAGACATGGAAGGAGTTGTGACTTTTCTTCTGTGCAAATTATTGAATCAAATATACTAGGATAAAATACAAATTTTATTTTTTCATCAATCCATTGTGTTATTATTATCTTTTATTTCAGAGAAGTGTGTATTTAAAACAAAATACGGTAAAATTTTATTGTTTTCATCAATCCATGCCACTAAAATTTTATTTTTCTTTCTATTTCTACATTGAATCAAGTACAAATTATACTCATTGATTTAAATGTTGAATATTTTATATTATAATAAATTTGAAAATATTTTTAAATAAATTAAATCTTAGTTATTATAATTTTAATTTAATTTAATTTAAAATTGATTTTTAAAGTTTTTATATTATAATAATAAATATTTTGTATCATATTTTTTAATAATTTATTTTTCTTAATTTCTATATAAATTTATTTTATAAAGATAATTTACTTATTTTATAAAATATAATTTTAAGTTTTTCATATTTTTATTTGTTTAATTATAATTTATTACAAAAGTATTTTAAATTTTATTTATAAAATAAATTTGAATTTTTATAATTTAAAAAAAGTTAATAATATTTATAATTAACAAAAATTTTAAGTCATAAATTTGAGCCATATACCTATGAGTTATTTTATGTTTATACCTACAGTTTACCATATTCGTAGCTATAAGACATCTATACCATTATTTTAATAATTATTACTAATATAATTATGACAAAAACTTAACATTGAAGATGTACAGCAGCTATATTTACAAATTTTTTTATCCGTAAATATAGAATGCATGTACATATAATATAATAATAATTATTAAAATAATGAGTAGCAAAATTTGACATTCATGAAAATTAAAGATTTACAATCGAATTTTGTAAGAAAGATTGATATAGTGATCGATGGTGAGTACAATCAAAAAATTAAATATTTTTATTTAATCACTAAATTTAAAATCAAAATATTAGTAGTAAAATAATAAATTAAAAGTGATAGGTAAATTTGATTGTTAAATTCTTTTTAAATATATTAACATTTATTATTTTACTTTGTGACTGTATATACGGTCGCAAGATTTAGATTCCTGCTTTTATGTTTTTACTTCTCTGGTCTGAGTTTCATTATCCTCTTGAGTTTTAGGCAAAAGTTTTTCCCTTTTCCTGTCTCAATTTCACAGTCCCTCTAGCTCTCCAACTTCCTGAGTGACATTTTTATTATATCTTTTCCAACTTCTAGTTTCCCCTCTTTGCGTCTTCGGTAATTCCAACTCCTCTACTCTGTGTGCTTTATTTCACTATGAAATCTACTGTGGGAGGCAATGCTCCCTTTATGGGCTTGCACCGTGAAATCTCTCCTAAGAGCAATTCTCCTTTACGGTCTCATTGTGGAATCTACGTAATGGGAGGTATTGCAAGTTCCACGTTGATCAAAGGAAAGGCCAACCATGCATATATAATTTAAAGGCATCCCTCACCTTACAAGCTGGCTTTTGGGTTGAGTTAGGTCCATGTTTATGTTTACTTTTCAACATGGTATCACCCGCTGATGTAACTTCACGTTGGATTACCTTAAAATGAATATCTTACAGTCATGTGTCTAAGATTGTTTGGTACATGAGATCATGTAATGAGTCAAGGTTTGGAATTAAATTGTTTCTTATAAAACATTTGGTTGCCTTTTATCAAACTGAAAAATAGTAAATGAATTTTTAACATTGAAGTTTTCGTTCATGAATTCTTATATCAGTGTTGGCTTATGAAATCTCTTAAATTTGTTGCATTCATTCATGATTCCCTTCATTCAATTTGTGCTTGCATTTGAAATGTGTTCATGCATTTGAATTTATGAATTTATACTTATGCCATACTTAAATGCACTCACCTATGAGCTATTACATAACACTGTGGGGTCGACTCTAAACTTTTTTCCTTTAAAACGGTCCTTCTGTGTACAGAACTCACAAATTATATGCAACTATTGTTGTATCATTTTCATAAATTTATAGGCAAAGCATCTTATATTGTCCAAACCATAGAGGACATTGTATTTGCAAAAACAAGAAATTGATGCACTTTTATGCATGCTATGTTGATGTCAACCGGCTTTGGCAATGATTTTCTATTATGAACTCAATACATTGTATGTGAGACTGGAAAGTGCTGATAGATATAGTTAATATAAATGTGCAAAGGTTGTTTTAGAAGTGTTGGAGGGAACTGCATTCTTTAGTAATGGTTATCTTCACAGATGCCTTCTAACCACAATTTGTCAATAAAGGTTATTTGAAATCATTGAAATCTCCATCTCAACTCATTATGTTATTTATAGGCAATATACCTTATTTTTATAAGTATCCTAGCCACCAACTAATTATTTTACTACTAACTATAGTTATGTAACACATTTTGTGAAGAGTGCAATTACCTGCACAAATTACGAAATGAGTGTGTTAATGGCTTAAAATTAGGTTCTATATTTGGATAATAAAGACCAAAGTTATAATTTAAAATTTAGTGTTAAAAGCTTGTTAACTGATAGAAACATGTTGACAACAAGTTATAACTTGTGAGAAATCAAAATAAATAAATGTATAAAACTGGGAAGGAGAAGTAAGAGGCATTATTCCATGGTTTAACTAAATCCTATATCTTAGCTTTAAGTAAATTACCTTTTGAAAAAGTTATATTATCAATTTATTATTTTTTGTGATTGCTTTAGTTTTTTAGAAATAAAATTATGTATTGAAAAAATTATTATTTTAGTGTTCAATTAAAAATATTAATATTTTTTTATTATTTTATTGTGATTATTGAGACTGAGTAAAAAAGTTTGTGTGATGATTTTATTTTAACTTTTTCTTATTTTTTATTAAGGTATGTATTATTTACTTTTTTTTTAAAACTAGATTTATTATCTTATTTTATCTATGTTATTGTAGTATCTGTTGGTATATATATATAGCCTTGTAAAGTTTGAATAGTTATTATAAATATATAATTAAAGATACACAAAACAAATATAATTTAATATATTATTAATACGTTGGACTTATTAATACATTGAACTTGTACTTTTAATTTAATATATTATTTTAGATTTTTAATTGGTTATTATTTAATAAATTTTTTGTAATAAAATTTTAAATAATGTAACTATTAAACTATTTAATATTATTTTTATTATAATTTTTTGTTTATCTATCTTAATTTTAAGAATAATTTTAATTCATAGTTAATTAATATTTTGATATATTTTATAAAATATAAATAAAATTATTTAAAATTAAAAATTTCTTTTTGTATAATTATATTTATTTTTTAAAACATTTATTAATGTACTAATTAAAGAATAGCTTTTTTTTTTAACAAAATAAAAATTCTTTCCCCTTTAATTTCAAAAATATTTTTGACAAGTAATGTCTATTAAAGTTATTATTTCAAATACTTAATATTTTAATAATGTATAATGTTTTATATTTATAAATGATATATATATATATATATATATATATATATATATATATATATATATATATATAAACACCATAAGCAAACATAAATTTTTTTATAGAATAGGATGAATTTACATTAATTATCAAAATTTATAAGATTATAGTTTAATAATTTATTAAAAATTAATCCAACTGTTTAACTTTTTATAAGGTAAATAAAACTTATTAATTATCACTAAAAGTAATTATAGATATATGGTAAATTTTGTGTAGTAATAAAATTACATGTATATGATATATTAATTGAATATTTAACTATGTATGTTATCTAAAAAATTTTAAAAAATTCTAATTAATTAAAAGATCATTATGAAGAAATTTATGAAAAATATTAATATTATTTTTAATATGTCTTGTATATATTTAGAAGATAAAAGGATCCTTTTATGAAGATAAAAGGCTTATAAAAAAATCCTTCTATTATGAAGTGTTAGGTTTTCAAAGATTATGATTGTGAAAAATATAAAGGAATGAACTCATATTCTAAAAATAGAAGGGTAGACTAGTAGAGCCAATGAAAAAATATTATTTGACTAAATGTATGTAAATAAAGAAAATGCCGCTACACTAGATAACCCAGACAATATGCAGGAAAAAACATAAAACAAAGGGTAAAGACATTCTAAGAAATTATAATACATCAAGGATGATTGAAAAGTTATAAGAAAAGAGTATAAACAAAGAAAAGGCGTAAAAGTCATCAAAAAATTCCAAAAGGTTCAACATCCTTAGAAAGCTCTATTTTCCACAAAGGCTAAACTGTTCCCAGAAAATTGGAAAATGACATTAGAATGATTCAACAATGAATTGATAAACGTTAGAAACATCAGGAAAATAATTTAGAAACCTCCTGAAAATGCGGAGAAAAATTACCAAAATATTCCTAAAAGGCTAGTAGGATAAGAAAATGCAAAGTAAAAATCAGGAAGTTGGCCCCACCTATTGTACACAAAAATACCATGTGAAAAATTATGGTGATGACTCATCATACGAATCATCACTCTATTAAATTCATATAAGAAAAACAATAACAAATAGGAAAGATAAAATTAACCATGGTTAAAGTAAATTTGTAATATAAAAAAAAAAGAATTAGGCGGCATTCAGTGGTAGCATGCATGCTACCACATGTCCCGTAGTGGGAGGGGGAAGTTGAGTTGCACATGCAATTCACACTTTTGCGAATTAGATTGAAAGCCAATTTACTGAGGACAACAAAGGCTTGGGATTTTGTCAGGAAAATTCAAAGAATTATACTAGTCTTCAAATTCCAAGTAAAAAGGGGAATTCAAGTAGAGTATAGGAGTAGTTCTAGAACTCCTTTACTCTAGAATGAAATTTATTAATTGTGTGATAAATTTAGAGGTTAGATTTAATTATATCTAAATTTAATTGTTTATATGGGTAATTTTACAGCCCTATTACTCTAGGATAAGATTTTACCAATTATATGATAGTTTAAAATTTAGCTGTGATTATATTTAAATTTGAATGTAGGTAAAATATTATATAATTATAAATTGGTGGTTGGATTAGTTAGGGATTAAATTGATTAATTTCAGGTGGGAGTGTGAAATAAAAATTTTAGGTGCCCAAAAATATATACATATTTATTTATGAATTATGTTAATAAATTTTGTAGGAAATACAAAATTAAATATCCTTATATAAATTAATATAAATTATAGGAGTTATAATATTTACACATGGAGCTGTAGAGAAAGGTTTTAAAATAAGATCCTATTTAATAAATTTAAGTTATATAAATATATTCCCACATAATAACTATAAGGAGGTATCCAATTAATAAGTTTGATGGAAAAAGAGAATCACCTATTATTTTATAAAAATAATTAAAATCTAATATCCTATGGTAGGTATTACTTTTCCCTCCAATATTTTTCTATGTTATATAAAAATATAGTTAGCATTTAATTGGATTTAGATTAAACGTGCTACCAGACTATCATCTCTATTGGAATTATGTTGGGCCAAATTGTCTATATCTTTAGATCACACCATGCATCACTAGTTGTAATTTTGATTAGGCTACTAACTTGTTGCAGATTACCCTCAAATGGGCCAAAGTCGTCAGCTCTATTAGTTAAGCCTTTCGGATGGAAAACAACCCACGCTGCTACTGAAATCAAATTGCTTGGCTCTTAATCAAGTTATGCCAATGAGCCCAAAAGTGGCATTAAAAAGGTAAAATCTTGAGTAAAATAGAATTGTTTGGCACTCCTTTTCATTTGTTTTTTGGGCTGTGTCCAATTCAAATTAAATTTAAGATTTTATCAAGCCCAATTGCTCTCTTCAAAAGCCTTTTATCACAAAGGTCAAACCTCATTCCTTTTATCTTCACTACCAAGAAAATATTGTTTTAATAATTCTAAGTCTCACGTAGTGAGCTCTAAATATGAACTGATGGCTTTTTCTACTGTTCTTTATTGAGAGAATCATATGGGTCCCAGTGCAGCCGTAGTTGCCTTAGGCCCTGTGCACAGGTGGGCTAAGAGTTCATTTAAAAAAAATGCTCGTAAAAAATTGTTTTAATAATTTTAAGTCCTCCACAATGATCTCTAAATACGAACTGGTAGCTTCTTCTTTTGTTTGATGTTTAGAAATTCATATGGGTCCCAATGCAACCTTAGTTGTCTTGGACCCTATGCTTATGTGGATCCTGGAAAACCTCGTTAGACAATAAAATGCTCCCAAAAAGTTGTTTTAATAATTCTAAGTCTTATGCAATGAGCTCTAAATACGAACTGGTATTTTTTCCTGTTGTTCGATATTTAGAGATTCATATGGGTCCTAGTGTAGCCTTAGTTGCCTTAGACTCTATGCATATGTGGATTAAGGATTCCTCCGAGACATCGAAAAAGCTTTCAAAATCATCCCTCAAATTCTTTACCTCCAAAGGTCAAGCCTTCAAATCAGAACGACGTAGCCTTGAGTTTCCCCTTGCACCAGGAAATACGTAGGAGCAGGATCAAGTCCTGTCAAGCTATTTTTCACGAACTTGTTTATTCTAATTAACGGGATCAAATTGTTTTCAAATAAATCACACACTCAGTTTAAGGATACCGTTCTTTGAAACAGGTGAGTAGGGTGCCTAACACCTTTCCTATTCGTAACTGACTCCCGAACCTAGAATTTCTTCCTCAAGTTAGAGTTTTTCCAAATATTTTCCCTTAAATAAAAAAAAAATTGATGGCGGCTCCACTTAATCATAAAAAAATTTTATAAAATTTTAGCGACTTCATTGTCTCGTTATAATTACGGTTACAACAATATATAAACCATTATATCTAAACCTTAGTATATGGAGATAAAATATAAAACTATTAGGGAAGATTATATTAATAGTTAATTTATATAAAATTATTGGTCTAAGTTTTTAAGGGATATTTATTGGTGGTTTGAAACCTCGTTTAAGTTGATTATATACTATAGTGTTGAACAATAAAATAATTGATTGAGGAATGTGAGGTCTTGCCCCTTGAGAAGGAGGCGATGCCTTCAACTATGATAGAGATAGGAATTAGAATATTTAGTTGACATGCATTATTTGCATAAAAGTGTTTTGTAAATTGTAATGGAGGATAATCTGTGAGCCCTTATGTGAAAGGGAGCTGGGAAATCTAAGGATCGGTTCAAATGGAAGTAGACCAAAGTTCATGATAGTGGGAACTTCCAAGCATAGGTGATACGTGAGTTGAGTTTGAGCCTCCCAATGGCCTAGGGTTGCTCCTTGTAGTCGGGACTACTCTAGTCGGAATTAGCCGCTTCGATAAGACCCTGACGATTATCATTACCGGTCAAGCAATTTTGGGATGTTGTGGAATGAGGAAAATGATGATTTTAGTGTTTCCAAGGGCAGATTTGAAATTGGATCCTAGTACCCCTATTATGTTGATAAAATTACAAAGAAGTTTGAGCACATGCATTTGTACATTGTAAGAATGACCAACTTTAGATTGGTAAAAATTATTATGGTATACGATGCAATGATCTCAACTTATTCTGGAGTTTGTCATCATAGAAACATATGAACCTATGGTAAGGTGATAGATATTAAATTACGTTACTCGTATGCATATCATAGTGACTTATGGTAATTATTGTTATGTCATCTTTACCACCATACCATACTACTCCTTATAACTTTTACTTAAATGGAATGTCTTACTCCCTCATCCCTCTATTTTATGTATGTTATTTCCTTAAACTAGTGAGATTATGCGATGGATCGTCCTTATCTTGATATAGAGATTGAAGTCGATGAGGAGAATAAAGAGTGGGTTCGACATCCACCGAACACTGGAGGTCATTTTAGAAGCACATTTAGAGGTAGAGCAACTATCTAGATGACGGATGCGTCTTCCCTAATGCATCTTCCACCAAAATTCCTATAGTCATGCCCACCAACGTTACTGTACTGATCCCACTACAGATATATCGTAGGCGGATGATCCCACCGCCTTCATCTGCGTCATCAGGGGACACTCCTCCTTATCATAAACCACCTCTTGCAGCGGTGGGCATCCCTGGAGTTCGTACGGTGTCTGCACATTACTCCTCTCCACAACGAGCTGGGTCCTTCCCGCACACACCTAGGACCTCCGGAGAGAGTATACAACAATGGAGTAGTAGATGTGGATGGAGAGGAAGATGACAAGGATGAGGATGACGTAGATGAAGACTCCTGTGAGGCTTCAAACTTCTCCCGTTATCGATAGGATGATGAGTAACCTCTCGCTACTGAGGGCGAGCTTGAGATACTGGGATTCTTTATAGTTACATATGGATGGATTAGTATAGCTTCTATGTGATATCTTATGTATTCCCCTTATTTTGTACCTCATTATGTCATACTGTTATAGTTCCCTAGATTATTTACATTCCAATGGTATGTGGAAACTTGTATTAATTAAAGATAATGTATATATTTATACATGTGTGCATGTGTAGATGTGGTTAACTACTTAGTCCAATGAGTAAATTAGACCTTGATACAATTATTACAGGATAGTACATTAATATAACGAATAACTGATAAGTAGAATAAGAAGGAATGTAGGTAATCTGGAGGGCTATGACAAAATTAACCTTGTTTAATTAAAATTAATCTTTCTTAGGATAGGTTAATCTTGATTAGTGACAAATTCAGAAAATTAACATTAATATAATCCTAAAAGGACAATTCCTTACATTTATATTTATTTTAAAAAATGAAAATTACATGCAAATGTACCAAAATTCCTTTAAGTGGGAAATTAATTCTCAACATATTTGATGTTGAGTGTTATTAGTCTCATAGATGTAGACGAAAATGGCTGAGGAGGATTCTATTTTGAGGATAAGGAGAAAGTTATCTAGGGTTCCTTTTTGTTTGAAATTAAAAATTAAAAAATTTTAATTTTTAACAAATTATGTAAATATGTTCATATTATATAAATATAATATATTAAAATAAATACTATACATATATAATATATTAAAATAAATATAATATAAATATGTAAAGATAAACAATAAACAAGTCCCTGAATAGGTTGAATATGTTTTTTTGTAAGCTTGAGCTTGGCTTGTTTATCTAAAAAATCTTTTTAACAAGCCTAAGTCTATCTATTTATTAAACAAGCTGAGTCGTAAGCCCCTGTCGAATGGTCTTGTTTACTTCCATCCCTAGTAGTAGAGTTAGTGAGAAGATATTGTTTGACTGAGTATTAATGTATGCCTATGTCTTAATGATCACTAAGAGAGTGATAGAGAATAGATAAGAATTATGTAAGATATAGAGAAGATGATATTCAAATGATTTATATGATGTGATTCCAAAGATTTATGATGCTCAAGTAATTTGTATTCTTAATTAAAAATAGTTTATCTCGTGTAAAAAAAAAAGTCTACTTCAGCTAGATTTTTTGAAAGATAAAAAATAAACTTGAATGCATGACATGCTTTTTAATAAACTAATGTGGATGGGATGAAAGTGATGTCACTAACCTTATGGTAGAATCCTACTAAGAAATTTAGTTTTGCACCCCTACTCCCACCATTTTCCTCCCATACGCCCCTGATGTCATTTATGAATGTGGTAGTCTTTGTAGAAATCAGTAATGTGAACTAGACTGCAAACGCTCATGGACTGATGATCATAGCTCAGGCCAATGTGGGAATTTACTTCTCTTTGAGTCATCTATTTATTTTTGCTGTGATGAGTCTAGACCTTTTCACCACTGAGTTCATTATACCTCTAGAAGCCTTCCAAATAGGATGTTTCTATCTCCATCCAGCTACCAAGCACCTCTAATAGCACCTACTGAAGACTCTTCTTCTTCAGAAGGGAAAAAAAACCTGTAAACACCGTCCCACAACTACAACACCTTGCATGTCTAGTTGTCCTAGGGAAGCTCCCTGTACCCCAAACCTTATTCGTTCCAAGCATTTCAAGAGATGGCAGATGGGACTTTCGTCAGCCTGGATGAGAGCTTATGGTTGGAGCGCTATCACCACCAATCTTGAAGTGTTTGTAGAGTCCTGTCTTTAAGGAAAAAGAAATAAAGTCATACCTATAATGTACATTTTGTAGATAAATGGATGAATGTATCCTAATTTCTAGTAAGTAGATTGTACTATAGTTTATGTGAATATGGTAGGAATAATTATGTATGTAATTAAGTGTGTAAAGGAACTAATGTCTTAACCTAACTAAGTATGTATAAATAAGGATTGTATATTATTAAAGACTGTATAATTACAAGTTGTACGAATGCCAGTATGGTTTAGTTACGATGAACTAAATTACTACTTATTAGAGGATAATAAAATAGTAGAAGTAATTTATAGTGTTAAGGAATTATATGTATAGGAGAATTCCTATTTGTTTACATTTTGTTACGAACGCTATTTTGACGAGACTTGCATTTATATCAAGAGGTTTTAAAAAAAATTATCGTATTTTCACTAATAATTATTTTTTAAAGATTTTGTATCATGAGATAACAGTCTAATAATGGAACCATGTGTACAATTTAAACATAAAAATAGACTTCATTTTTAGGTTGTTATACTAAGGATTTTTAAAAGTTAAAAGTGAACCTTTATGCATGTCATGATTTTTAATCAACTGAAGTGGTTAGGTTGAAAATATTGATACTATCCATAGGATAGAAATCTACTAAGAAATTTAGTTTCTCATCCCCTTACCACTATTTTCTTTCCCAGACACTGAACATGTCTTTCCCGATGGCAGTGATGTTCATCAAACTCAATAACGTAAATTGAATGGTCAACACCCACGAATTGATGATGAAGGCCCAGGAAAACGTAAGGGTCTATTACTCATTCGGTTAAATTTTAGCGTCTATTGTCTTAAGCCAAAATTTTCACCTACAAACTTTGTTATACACCTTGGAGCTTTCCATTTGAATGCGATCTTTCCTCCACCCCCAAGGTATCAAGTGTCTCGAGTAGCACTCGTAGAAGAGACCTCCCCCTCCTCTAAGGGAGAAAGCAACCCACTGACACCCTCATATTATTTATAGTTCCTCACATGCATGGTCTTCATAAGGCAACTCCCCCTTCTCGATGCCACACCCACTTAGATCCTATCAAGAGATAGGAGATGGAGCTTTCTATGACCTGGATGAAAGCTTCTGGTTGGAACCCCTGAGGCCCACGTTACTAAGGCGTTGACCAGTCTCTATTAATGATAAAAGTTTTTTTTACCTCACCCAAATAATACATATGTTTTGTGAATAATCATGTAATATTATGATAGTGGTAGATATGTGTATTAGTACATAGTATATAAAATAATTCTAAACTATATGTATGTGATGTATGAACTGAGTACTGTATGCATAAATATATTTTATAACCCAAGTACATGTTACACTAGTGTGAGTAATGATGTCCAAATAATTATATTCTGCCACGTAATTGTTACAACAAGGCTCATATTTTTTTATGAAAGGTTTTAAAAGAAAATTTTTCTCATATTTTCAATATCAGTAATTTCTCAAAAGTTTTTCACATCATGAAGTAATAGTCTAATAATGAAATTGGGAATACAACTTAAGCGTAAAACAAGTTTCATTATTAGGGTGTTACACTGTTGGAAATATCTCTCGATGGAAAGATCAATGGTGTGTTCTCATGTTAGGAGGGAGGACGATTTGATGTCGAGTAACAACAAATAGTCATAGTTTCGAGCTTCAAATAAATATGAAAATGATGTCATTTTGAAAATATGAAACTGTAGAAGTGAGGATGGAACTAAGATGATTAAATGATATATCTGAACTTAAGTTTTGATGGAAAAATAACAATGAATCAATGGAGAAAAATGAGAGAGAGAGAGAGAAAGAGAAAAGCCATCAACATTTAAAGAAAGAAAAAAGTGGAGGGGCATTCGGTGGTGGAGAGCTAAGGAGAAAAGAAACAAGAAAAAGAAAAAAAATGAAAGAAAATTAATAATTATTATTACAATCGAAATTGCAACGGAATGAAGAACTCGCTAAAAATTAGAATGAATTGATATAATCTTGGAGTCGCCACCAAATTTTTGTTTTAAACAGAAAATATTTGGAAAAACTCTAATAGAGGAAAAGATCTAAGTTTGGAAGCCGATTACGAATAGGAAAAGTATTAGCACCCTACTTGCTTGTTCCGAATAACGATACGTGACAAGCATAACTTTCATAAATAATTATCTCTCACATGTAGCTCATTATGTCTTCTTATATATTCAATTAAGTGGTCTTTATCATATTTTAAGAGTTTGGGTTCATACAGAGTTGAATTAAATTTCTCTAATTAACCAATTAAAATGACACTATTATAGTATTTTGAGAATAATAGGAGTTTTAAGTATCCAAAAATAATGAAACTTATCTTAAATGAAAGCTCAAAGAAGTATCCACAATTAGGAAGGAAGATCAAAGAACAAATGGGATGTATAGGACTCTAAAATTATCTCAAAAGAGAATATAGTGCTGCTGTCGCTGAACATGCATAGTGTGCAAATATTAGGCCATATTTTGAGATTCAAAAGTAATATTGAAATGAAATTAGATCTGTTGGAAAGCTAACATCCAGGGCTAAAACTTTTTTCATACTTGAAGCTCTAATTTGGACAAGTGAATATCCGAAAATATGCTACAATTAACGTCAAAATTGGTGTTCGATTGATCTTTATTTACATGTTTATTACATTATTTCTACTCTGCTTTACTATATTCTTCATATTCCTTCTTTTAGTCAAATTTTGTTCAGTTGATATATTTTGACTAATGTGTAATTAATTTTTAATTGATTAGTCATTTTCCAAAAAGTTTGAAAAGTAGAAATTAAGTAATTGAATTGAAGGTTTTCATTTTATTACTTACTTCAACTGAATTTCGATTATGAAATTGGTTTAGATCTAATAAAAGATTAGTGGTTACTTGATCTTGTTGATCATAATCAATTAAATCCTGAGAGCTTTCTCATTAGAGAATTCAAGGATCATTTCAGGGGTTCGGTATAATCCTGGGTTGATAAATATAAAGCATGATTTTAGTGATCAATGATTAAGTAAGAAAATAGTCTTTGAATTCCTTAAGCTGATTATCATTAAGTCAAATTAATTTCATTCTTCATTTTATATTCAAAATCTAATATCAAATCTTTACAAAATCCCCTTGTTCTAACTTTCTCCTAATTTGGTTTAGAATCTTAAATAATCTTTGGGAGATGACCTAAGTTGTACCTTATACTATATCATAGTTGAGGAAAATATAGAAATTATTTTTGGGCGTTTGCGACGACCGTGTCAGTACCTTTAAATTAAGTGTGTGATTTTAATAGTTTTGAAAATTGTTTGATCCCTTAAATAGAAGAAAAATAAAATAGGTTAATAGAAAATAGCTTGACGGGATTTGATCATGCTCCTACGTATTCCTTGGTGTATGGGGAAACTTAAGACTACATAGTTCTAATTGAGGACTTGATCTTTGGTAGTATTGCGAGGATAAGATATAAGGAAACTTGTTTAAGAAAATTCTTAATCCACATATGCACAAAGTCTAAGGCAAGCGAAGGTTACTCTAAGACTTCTATGATTCTCTGAATACTAGATGGTAGGGTATGCTACACATTCGTATATAGAGCTCATTGCGTGAGATTTAAAATTTTTGAACTACTTTAAAATATATTATTTTGAAATTTAAATTTGAAGATAATATTTAAATAAAATACGACAGAATAATTTTTAAATATTTTCTTAAATCCACATACGCCCAAAGTCTGAAGCAAACGAAGGTTGCTTTGAGACCTATATGATTCCGAATACTAAACGGTAAGGTATGCTACACGTTCATATTTAGAGCTCATTGCATGAGATTTAGAATTTGAAACTTTAAAAATTTAGAGGTTCCTCCTTTCAAGAATCGAACCTACGTCTTGAACCTCTTTAAAATAATCCAACCACTAAACCAAGCTTTAAATTTAAATTAATGCTAGTGAACATTTTTTTAACAACTTGGATGGTAACAGCCCTAAAAAATAACTTATTTAAGCTATAGACAAGTCTCAAACCTAGGACCTAGGGGCAAGATGCAAATGAGCTAACCACTGAACTAAGCTTCAAATTTAAAGATAATGCTCGTGAATATTTATTTAACAATTTGGACGCTAACAACTGAAAAATAATTTATTAAAATAGAAAAACTCTAGATAGGTCTCAAACTTAGGACTTGGGCGTGGGATGTAGATGAGCTAACCACTAAACTAGACATTCCAAATTATGATTAATGTGCAATAAATATTATTAAGGATAGAAATTAACAGTCCATTTATACAAATTTGCGCCCAAAGCGATAAGATGTTTTACGTCTACCCATTTCTGAACTACAGATTGTGTAAATAATTAGGAAAGGGGAATTTAGGGTTAGGTTTTGGGGTGTTATGATGCTTAGTGAATAGAGAGTGAGGGTATCGAGATTGAATAAGCACCAAGGATGGAGAGGTGCTATTGACACCGAGGAGAGGGAAGTGAGCAACGTCGTTGACGGCTTTGGCCTCATTGGTGCAGAGTGAGACTTGTTGGGGGTACGAATCGAGAAGAGGAGGGGAGGATTCCTCCATGCATGGTGGCTCTGGAGGGAAAGGGAGGAAGAACCACCATTATCTACGATGGTGGTAACAACAGGTGAAGATTCTGGTAAGACTCCTTCACATTGGCAGGAATTTTGGGTGCGTCAAAGGAGGAGGTGACTATGAAGGGCTGCAACTGATACCTGTGTGGCTAATGATGGCTAAGGCCAGAAGTAATGGCGGAATCCTTTGCAATGATGGTTGGCCACTAATAAGGGCTTCGCCAACGCTAAGGATGGGCTTCCATTGAAGTAAGACACAAAGGTGAGATGAGTTTTTAGTTCTTGATTTTTATTAACTAATTTGATGTTAATTTATTTATTTAAGCACATAATTAATTTTAATTTGTTTTGAATCTATTTTTATATTGAAAATGATTTTTGATACATATGGGTGGGCGGCTTTAATTTTCGAAGTCAAAAGGGGGAAGGTCCTCATCAATTCCCCCCTCCCCCTAGTGTTCGTAAAATTGCTTGAACGAATAAAGAGTGGATGTTGTGGCAAAGGTGAGGGATTTAAATTTTAATCTATATATTAATTTTCTATTGCAATTCTTTTTAAACCATTTTTATTCTTGTAGCATACTCCAAAGGCATATGGGCTCTATTGGTACTAGAGAAGGGTGATCATATTCAAGAAGACGGTGAAGAGGTGAACTTTATTAATTTGATAAATACTGGAGCTTACAAATAGTGTATATATGTACTATGGACTATATATATGTTTTATTTTGAGGGAAAATGACTAATGATATGTATGTATGCTATGGACCGGAAGTGGTGACATATGGTGTGGGCAAAATTTGGTCTTTGTATGATGGAAAATTAAATCATGGTGAGGATATGGGGAGTGTGCATGCATATCAGAATTTGGTCCTCGGTTTCATTGTGCACCTAAAGTATGCTAAACTGTTATGCAAATGTTATCAATTTTAGTTTTATTGAGACCAAGCGATAGATGAATAAATACAATTATAAAAAAAACTTTCCAAAGATGGTATAGAACTTCTAATTATTTTTTATTATCTAATGACAATTAACCAATAGAATATGAGAAAACAAGATTAACATGCTTATGAAATTTTGAATAAAATATGGCTAGAGAAGTATCAATTTATCACGTGACAAGACAATAACTACTACATCAATTATGATATAAAATTTGAAAAAAAAAAAAGAGCACTATTCAGAACACTCATGAAACTAGAGATTCAATCGTACGTTCAACATCAGCTATAGGTAAGAATAATGCTTATAACTTCAATAACAATTAAGCTAAAGATGAAATACATACTAGAGGAAGATCCAATTAAGAGCATTTATGAAATCAAATGCAATGAGAATTTCTATAAGAATCTGGTCTAGCTCTAATTTTCCATAAATGAGTGCAAACTCTTCAAGGAATTTTCAAACAAAAAAAAATTAGAAGATCCTGAGAGAGGTTTTCAACTCTGGACTTGAAAATTTCAGAGAAACCAGTAAGAGTTCCCAAGAGAGAATTTTGAATTCTCTAGTTTCCAAAAGCTCAGTCTTCAATCACCAGAAGAGTTCTTTGAGAATGTGAGAGAGAAAGGCTTTCTAAATCTTCTCCTCAAAATTTTTGGAAGAATGAAAATCCCCCATATTGTTTTGTTTTTCCTTATTTATAAGTCAAGATCAAATAACTAACTTATAACTAATTTCATCATAATTTAACTAACTCTAAACTAATTCTTAATTGAAATTTATATAACGTTATGTGTTTTTTCTTTTTATTTTATTTTTGTTTCCTAAATAAATCATTTTAGGAAAAATATTTTTTATGTTGTTTGGAAAAAAAAAGAAATCAATAAATAAAAATTATATTTTGTTATTTTTAATTTTTAGATCTAATAGATAAACTTTTAATTAATGTTGTTTATTTATTAGTTAATTTATAGAAATAATCTCAGATGTAATTTAGTGTTCACAATTATATATTGATATATTTTAATTTTATAATATTATGAGAAAAAAAATATGATAAAATAATAGTGATAGTAAAACTTTAAAAAATTCAAAAAATATAGAAGAAAATATTTGATGTTTAGGACAACTTAAATATTTTATATTAGTTCAAAAGAAATAAATTGAAACTCAAATACTTCCCAATTATATAAGAGAATAACTAAAATAGTCAAAGTAACTTTCTATTTTATTTTAAAATTAAGGATAAAATTAAATATAATAGTTTACCCAAAATCTATTAAAAGCACAAAATATTACTAGTTTAGAAGAAAATTATTAAGTAAAAATAATCCATAAGATTAAAATTTCATAATAATAACAATAAAGAATAATAAATTTAATATAAAAAATGATAATAATAGTATCTTTAATATTAATATAATTATTGGTTCACAAAATTTGAACAGTATTACAGTTTTTCTCCCAAATAAAAATTTCGGGTTCTCAAATTTTTTTTTTATTGAAATAAGTATGGATATAACTCTTACAACTTCTTTTCTAATTTTCATTTAACATCCCTTTCATCATCTTTATTCCAACTTAGTTTAACCAAAAAATTTTCTTTTCCTCGTAATTTTTGTGTCTTATGACAAGATTCTAATAGGAAAAATCTTATACGTGAAGTTTTCCTTCAATTGTAGGGTGTTAGGTTTAATTACATGAGAAGGGTCATGGGTGTATTTTCTCTAATAGAAAAGGATCCAATGATCCTAAAGAAATCTTACCCGAGATTGAAAATCTCAAGTTTGTTTATGAAAAGTAGATCTAATTATATTAGTATCTATAATTTTTTTTCTATAATACTAGTCAATAAGTCTCATTAGTAAGTGTTACATCATACTTTGGAACCCACAGTTATGGATTCGAGTCTACTAGTGTTGAACATTTTCTTTTTCAAGGTGAAATCTCTAGTGTTTTTGTTGTTAAATAAGAATCCTTTGTATCTTAATGCATGTACTTAATTTATTCAGAGGGATTAGAGTAGGATCTAATTTTTGATTAGGAAACATGGAAAAACATCATGAAAATTTGAAAAGAATGGAGTAGAGCTATTTGATAAACCACATGGCCAACTTGTTTCAAAAGTTGGTATAGACCAATGAATTGAGGGCTAAGTTTTCTTGATTTCATGGCTCTACCAATCCTAGTCTTAAGGATAATCTTCAAAAATACATGATCCCTGTTGCAACCGTAATTCGACGAGACCACCGAACTCGCTAAAATTTGAAAATAGAATTTATTTGGATTAAGTGGAGTCACCACCAAATTTTTATTTAAGGGACAAAGATTTGGAAAAACCCTAACTCAAGGATGAGATTTAGGTTCAGGAGTCGGTTACGAGTAGGGAAGGTGTTAGGCACCCCACTCGCCTGTTCCAAAGAACAGTATCCTTAAACTGAGTGTGTGATTATTTGAAAATAGTTTGATCCTTTAATTAATGTGAAAATAAATAGGTTGGTGGAGGTTAGCCTAACAGGACTTGATCCTGCTCCTACGTATTCCCCGGTGCAATGGGAAACTCAAGGCTTACATAGTTCTGGTGTGAAGGCTTGACCTTTGGAGAAGCTAGAAAAGGAGTATTTGAAAATGAATAGAATGTTCTGAAAATATTTTAAGGATAATCCTTAGTCCACATATGCATAAAATCCAAGAAAATTACGACTACAGTGGGATCCATACGAATCCCTAAGCATCGAATAGCAGAAAAAGCTACCAATCCATGCTTAGGGTTCGTCGCGTGAGACTTAGGGATTCTAAAATGAAGTTTTTGTTGAAATTATTTACAAAAGGATTCTTAATCCACATATGCACAGGGTCCAAGACAACTACAGCTGCATTGGGACCCATATGAATTCCTAAACATCGAACAGCAGAAAAAGCTACCAGTTCAAGTTTAGGGTTCATCGTGTGAGACTTAGAATCAATAGATTTAATTTAAATTTGATCTTGAATTTGAGAAGTTAAGCATGACTTTAAAATAAACTTGATTCAAAATTTGAAGAAAAGAATTAACCTTGATTTTATTTTTGAAGAATAGCCAGATTTTTTGAAGAAAAGAATTAAGCTTGATTTCATTTGAAGAAAATAATTTACACTTAAATTTCTTGAAGAAAAGAGTTGAACTTGATTTAAAATCGATCTTGATAAAAGAAGAGGAACGAAGGAAAAATAAACTTGATTTGAACTCAAATGAATTGGATTTGAAACTTGAGGGAAATGATTAAACTTTGATTTGAAATTGATTTTTGAGTTTGAAGAAAAGAATTAAAATGAATTTGATCTGAACTTTGAAGAAAAAATTTGATTTTATATGAAATGGGTTTTGGGTTTAATTTAATTGGATTGGGTTAATTTTTCAGGAAGTGAATTGAACTTGTTTTAATTGGTACTTAGCTTTTAGTTTGAAAAAGAAGAAAAAAGGAAGAAAAGAGAAAACGGAAGAAGAAAGAAAAAAGAGAGAGAAAGAAAATTTAAATAAATAAAAAAAAGGTTGATGGCTTGCGGCTTAGAGGCTCATCTAACGTTAGCCGGCTTGGGAGAGCACGGTGGCCTGCTACCGTGGCTGTGCGCTCGTCGAACGACTTGGAGGTTTTAAAGCATCGGATGAAACTGCCCCGGCTTGTGGGCGGCTTCAGGCTCATCTAATGGCTCAAGGTTGCCTGGCCTCTTGGCGACTTGTGAAAGCCCGTTTGGCAGACTGCCATTTGGATTATCTTTAAAAGAAAAACTGTTCTTGAAGGGACTCGAACCCGTGCCCCATGCGATCCCGGTGTCGCACTGACCACCGAGTAAACCCATGGCTAAGCTGACGCTTCAGGACAGATTTAAACCATGTCTTCATGAATGCGAATTAGTGCTCTGCACGTCAACTGCATGGGGTTTCTTTCCCTGATCTTGGCCATGCCTTCATGCTTGTTCTGTGACATCCTGAGACCAAGGGGGCCCTTTGCTTAGGGAGGGCGTGTGCAGCTTGGAACCCTTCACCTACTGAACCCAAGGTTTGTTTCCCCAGAGCGCTTGGTTTGGAAGTTCTCCCCTACCAACAACAATTAAAACTAGACACTCACAGTTTTCACCTCTCTCAGACCCGACTTCAAGGTTCCTTCTACTAATGAAATAGATCCCTAATCAGCAGCTGCTGCTATCGACTAGGATACAGGAAAACAAATAGCGCTTCTGCGTACTCTCATTATCGGGAGCTTAGAGGTGAATTTCACAAGGACTAAGTGGTTGGTTCGAGGTTGGCATACGCTGAACTCGTTACTGAGTCATTGATAACACTATTTATAGCAGCAGTGGTGGACACCCCGTGTCGGTATCCACCGAGCAAGAATTGGTTCCTCTGCCATCTAGGATGCCATCTGGTTAATTACTAATCTGATCTTGGATTCGAACTTGATCGATTGTCTTAAAGATCAGAGTGTATACATGACCTGGTTCTTGCTAATTCCTAGTGATTAGTTAACCTTGGATCAGCATCTAAACTACCATTAACTAGTTGCACGCTCTAAAAGATCTTAGACTAAACCACAGAAGATTCTTTACTACATTTTAGCGATTGATATCTCTTAAGTCCTAATCAGTTATGAGTTTGTGATCAAATTTCATTAATGGGGAAGAGGAACAGAGGTTGGACCAAAGGAGCTACTGATTAGAGTATCTTATGCCTAAATTCAATGGATCAAAAACTAAGGTTATTACGGATGATGGAAGATCTACTAAACACAGACTCCTAAGATTCTGAACAGACTTCAGGTTCATTATTGCTCAAATTAGTTATTCTTTTAAGGCACTAAAAGACCAGGGTCTGTTTTCAACAATCATTACATTTACACAACAATTAATCTAATCGTATCTTCCCATTGAACCTACCATACATTCCGATCTAAGCAACTACACGCATATTTCATCTAGGAACTTCTATCGAAATGCAAACGCTGAACCAAGCTGAGATGAAATGTTGAAACAGCGAACAAGCTAGATATGCATCTACTGATTAGAATAAACATCAATTAATGTATCAGATCAATACCAAATCGCGACTTGAGCATGCAATTGGAACCACTAATTTAAACCATCGCACAACAATATTCACTATGACTTCTTACCAATAAAGTGCATTGATTCATGTACATTCTTAAGCAGAATCCCTCGGGATCACTAACCTGAGTAAAATGTAACTCCAAGAACGTGGAACTTCTACCAATCAAGGTTAGGATTAGCTTGATGAAAGAATCCCTTAAAGCTTTGGGAAGCAGGAGAGAATTCAAGGAAGCTGAACCCGATGGTCGAGGAAAATCACTTCGAAATCAGATTCCCCCCAATCTGAAACTTCATCCCTAACTTTGTTATACTTTTGGAGCTTTTCCGAATTTCTCCTCGTATGGAAGCTACAGCCTCTCTCCCCTCTAAAAATGATTGAACCCCTTCTAAAACCTCCATCCTTTCTTTCTATATTCTGTTTCCTTCCTTTTTTAAATAAACTTTTTTCCCACTTTTTTTATTTTTTGTTTTTAAGTAGTTATTATTTTTCTATTTTTCGTTAACTATATATTTTTTAATTCTGTTTTTTTTATTTTTGATTTTAAATCTTCTATTTTCTTTCTTTCTTTTTGTTGTTTATATCTTTTTTTATTTATTATTTTTGGTTTATTACTTATTGTTTGTTTTTTTCTTATTTATTATTATTATTATTATTATTATTATTTATTTTTTATTTTTTTAGCTCCACCTCTTTTTTTTTTTTATTGTCATTTTTATTTTTCAATTTTATTATTGTTTTTAATCCCCTTTTTATTCTTTTTTTTTGTTCTTTTTTCTTTACTTTTCAATTGAGGATCAAGTAGACCTTGGTTGAAATGATCTTCCGAAGGTATGAGATCACTTCCTTTCTCTGCTACAATAGAGTTATTTTTGGCCTAAGGAATAGTCGTCAAGACTTGCGGATCTCTAAGAATGAATCCGCCAGCACCTCTTGGAAGGGGTGATCAAGCTACCAAGAGCGGGAGCTTTGATTTCTCTTCGAAAAGTGAAAAGGAGCTTCCAATCTCCCCTAAATCCAAAAAGAAGAAAAGAAGCCCCCCCAGCTCTCCCTCCATGCATGTATTTTTCTTGTTTTCTGTTTTCTATTTATTAATCTTAATATTTACTAATTAATGTTAAAATGGGGGCCTCGGACATAATTGAGTGTTTACAATCCCTCCTTGAAACTCTAGCCGATTTCTCCTCTTATCAAAGTAACTTTTTTGTCGGTCTTGAAAAATTTTTATTCTCTTGAATTATCTTGACTTATTATGTCATTTACTGCACTACTTTCAATCCTAACATCAAATTCTCTCCCATCTCAAATCAACATAATGGTGTTCTACACTTTCTTTCATAAAGAGCTTGGTAAGAAGTCATTCCTATACTAGAGTGAAAGTTGTTGTTATAGGTTACTTAAATCAACGACAAAAAATGATCCCAATTCCTTTATATTCTAAGACACATGTACACATTATATCTTCCAATATTTGAATGGTCATTTTTTATTATCAATTTGTTTGTGGGTGATATGCAGAGCTAAGATTGAGTTTTGTGCCTAAGGATTGGTGCAAATTTCCCCCAAACTTCAAGGTAAATTTAGGATCTCCATCGAGATAAATCTGAAAAGATACACCATGAAATCTAACTACTTCTTTTATGTATATTTAGGTTAGTTTCCTTAAAATATTCTTGATATTGACAGGAAAAAAGTGAGTAGACTTGGTTAGTTTTTCAGCTATTACACATACTATATCGTATCCTAATTATGTTCTTGGTAATCCAATTACAAAATACATCGTGATACTATCCCACTTCTATTCAGGAATACCAACTATTGTAATTCCCTATGAAGTTTTTTGTACTCCATCTTTACCTTCTAATAAACCAAACATGATGATACATATGCCATATTTTAAATGTTCCGGGTGAATACTTAATTTGATCTTGTGATCTTATTTTGAAATCATTCTCATATTTCCTTATCTTGGGATACACAGATTCAACCTTGAAATTTTTGAATCTCATCATCTCCTTTTTGGAATTATGTCTCATTTCCTTAAGCTCCAATGTTTTGTTTATTTTATAGATCTTAATCATCTTTTTTCTTCTCTCTTATATTTGTCCTAGAAATTCATTGGTAACAATTAACCTTCCTAATATGATACTTCTAAGGGTCATCCTTACAACTAAGTTAAGATCTTGAAAGTATTTGATGACTCGCATCCCTTTAATCATCATCATTACGATATATAGATACTTTATATTTAAATCATCTGTTACCGCATTA
Source organism: Canavalia ensiformis (assembly GCA_026541065.1). Classification (NCBI taxonomy): domain Eukaryota; kingdom Viridiplantae; phylum Streptophyta; class Magnoliopsida; order Fabales; family Fabaceae; genus Canavalia; species Canavalia ensiformis. Next base: position 252,778 of record JAMKYM010000791.1, on the reverse strand, counting down.
GCCTTTCCACAATGGTATCATAATTTGAAATCATAATGCTTTAAGATCTCCATCCATCTTTATTGTCTTATGTTCAACTTTTTTTGATTAAACAAATACTTTAGGCTTTTATGATCACTAAATACTCCCAATTTGGAGCCATAAAGATAGTACCTCCAAATCTTTAATGCAAAATGTAATATCCTAAAAATGAAGTTCATTTTATGCTTAAGCCATATTCGTGGTTTCATTATTATATTGTTACTTAATGATGTAGAATCCTTTTATAAATTACCTATTTTGAAAATACAAGAAAATTTTTGTTCTTAAAACCTTACTTGAAAAATATGAGTCTCATCATAATAATTATCGTAATATAAAATAAATAATCTACGATGTCAATTATGTCTTAACTTACGTTGATTGCTTAATATAAAACAAAATAATGCATACAAAACTCGCTTCTTATTATTTATACAGTCATTAATAATAATTACACGTGTTTAAGTCTAGAGATTAATCCTGTGATATGAGTCCCTTTTCATACATCACATATTTAGATTATACATATATTTCACGCCCTACACCATATTATTGCAATAGCCACTACTACCATATCTACATCATATACATTATATTACAAACCTACATATTAAACGCTAGATAAGATAAGAGGGTTTAAGGAAAGAAAGATAAACATTAGAGTTTATATTGATTTAGCCTCAAAACCCAAGAGTTATGTCCAATCTTTGACCTTTGGTCAAGCTTTTCAACAAAAAGAACTTTTTCAAAATAAGATGGACACACTCAAGTATCTCCCAAGTATTTTTTCTACAAGTGTCTCTAGGATCAAATTTCTAGTTTTCTTAAACAAGCCCCTACATGATCACACACTTCTAAGAAATATAAAAAAGTAAATTTTATACTATCTAAAATAAGAATAGTAAAAGAATATTCATAGAAAATAACTAAGATCTAAGAATTCTATTTCATAGGTAGGTAGATTCTCTTCATCAATGCATTGGATTTTCTATTTACACTTTCATACAATTCCTTGATTGTTATGTCTTTGAATGAACTTATACAACCTTCTACTTAAATCTTAAGCCTACTGACACGTGTTTTGTGTGCTAAAACAACTTTAATCAATCTTTTGTTATAACTGTTTTTCCTTTTTGCTTTGCAATGAGATTTTTCTTTTTCATTTTAGCAGAAACTTTGAAAGAATTAATTCCTTTTATCAAAACCTTTTTGGTTTATCTAATCACTTTTTAAAGAATATTATAAAAAATAGATTTTACCTTTATTTGTTTATGATAAGATACTTATAGGAAGATACTTCATTTCAAGTCTTCTTATTTCATAAGACGTTTCAACAGAGACTAATCAAAAACTATGTTCAAAACTTATTAGTATATAAGACACTTTATTTTATTTTAATTTTTTTGTAATATCATTAAAATTTTGAGGTAACAATCGTTTTAACTCTATCTATCCCAAACATGCTTGCCTAAAAGATATATTAGAATACCTAGTTGTGTGAATTCCAAAACCTCCTCTCCCAAACATGCTTGCCTAAAAGATACATTATAATACCTAGTTGTGTGAATTCCAAAACCTCCTCTACTTCAATGGTGGATTATAGTGTCCTAATTTACCTAATAGCAAGAATTACCTTTTTGGATAAATCTTCTTACAATAACATCAATATTGTCACACACACTTTCTAGTATCTACAGATCTTTCATGGAATAAATAGGAATAGAAAAGATAATAGTCATCTTCACATGAAGTCATTTTTCTTCAATAATTTTTTCTTGAATAAGTAAGAAAAACTTTTCCTTGTGTTAACTTCTATTTTGAAGATAAACTGTCCATTTTTCACAGTTTCATTTTAAAGACAAATAAAAAAGTTTCATTTTAAAGACAAAGAAAAAATTATACAACTAGTGATAAGATTTACAACATTTAAAGGAAGCCAAATTTAGTCAAAGTAAGCTTAAGAAAATTCCATTAAGTACCTCTCTTTTATTATGTGATGTATAATTTGGACATTGAGTGAATTTTATCAAAACTATTATTTTTATGAATAAAATTGTTTTAAAGAAGGCTAATAAGATAATCAAGATAAAGCGTAATTATTCCCACCAAAGGTTTATAAATGAGCTTTAGAATAACATTAGAAAGGCTTATTGTTCTAAACTATTTTAGAATTGTAGGAAAATTCACCTTTAGGATTAGAACAATAAGAATTTCCACTAACTATTTTATTTGCATTTATAGAATAAGGATTAGAAAAAAAAATTCCCAGATATCAACAACAACAATATGTTAATAGGATCTAAAGAGTCTACGTTAAGTTCCATCAGGTTCTAATGTCTTATGAGTTCTTAGAAATAAAATCTCCTTCACCTTCTCCATAGAAGCAATTTTCTACAATGATTAATTTTAACGTATGGAATGATATATAACTTCAAACTTTAAGGAAGACATGGTCCATTGGCCCTTCAAAAGTTTCTCAAAATATGATAAAGCCTCCCTTTTCAAAAAAAAAAATCGTCTAAATACCAAATTTCATCAATATTAAGCACATTTACTATATTTTTCCTTTTGCAAATAATGGTTTGGATGTGAAAATTTTGATATTTTTATTTCAAAATTTAACCCAATTTTCTACAAAATTTTGATACCACAAAAGTTCTTCTTGAGCTAAAATATGATTATAGTGTCTCTAAATATCCTTTTCTAATCTTATAACCTTAAAATATGAGAAATATCCAACTGATGATGCACTCTTTTTATGTGAACCTCCAAGAGATTTTTCTTTCTAAAAGTATTGTAAAAAAATTTCTTCCTACAATGAAAGATTGATTTGGATTTATACAATTTTAAAATTATCTTTAGAATTTTTCAAATATTATCAACTTGTTTTTCATAATCTGGATGGAAAATTTACACTACCTGAAAATGAAAACAATTGACTTGGTTAATGAGAAAAAAAATGTTAATTTGCATTCGTCATACACTTATCTATTTTCTTCCTTTCTGACAACTATATTGTATATTTTTATGCTAAGTAAAAAGTCCTTCCATTATCTCTAAGTCAAGAAAGAGACATTTTTTATTTATATTAAAATTTAATAATTAAGATTTATTTTTTAATTTTCATAATAGAAATCTTTTTATTTTTGTAATTATATTTATGATGAGTAAATCTCTAAATTAATTTTAAGATTGTAAAATATGAAATATTTTAACTTTTAAAATATTTTCATTAAGATTCTTAATTTTATAAAATAATATTTATTGTAGTTATTTTTAATGCAAAATGATTAAAAAAATAAAAAAAAATAACTAAGATAAATGATGTTTATACAAAATTAAAAAATTAATAATTTTTAAAAAGAATAAAAAATTAAATTATTTAAGTTATACAATTTAATTAGAATTCATAACTAATAAGGATGTGTTCCCTAAAACTAACAGATAAGTTAGCTAAAATATAAAAAAATTAAAAACCAAAAATTAAAAGCTAAAAATTGATAAACTATCAGTTAGATTAAAAGTATTTGATAAAACTAGCCATTAAAATAATAGATAAATGTAAAAAATAAAAAATAAAAAATAAAAAAATAGTTAAAATATAGTTAAATAAAAAATTAAAATTTAGTTAAATAAAAATATATTAAAATTTAGTTAAATAAAACTTTTTTATTTAAAATAAAAAGTTTTATTTTTAATTTTTACATAAATAAAGTTTAAATAAAATTTTTACAAAAGTAATTATTTTTATAATTTTAAATTTTATCGATATTTTTAATAAAAGAAAATAAATAATATGATAATTAAATAAATAATATATTAAAATAATAATTTAAAATATAATATTTATGATAATATAAAAAAATCTATAAAAAGTTAGTAATATTATTAAAAATAATAATATTAAATTTATAAAAATAAATAGATAAAAAAATATTTGAGTTAGGAGCTGAAAAATATAAAATTTACTTAAAATAATTTTAAAAAATGCTAGTAATTGTCTAAAAAGTGTTAATAACTACTAAAATAAGCTATTTTACCAAATGATACAACCTTCAAATGAAGGAAAAATCTATATCAAATATGGAGCAAGAAGTGCAAAATGTAGATTTGGCTTTGGAGAGAAAAATTGAGAAGGAAAATGGATCCTAACATACTAAAGTGTGAGGCTCCACTTCCATGCAGATGATAAGCCTCCTAACACCACTTGTATGGAGGAAGATAAACTATGACTCTACCATCTTGGAATGCGCAAATATAAGGAGTGCTCCACCTCAAAGTTAAGCTAAGGGAGAAGAAAGTTGAGAGAGAATGCTTAGCACATCTTAAATCTGAATTTAGATATGAGTAAGATGGTTCAAAATAGGTACATAAATGGTCTATTATAGACCAAAGAGGGCGCGCAAAAGGGGATTGGATTTGCCTCCATCCCTAGCTTAATGTGGGCTTGAATTTGACCCAAAATACAAATCATGCATCTACCTCTATGCTGCCCTTAATTGAGCTTTGAACCCAAATTATTAGCCCAAATGTCGCAATCTAAATCATGACAAGATGATAAATTCATAAAAATTAATTAAAATTAAAATATGTAAAAATGTGGAGCCAACATCAAATGTTATTTTTAAGAGAAAAATTTAGAAAAATCCAAAAGAGTTTTAAATTCGAGAGTTAGTTACGAACACGGAAGGTGCAAATACCCTATTTATCCATTTCAAAGAACGGTATCCAAAGTTACATGTACAATTTTAAAGTAATTATGTATAAAAACTTATTTGATCTTATTTGATATTAAAATTAAATATTTAAACTATTTATATGCATGAATTTTATATATATGAAAGAATAAAATAAAATATATAAAAAAAATAATTTGATAGAATTTTTTATCCTACTCTTACATATTCCTTTCCGAGATAAGAAACTCAAAGTTACATAGTTCTATCATTTAACTTTTAAGAAAAATTTGTTGAAAAATAATTTGAATAAACTTGTTTAAAATTAAATTTTGAAAGAGATTTTTGTAAAAGAATGATTTTTGAGAATAAATTTGATTTTTGATAATTTGAGAAAACATTTGTGAAAAATTAAGTGTAGAAAATTTGTTTTGAAATTAAATTTTGAAAGAGGGTTTAGATAATTTTTAGTTAATTTTGTAATCTCATGTAAGTACAAGTTCCTAGATAAACAAGGGTTGCATTAGGATCTATACGATTTTCAAATACTAGACAACTTACGCATCTTTGCTTGAAATTTATTGCATGAGATTTAAAATTTATTTATTTTAAAATTAAATTAAATTTAAATGAAGAATCATTTTAAAAATATTTTATTTGTGAAATACTAAAATAATTTTCTAAATTTACATATGTACAAAATTCAAGATAGATGAGACTACCTAAAACTTATACGATTTTTCAAAGATTTGACGATAATGTTATTATACATCTGTGCTTGAAATTCGGGTTAGATTTAAAATTTATTTATTTTAAATAAAAATAAATTTAAACAAAAAATTATTTTAAATACTATAATAATTTTCTAAACCCACATATACAAAATTTAAAATAAATAAGGATATATAATTTTTCAAATACCAAATCATAAGATATATTACACGTTTATCATTAAAATCTATAGCGTAAAATTAAAAATTAAAAATTATTATCCATAAATATTTAAAAGTTAAATTGGGCTTGGATGTGTGTACGAGATTATTGGGTTAGAATTTAAATTTTTATAACTTAGTTAAATCCAATTTCAAAAGGAAAAGTGAAGGTTTGCATAAAATAAAAAAATTAAATGACATACATTTACCTAGAGTTGGGCCAAAATTAACCAAACGATCCAAGTAATTTAGTTTTAGTGTACGAATAATTGATATATGCAGATGTTTGTACGCCTAGGTAATATTACCTTAAACTTTAGATAAAATATAAACCCAAAAAAGGCCAAAATATCGTTTCGGCTAGAACAAGTCATTAGACCCAATATTTTGATATAATCTTATAACGAGTGGATCGTGCATCTAGTAACTTTTGAATTTCTAATTGACCCAGTAATATTGGAATTCATCTGATTATTATTATAGTTTAAAACATAACTAAGTCAATTTGATTTGGAATTGGACCATTACAAGTCTAATTTTTAGCCCAAACATATTTAGTTTATATTTATGATTAAATTTTAACACAAATTTTCAAAGAAAGCAGAATAGGATATCCAAAATTTGTATGCCTTATACTTTTAGACATGCAATTTAAAGTACTGACACGTTGAATTGAAAGCAAAAGTTGTTGGACTATCAAAGAGATCCAATGTACATCATTCTCTTGGTTGAAGAAAAATGTTAGTGAAGACATGTGATACGAGTACCTAGAACAATATTGGACCAAAACTTTGAGTTGGCACTGTATACACGGGTGGTGAGTTCATTGGCTTGCCCAAAACCAGTTTGAAGGAGATGCTGGGAGAGCACTCATGCTGGAAGAAGAAGAGTAGCAGATCCTGGAGTGAGTGGGTGATGGTCTGCTTGTCCTCTGTTGGAACGTGAGGAACACGTATGTATATGAAAGAGTGGAAGCTAGCTACAAGTTGCTGTATGGGGCAGTGAGATTGTGATTTGCTAGGCGGTTGTTGTGGGTTCCTGAATTGAGAAGGAAAGAACCAAGGAGAAGGAGGGTGCGAGTGTAGTCTTGGAGATATGGAGAGAGTGAATTTAGGAGATGCTAGAGGCTGGGGGAGGGGCGAGGGGTTGCTTGCGGCATGTATGAGCGGGTCATATGTTGTTGGGAGAATATGGGAGAGAGATGGAGAGTGATTCCAAGAGAGAGTGGAGACTGAATGAGCTGGCTTGTGAGTGGGGAGAAGAGAGAAATGTTGGTTATGAGAAAGTACAGGAGCATCCCGGAGAGTGCCCCGAGATGCTATTCCTTGGAGATATTTATGATGGAGAGAAAAATGGTTGTTCCCACATAGAAAGAAATCTTTGTTGCAGTGGAATGAGGAAGAGAGAATTGTATTGAGCAATGGGGGAGGTGCTAGCTGAACCTTGCAGGTGAGAGTAGTGGATAGAATCTATTTGATGGTGGTAGAGTTAGTTATGTGAGTGAAAATATTGGGTGAGTTTGTTACCGAAATTCTTTTCTGGTCACTTTACGGGTGAAAAATAAGCTTTTTATATCGAGTGTTATGGACTTTTTACATCGGTTATTTGGGCGGTGTTGAAGCGGGCGATATAGAAATTAAGATTTTTTACATCGGCTCTGGAACCGATGTAAAAAGTACACTTTTACATATAATCGATGTAGAAAGTGTACTTTTTACATCGATGATAGGCCCAACCGATGTAACCGATGTAAAAATGTGTACTTTTTACATCGGTTATAGGTCCAACCGAACTTTTTACATCGGTTACGTATACACACACAGAATCACCAGACAGACAATACAGAATTCACATAATCTATATATTTAAATTAAATACATCATTATTTATTATCAAATTTTAATTTACAAGTTGAAAAAAAAAATGTCGTAATCAGCCATGTACCCGTTGAAAACAGAAAAAATGGTTGAGCGATGACCAAACGGTGTCCTAACGGAGATACAACGGTAGTCGAACGACGGCACAACACAATGGTAGCCAAACAAGAAGCTTGAAAATTATAGAATACAACCAAACAAATGTAAATTTCAACTATAATAACGGATGATGGGAGATAACATAAATTCGACAAAGACGACTTCAAACCTTAGGATGCGCAACGACGACTTCAAACGGAGGAAATGGTTGCAACGACAACGACAACCACGAACGTAAGAATGAAGTGCAACGACGAACAGAAGGGACGGCGGCAATGGCTAAGACGTAAACGAAAATAGAGAGAACAAGCCGAAACGAGAAACTAGGGTTTTGGAGAATGAGGTTAAAGACGACTAGCGTCGAAAAATAAGTGATAGGGGAAGACATTCTACATTGGTTGTTTCTTAGAACCGATGTAAAAAGTATTTAAAAGGAATAATTCTATTACTAATATTTTTTTTATATTTTCTTTAATCGGTAAAGTTAAATAAAAATATTAAAATTATTTTAATTTTTTTATTTTTAATAATTTTATTAGAAGTGCAATGAAATAGTTTCAAATATAATTAGGTGTTCACATTAAGAATTATACTTAAAAATTATCCAAATTTTATACAATTTGAACTATGTAGGGAAAGACATGACACAATGAAGATTGAACGTGATGTTGTAGGAAAGTCATGACTTTTTTAAACATAGTGTTGTAGGGAAAATCATGACTTTTCCTATACTTATCACAGAAAAAAATAAAGGGATATCCATATAAGAAATTATATTGGTTCACCCTTATCAACCTAAAGGCTACGTCCAGTTTCTGTATTGCCTAACATATATTTTCACTGTTACAAGATACCACATTCTACAATCCCTAGTCTTTTTACACAAGCCATTTCAAACTTATTGTACTTAAAAAAAATACAAACTAAACATTTTCTATCTAACTATTTTGATTTCCAAAACATATATTGAATATAATATACAAATATAAAATTTACAATGTCTTATAAACAAATAAAACACTTATATGAATAGATATTTTTGGTTCAATTTGGTTTTATCTAGCTTAATTTATTATTCTTGTGAGTCGGATAAACCATTGTTGTGATAGAATATTTTTCATTTTTTTGTTTTCTTAAAATAAATTGATAGAATATTTTTCATTTTTTTGTTTTCTTAAAATAAATTAACTCAAACCATATTTTATTTGAAGTCAACTGAATCTGTTTATTTAGTATTCATTTTAAAAAAGATATTTAATGGTTTAAAACACTTAAATAGTTTAAAAATAATTTTTTATTTTAAATATGTAATTTTACACATTTTATTTCATCATATATTATTTAAACCTTTTAATAAATATTTACTTAAATTTTAGATTTTAATAAGTTTTTTAATCTAATTATAAGAAATAATTCTAATTTCTATAAAAATTTTATGATGATGGTTTGATATTATTTAAATTCTCTAATTAATACTTATAAAAAATAATTTTAATTCTTAAAAATTTCTATAATAATAATATTATATCATTAAAATAAAGTTAAAATATTTTAACAAATTTTTTTTATTAATAATTTTAGCTTTTATTAGTTGAAATACTTTATCAAATATATTTTAAATTTTATTTTATAAAATAAACCATAATTTTGATCCTTAGAATTTTTTATTTGGTTCATAAAAAAAGAAATAAAATAGAGCAAGGCCTAAAGTGGAAAACGTCGAAGATGTCGTTGAATAGACGAAGGTTGGCCATCGGAGGAAAGACTCTGGACACTCAATTTTGTCTCCTTGTTGCTATGAGTTTGGCTAGGTAATCAGCGCATTGAATTATTTTTGTAGAGAAAATGAACCACTTCAGCATTTCAGTAAAGTGAACATTTTAGATTGAATCAACCCCACACTTATGGAGAAAAGAGTCTCTTAAAAGTTTAAAAGACATTTTTACGAGCTTTAGGATATGGAACTAACTATTTTTTTTATGGTTTTAAATTTGAAAAATAAAATATTCATAGTTTTAATCTTGAAAGATAAAAAACTTAAATTATTGATTATTTTTATTTTTCAAATTAAAATAATTAAAACATTATTTTTAGTATACAAATAAATAGTAAATAAATATTTATTTTAATTTTAAATAAATTAAAGATTTATATTACTAATTTCTTTAAAATAAAAAATTATCATTTTAAATTTCTAAAAAAATGGATCATTTTAATTCTTCAAAAACAATAAAATAATTTATTTTAACTTCTGTTAAAAATAATTAATCAAATTTGTATTTTTAAAAATAAATAATATTTTTTATTTTTTTAAAACCAATAAAAACTATCCTTAATTATAGAACCAAAACACTAAAAGTGATTTCCTCTCATTTTACACGTTTATTTACCTTCCAGTGGAGGCGATCGACGAGTTGGGTCCATAACCATTACGCTCCACAGCTACCTGGAATGTCCGCATGAAACGGCCAAAACTCAAGTAGCAGCCAGCCTCACGAAATTTCCATAGCTAAAACATGATATACCGTACCATACACTTCTACACTAAAACTCCTTTGTTGTATCTTCCTCTTTAGCCATAAAGCTTTTTATCTTCATCTTCTTCTTCTGCAACCACACAAGAGCAATGGGTTTAGAAATTCTGGAGCCTAACACGTGCATTAGGGGTTGCTGCACCAGCCCCTCTATTCCTCTTCATCTCCCTCCTTCTTCTTACACTCTCCTCTCACCAATTGCCCGAGGTAAACCTACCCAAACCCCTTCTTCGAATTTCAACTTCTAATTTTTTTTTTAAATTTTATTAACCTTTTCACTTCTCAAGTTTTGATTTCTAATTTTCTTGGAATTATGAATCGTGAAGATGGAAAGACGTGGTGGTTTTGTTGGTAGTTATTTCAGATTATATTTCGATGGAAGAGGCTATTGTAACTTTTGTTGGTAATGTAATCGTAGGGGCTGAGAGTGTTGTTTATGAAGGGACTTTGGATGACATGAAGGTTGCTGTGAAGAAACCCATATTGTCAACTTCAGAAGACATTAACAAGTTTCATAAAGAATTGCAATTGTTATGGTCTCTCTCTCTCTCTCTCTCTCTCTCTCTCTCACTCACTCACTCACTCTCTTACCTCTTCATCAGCTTCTATCTGTTTATGTAGTTCAGTATGTTTCTTTGCACATCATCTAGTGAAATTTAAATTTCTTTTTCCTTTACATGTTGGACATGCTGAATGGTAAATTATGTGGAATCTTGTGAGTTTATGGTTCACCTTTTCTTTCTAAATATGTAGCAAGCTAGATCATCCGGGAATAGCGACACTAATTGCTGCCCATGCAAAACCACCCAATTACATGTTTTTCTTCAAGTTGTATGAGTCTCTGAATCTTGCTCAGAAGTTACATGTGGAAGAATGGAGCCCGACTCTCAGTGATGTGCTTATGATAACAATGCAGTTAGGTATAATTGTGATTTCATCTTGGAGTTGCTATAAAATATCAAGTGACGATTGCTTGGTCTAGTTATACTTTTTCCGACATTTTTGTGTATAACTGTAACTGATTTTTTGTCAAATCAAGGAGGTGCATATGGTTTGGAGTGTCTATGAGAATTGTGGAGTATAAACGTTATGATCTGATTAAATGTTTGCATCTTTAACCTTGGAGCAAAACTGGACTTTCTTGGACTATAAACCAAAGTTCATTTACATCTACAAGGATTAGGAATATTTTTGCGAACTACCCATATGTATCTAGGTATCTTTTGATATTCCAACTGTCTTAAACTGCTACCCATAATAGTGATACCAGGCTATATTAATTGATTACACTTGTTAAATAATTTACAATGTCATTCTACTGCTACTTTGAATGGTTATTTTGGTATTAAAGCATCCTCTCCAAAGTCGGAATTATTAAATTAAAATTAAGATGCCAAAAAAGAAGTTCAAGTAAGAAGTTGCAGAATTTAGAAGTATTCACAAAATCAACTAGTAATTTTTTCCTTCAATTTTTATCCAAAAGTCATTGACATTTTATCCAAAAGAAGAAGAAAATATAGTGTTTGACAAAATTTTCCCTTTTTCTTCTACTTCCTTTCTCCAGCTAAGGCTTTGCAATATCTGCATAACCTCGGGATTGTGCATAGAGATGTGAAACCAGCAAATATTCTTGTAAATGACTCCCATATCTTTTGATTTTCTAGTTGTTTGGAATTGTCTTTAACATTTGATGCCCTAACATATGTTGTACTTCATGTGCACATCACCTTACTAATCATATGTATCTGTAATGCAGCTTGACAAAAATCTTTGTCCACACCTCACAGATTTTGGTTTGGCAGAATACAAGAATGATCTTAAGGGAGTATCTATTGAGAATTGGAAATCTTCTGGAAAGCCTACTGGTGGTTTTCACAAAAGGAATATGGTTGGAACACTCATTTACATGGCTCCTGAAATATTAAAAAAAGAGTTGCATACGGAAAAGTCAGATGTATACAGTTTCGGAGTATCAATCAAGTAAGCATATTGTTATCTTCCATTCATGCTGTTTTTGGTTATGTAAGAGAGGTAGTCTGGAAAGATGTGTCATTATACGAGGAACCAGTTGCAACAGATTTTTCTTGATGCAGAATGCTATTTTTGTGTTTCTGAGTTGATTAGCTTGGTTCTCAAGTTTGGAAATGCATTCTAGAGTTGAAATCTACCAACATATCTTTTCTGTCTTTCTTTTGTAAAGCAGTGGACAATCTAGCAGATCTGTGGACGGACTATCATCCACTTCTTCTGATTCTTCCTTTCTCAAATAGAGAATATTCATACATACTGAAACTTACAGACATAACTTCTGGAAATTAATATTGCTTGTCAACCTTAGTTATGCTAGAAGGTAGGCAGCTTGCTTTAGGTACTTGTTTGGACTAACACTTCAACCATATAAACTGGTCATATTTTATCAAATAAGCTGGTGGCTCAGTGGTATTATAATATACTAGGATCATGGGACTCTGAAGATTGAAAAGAAAACTTGGTGTACACTTGGAGGAAGAAAAAGTAAGACATGGAAAATGAGGCAAAGCAATTGGAATAGTTACAGATTAGATAGGCTGATGAAGTTGTTGGTTAGGCAGTTGAAGTTGTTAGGAGCAGGGACCTAGGTAAATAGTAGGAGATAGGTAGAAGTGGGTTTCATTCTAAGTTTCAGATTTCAGAACTGTGCAGTGGCAAGAAACCATTGGAAGGAAAATTCTCTCCTTTGGTCTTTGTCATTCAATCAACCATTACAGAACTGTTCTTTCTCTTCCTCTCTTCTATGTCAGCTTATTTTTCACTCTCAGCCTCAGGTCTTTGATAAAGCATATATAGATAACAATATTAATTTAAGTTTTGCTTTGTGAATTAATAACTTTCTTGGGTGTGCTGCAGTGAACTCCTTACTGGTGTTGTGCCATATACCGATCTTCGTGCAGAAGCACAGGTCAGTCTAACTAATTTATGTGTAGGTAGTTTGAATTATTGCTACGTTTATCCAGAAAATGAGCTGTAACAAAATTTCTATGAACAAAGATGAAGTGCGCCATGGAACTTTATATTTTTAAATAGGCCAACGCTGGTTTTTTTCTCTACTGGAGCTGAAAAACACTTCTTTTACTGTTTTAAATGTTATTTAATCCTTGTGACCATCCTCAAGGGAACTCTGGCTCATCAATGGGATCCTTTTTTGGTTTTTAACTAGCCCTTGGGGTGAGGAATGATTCTTGGGTCAAATGATTTGTATGGTTTTTCACTTCCTAAAGCTCATAAGAAAGCATTAATTTCCTAAGAATCAAAATAATGCTCAGTATGCTACCATATGATATAGGTGATGGAGAAGATTAACAGGGCTTTTAGAAAATAGGAATGATTCAATTTAATGACAATATAGTTAGTCTCCTTGACACTACATTTATATTGAAAATAAAGATTAATACCAGAATGATCGGCCGAACCCAATAATACAAAATAGCCTAATAAGTATATATATATATATATATATGAAATTGACTATTTATTTATATGGAAGTATAAGAAGCTCTGTGGCAAAAGAGAAGACAGTACTCCAAAGAGTGGAATGTGATAAAAAGGAAGAAACCACTCTCAAGACAGCTGCTAGCAGAGAGAGAGACCCTCAAGGGACACAGAAATCACCTAAAGTCTCCAGCCACTCTCTACTCCAATTCCATCATGCCCTCCTCTCTCCCCCCCTTCCCTCCTTTTATTTGCACTTTTCATGATTCCATATTTTACCCCTCCAATCCCCATTGCCCAGCTCTCAATTTGCCTCTAGACTCTACCTCCTAACTCACATACCACTAACAGAGTACATCCAAGCCCTAGTGTTGAGCCCATGGGTTGATACATCCGGGTTGGAGAGCCTCTATCAATACCCCTACGACAAGCAGCACCTTGTTCTCAGGAGGTGAGAGAATCTGGAGACAATGTGACTAAATGAGGAAATTTACCCATAAGCGTGTATCATGATGCAGGTAGATAGGCCTACTTGATTAGGACTTTGGTTTTTACATTCACAAGAGGTCTCTCTTGTGCTTCTAGATATATACTTGGAGACAACTTGCGGTGCACCTCTGCAGAAAGCCATAGTGTTTTTAGCCAGGGACACTGGCTGGTGGAGCCACAGCCTTCAGCTTCTGGAGGAAACATAGGAAAGTTGGATGCACGCCAAGATTTGGAAGGTAATTTGTGCAACCTCTACGTGACCACACCGCGCCTCTGCTTCAGAATCGCCAAGAGAGGAACCATAAAATCAGTGGACCAAATTTCCATTGGGTCTTGTGCAGGCACCTGAGCTTAAGGCTTATGGGAATGACTCTTCAAGTCAAGCCATGTCTACTCTGCTCGAAATTCAACACGCTCATTGCTCATTCATCCCATGCACTCTTTCAATTTCTATTTGTTGCCTTTAATTCGATTCATCTTCGACCTCAAGCTAATAATATGCTGTCACGTCACATGAGTAGTTGATCAACTTCAACCACGATAGTACTACTCTTCCAGAAAGGAATAATGGAAAGAGGATCTCGACCCTTTAATGCCTTAAAGGGCTCCATTTCCCAGATAAGTAACGATCGTGTGGAAAGAGTGGCTGAATACCTTGCTAAATAGCCAACCTTAACCCAATGATTAGGATGAGTCAGTGACAAAAACAACAGCAGATATGTCTCCATTGTACGACTAGTAACCTCTCAGTTCACTATTTGAGTGAGAATGAAGGCTTAGACTATCAAGCGAGGATGAACGTGTTGAAAAGCCTGAACAATTCATGCCAAAACATACTAATAAAAACACGATCCTTGTTAGAAACTATAGTGGTAGGGAATCCATGTAATCGCATAACTTCCTTGACAAATGTTGCTGCCACTCCCTTAAAAGTATAAGGGTGTTGCAAGGGGATGAAATGGGCATACTTAAGCGATCAACAAACACCATAATGGTATCAGCCCATTAGACTTGGGCAGCCTATGTACCATAGGAGAATGTCCATCTCGCATGATTTGGAGCTAGGTACAATGGTTGGAGTAGATGCAGTCAGTGAGGTTGAGAGATTTGAAATTTGTTCTTTTGACACACAGAACATGACACAGCCAATTCTGTCTATCTCTGTACCATACTGCAATCCAACAGAAATACCTTAAGCTAAATCCTCTCTTATGGCGTTCTGTGTGACTCTTAAATGGCCACCACTTATAGAGGTGCATGAAATTCCACTCACTAACACTTTCTCAGAGTCTTAACTGAAGCTTAGATGATAGAACCAATCTTCACGCTTGTACCATAAGGCAAGCCACTTTAGGTATTGAGCTAACAAGGTGGGCCTTGGGATTAACTCTATGCATATGGAAGGTTGCTGCTTCAAATAGAATTATCTGTTAAAGCAACTCTTAAGCCACAACTCCTACCAGGCATTCAGGCAGTGATTTATCATAGAAATTCAGCGACAATCCTTCACCCAAGATAATGCATTTCAGCAACACCGTTCTCAGAACCTGGTTTATAATGCGTGATTTTCAGCTCTAGTATCCACAAACGACAAATCTACCTGCGACTTTCACAATTGATCCTGCTAACACGCATTACTCCGTGAAATAATACGTTAAACTTTTTTGATCTGTTGAATTCAAATAATAAGCAGTGTTGTAGTAAATAGTGGCCATTTTAAATAGCAAGAACTATCTACTATTAGCCATAAGTTCCTATTAATGCTTGACTTTGTGAGACTTGGTTGAGAGTGCTACGGCTGGTGAGATGCCAATGGTTTGCCTTGTTGTAGCAACTATCGCTCTATCACCGTTGCCAGTCAGTACTGTTTCTAATTCAGAAGGAAACTCAAAATTTGGCATTGTTAAAGAGTAGGCAAGCACACCATAGCCTTCTTAAGCCTTTTAAATGCTTCCTGGGTTAGGGGTGTTAGGGGCTCACCATAATCCTGTAGCCTACCACAAAACGCCGGTAATAACCTGTTAAACCCAAAAGTCCCATTAAGCTTCGAATATCTTTTGGAATCGGCCACTGTTGCATCGCCTATACATTTGAAGGATCAGCTTGAATGCCTTTGGCTATTATATGTCCTAGGTACTCCAACGATTGACCCCAAAAGCTGCATTTTTTGTAATTAACCCACAACTCATGATCCTTAAGCAATTGGAACACTGTTCTTAAGTGTTGGAGATGAGAGACAACATTAGAACTATATACCAAACTATCATCGAAGAAAACTAAAACGAACCTTCGAAGATATGGTTGAAAAACTTGATTCATGAGTGCTTGGAACATGGAAGGTGTGTTGGTCAACCCAAATGACATTACCAAGTATTCATAATGTCCTTTGTGTGTCCGAAAGATTGATTTAGGAATGTCATCTTCCTTAATGTGAATTTGGTGGTACCTAGACTTCAAGTCTAATTTAGAGAATATAGTCACTCCTCCAAATTCATCCAATAGTTCTACCGGAATTGGAAATTTATTGGGGACAATGATGTTATTGAAAGCTCTATAATCTACACAATTTGTTGAGGAGATATGATATTTGATGAAGAATCCCACGAGAAGCCTTAAAGGTACACAATGGAGTAGATAGATATTTGTGAGCACTATCACTTTTCAAGGTACGAATGAGAATACCAAATTGAGTTTTTATTATGTTTCAAAAAGATTGAAATATGGACAATGAATTAGGACAATCTTTCAAGTAAATGTAAGTACAATGATAAAAATCATTTGTAACAAAATATTTTGACCCTAAGTAAAAACAATATGACTAAGATCCCAAACATCCAGGTGAACCAAAACAAAAAAAAAGCAATGCTCGACTTGAGAGACAATTATTAAAAAAATTATGAACATGTTTACTTGATTGACGTGAGTAGTCTATGTACATAGTTGTTAACCATGTTCACAATAATTCTTAACTAAGGACATTTAAGAGTAGTGTTTTGATTTTAACTAGTCAAATATTGCGATCAAGTCATATAATTGATAATTGAGGACATTGAACTTACTAGTCTAAGAATTTTATGATATTGATTTAATTTATACAAGTAAAAAAATAAAAGAGAATGAAATGCCTCATAAATTAACTAAATGACATAATATCATTTAAAGTAGTAAGATTGGCATCTAGAGCATACACTACTCTAGTCAACAAAAATGCTCCCATTACATCCGTAGTAGTAGATCACTACATGAAGCATGAAACCCATGCCCAGATCGCCTAAAAACACTTGAAAACCCCCTCAATAGTGATTGGAAAAAATTGTATCGATCCTTGAGAAAGGTTGATTGGCAATATGTGAAAAGGTGAGGCAAGGTTCTCCCTTTCTTTCTTTTTTATGTGATAAAAGAAAAAAAAAACGAGGGTTTGCTAGATTATTCTTTAAATTGCTCTAGTTAGCATGTTCGAGAACATTAAAAGGAATGTTAGAAAATAGGAATTAGTAATGACATCTCAATGCTATAGTCTCCTAATGTCTATTTTATTACTATAATAAGGATCAATACAAGAAAGATAGACCCAGCCCTATAATACTAAATAACCTAATAAGCTTATATAACTTAATAACTATTCTCTAATAGGAGGGAAAGTAAAATTTGAGTTTGTTATTTAAATGATAATTGATAGAATATATAAAAATATTAAAAAATATCCTATCATACCTTAGATTATCCTTTATAATGTGGGATTTTATGTAAGTAGGATAATGATATTGTAATTAGAGAAAAATAAATACAAATAAATAGGATAATTACAATAATGTTGTAATTATAGTAATGTTGTAATTAGGGGAATTATATTGTAATTGTGGTAATTAGGTAACTGAATATCTTTATAATTAATTTTTATACCAATGATCCCTACTATAAATACATGTTCCGATGTGTGGTTTAAACACATGGATTCATTTTATTTCTTCTCATTTTTCTCTCTCAACATGGTATTAGAGTCTAATGAGAAGCAACTCTAATCTGTGACATACTCAGTGAGTCCACTATTCATTGACAATTTTATTCGGCAACCATATTTTCTCTTCGATTTTGAATCTCCATCTTCCTTGCTGACTATAACCATCTTTGATCCTCCTAAGCTTGAGACCCTTGTCTTTACCAACCATGTCACTACTCCCCTTTCTACTAAGTAATTGGATGGTAAGAATTATGCTATTTGAGCTTCTAACATTTGTCTTTGGCTTATAGGATTGGATTGTGATGCTACCTTACCACTAAGGTTGCTGATATTGTTAAGATTGTGTGCATGTTGGATAAAAGTTGATGCCTAACTCTGTTGCATCATTAAGGCCACCCTTCATCCTTTTGTGCATCATGTTTTTTGTGCTCATAAGACAGAAGCCATTTGGACCTAGGCTCATCTTATCTATAGTTGTTATTTGTCATTGGCCTCTTCACTAGCTTGACATAAGAAGTACCTTCCTTCATGGTAATCTTATCGAAGAAGTTTATATGGAGTAACCTCTTGGATTTGTTGCTCAGGAGAAGTCTTCAAGACTTGTTTGTCATCTTTGGAGATCATTATATGATCTCTAATAGTCTCTGAAAACTTGGTTTGGCCAATTTAGTGTTTTGGTTTAGTAGTTTGGCTTGACTCAGAGCGAAGCCGGTCACTTAGCTTTCTTTTATCAGTCAATCATAAGATCCATTTACCTATTAGTGTATGTAGATGAGATTGTTATTGCAAGTAGCGATCATTGTGGCATTGCACAAGTAAAACAACATTTTTTGTCACCATCTTCAAACAAAAGATCCTGGCAAACTTCTATACTTCTTAGGGATAGAAATTGCATAATCCTAGAATGACTATGATTTTTCAAAGGAAGTATGCAATAGACATCCTAGAAGAAACTGGATTGATGAGTTTTAAACATATTGACATTCCTATGGATCCTAATGTGAAACTTATACTAGGACAGGGGAAGTCACTTTTAGATCTAGAGAGAGATATAGAAGATTGGTTGGTAAACAGAACTATCTCACTTGTCCAAACATTTCCTTTGCAATTAGTGTGGTAAGTCAGTTTCTTAACTCTCCATGCGAAGACTATTTGGATGCAGTAATCCGCATCCTTAAGTATGTTAAAGGAAGTTTAGACAAGGCTCTCTTATATGAAGATAAGGGTCATATCCAAGTTGAAGGATATTCAAATGCAAATTGGACAGGCTCTCTCATTGATAGGTGGTCCATCTTTTGGCTATTGCATCCTTATTGGTGGTAATTTAATTTCTTCGAAAAGTAAAACAAAATGTTGTTGCACAATCTAGTGTAGAAGCACAGTATCGAGCTATGACTTTAACCACTTGTGAGCTCATTTGGCTCAAGTAGTTGTGTAAAAAGATGAGGTTTGATGAAATTAGTCAAATGAAATTTATTTGGGATAATCAAGTAGCACTATATATTGCCTCAAATCCTGTATTACATGAGAGGACCAAACATATTGAGATAGATTGTCAATTTATTCGAGAGAAGATCTAATCTGTAAATATCATTACTAACTTTGTCAACTCCAATGATCAATTGGCATATGTTTTAACTAAATCTTTGAAAAACTCTAGAATTAACTACATATGTAACAAGTTTGGTATATATGATTTATATGCTCGAGTTTGAGAGGGTGTGTTGGATTCTATATAAATAGGATAATGATATTGTAATAAGAGAAAGATGGAAACAAATAAATATGGTAATTACATAATGTCGTAATTATAGTAATGTTGTAATTAGGAAAAGTATATCGTTGTACTTGTGGTAATTAAGTAACTTGGATATCTCTATAATTGACTCTTGTACTAATGATCCCTACTATAAATATATGTTCTGTTGTGTGGTTGAAATATAAGATTTTATTCTATATCTTCTCACTCTTCCCTCTCAACAACTAGTTTTCCTATTTCCTTGTTATCTTATAGGGTAGTTACCATATTTCCATGTCTTATCATGATTTGTTTTCTTAATTAGGATTATGATTAGTATAAATAAACGTTAGTTAGTACTCTACATCAGAGAACACATTAGAACATGTAATGCATTTCCTTTGATATCAATTCTCTTTCATTCTTTCTTATCTTTCTCTCCTCTATACACACAAAACTCTATAATTTCAATGGTATTAGAGCCTGTCATAAGCTTTTGATGTGGACCAGTAGTTGCATTCATTACAACCACTTGCACAACATCGCATTCATTGCAGCTATCCATGGTCTAGATGTTTAATCTTAGAAGTGCGGAGGGTGGGTTGAGATCTCTCATTAACTAGGAATATGGTCTAAATACCCCTTAGAAACTTTAGGGAATCCTCCTTTCTTGAGCTAGCTTTTGGGGATTTAGACCTAATCCAAATTCTAAGTTGGTATCAGAGTCTATCTTAGGTTTGATATTGGATCTGAAACTCTGCCTTTGCAAACAAACCACTAGCTGCCTTCATTGCCACCCCCACAATTTTGCCTTCATTGCAGTTGCCTAGGCTACCTTTATTGCAGCTGTTCACACTCTAAGGTGTTTAATTTTGGATGTGTGAAATGTATGTTGAGATTCTACATTAATTAGAGAGTATGGTCAAAATAGAGCTTATGAAGGCTGAGCAATCTTCACGAGTTAGATTTTGGGTTGAGTTAGGCCTTGTCCAAATTCAAAGAATAATTCTAATTATTTTTAAGAAATTTTTAAACCATTAGCACAATTACATTTAGTTTGAGATATCCAACTAATTGAGTTTTATGTTACATAAGATAAAACTAATATATATAGTTGTCAACATAGTCATTTTTACATCTAAACAACAAACTTTTGGTTTGATTGATAGTTTTTGTAATTATTTTGCTGGAGGCTTGCTTGTTTTGCATATTGGAACTTTCATAGAACATTGTTTGGCTATGTTTAACACTTTTTTTTTTTCAAACGTGTTTGTGACGATGATATTGATTAATGCTTACTGATGACAGGCTCACACAGTGCTTGAAATGAACTATACTGAGCAGCAACTAACAGCGGCTGTTGTTTCTGATGGATTACGACCAGTCCTTGCTACCGAGGAGTTGGGCATACCATCTAGATTATTATCAATGATACAAAAATGCTGGGATGCAAATCCTAAAAACAGACCTTCCTTTGATGACATTGTCAAGGAACTTGATTTTATTATGGAGCACAGGAAGTTAAAGAAGGAAGATATGCATACAAGACCTTGTAATTTGCTAGTTAATGAACCTATGGACAAGACCAATCACCTTTCGGCTTATCAAGAAAGTATTAGCTGGTCCACTCAAGGGGAACTTTTGGCTAGGAGTGCCTCTAGTGCAATTGATTCTGGTTTGATAACTTGGTGCGAGTCTAATGAGGAGCCTTTGGCTTATCATCCATTACTGTCTTGGGGATCTTATGCTACGTGTGGGAGAAGGGAAACTATGGAGGATACACATTTCATTCTGCCCCATATTTGCAATGAAAAAGATGTCTATGCTTTTGGTATCTTTGATGGCCATAGGGGTATGTATTAGTAATTTAGCAAATATCTACATTTTGTTTGATTATATTTTAGGGAAAAATAGATTACATTACTAGTAGAGTTATATGGACCTAAGGTTGTTGATAACTTGAAATTATGGTATTTTAGGCATATAGAGGGAGGAGGAGAAATAAAAGAAAATAAAAGAGAATTGATATTATTAAGATATAATACGATGGAATGTTTTGATATATTCTAATGCAGAGTACTAACCCTTATTTATGCTAATTATAATCCTAATTAATTAAAGAAATAGGTCATGATAAAAATAAGAAAATATGGTAACTAATTCTAAGAGATAATGAGGAAATAGGAAAATTAGTCCCAAAAGATAATCTAAGATTGTTAGAATACAGTTAGTTTTCTACTAAGAAGTTTTCTGGTAGTTAGTTTTTTATTTTTATCTTATCTGTTAGTTACAACAGAATTCAGTTAGCTACCACTGTAGGTGTATAAATCCAAACTTTTGTATTCCAATTACTTAGGTAATTCAATATATCAATTCTCATTTTGTAACATGGTATTTAGAGCTTCTATTCGATCCTAACACATGGCTACACTGCTTGAAATTCCGCCACAACCAGTGGTTCTGGCTACCGCTATAGTCACATTCTCTCACTCTATTTTTGTAAAGCTAGACCAGAAGAACTATCTTCTTTGGAAGCACCAGGTTCAAGCTGTTATCAAAGCTCATCGTCTTCATCGTTATGTTGTTAATTTAGAGATTCCTTCACGTTTTCTCTCTAAAGACGATCGCAATTGTACACATATCAATGAAGCCTATCTTCGCGAGAACAATAGGATCAACTTCTCTTTTCTTGGTTTCTCTCCTCTCTTTCTGAATCTATCCTCACTCGTGTCGTTGGATGCACTCATTTTTGGCAACTTTGGGATGAAATTCATGAATTTATTGGCTTGCACACACGAGCAAAAGCTCATCAATTCCGTTTTGAACTTTGCAACATCAAGAAAAGTTCTTGCACTATTTCTGACTATCTGCTTTGCATCAAGTCTTTAATTGATTCTTTGATTTCTATTAGTGAACCACTGCCTCCACACGACCATATCGACGCTATTCTTGATGGCTTACCTGAAGAATATAATGTTTTCGTCACCTCCATTAATACTAGACTTGAATCATTGCTCCTTGCTCATGAAGCTCAACTTGAGAAAAATTGACAGGCTTCTTTGACTGATGCACTTTTTGTAAATCTTACTAATGTTTCCAATCAAAATTCTTCGACCTCCTCTTCTTCAACTAACAATCACTTTCCTGCCCACAACTCTACCCAAGGTTTTGATAACTCAAATTCTTGGAATCAGTTTCGAGGAACTAGTCATAGTTATTGAGGACAAGGTTGTCATACACAGTCTCACTATTTTGTAACCTGCCAGGTATTCCATAACCTTGGGCACGATGCTCTTGCTTGCTATCATCGCTTCAATCATGCCTACCCAACTTCTTCCTATTATGGATCTCCACAGTCCCCACATCCTGCAGCAATAACATCCTACTCGGCACAATCACAGCAGTTTACTCCTTTTGAAATTGCTCCCACAGTCCCACCATAACCAAGCTCACCTCATTCCGATGCCTTTTTAACCATGCTTCATCCTCCCACTTCTCAAGAATGGTTCCTTGATTCTGGAGCAACTCACCATGTCACTCCTTACCCTGCCAATTTGCAGCTTAGCACCATATTCCAAGGTCCAGATCAAGTGTTCATTGCCAATGGTCAAGGTTTGTCTATCACCTCCATTGGTCAATCTTATTTTCAGTCCCTTATTTAGTCACACACAACACTAGCTTTTAAAAACATGTTGCTAGTTCCCTCTATTACCTGGAACTTGGTCAATGTGAGTAGATTTGCCAAAGACAATAATATATACTTTGAGTTTCATCCCAAGTTGTGTTAAATGTCAGGACACACATGAGACTGTGCTTGAAGGGTCCTTCGGAGTTGATGGGCTTTACAAGTTTCACCACATGCAGTTGCCATATAAGTTCTGAAAATGTTGCTCCATCTGATATTTTTCCTTTCCTACTGTATCTACTGTATCTACTTCTCCATCATCACTCTCATACACTGTTTGGCACAACAGGCTAGGTCACCCACACCATACTGCACTTAAGACAGTATTATAGCATTGTAAAGTAGCTTTTACTCATAAAGATGACTTGGATTTTTGTTATGCATGCTGCCTAGGCAAGGCTCATCGTTTTCCCTCATCTCCTTTCAATTTCTATCTACATTCAACCATTGCAATTAATTTTCAGCGATTTATGGGGACTAGCTCCCATGTTGTCTACTACTGGTTTTTCCTACTTTATTTTCTTTATTGATGCACATATGTACTACACCTGGATTTATCTCTTAAAGTCAAAATCTAAAGTTGTACATGTATTTAAGCAGTTTAAAAACATGGTTGAAGCTTAGGTCAATATACTAATTAAATTTGGACAAACAGATTGGGGACGAGAGTTTTGCCCCTTTACCAAAATGCTCGCCGACTTTGGTATCATTCATAGAATCATTTGTCCACACATACACCACCAAAAAGGCACTATTGAAAGAAACCATCGACATATAGTCGAAATGGGTCTTACTCTTCTAGCTCATGCATTACTTCCTTACAAGTTCTGGGATTATGCATTTCTTACTACTGTGCATATTATCAATTATCTTCCTTCAACATCTATTCATGGGAAGGTGCCTCATAGTGAGCTTTTTAAGACAAAACCTGATTATCATTTTCTTCTCACATTTGGATGTGCATGCTATCCTTTCCTACGCTTGTATAATCCTCACAAACTTAACTTTGACTCTCATGAGTGCATTTTTCTTGGGTACGTAGCAAATCACAAGGGATACATTTGTCTCTCCCTCTGCCCAATCTATATCTCCAAAGATGTTCTCTTCCATGAACGAAGTTTTCCTTGTCACCTTATTTCCTCCACATACATCCTCCTCTTCTTCATCCAGCTGGTTCCATCGTCACTTATTCCCACTTTTCCCTCCACCTTTAATGATACTTCACATGCAGCTATTGAAAGTCTAACATTTGACCCTTCTACTACCACAACAGAGAATGTCTCTACCTCTTCCACTGCTGACAATCATTCATCTTCTTCTCCTAGACCAATTTCCACTCATCCTATGCAAACTAGGTCCAGATCTGGAATTATACAACGACGACTTCCTCCCACTATACCTTTAACCCATGTTGAACCTCTCACTGTTCAGAAAGCACTCTCAGATCCTTCTTGGCTTGCAATAATGCAAAAAGAGTACTCAGCTCTTCTTGCTAACAATACTTGGTCTCGTGTTCCTCTTCCACCTCATCATGCTGCCATTGGATGCAAATGGGTCTTTCGAGTTAAGGAAAATCTAGATGGAACAATAAATACCTACAAAGCTCACTTAGTTGCTAAGGGATTTCATCAAAAGTTTGGTTTTGAGTATATTGAAACTTTCTCTCCAATTGTTAAACCTGTCACCATTCGTATTATTTTCACACTAGCACTAACAAATCATTGGTGCATACAACTTGATATTAATCATGCTTTCCTCAATGGTTACTTAAATGAGGAGGTATACATGGCACAACCTCCTGGATTCATAGTCCCAGATTCATTCCTTGTGTGTAAGCTAAATAAGGCACTCTATGGCCTTAAACAAGCCCCTAGGGCCTAGTTTGAAAGGCTCACTACCACGCTTTGCAGTTTCGGTTTTAAGTCAAGCCACTGTGATCCCTCCTTATTCATTCTTTCCAGTCCTACCATCACTGTCTGTATTCTGGTGTATGTTGATGATATTCTAATCACTGAAAATCCTCTTACTTATATTTAGAAATTGATTGCTCAACTTAACTCAGTTTTTGCTCTAAAAGACCTTGGCCCTGTTGATTATTTTTTGGGTATTGAAGTAAAACACCTCAACAATGACTCTCTTCTCTTATCTCAGTCCAAATACATTCATGACATTCTCCATCGTGCAAACATGACCACTGTTAAAGGGATAGCCACTCCTATGACTAGCAATACCAAATTATCAAAATATGGATCAGATTATGCATCAAACCCAAGTTTGTATCGATCCATTGTTGGTGCCTTACAATATGCTACCATCACTTGTCCTGAACTAAGCTACAGTGTAAATAAAGCATGTCAATTTCTCTCTCAACCTCTTGAGAGTCATTGGAAATTAGTTAAAAGGATTCTTAGGTATTTTCAAGGAACGATCTTTCATGGTCTTTTACTACAACTTGCATCCTTTCAAAATCAACTACTTATTTAGGCCTTTTGTGATGCTGACTGGGCTACAGATCCTGATGATAGACGCTCTAATTCTGGAGCATGCATTTATTTTGGTCCTAATCTAGTATCTTGGTGGTCCAGAAAGCAAACACTTGTTGCTCGATCTAGTACTAAAGTAGAATATCGCAGTCTGGTAGCCAGTATCACTAAAATTTTGTGGATTCAATCCTTGCTACAAGAACTTAAAATTCCTACAACCACACCTACAATTTATGCTGATAACATCAGCACCGTATCTTTGGCTCACAACCCTATTCTTCACTCTCGCACTAAACATATGGAGTTGGACTTGCACTTTGTTTGAGGAAAGGTCATTAACAAAAGTCTCAGTCTCTCCCATTCCGTCTCTCCCATTCCGTCTCATGATTAGATTACTGACCTTCTCACCAAAGCCTTGGAAACTATAAGATTTCATCTACTTAAACCCAAACTCAGTTGTTGATCAGTTCTTCCAAACATCTCAACCCACCTAATTTTGAGGGGCTAATGTTAGAATACATAGTTAAGAAAGTACAACTTAGGCTCCTTGGTTAGTTTTCTGTTAGGTAGTTTTCTGTTAGTTAGTTTTCTGTTTTTATCTTATCTATTAGTTACAACAGAATTCAGTTAGCTACCACTATAGGTGTATGTATAAATCCAAAACTCTTGTATTCCAATTATTCAGATAATTGAATATATCAATTCTCATTTTGTAACAAAGATATGATAAAATATTTTTGAATATTTTCATATATTTTAACAATAAGTAAGGTGTGTGAAGAAGGAAAAGAGGTGCAATGCACCTGATTATACCTAGGAGAAGGAAAGAGTATCTAACTGCCAACTAGGCAGTGGAGTGGGGACGGATGCAATGGGTCTGTTGTAATGAGAGAGAATATAAGCAAGGGGGAGAGTGGGTAGTGGAGGAGGCTAGAATTAGAGAATTGGGAACTTGGGAGAGAGCTAGGCCTCCCAAAAACCTAAAGCTGTTTTTCCTTTAATTTCTTCATGCTTCACTGTATATGCAGTTACTATTAGATATTGCTTCATCTTGATCAGACCTAACATTAAATAAAAGAGTATATTTCCTCTCATTATACTTGTTGATTTTCCGGTACCTATCATAGAGCATGAAAATAATCTTTATGCTATGCTTGGGCATTCTTGTAGAAGAACAATGCAATGCCTAATATGTTGAAAAGTCGTAGAAAATCAAGGATTTGAAATACTATTCTCTTGAAAATTGGGCTTGGCTTTAACTCAAACCCAAAAGCTAGCTCATAGGGCGAGGGGTGCCCTTAGTTTATATATATGCATGGTTGTCCTTATCACTAGGCAATGTGGGGCAATACACCCCCCTCTCACCCAGGATTGGACAACTGGACGTCTGGGCGTGAAATTTGCAAGATTAGACATCTGTAGGTGGCCCATTAACAGATTTTGGATAGGATTTGATACCATGTTGAAACTTGGGCTTGGAACTCCATTCCAAAAGCTAGCTTATATATGTATGGTTGACCTTACCACTAGGCAATGTGGGACTTGCAATATATTCCAACAAGTACATGAATCTCTTTTTGATTTTAGTTACATGCACTTGTAACATACTTCTGTGCATTAATTAGTTGCCTTTTCTAATAGGATAAACAACTTAAGTATGACAATTCAAATTCCTACTTTTCTTGTATAGCATTATTGATAGCCCTTTTTGTTGCCTCTATTTGTTTCCAAATAAAGTATTCTCCTTTCTCTTCCAAATATTTTTTTGTGTTAGTTTATGTGGGCATATTCCACATAGTGGAGAAAGGCTTCGGTATTGTTGTAGTAGTAGGTCATTTGAGTGTGTAATATACTAATATATGTGGGCATTTTTCTAAACAGGATATGTTATAAGGTCCTTTAGTGCCCTTTTTTGGGGAAAATATGAGAAGCAATTTTTATGGTGTGAAGGGAGATAGTATTATGATTGTATTAGAGCACCAGTGTTCAAACTGTCACTGAACACTCAGCTTGAGACTGGAACATGAAGTTCAGGATAAATGCATCAGAAGCAAAACTGTGATGCTCCACTTCAGTGGATGACAATGCCACAACAGTTTACTATTTGGAACATTGTGAGACTATATTAGGTCCTAGGGAAAAAATGCACTAGAGGTGGACCTCCATTCATCGGGATCAGAAACCCTGTCAGGTTCCCAATAACAGTGAATAGGTGGTGGTGTCTGAATAGAAGCTGATAGGAGGCTTGAATGAAGCTAGGAATCTGGACAATGGAAGCAGCAATGGAGTTTTCATGGAGAATGGACTGAATGCACTTGCTTAAAGTTGGAGGCGCCACCAAGGAATGGATGAGCCACCTTCTCCGCCACCTTGGAGGAGCCAAGGATAAAGAGAAATCCTCACACTCTAACTCGGAGAGAAGAGAAAGGAGAAGAGAGACATGCTCTCAATTCACTCACAAATCTGAATTATGATTCAAAAGTTGCAAAATGAGCCATAAGTAGCCTTTATATAGGCCAAAGGAGGTGCTAAATGCGAGGGAGTGCATGCGGCCTTGGATTCGCATAGGGAGAGGGGATTTGGGCTTGGATGCAAGCCTAATAATGATGTCCTCTTCTACCCTCAATGCAGCCTCTAATTGGGATAGGACAGGCCCAAAACCTAAGCTAAAAAGTATACAGAAATTGGGCCCAAGCCTATACAATTTGGGCCCACTAATAATCTAAATTCTAAAATAGAAAAAAGTCTAAGTCCTAAGCTAATCTCTACGAAGCCATGTGATGATGGGAAAGGTGGAAGTCTGAGGAGGGGCATCATCCTGAAGGCTCAACAGTGCATCAACATCTCCCTGAAGCTTTCTGGCTCTGATTCTGGTGATGGGCCCAATGGGTCCAATAGTCCTGCCTGGTGGTACCTCTACAGGAGTGCTCTTTGTAGTGATCTTGCATCAGAACAGGCTGTGGATATAAGCCATGTGTAATAGTCCCTTTCATTACACAAAGAAGGAAGTTCTTATCATCAAACTTCTGCGAGATTGCATGTAACAAGATGATATATGCTTGTGTAGGAATTGTGCCTGCAGAAGTTGAATATGCTGGTGGCAGACACGAATTAAGTGGTGAAGGGGTTTGCCAGGAAGGCTGTCAATGATGGTGGAGGAGGCTGCAAGAAATTTTTGGAAGCCACTGAGTGGGATCAACAACCAGCTCTAATACCATATTGAAAAACAGTAACTGAGAAAATTTGAGTGGAGAGAATATGAGAAAGCTGAATTCTAAACCTGTTATTGAAACAGAGCATGTTGGGTAAAACATTTTCTTAGGAGAAATAATTGGTTATTTATAAAAATTTAATCATGAAGTTGGTAAAAATAAAGTGATATTATTTATTCAAAATAAGTTGAATCAAACTTGCCCCGAGTGTCCAAAAGGTACTTGTAGAGATAGGGAGAGAGGGTTATCACATCCCTGTTACAATATCATAACCCTGCATTACTCATAGCTAACCTTAGTTATCCACTCTAACTAATAACTGCTTGATGACTGTACTAACAATTGCCAACTGGGTAGTGAGAACGGCCACACTAAAGTTACATGGGGCTACTACATACACAATAAACACATTCTAACTTTGCTAAAGGATTTGGATGGATGTTCTTGGTAAGATTATTGATTTATGTTCTTGGTAAGGTTATTACTTCAATAAATATAATTGTTACACGTGAAGATGATCTCAATGACCATTCATGGTAATATTATAGCTTAAAAGCATGAAATGTGCTTGTGCAGGTGCTGCAGCTGCTGAGTTTTCTTCTAGAGCAGTACCAGTAATTCTGCAGACTTCAGGTTTGATGAGCAGGTGTATTTTACTCTGGCTGAACTTTTCCCATCCTCATTCTTTTTCCCATCAGTTCTCTGATCTTGGATGTTTCATTCTTTAATATGTTAATGCAGTCCTGCTAATGCACTAGTGGAAGCATTCATTAGGACAGATGCTGCCTTCAGAAAAGAGCTTGATTCCTATCGCAAATCCAAAAGATGTATCCAGAAGGATTGGCATCCTGGATGTACAGCAATTGCTGCTCTTATAGTCAGGAACAAGCTATTTGTTGCTAACATTGGTGATTGCAGGGCAATCCTATGTCGTGCTGGTAATCCAATTCCTCTAAGTAAGGTGAGCTGAAAATTGCTGCTGTTAACTCCTGCTTAGAGGGCATTTGGAAGAGCTTATAAAGTTTTATTTGAGCTTATCAAAATAGCTTACAACTCTTGTAAGCTTTTTTTATCTTATTTCAATAAGCTTTTTGGTAAAGCTTATCAAAGTAAGCTCTTTTTAACTTATTTTAATAAGTTTCACGATCAAATTTATAGCATAAACTATCTTGTGATTGGTAAGCCCTTAATTAAGTTTCTTGCGCAAATGCTCTCTTATTTACTTTATTCCTTCATGTTTTTCAATTTAGACTAATAAAATCTTAAACACTATTAGGATCATGTTGCAAGCTGTCTTCAAGAGAGAGAACGTGTTATTCGTCAGGGGGGGCATGTACATTGGCAAGTTGATACCTGGAGAGTTGGTCATCCTGCGCTTCAGGTTTGTTCAAATTGATTGCTATGGTGTATATTGTCGGAAATGCATGGATATATATATGTATCTTCCACATGCATTTTGTGAAATTGGAATCTGCGCTCATGTTTTCTTTTAAATACCCTCATTTTCATTATTTTATTATATAAAGTTTACTGTTATAAATATTAATAGGGAGATTACTGATAGCCCATGCTTTGCAGAATTTGTTTCTGTGCTGATGAATAATACTCTTACAACCAATGATATATTTTCACGATGAAAGTTTTGCGTGGGTGGGGGAAGCAATGTTCTTGTTCAGTTACAAATTTTTACCAGTTCCTTTTGGTCTTTTTGCTGAGGTGGCATGATGCTCACATGAATTCCAACTCCTGCTAATCTACAATCTTGTGCTCTATTGGAAAAGTAGTGGTGCAATCACATTTGCAAGGCATTCAAATGCAACACTAGTTGCGATTATATTTGATATTCTACTGGAGTAAATATAGTTCTCATTTTCCATTTCAGAAAGTAACTGGCATATATCCTGGATGAAAAGGTTATGTTGTGTTTATTTGACTAGTTTCCTGATGGTAGTAGGAACAGTGTCAGGAGTGCCTTCTGAAAATG
The DNA here is from genome assembly GCA_026541065.1 of Canavalia ensiformis. NCBI lineage: Eukaryota > Viridiplantae > Streptophyta > Magnoliopsida > Fabales > Fabaceae > Canavalia > Canavalia ensiformis. Next base: position 221,619 of record JAMKYM010000791.1, on the reverse strand, counting down.
GGTTGTACAATTACTTCTAGGTTTTCATCTGTTGCATGAGTCATGTGTTCTGGGATTACATGTGGAGCCAAGTCTAGCCATTACTGTTTTGATACATAAAGCCCAATTGGTTCAATAATGTCAATCCATTTTGCTTTCTCTTTTCCCTTTGTTTTAACATCTGGCACAAATGATCTTGTGTTAACAAAATGATTTCAGCAGACAATGTTATTAATGGCCATTTGAACTTTTACCATTTGCTGATGCTAGTAAAATCCACTGTTTTTTTAACACAGGTTACTCGTTCAATTGGTGATGACGATCTAAAGCCTGCTGTAACTGCAGAACCTGAGATAACTGAGAGTACCTTATGTGGAGAGGATGAATTTCTGGTTAGTAGTTTCACGCTACACTGTTATTTGCATGAAGTTTTTGATGAGCATTGGATCTTTAGATAAGTTTTCTGTTTGAAATATCTTAAAATACTGCATTGGCAGATAAGTAACAGTTGATCGTTGGAATTGTAATCTTACCGATTATAATTCTTGGAAGCATTAAAAATTTCCAATGGCACTTGTGGGCAAAGCATGAAGGGCATTGTTAAGTAATGATATTCTTTTAGTTAAACTTTACTCACTAGGTGTACCTTAATAATAATTTCTTTCTAATTCATTGAAGTGCCCTTAATGATATAGATCATTATCCATTTATGTTACATGCATCATCCTCATATTACCCTAGTGCTTCTGATACTGTTTTGAAACAAGCTCTTCCGTTTATGATTAAACTATTGATAAAATTGTGGATTTAGGTCATGGCTAGTGATGGCCTCTGGGATGTCATAAGCAGTATGGAGGTCATAAATATAATAAAAGATACAGTTAAAGAGCCCGGAATGTGCTCTAAGAGGTTGGCTACTGAAGCAGTGGAACGTGGGAGCAAAGATAACATTACAGTTATTGTTGTTTTTTTACGTCCTGTATCAACAGCGGAGAGAATTTATTAGCAAACCTTTTGAATGCTCCGAAACTTGTCACAAATCTTATTGTACTTATATTTCATTATTGAATAAAACAAAATGTGTATTACTTTTTCTGTCAACCCCTCCCTTTGATGATTGATTCTGTTGATTGTAGACCTATGTTGTATTGAACCATACATGGAAGTGTGTGGTTTTAATTTGCACAAGACTTTAAGTTATGCCCAATCGTATCGTGATTCTGTCTGTAATATGGTTTTACTTCTGCCACAAACTTTGCAGGATACCCCATTCAAACTCCGCATCATAATCTGTTAGGGTAGCTGGTATGCAAACACTTGGTAGGAACATGGAAAGATACCAAAGTACTCATGCTGAAAGACCTTAGGAGGCATTTAATTTGTAAAAATATTATTTTTTGATCACTTTTAACTACAAATTACTATTTTATTTTCAAAAGTTTATATATAAAATAGTAAAACTAAATTGCTTTTACTATTGTATAAATTTTTAAAATGGGATAAAAATAAAAATAGGATGATAATTTTGTAATTTAATGAGAATAATAAATAAAGAATTATAAATCAAATGTCCTTAATTTTTTATCTGTTAGAAATTCATATTTTTTTTTTAAATTATGACCTCAACAAATTTTCAGTAAAAAAAAATTTATACATTAACTCAATCATGAGTTCATATTTTTTCCTTCGATAGGTAAGAGAAAGATAAAGATATGTGTGAGATCTCATCTAAGAAAAAAATTTAGAAAAAGATAGAGAGAAAAGAAAATAGAAAGAAATCAATGAAAGTGAAAAAAATTAAGAGAAGTGTTATTTTTTAATTGCATACCATTTAAGAATAATATTTTTAATTGTTCTAATATGATAATTGTGTAAAATATATTTTTTTAATATTAAAAAAATATTTGTTAGTTATGTAGGATATGTGTTGTTATTATTTAACATATTTATTAGTAATTGAAAATTTAATATTGTATGTAGATTTTATAATTATGATGTAGTTAAAATATTAGAGGATTGTGCATATGTAGGTTGGTTAAGTTGTGAAAAAAAATTATTACTATTTAATAAAAAATATGAAGTTACAAATTATTTTATTGATACTAAGAGATTATTATAAGGACAATAAATTAATATTAAGCAAGTATATAATACTAACATTTTTAAAAAGAGAAAATAAATTTTTAATATTTGATAAAGTTAATGAAATATAAAAATTGTTTATTAGACCAAAGGATGAATATGTAAAATGTTATATTTTGAACATATTTTAATATTATAAAATTATTAAATACATTCTACTCTATGTTGATTATTGATACAACATACAATTCACATAAATATTGTTTGTTATTATTTAAGATTGTTGAAATAGTAGAATTAACATTTTTTTTTATAAATTTTACTTTTAAAATTTCAGCAAGTAGCTATTTTATTAATTATTATAAAAATTAAAAAGATTATTTAAAATATTTTATAAAAATAACATAAAACTTAATAAATAATACACATTGAAACATAATAGAAATAAGTTATAAAATTTATATATTATCTAAAATATTTAGATATTCAAATAATTAGTTATAATTTTTAAAAATAACGGCTAAATAAAATATATTTTTTTAAAATACTGAATCTTGTCTGTCATATTATATTAGAAATATTAAGACAACGTATAATTAAATATCTAATTTAAAGGTTCAGAATAATAAATAAACTTATTTTAAATATTATAAAGGTAAAAATAACCTTAAATAAATTTTAAAATAATAACTTAAGACTTAAGCAGAGAAAACATTAGTTAAATAGCATAAATCATTAGTGAAGATTATTTAATTTACATATGATATAATTTAGGATAAAACTTTATTTTAAAATTTTTAAAGTTAAAAAATATATTAAAAATAAAAATCAATTCATATAAAATTTTGGAATTGTAAGAAATACAAAATTATAGAAAACCGAAGATCAAACAATCAACAAACAATAAAAATTTATATTTTTATAATCCACTAGACATGTTTAAAAATATTTAAATTAAATAAAAAAATTATAATTTATTTTGAAGCTACTGTTTAAAAACAGTAAAACTTATTAGGAATTATCCTAAAATATAATTACAAAAATTTCATAACTTCACACTTAAATTGACTCTAAAATCATACAAGAACAGTCGCAAAAAAGTTCAGAAGAAAATGCAACGGAAACAAATTTTGATAAAACAATTAAGTAGGAAATTTCTCAAACTAGAGTCATTTAGCTTAAAATCTTACCTACCTGTAATCAACAATTTATTTAAACAAAATCCCTTAAGATTTATCTATGAAAATTATTTCAAATTCAATACATTTAAGTTACTAAATAAATAAATTCAGTTTGAAGAAAAATAATTTCTAAAACATAAGAAAAGTTAGCCATGAAATTTAAATTAGGTGTTTTCTCATGAAATTTACGTATATTTTTAACAAACATAATTTTCTCCATCTTTTACAAGACAAGAACAGTTTAAACACAGCTGAATCATAAAGAAAAGAAGGAACCTTTTTGCTTATAAGAAAACCAATACACTATACAAACCAATAAGTATAACTAGGCCAAAACTAAATTAGCAAAATAGTCGAATTTCAACTACGTGGGAAACATGTAACAAGAGACTGAGTTAAAAGGTAAAATCAAGCTGGAAACCTTGCCAAAATAACACCTCGTTGGAGTGATAAATTTTAAGGAAATATAGAAATCCTAGGAGGAAAGTAGTAAACAAAATACTATCCAAAACTTGGCCAACAATTCATCAACCATTCACGTTTCAGGTGAAAACTCACTGCGTCTGAAATACACAAAACTAAAAAGGATATTTTGGCTGAATCTCTTGCACATTTACACCTCATGCTTAGGTGTAAAAATTAAAGAAAAAAAAGGGAAAAGCCAAGCGGTGATCTTAGTTAAAATTATGCAAAATCTGTCCAGAAATTTTACAACAAAGCCACGATGAGTCCAGTCTCCACACCCCAGAGCGTAATGCCACGATACCCCTTTTCACTGAGCCAATAAAAGAATTCAACAAGCCACCTCATCCTTATATAAATAAAATTTTACAAACAAACTAGAATTTGTAGTCAGAAGCCACCGACATTATATTACATTTTTTTATAATATTTTAAAAAATATTATCTATTAATTTTAATAATATTTTAAAAAATGTTACATTTTATTTATGTTGTAAAATATTATTAATAACATTTAAATATTTTTTAAAAAATATAAAAAAATATTATCTATTAATTTTAATAATATTTTTTAAAAATTTTATATTTAATATATATTAAGAAAATATAATATATAATTAGTATGGACTAAATTAGAAGAAGAATTCATTAACTAAAATACTCAGCACCTCAACGACTTAATTTAGGTAGGAATGATAAACAATTAATTAAAATAAAAAAAATTAAAAAATCATAAAAAATTTGTGCAGAAAAAATTATTGAAACAAACAGAAATCTTACCAAATACCTCAAAAAATTTTGTAATCTGGTAACATGAGCAAATGAATTTAGTTTTGGTATTAGACACTACATAAAATTTATTTTGGACCCGTAACCTTAAATTATACTTTAAATACAGCTAAGGAAATTTTATCAAATGATATTTCAAAGCATGTGAAAAATTAATAAATTCACTAAGTACACTAGAAAAAAGATAAAATTCTGCTAGTAGTTGAAAAACTGTATAAAAAGATAATTTAATACAGTAAACATATATGGATAAATTCCAGATTTTTATTCATTAAAAGAAATAAATAAAACAACAAAGATTAAACATTTTCTCTATGTTTTCTTCACCCTAGATTAAGAATAACTTCATCCTAGTTGCAAACCACCGCCTGGATTTTGGTTAGATGTCCAAAAATTTACAAGAGAATTTCACCAATATAAATAAAGAAACTAAATAAAAAAAAGAGAGAAAACAATTACAAATAGTAAATAAAGAAAAGTGTACAAGTCAATCGAAGTTTTGCAACATTTAATGTAGGTAAATTTGTTGGATGAGTTCACATGTTAGTTGTAATTTTTTTTTTTATAAAATTATATTTAGTTATTTAAAGTTAGGTTTTATTTTATATTTAATTTTAACTATTTTGAAAGTTATATTTAGTGGCTTAGTGATAGTTTTATTTTAAATTCAGTTTTAACCAATTTGAGAGTGACATTTAGATAGGAAAAATTTATTATTTTTTTCTATTTAAATTTTGATGTTTCAACAATTAATAACATAATTCAGTTTTAATTCATTCTTCATTTTCCTATCCCTTGAGTTAGATCTTTTTCAACTTATCTATTTTTTAATATAGACATTATTAACTTCTCTATTTTTAATAGTGGTATCATAGCCATAATTGATCTTACAAGATCAAAATTTTCCTTTCTTTTCAATCCATAAACCAATGGCTTACAATAACGTTCCTTTAAACCCACCCTTTACCTTTATTGGTGAAAATTATCACATTTGGTCAGTGAAGATGGAAGATTTTCTAAAATCTTATGAGCTTTGGAAAATAGTGCTTAAAGATAGCCCATTACCTTCCCAACCAACAAATCCAACCTTGGCTTATATAAAATCCTATAGTGAAGAAAAAGCAAAGAAATTCAAGGCTAAGTCCCTTATACAAAATACTGCGGCAAATTGTGTGTTTTACCAAATCATGACTTGTAAAACAGCAAAGGAGGCTTGGGACAGATTGAAAGAAGAATATGAAGGCAGCGATAGAATACGTCGAATGCAAGTGTTAAACCTGAAACATGAATTCAAATCTTTCAATATGCATGATCGAATCTCCTTAATTATTAATAATATTAGACTACTTGGTGAAGACTTTGTAGACAAAAGGATTATGGAGAAAGTTCTAGTAACTATTCCTGAAAGGTTTGAATGTAAAATTTCTTCTCTTGAAGAACCCAAGGACCTTAGCAAAATCTCATTAGGTAAACTAATGAGTGCTCTACAAGCACAAGAGTAAAGAAGGACCTTAAGAGAGAGCAGGTTTACTGAAGGAGCCTTTTCTGTTCAAAAACAACATTTTGGTAAAGGAAAACAACAACTTAACCAAAAGAATAATGGTAAACATGATGGTGGAAGTAGTAATGATTCAAAATAGAGGATGTTTCCTTCTTGCAAGCATTGTGAAAAGACAAAGCATATGGAGAAATATTGTTGGTGGAGACCTGATGCTGTATATGGAAAAAGAAAACAATTGGGGCATGTAACCAAGGTTTGCAAATCTAAAAACAAATTCTCAAAACCTTTACAAGAACAACTAGAAACCATGAAACCATGAAATTGGTGGGCTACTATGGTAGTGATTGGGGAGGCTACATTGATGATTCCAAAAACACTTTTGGGTACTTATTTTCCTTGGGAATAAGTTTTTCCAGTTGGAGCTCTAGAAATAGGAAACTACAACTTAATCAACCGCAGAAGCTAAGTATATCGCTACTGCCTTTGCTGTGAATCATGTAATATGGCTAAGGAAGATGCTAAAGGACTTCGGACATGAACAAACAGAAGCTACCAAGATAATGTGTGATAACCTTTCAGCTGTTTCAATATCAAGAAATCCACTGCTTCACGAACGAATCAAACACATCAAGATCAAGTTTCATTTTATTAGAGAAGTTCAATAATCTAATGAAGTGTTGCTTGTTCATTGCTCATTTGAGAACCAACTAGCTGACATTTTTACCAAGTCAATATTAAAGGAAAGATTTGAAGATTTGAGATAAAGAATTGGTGTTTGTCACCTAAATACTAAGGAGGAATGTTAGATGAGCTGGCATTTCAGTTCCAATCCATTTTTTTTTTCTGTTTTTGATGTCAAACTTAATTACTTAAAGTTAGCTATTAATGACTTAGTGATAGTTTTATTTTGCATTCAGTTTTAACCACTTTGAGAGTGGCACTTAGATAGGAAAATTTCATTATTTTCCTCTATTTAAATTCTGATGTTTCAACAATTAATAACACAATTCAGTTTTAACTCATTCTCTACTTTCCTATCCCTTGAGTTAGGCCTTTTCCAACTTGTCTATTTTTAACAGAGACATTATCAACTCTTCTATTTTCAATAAAATTATGGTTGTTTTATTTAACTCTCAAGTCAATATTATCATCCTTTTCATTAGTTTCATGTCTCCTAATCACTTTGTGGTTGTTTCCTCTATCACTTCAAATCAAGGAAGTAACGTCGTACGTGTGCCATTGGTTTAATATGCTTGTCTTTCTTGTTAAAATAAAATTTTGGTCTTACTTTGAAAAGGATAAACATCTATTTCATTATAAACATTGAATTTTTTCAAAGTAATATTTCTCTATAAGAAGAAACCAATACTTATAAAAAAGGATGGATGTCCATTTTCCTTAGCTTTGGTTATACTTTTATTAAGTGGTATATTCTTTCTAAATTATATTTTTACATACTATATAATTGAAGGATGATCCTTCTTGAAAATTTTATTAATATTTATATGTCTTATATGAAATAGAGTAAATGTTTATCTAACTATTAATGATCAATTTTTGGTAAATAAAAAAATATTGGTTTATAGATGTTAAGAGAACCTAGAAAAATTATGCATAAGATTCTATGATAGCTATAAATCTGTGTGTAATATGGTATAAGACATATTGAAAACTTTTGTATGTAAACATTAAATTCATCTTTCACTTAGAATTATTTTATATTTTGTATATGTTTGTTAATTTAATATGTTAAAATAGTTTGTGTTTTATGGAATACAGAATTGAGAAGATATGACATTAGTTGATAAAACTAAAAATTTATCTACTGGAACAAAATTTTCCTAATCAAATATATTTAAATAAATATATGAATAATTTTATTAATTTCACTGGACATTTGACTCCTCCAAACCCTCCAACGAGTATTATTGGACTAAACATGCAAATTCTTGATGTTTCTTCTTTGATAGATGATCAATTATCTAAATTGTTGGGAATTTTAGGATTATATATGAAATAGATTGAGTTGAACTAGATTTGAGAATTAGATCATTGAAAACCTTTCTTCGAAGGATGTAAGAAAGAAAGAATATTAAAAAAAATATATAAAAAAGTATGTTTGAAGTTTCTAAGTGTCTGGTTATGTAACAACTTTTAAATAAAAGTGTATAAAGTATGTTGTTGTATAAACTTATTGTTGCTTTTGTTCATATCCTACTTTTATTTTATTTAAGTAATTATTTTTTTATTGCATATAGCATAAGGACATGGCACTATTTTTTAATAGATGAAGCAATACCCTAAGTTATTGTAATAGATAGGGACATCTCTTTGATGAATGATATTCAAATAATTTTCCCAACTTTAACCCGCTTGTTATGTTAATTCCATATCTTTAAAAATGTGAAGAATAAATGCAAATTACTAGTATCTTCAACAGAGACATAAGATCGACTAATGGATGCATGATCTAGTTTAATGGATTGTTATACATTTGAGTAAATTAGAGGACATCTATTTCAACTTTCCTATCTTTATGGACTATGTAAACAAAATATGGTTGAATTATTGTAAGAACTTTGTTAGTTGTTAGATAGATAGGATGATATATCTTGGAAATACAACAAGCAATAGGTATGTTTATTTAAAATTGATAAATTATTTATTTTAAATATTAATGATATATAAAATGAATATGAAATATTTTTATTTTAAATTGCATGGTTGAAAGTGCACATGCAAGGCTAAAAAGGTTGCAACATAGTGAGATAAAGACATCATTCTAAAAGATCATAATGATAGTAGAACACAAATTCAATAAAAGTTTCTGTAAACACCCAATTATGTCCGAGACCCATTTTAAGGAAATTGATGTATAAAAGAAATTCAAAATGAATTAGAATCATAGTTAAAGAAAAGATTTAAATTCAAAATCAATACAAAATTAAAATCTAACAGAAAACAGACAACAGACAATAAAAGTTTTTCTGAAAAATAAAAATAAAAATGAATTTGTAAATTGGTCCTAAATCAAAATTAACTAACAAAAAAGAATAATAACAGAAAACAGATAATAATAGAAAACAAACATAAAACAGAAAACAGACAAACGAAAACAGACAAACGGAAACAGACAATAAAATTTCTTCTGAAAATAGAACCAATTTGTAAATTCAGACTTAACAACAAAAATAATAAAAAATAGTAATAAAGATAAAATTAAAAAAAAAAAAAAACAAAAAAAAAAAAACAAAACAAAACAAAAAAAGTTAAAACCCAATTACAGAATTTTACTAAAATAAAAAAATAAAATTCCAAGAAAAGAACAAACAATAATAATAAAATAAAAAAGAAACAAAAATTAAAATAAAAAAGATAATAAAATTTGCTAAAATAAAATAAAATAAAAAGGATATAAAAGAAAAAAGGGGGGAAAAACAGAGGAGTTTTTTTTTGGTTGCTTCTGAAAGAAACTGAAAAAACGGATTCAGAGGAGAAGAGGAAGAAGAAGATAGGGGTTGGGAGAGAAGGCAAGGTCTTGAGGGCAGAGGTTTTGAGAAAGCTGGCGAGGGAAACCTGAGGTTTTCGATTCTCAAACTGGGATCTTTTAGAGTCGAGCTTTCTTCCAAGAACGAGCGAAGTAGACGCAATCTCATCCAAGAAAGGTGTTGCCTCTTCGAATTCAAGCTTCTTTCAGGTTGGTAGGCATGGCTGATTTCCTTATTGTTAGACGCATGAATGGTAGAATTTCTATTCAATCAATAGTTCCGCTTGACAAATTCGGAATGAAGGCTGTTGCTGTTAAGGATCTTGATCCCATTTGCTAATTTGTGATTTAACCTTGCTTGATTTGATTCCCGTTATGGTAACACAATTAACAACTCGTTTGCACTTCTGCGATTCTTGAAATAACTAACTGCCTGATTGGTTGGGTCGATGATTTAAGTTAATTCTTGATTCGTTTTGTTTGAGTTGATTAACTTTCTCTCGATTCACCGTAAACAAATTCGGTTTGCTTTGACATCCTATTTGTGCAAAGTTTGATTCATCACATGTTCATTGCATCAACAGTAAATGAGACAAGATTTAAATGACATTACTGCCTCTTGCTTGCTGTTGATTGTTAGTATAGCAGTTGCATATTGATTAATCTGTGCGAAAATCTAGAATAGGCTTGAGTCTGTTAGGAAGCAAGACTCAGCCATAGGCTCGACAATCCTTGCCCTGCCTGGATCCTAATCCTTTTTACTGAACAATACTCTCCTTTGGTTAGTTCTTTGTTGAAAAGAAACTGAGAGGGTAATGATGTTGTTTGCTGTGTGTATTGCATAGCTCAAAACCAAGAATTGTATGAAATTTTCAAGGGTGAACCTTATTCTGTTTATCAGACAGTTAGGAAAATCAAAATGTGTGAAGTGTCCCTTTGGTTCATCAGATTACGCTTGATGCATAAGCCTATGATGACCCTGATTACTCATTCCAGGCCTTGGCCCAATGAACTGGTTCAACTCTGCTTAACTGATTGTCACTGTAATATCCCCTCACAGAGTTCTAAATCTGGTCATGAATAATGGGGGAAATCAAACAAGCCCCCTAACCTCTTTGCTTCTTGTAGCCTGTCACGATTCATTGGTATCCTGTTAGGAACCTGGTTTCTAGCTGCAACACACCTAGAAACGACCTGGGTCAATAGAACATAGGTAGAGGTCCGTCATGCTGTTGCCTCCTGTCATGTGCACCTAATCCAGAGTTTTGATCTAAACACTGAATTCCGGGGTTGGATAACAAATAGACTTGCTGCTGGAGACCAGGATCAGCCATGATGTTTAGTTAAAATTGCAGGAAATCAAACCACTGATCCTAAAATAGAATCGTTGGAATTAAGAGATTTTAGCCTAGTTGGGAATTAGGAATGAATTTGGGTTTCAGATAGGTACAGGGGCGAATAGGCAAATGAGTCTGATATATTAGGTGATAGAAATACTGTCTAGATAGCACTTAATATGGTTATAAACCTAAACCTCCAATGTGTCATCCTAAGCTAAACACAGGTCGGTACTAGGATTATAGACTTATTCCTATATGCAGCCTGCTGGTTTTAGATTTTTTTATTAACCTCCAAAGATTAACTCAGCCATGATAGGTCCTAAACAAACAGCCTTTCCACTTAGCCCCGCACTTGAGTCGGAAGTAGGTTTGGGGAATAAAACTAGGGAATCCTGATTTCAAGTAATTCTGCTAACCTGAAATTCGTCCAGAGCAGTTTAAATTTGGCTACAAGTCTAACTGCAGCTGAACTTATAGGTTGCCCAATCATAGTTCTGACAAAATTAATCAGGCCTTAGACCAAAAGTCAGTAAGAAGGAGAAGGCCTTTAGAACTGAATAGTCCATGAATGCATTTTAAGTCATGTAACAGGACTTGAAATTCCACAGCATTGGGCCACTAGATCTTGCAATCTATGCTACTGAGTTCCAGGCTATTAGCCAAGTTCTGTTGAGCATCACCTAGGTAGATTCCAGAAAGGTCCTAGCTTCGGAGGAATATTTCTCATACTCTAAAGTCCTGTCAGAGCTGACAAGTGTCAAGAGCAGACTTAGAATCTATTACAAGGCAGGGCATTGCATTGTTTCGAGGTTTCTAACGGAGTACCAACCTTGGAGAAGCTGTAAAGACCATACAGTTTGTACCACTGTTACGCTAAGAATGCATTCATTACTCTTATCTGCAGTATGAGTGAAGAAACTGCATGATGGGACACTTAGGGTCTAATCATAAGCCATAGAGAACAGCATCAACCCCTCAGTTGGAATGATGAGCAGAGTTCTGTATGGACTCAATAAATCATGTACTCTTCCTGAATTCTTCTCTTGCTGTTCATGCCCAATCCTATTTGACTGGAGTTGATAACCTTCTATCAGGCTGAAATTAAAAGGTAGCAGCCTACCAGGAACTTCAACTCCAAACTATTTAGGTTTAGGAAATCTTTTAAATTAGAGGTCATGGATAAGAATCTACATCAGTCAATCTCATGAATTCTTCTTTCCTTTCTCCAAGGCAACTTTTGATCTGTTTTATGATGAGCACAGGCTATGCTAGCTACAGCAGTTTAGTTTTGGGATTCTGCAGTAAGATATTGAACAAGTGTTGAACTTTACAAAACACACTCTGAGGGTCACATCGAGAAAAGGATCTCTCATATTAGCCTTGATTGCTTTATCCCAATTTCTTTGCTTCCTATGTCTTTCCTAATAACCTATCATGATTCCTTGATATCCTGCTAGGAACCTGGTTGCTGGCTGTGAATACATCTGGAAACAACCTGGGTCAATAGGATATATGTAGAAGTCCTTCATGCTTTTGCCTCTTGTCAGGTACATCCAATTGAAAGTTTTGATCTAGACACTGGATCCTGGGGTTAGGTAACAAATAGACTTACTTCTAGAAACCTACCAGTCATTGCAGGAGTTCAAACCACTGATCCTAAGATTAAAATAGAAACATTGAAATTAAGGAATTTAGCCCATTTAGAGTCCATTCCTTTCTAGGAGTTTGAGGTAGTTCCAGATTCTACAGGTTAGGATATTTGAAGAGAATTCAAGATGAAATCCCACCATAGGCTGTAAAACCTGCACTTGGGAATTCCTGAGTCATTGAGGCTTTGAATTCATGGGCAGTAACTCTGTGTGATGTCTAGTTCAATCCTTAAAGAACCTGGCAGAACATAACACCCGTACTTCTCAAAAATCGCATCCACGATGTTTATCGGCACCCTATTAGCACAAAGCTGTGAGAGTAAGCACTTTAATTAGGACTCAGCAGGTTAGCATAGGAGACTGCTGTTAGGGGCTAAACCTGATCAAAAGGTAAGACTAAGATTGGATATAGATCAGACGAAAGAAAGCTGTCAAAATAAGAGTCTAAGTACACCAGAGTCTCCCAAAACTCCTGGACAGCAACAGCATAGACTTGCTTCTCATCAAACTGTGATTAGCAGAATCACAGGGGTGTCACAGCCTGTTAAACCCTCACTCAGTATTCATAGGATAATAGGCCATCAGCAAGAGTCTCTGAAGAAATGCTAAGGTTCACTGCTACAGGGTACTTTAGGAAATCTAACCTAGGTTCAATCCATATCTTATAGAATGCTTGATGTAGTATATGCCACAAGATGACTGATCGTAGGGGGTGAGGTTAGTCCAAAGTACTGATCTATACTTGCTCAAGTCTTGTTATCACTGATCTGAAGTTGAGTTCATGTTGATTGCTTCAACGAGGCATATAACCTTCAATCCGGTTGATGGCTGGAGCTACAATCTGGGTTCCTCGTCCAAGTAGAGTAATAAGTCCAAACCAAGCTCACCCACTCAGAACTGCATAATTTCAGGGATCCTTCTGACAAGATAGGCCCCGAATGAACCTGCGATGAGTTGTCGGAATACGGGTTCCTCTACTCACTTGGCAAGATGATTTGCGAAATAATAAAGGCACCTAGGATACATAACCAGCCCTTTCTAAACTAACCTCGAAAGGCATCCATTTCTGTAATTTGCAGTTACCATGGGTGTTACTCCCTGTGATTGCCACTACATGACCATTTAGTTGCAAACATTTTCAAGGTTCATTACTATTGGGATTATTGCTCCGGGAGCAGGCATAGAACTGGGCGTATATATCCCCATGAATTGATCTTGCTCAAGCACTTGTCAAAGGCCATTGCAGTTATCAACAAATTTTCTTTTGGGGATGATGAATTGACTTGGGTCAGAATGGTTAATAGACTGGGACTGTAAGGGGCTTAGTATTCCCCGGCCAGTCACTACTTATTCCATTTACACCCATTCAGACTAAACACCGTAGCTGCCTAAAGGGGTCGAATGGCTGACTCATCTCCAACCCCGGGATTCGAATCACCCCCGCGTGGAGCATTTTTCCAATTAACCCGAGTCGCCCAATTACCACGCTGCCCCTGGTCATTTTCCTAAATTCCAGCCATGTCCCTGCCCCTGTAATGACCAGTTTACCCTTGGTCATTTTCCTAAATTCCAGCCATGTCCCTGCCCCTGTAATGACCAGTTTACCCTTGGTCAAATGCAAAAATTCCAGATATGCCTCTGCCAGATAAATACCCAATCTGCCCTTGGGCTTCTCATTAATACCATTTCTGTCCTATGCCTTGTGAATTACATGATTGCCCCTAGACAATTTGGCTAATCCCTATTCTGCCCCTAAAAAACTCTAAAAAATACAGAAAATTAATAAAAATTCCAGAAATTAGAAAATTCAAAATTTAATAACAAATTCTAAAAAATTAGAAAATTCAAAATTTAATAACAAATTCTAAAAAATTAGAAAATTAATAAAAATTCCAAAAAATTAGAAAATTAATAAAAATTCCAAAAAATTAGAAAATTAATAAAAATTCCAAAAATTAGAAAATTAATAAAATTTCACAAAAATTCTAAATTACTAATAATTCTCAAATAAATCATAAAAATCCTAAGAAATCTTAGAAATTTCATAAGAATTCCAAAATCCTAAAAAATTTCACAATAAATCATAAAATTCTATAATTCCTAAGAATCATAAAAACCTTATAATTCCTAAACAAATTGACAAAATTATTAAGTATTTTCATAAAATTCCTTAATTGGTAAATTCCCCCAAAATTTCTAGCACTTGTGTCTTGTTCATTTTATTCATCGCTCTTCAAAAATAAAAATCTTGTTTTGCAATTCTTAATCTCACGCGACGAGCTCTACGCACGAACTGGTAGCTTTTTCTGCTGTTCGTTGCTTAGAGATTCGTATGGGTCCAAGTGCAGCCGTAGTTGTCTTGGACTTTGTGCACATGTGGATTAAGGTTGCTTTTCCTTTTTGCAAAATAAAAACCTTGGTCATTTTATTCATCGATTTTCAAAATAAAAATCCTGTTTTGCGATTCATAATCTCACGCGACGAGCTCTAAGCACGAACTGGTAGCTTTTTCTGCTGTTCGTTGTTTAGAGATTCGTATGGATCCAAGTGCAGCCGTAGTTGTCTTGGGCCCTGTGCATATGTGGATGAGGATCGCCCTCCTGAAAATAGTTTTCAAAAATAGTCAAGCTATTTTTACTTTCCAAGTAGCTCCGAAGGTCAAGCCTTCGAGCACATTTCAAACACTCTTTCAAACACTTTCGAAAGTCAAGCTTTCAAAACATAACCAGAACTACGTAAGCCTTGAGTTTCCCATTGCACCGGGGAATACGTAGGAGCAGGATCAAGTCCTGTCAGGCTAACCTCCACCAAGTATTTATTTTCACACTAATTAAAGGGATCAAACAATTTTCAAAAATCACACACTCAATTTAAGGGTACTGTTCTTCGGAACAGGCGAGTGAGGTGCCTAACACCTTCCCCACTCGTAACCGACTCCCGAGCCTAAATCTCAGCCAGGGTTTTTTCCAAATCTTTTTCCCTTAAATAAAATTTGGTGGCGACTCCACATTGATCAAAACAATTCATTTTTAAATTTTAGCGAGTCCGTCGTCTCGTCGGAATTACGGTTGCGACAGTTTCTATGTGAAATTAAAAGGTTTTGTATTAAGGATCACTTTAAGTTACATTGGTGTTGAGTATGAACGAGTTAAATTTATTGGTGTTTGATAGTTTCGCTTGTTGATTCACCTTAAGAACTACACATGGTTTACCATGTGCATATAAGTTAACAAGATATAGTATGATGAATAATTATGTACCATTTGAAGTAGTCCATTCACATTGGAGAATGTTAACCTTTGTTGACCAAAGATTGAATGAGTCATCGTCAGAATTGTAATTACAACCTGAGATAATACTAGCCTTCCTAAAACAATTATCTAAGCTTAATGTGTGTGGTAAAATAACATTAAAGATAATTTTATGAATTGGCTTATTTGGATAGCACCTCATTGTGTCCACCTTCTCAGCCTATGAGAACTAAAGGAGTAATTAAATGTTATGCATCAAAAATTAAAAACACAACAAAATAGGATCTATTATACTTTGAATATATAGATGCAATGACTTATGTACATGACATCACATCCGTTAAACCTTCAAGGCTTATTGTTGGACATAACACTAAAAGAAATAAAAAACTATTAATGATTAAACAATTCCCAGTTTAGTTACATAAGTATATTAAAAGCACTCATGGAAGATAAAAATTGTGGATATCACAGTTTCTTCATTGCTTGCTAAAAGGTGAGGAGTTATGAGCTAAAATCTATATTGATTTGATTAGAGAGTTATGATAACTTCATCTTGACCATATCAATTTGTTTGTAACAAAGAAAGGTTTACAAAAATAAAAAATTATTTGTTAAAAATAAAAAAATTATGTTTATGGATAAATGAATGATCATACCTAATATAAGATACATAATTGCATTAAGGCACAAGGTCATACTTGTCCATCTATCAATGTAAAGGTATATGACATTTTTTTTTTCACTTAAAGGTGAACCATCATTAACTCAATATGGACAACGACTTATTTGTATTGAATTTATTTATTATTATTTTGTGCATGTGAGTATTTGAAATAGTGCAATGTGAATATATTATGTTAAATGTTAATATTGATTATAATATAATTTCAGTTATGTACAGATATTCTTGATATTCTTAAAGGATGGATGTCTACTTCCCTTACTATTTTGCAATGATGTAGGTACTGTGATGAGAATGCTCTACTTCCCTTACTATTTTGCAATAATGTAGGTACTGTGATGAGAATGCTTGTTCTTAGGGGTCATTATTACTTGTTAGTGAACTATAATTACTGAAGGAATTATTTATACAAAATGAAAAAATTTCGTAAATATTACAATGGATTAACTATAATTATACTATTTGTAAAGAAATGTGATTAAACTATTTATAATGAAACATGATTAGACTATTTGTAATTAAATGTAGTGTTTAAAACATAATGTCATAACATTCCATAAATTTAAAAGTAATTTCATAATAATATTTTCAAAAAATTATCAATTAAAATAAAAGTTAACTAAGTGGATGACTTTTCTTTCTCTTTTAATAAGTAATGATGTCTTGCATACTTACACATGTTATATTTAAGGCTTCACATATCAATTTTACAACTCCTGCATCAATTGACATGCATCTCAAATTAGTCACTATCTATAGTAGTTGAACTATTCTTTCAAACCTTATTTGAAAAATAAGATATATTAATATTAATATATTAAAGGAAATTTTCTTGTATGTATAAGGATCTTAATACATACCTAACAATCATAACAATCTTGATCCTAACTGATGCTACCACTTAGTATATCCGCTTGTCTTGAAGGCTCAACAATTGTGTGTCTTTCTATTGAAGGTATCAAATATGAGTTTGAGATCCTACGAAACCATTCAAATAATTCATCAATGAACTTGACAAATATGATTGCAACAGGATCTTTCAGCTCATATGGTAGCACCAACTGCTTATAATTTTGATAAGTTTCATGAATCTTGTTAGGATTATTGATAATGCCTAACATCTCATAAAGTGACCTTAGTATGCCCTGATGTGCCTATAGTAACGTAAATCCCTCTCCAATAAATATGAATATACAATACCACCACTTGTAATGAATTTAATATACCAACACATCATGGAATGATCGATGCGTTCTGTAATTGGAATATGGTCGTGAATTGATGTCATCAACATACAAATGGTCCAAGGCTTTTCTATATGGTCTCACATAACTTGAGCCATTAATCACCCCAATCGTAGCAACACAAGTATATCAGTGGTAAATTCCATATTCGTCTGACAAAAGCTAATACATGGGAAATACTCTAAAACCAATGCCTAAACAAAGATTACTCAAAACTAATAAAATAACATAATGAACATAACATGTTATCTATCAACTACATATAAACTACATATAAACATAAGTAAATACATAGAACAATATCATGTAATATTCCATTTGTTGCATGTTACAAAAACTCATGTTACTATGATGATCATATAAGTATGCTAAACCAATTGTGCCCCATGCATACTTACCCACTGTATGAGGATTCCTAAACAATTCCAACTAAGATTTCACTCTTATATACCAAGATAGTACAACCTATAAATTAGAGTAAATATTCCTTTACAACAACATCCATTTGACCCTCTCCGATGCAACGATTACATTTATCCAGTAGCTAGCTCAATCTCACATTAGCACCATAGGTGCGATCATTATGTAGGTTTGTCTCCTCCTATGATACACCTAATAACTCTTGCAACATCTCATATGCCATTTCTATAACACCCTAAAAATAAATACCGATTTTACACTTAAGTCGTTCGTTCAGTTCCATTATTAGTTTGTTATTTTATGATGTGGAATTCTTTTGAAAATACTTGTATGAAAAATATGGTAATTTTTTTTTAAATTGTTTGTTACAAATTGCGAGTTTTGTCGATAAAACGTACGTAGCGATAACTAAAATTACTAGACATGTCTTACGCATGTATAGAATAATAAGAATACGTAGTGCTTATGTTGTTCCATTTGTTTCTTAATTACCATAGGAAATTAAACATAATATCGCATAATTATACAGTCCATCTACTTATCCAAAAGTCTTAGGAATTAGGGCCTTATTATACAATTTATTACAAATCATAATTTACCTTCCTTATTTACATACATATTTACTATATTCTATCATATATATTTTATATTTTATATATATATATATATATATATATATATATATATATACATAGTATATTTCTACTCACTAATATCTTGGAAGCTTGCATCCTTCTATTCACAAAATATATATTGTTGGCATGACTTCTCAACTTCTAGTTCCTTGATAAAAACTGGAAAATTCGCAAACTTCTACAAGCATAACAGTGGAATCACTCCATCCACATGCTTGGATCCGACAATATAGACGTTCCAATATAGGTTGGCTGACTAATCAACATTGCTAACATCGACAAACACCATCACCATTGTGAAGGATATCATCGTTGTTTAGAAAGAAAATGGGAAGAGAAGGAGTGAGAAACTAGGTTTCTTAGTCGGTTTCTACCCTATTTTTAGTGTCATCACTTTTATCCTATTCACTTCAGTTTATTATTAAAATCATGTCATGCATCCAAGGTTGCTTTTAATTTTTTAAAAACATCCAACTGAAATAGGTTATTTTTATATAGAAACAACTTATTGTTTATGCATATATGTGTCTGAACTTCATAAGTTTGGGATCATAATAAAGATATTATTTGAATCATAGGTTATTCTATGTCTTAAACTTTATCTTTATCTTTATTCTATTCCACAAACCACCACTTTGGGAAAAATATTTAGACATAGACATGCATTAACATTGTCAAACAATATCTTCTCATTGTCTCTACTCTAACCTCCTACTATTAAGGATATAAGCTTATTCCTAGGTGGTCGTCATCACCTTGTAAGGTGTGCAGAACATGTTGTCTTCACTGTAGAGGGATTTTTGGAGAACCTATATCTCCTAGGAGAACCGTTTTGCCTCCTCTTCAGTAGAGCTCTAGGTTTTCTCTAGAATATGATATGCACAAGACACATAGATAGTAGCTTAATTTTTCACATAAGTTTGCTTTAGTGATCCCTTAACCCTGTTAGTTTATTTTAATGGCTTTCAGATAATTATGTATGCTCAATCAATATCCAGCCAATATGATATGCACAAGTAGATCTCAACTTCTAACACATCATTAATCATAAATACTCCTCACACATAACATCATTTTTTCAATGTTTAGGAGCATTCCACATTTTAACTCGCATTAAACAGTGTGCATTCATGAAAGCATTACAAGTTTACTGATAAATCACATAACATCATTGCATGTTTCAAGTACATGTTCAACTTATTTGTCTCTTAACCTTCTAAGTTTCTCCTCAACCTTTCCTTTTCTCAAAGTTACATTAGTTCCATGAGATTTTTACAATTTAGAAGTTTACTCTAGGTGGTCAAATGACACCTTTTAAGTTTTTATTCTTTGTGCTCTTCAATTGTTCAAGTCTTATGTATGTCCTAATTATACTAAGTTCAAATGTTAAGTGTTAACAAGCTTTTAACTTGTTTAAGATATTTTACTTAACCATGGTCGAATGGTTGCCTATGATATTTCCAAGTTTCTTTTAAACTTTTAATTCTTCATCTAACATTATAATACTTCTTAAGTTACCTAAACCAATATTTCAAACTCTTTTCTTCTTATTTAACCTAGAGAGGCCGAATGTAAATCCTTTGTCTCTAAGGCCTTATAGTTTATTTTTCCTTGATTTATGAGTTGATTTTTACCAATTCAAGACTAATTCATTAATTGCTATCTAACTTAGGAATCTTTAAAACTTTTTATCCATCCTTAAAGGTCATGGCTGAATAGCTTAAACTATCTTCTAGTCTTCATATTCTATTCCTAAACACGTTTAGGCTTGAGTTTATGGTAATTTTTACTTTGAAGGTACCCCTATATGTCAAATGCATTGTTCTCAGTTTTCTGCATATGAACCGGGTAAAGGAATCCATAGAGGTGTAAGTTCCCTCTTTACGTACAGATGCAATATAGGTACCTAACATTGTAAATAATTTCCATTTGTTAGATTTAGATACTTAATTAATTAAACTAAGGTTTAAAAATTTACTTACATTAACCTTAATTATAGAACTGATACACATAGGAGATCTTTACCCCACAACAACTCCAAGATATCCTTCTTAGTAATATAGAAAGGGGATAGCAATGGGCTTCCCTATTATATCTAGTACCATAATTATTTGCTAAGGTTGGTCGCCCAAGTTAACGGTAATACCAAACAAACGTGTAAGCAACTCAACTTCAAGTTTCTTTTGAGTAGGCCCAGGAAGATCTTTTGAAGCACTGAAATCAATATCCTTCCCAAGATCTTCCATATGAACTTGAAATTAATTTAGAAAATATTAACACATATATATTTATAAAATAGTAACATAGAATAAAATTATTTAATACCTTAAGTTGAGCTCGCTGCATAAGCCTCTTTGACCATAAAATAAAATGATTGGGGACTTGCCCTACAACATCAACCTGGTCAGTAGGCACAGGAATAGGAGCATTTTCATCTTCAACCCGTTCAACCACCACTCTAACATTATCATCATCAATTTGTTGGTGATAGATGGTTGAACACAAGGTGTAGACTTTTCCAATGGCTACCAAATGATATGGATGATCAACATACAACTTATAATTGTCTGCAGCATCAACAACATCCTCTCCTCTTGCTACATGTTCCTCCATCAAAGCGTAACTTCCCTTTGTGCTTAAGCGCCCCAGGAGAAGGGGAATGGTGATCTTGTGTCTGAGTTTAGGAAATTCCCAAAAAATGCAAGCTCTTGCCTAAGCTCCTACTTGAACTTTTGTCTGAGTTTCTGCCTAAGCTCTTCTGGAAGTTCTTGTCGCAATGCTTGTCTTATATCTTCTCTCACAGCCTCTAACTCATCTCTTTTGACACAATTCCTTCTTTGGAGGTATGTGTGGAAGATAATTCAAAGTACTGTCTAATGCCAACACTTCGTCCAACAACATGAATACGACCTAGATGCTCTGATTGGCCAATAGCAATATTCAGAATATTAACCTGTCTAACTGGAACAAAGACTCCCTGTGAGCTTTGTTCAACTAAAGAATCCTAAAAAATAAAAATGGTTGTTATCAATAATATACATGTTTTAAGCTGAATAAAAAAATGTTAAATTTTCTAATTACTTATAATCTTCTCAGCAACAATGTGAGAAGGCTTTGATGTATACTCTCTAGAAGCCTTTTGGCATGCTCTCTTCCATTTCTCATGGCGTATGGGTGGAGACGGTGGAGATAGAAGTGTAGATAGGTATGCTTCAAATGATTGTTGACGTTCTTTCAACTTCTACTCCATTGGTCTTTCCTCAAGCAACTCATAACCCTCAAAAGATAATTAATGGAGGTAACAGTTCTTGGCAGCAGAAATTTGCTGAGCCTTTTTTCTTTTCTCTTGTTATAAGAAATCAAATCAATTACACATAATACATCTTATATTAGTCATTAAAAAAACACAAAGTTTATAAAGATACATACAACAAATGCAGAATCCTTTCTCGTCTCAACAAATCTTTGCCAAGTACCACAATCAACGAATTGGTACTCCTCACAAAGAGACACCTTCATGACCCCATATATATATACATATATATATATATATATATATATATATATATATATATATATATATATATATATATATATATATATATATATATATATTGGTGAATGTGTCTTAAAGCCCTCCAACATTCACTAGCAAATGAAAGTCACTTCCTCTTCAACAAGCTAGTATTTGGCACATCATATGGAAGCTACGTAAAATAAGAGATGTAATTAAATACTGAATCATAAATATATGGAGAAACTTAATGCTTTAAAGTCAAATATCATGGTAGCCTCCCAAATATAATCTTTCACTTAGAGCTCTACATCATCGCAATACTTCTTCAAAATACTAGCTTTGCTTCGTCCAAAAGAGGCCACATAACTCTTCCACTTTATTTTGTTTGGCCTAAAGGATTCCTAGTGGCCTTGATCAAACCCTATGGGAATCCTCTGCTCACCACTCCGGCTAAGGGTTAACTCTTTTAACCATGTGACTCGTCTTCCTTCTTTCTTGAGATCACATCGAACCTATTTGGGAAGGACTAGTTCTCTAAAATCGTCATTAACATGTGCCCTGAAAGAAGAGAAAAAAATATATGTTAAAAAATGTACTGAATATGAAAGAAGTAATTAACATTTTAAAATAAGTAAACAATAAACATAAAATGATGATATAATCAAATAAATAACTAACTTGTATCATGTGATAACATTTTCCCTTATTCCTTCATAATGATCATCTCGAATAGCATGTACATCACCAATTTCATTTTCTACATCACCAATTTCATTTTCTTCATTAACAGTAGCTATCCTTGATGATAAGGGAGTTTGAGAAATATCAATATTTGCCAGTTCATTGGTGTCATCACTAGCAATTGTCGTCTTTTCTTGAAAAGTGATTGACCACCTTTTGTTATAAGGATCTTCAACATAAAACACTTGTTTTGCTTGGTGGGCCATGATAAAAGGGTTATCCTTATAAGCTACTTTATGAAGGTCAACCAATGTAAATCCCAATTCATCAACTTGCAAACAATTGTTACTATCAATCCACTTAGATTTGAAAACAGGAACTCTAAATTTGGTGTAACTAATCTCCCAAATCTCTTCAATCACTCCAAAGTAAGATATGGAAGCCATGATTGGTTTTTTTATCTTTGGAACTTGAAAAATGCATCGAATCTACTACCACCATAACCCCACTATTTTGCATGGTACTTTTATCATTCTGAGACTTTGTGATATGATTCACCCTACGCGAATGAATCAGAATGCGGAAACGATAACGGAACGTCTTGAGAATCAGGATAAGATAAGAAAGGGTAAGGTAAGATAAGGTGAGATAAGGTAAAGGAACCCGACACAAACCGCGACCTGCCGGAGAGCACCGAAGTTATCAAGAGGAACGTGACCCTTATCGCGACCTGCCGGAAGAACCAACGTTATCAAAGGTAGTTCTTTACCCAAGAACCAAGGGAATCAACTCACATAGAGATGAAAGTCTCTCAAAGAGAAAATATGATTAATACTCAAAATCTGTCTTTTCACTGAATCCCTAACTCCCTATTTACAGCTAACCAAATCTAATAAAAAGATAACAAATTAGAAATCCTAATTAGATTGCAATTTGAATTGCAACTAATTTAAACAAATAACTTCTAGATAAATATAAAATCCTAACAAATAACTTCTAGATAAATATAAAATCCTAATGTAATCTATAGCAAATCATAAACTTTATTACTTAATATCTTCAATGATATGACTACATAAATTAACCCATGTTGGAATTGGGCTTGGGTCCACGTAGTATTTTCCTTGAACTTCCTTGATAAGACCTTCAAGTGCTTGTTCTATACGTTTGGTCCTACTCCGCGTCATAGGACCTTCCATTCCTTGTAGATAATCTTCGAGATGACCTTTTTTGCTTATCGTGGTGCCCACGTTCACATCATTCCCTCCTTCTCCAAGAGGATTCGTCCTCGAATCTTGATGGTCATCTGCATCAAATAAGGATAAATTAGAAACATTGAAAGTGGCACTCACATTACCATAGCTACTTGGAAGGTCGATTTTATAAGCATTATCGTTGATCCTCTCATACTTGAAATGGACCATCTCCTCTAGATGTACTTTGGAACTTCTTTTGATTTGGAAACCGCTCCTTTCGCAAGTGAACCCACACCCAGTCCAGGTTCAAAGACCACCTTGGTGCGTCCTTTGTTTGCCTGCCGAGCATAATGTTCATTCTTCTTCTCAATATTAGCGCGAACCTTGGCATGTAATTCCTGCACAAATTCAGCCTTTTTCTTTCCATCCAAATTAAGAGAGTCATTAGTAGGAAACGGTAAAACATCTAAAGGTGATAAAGGATTAAATCCATATACAATCTCGAAAGGTGAAAATGAAGTAGATGTGTGAACAAGCCTATTATATGCAAATTCAATATGAGGCAAACAATTCTCCCAATCCTTTAAATTTTTTTGAATTATAGTACGTAATAAGGTGCCTAAAGTTCTATTCACAACTTCAGTTTGTCCATCTGTTTGCGGATGAGCCACGGTAGAGAACAATAATTTAGTGCCCAATTTACCCCACAAGGTTTTCCAAAAGTGACTAAGAAATTTAACATCTCGATCACTTATAATAGTCTTAGGTAAGCCATGCAAACGTACAATCTCTTTGAAAAATAAGTCAGCAATATGAGTGGCATCATTAGTTTTTGAACAAGCAATAAAATGTGCCATTTTACTAAACCTATCTACAACGACAAAATACTATCCTTTCCTTTCGAGGTCCTAGGTAGTCCTAATACAAAATCCATAGAAATATCAGTCAAGGATATTCAGAATGTAAAGGTGTATACAAGCCATGAGGCATTACTTTAGATTTTGCTTGTAAGCAAGCAATACATTTTTCACAAATGAGTTTAACATCATGTTTCATTTTTTAAAAAAATGTTCATGTAAAACATCATAAGTTTTTTGAATGCCAAAGTGTCCCATTAATCCTCCCCCATGAGCCTCTCTAATAAGCATTTCTCTTATGCTACACTTAGGTACACATAATTTATTTTTCTTAAATAAATATCCATCTTGCCTAAAATAGTCTTCAAAACCATGATCAGAACATGCTGCCCATAATTGTCCAAATTCAACATCATTGGCATACAAGGTTTTTAGTAATTCAAATCCAAGTAATTTAGTTTGTAGAGTCGTATGTAATGCATACCTTCGTGACAGAGCATCAGCCACAATGTTTTCCTTTCCCTTTTTATACTTGATAATATAAGGAAACATCTCAATAAATTCTAGCCACTTGGCATGCCTTTTGTTGAGCTTACCTTGGGACTTTAAAAACTTCAAGCTAAGATGATCTGAATGGATGACGAATTCCTTCGACCAAAGGTAATGTTGCCAAGTTTGTAAGGCCCTCACCAAGGCATAAAGCTCCTTATCATAGGTTGGATAGTTTAGTGCCGCTCCACTAAGTTTCTCACTAAAATATGCCACGGGTTTGGAATCCTGCATTAAAACAGCTCCTATACCCACACCAGAGGCATCACATTCAATCTCAAAAACTTTATCAAAATTGGGTAAATTTAATACAGGGGCATTGGTTAACTTGTCTTTCAGTAAATTAAAAGCTTGCTCATGTTTCTTATCCCATTTAAAATTAACATTCTTTTTTAACAAGTTCATTTAAAGGCAGCTATAGAACTAAATTTTGTACAAACCTCCTATAAAAACTTGCTAAACCATGGAAACTCCTTACCTCATTAGCATTTGTAGGCACAGGCCAATCTCAAATTGCCTTAACCTTTTCTTCATCAACACTAACTCCCTGAGAACTTACAATAAACCCTAAGAAGACAACTGATTCCATACAAAAAGTGCATTTTTCAATATTAGCATGCAATTCATGGCTTCATAAGGCAGTACACACAGCACGTAGGTGATCTAAGTGTTCATGCATTGTCTTACTATATATTAAAATATCATCAAAATAGACAACAACAAATTTTCCAATAAAAGTTCGCAAGACATGATGCATTAATCTCATGAAGGTACTCGGTGCATTAGAAAGACTAAATGGCATAACAACCCACTCATATAATCCATATTTTGTTTTAAAAGCAGTCTTCCACTCATCACCCTCCTTCATACGAATTTGATGATATCCACTTTTTAAATCAATTTTAGAGAACAAACAAGAGCCATATAATTCATCTAATAAATCATCTAACCTTAGAATAGGATATCGATACTTTACCGTAATCTTGTTGACAGCCCTACAATCCACACACATACGCCAGGTTCCATCCTTCTTTGGTACTAAGATAACAGGAACCGCACACGGGCTAAGACTTTCCCTCACATAGCCTTTCTGCATCAACTCCTCTACTTGCCTTTGAATCTCTTTGGCCTCCCCAGGACTAGTTCTATAGGCTGGTCGGTTTGGAATCGCAGCGCCGGGGAAAAAATCGATTTGGTGCTCAATGCCTCTAATAGGAGGCAAACCCGTTGGTGGTTCTTTAGGAAATACATCATTAAATTCCTGCAACAAAGATTTAACCACACTAGGGAAAGAGGAGTTATGGTTGTTAGTAAAATAATTATCCTTGTACATGAGTACAAAAACTTGTTCCTTTTCCCTCAAAATACTCTCAACCTCCCCTTTGTGAGCAAATACACAAACTTTCTTTTCTTTTTCTTTAATTCTTGATTTTTCTTTCTTTTCACCCTCACTCTTTTTTTGACTTTCTACTTTTTCTTTACCCTCAATTTTCTCTCTTTTTTCTCTTTCTTGATTTTCTAATTCCTTTTCTCTCATTTTACATTCTTTTGAAATTTTCGTTTGGTCAGAATAAGCCTCAACGGGCCTTAATGGAATCAATACAATTTTTCGATTATCCACTACAAAAGAATATTATTTTTAAATCCATCGTGCATAACCTTCTTATCGTATTGCCAAGGACGTCCTAACAATAAGTGCCCAGCATGCATAGGGGCAACGTCACACAACACCTCATCATTATAATTGCCAATAGAAAAGGACACCAAGACTTGCTTGCTAACCCTTACATCCCCATAATCATTCATCCACTGTAGCCGATAAGGATTAGGATGCTTCTTAGTAGGCAAGTTTAATTTCTCTACTAGCAATGTACTAGCAACGTTGGTGCAACTACCGCTGTCTATAATCATACTACATACCTTGTTGTTCACATGACAACGGGTGTAGAATATATGCTCCCTTTGCTCTGAATCTCCTTCATCCTTTGGTTGAATGTTCAATGCACGTCTTGTGACCAAGATTTCTCCATGCACAGGTTATGCTATCTCTGCATCACTACAATCCTCTAACTTCGGCATTTCTTCTTCCTCCGAGCTCACACTGTCCACTTCACCATTGTTACGAATGATCATAGTCATCTGGTTCGGACATTGAGAAGAAATATGCCCCAGAGACCTTGACACTTAAAGCAACGAATGTGACTTGACTTATTAGAGGATTTAGTTTCAAATTTACCTTTGAAATAGGTCTTTGCGATTTTCCCCAGATTCCTCCTTTGGTTTAGGCCCTTCTTTCTTGTTGGACCAATTGGACTTCCATGATGAACTAGAAGCATATTTGTGAGTGCTCCTAGATTTGAGTTGTCTTTCCACCTGAATAGCTTTATGAAGCAATTCCTCCATCTCTACATAATGTTGTAGTTCTACCACGTCAGCTATCTCCCTTTTTAATCCTCCAATGAATCTTGCCATAGTGGCTTCCCTATCCTCCTCCACATTGGCTCTTATCATGGCAATTTCCATCTCCTTATAATAATCTTCAACACCCCTAGCGCCTTGGGTAAGACTTTGCAATTTCCAGTACAAGTCCTTATGATAGTGACTTGGTACAAATCTTCGTCTCATGACTACTTTCATCTCTTCCCACGTTCGTATAGGTCTTTCCCCATACCTCCTCCTATTAAGGACAAATTGATCCCACCAAATATTAGCATAATCATTAAAAGATACAATGACTAGTTTTACCTTTTTTTCCTCCGAGTAATTGTGACAATCAAACACATGCTCTACTTTTCTTTCCCACTCCAGATAAGTTTCAGGTTCATTCTTTCCTTGGAATGGTGGCAAAGATAATTTAATACTCCCCAAGTTGTTATCTTTTTCTTCTCGATATCGTCTTCTTTCTCTATAACATCCACCGTCTGATTCTAAGTTCTCCCCCCAATCTGTTTCTTCATCGCGGTGAAGTGATCTTTGAGGACTACTTCTACGAGACACCCGAGATCTCCTTCTCGAACAATCCTCCATGTCCTCCAACTTCCTGTTCAACTGTTGGAATTGATCTTGAATCGATTTCATGAATACTTTTAGATCCATCTCATTTTGATGGAGTTCACTACTCATGTTGGCAATGCTGCAAATTGAACAAAATAAATGAGAATAATAAGGCCTCACAAGTCACTCCCTTAGTGTTTTCCCTCAATATTGACGCTCTTCACTCGTGTTTACACTCGAATTGGCTTTTTCTATAATGCTCTAACCAACTCTTGCCTTTTACCTCTCGATTCTCCTTATAAATCCTTGAACCAAGAACTTCACAAGTTGATTTTCCCACAGATAACGAAAGAGTCACAGATACACAAGATGAATAGGGTAAGGAATATTGGTCAAGAATTAAGAACTTAAAAAAATATATTGAATAAAGACTTTTTTTAAAATTTTCTTGAATTTTTTTTTTGAATTTCTATCACAACTTTTTTTTTTCTATCACAATTATTTTTTGCTTCTTTTTTTTTTTGAATTTTTATCACAATTCTTTTTTTTTTTTTTTTTTGGAATATTTAGTAGATAGCAACTTTAACACGAGAAAATTAAAATAAAGGATAGATGACACCTGATTCCAAGAGCCGAACCTCTGATGCCAAATGATATGATTCACCCTACGCGAATGAATCAGAATGCGGAAACGATAACGGAACGTCTTGAGAATCAGGATAAGATAAGAAAGGGTAAGGTAAGATAAGGTGAGATAAGGTAAAGGAACCCGACACAAACCGCGACCTGCCGGAGAGCACCGAAGTTATCAAGAGGAACGTGACCCTTACCGCGACCTGCCGGAAGAACCAACGTTATCAAAGGTAGTTCTTTGCCCAAGAACCAAGGGAATCAACTCACATAGAGATGAAAGTCTCTCAAAGAGAAAATATGATTAATACTCAAAATCTGTCTTTTCACTGAATCCCTAACTCCCTATTTATAGCTAACCAAATCTAATAAAAAGATAACAAATTAGAAATCCTAATTAGATTGCAATTTGAATTGCAACTAATTTAAAACAAATAACTTCTAGATAAATATAAAATCCTAACAAATAACTTCTAGATAAATATAAAATCCTAATGTAATCTATAGCAAATCATAAACTTTATTACTTAATATCTTCAATGATATGACTACATAAATTAACCCATGTTGGAATTGGGCTTGGGTCCACGTAGTCTTTTTCCTTGAACTTCCTTGATAAGACCTTCAAGTGCTTGTTCTATACGTTTGGTCCTACTCCGCGTCATAGGACCTTCCATTCCTTGTAAATAATCTTCGAGATGACCTTTTTTGCTTATCGTGGTGCCCACGTTCACATCACTTTGTGTAAAAGGAAAAATGATTGATATTGTATCCACTCCAACATATGACATCAAAGTTTGACCATTTGCTAGCCACTTCAATGTATGAAAGGCACCATCATCCTTCTTAATCGTTTCATCAAACTAGTTTAAGAAATTTTTTTTATCCTCATTCTACAATCATTTCTTATTCATTTGAAGATTCTTTTCCCTTATAATGGTTTTGTGAGTAGATAAGTAAGGTTGAACCTCATCGATATTATTCAAAATATACAAATGTGCTTGAAGGACTTCCGCACAACCCATGCTTTTCATAGTTATGCCTCATGTACCTTTACTTCTGTGTCTTCCCTTATGGTGAGACTTAGGAAGTCCTATGAGTTCCACCTCTGACAAATACTCTGTACAAAACTCAATTGCCTCTTCTGCAATGTATCTTTCAATCATAGATGCCTCAAGATGGTGTGGATTCTTTACATACCCTTTTAATATTTTTATGTATTATTCAATTGGATACATCTACCTTAGATAAACTGGACCACATAATCTGATCTCCCTCATTATATAAACAGCTAAGTGAACCATAATGTCGAAAAATGATGGAGGAAAATACATCTCTAATTGGGATAAGACAGTAAAAGCTTCATTTTCCAACTCATCCAATTTTAGAGGGTCAATGGCTTTTCTACATATTTCATTAAAAAAGAAACACAACCTACTTATGATGTGTCTAACTTTTTTAGGTAAAATATCACAAATAACCACTAGAAGTAATTGTTGCATTGACACATGGCAGTCATAAGACTTTAACCCAACTAACTTTAGATCTTTCATGTAGACAAGTCTTTTGAAATTTGAAGAATAATCTTGTGGCACTTTAACCCCATGTAGGCAATCACATAAACTTATTTTCTCTTTTTTTTAACAATGTATGACATGTCGGGGGAAAATATGTCCACTTCTCTACATACTGTTGCGCTAACTGCTATCGTATATCCATTTGAACCAAATCTAGTCGAGAATTGACACCATCCTTAGTCTTACCTTGTATATTGAGGAGTGTTCCGATGATGCAATCACACACATTTTTTTCCACATGCATCACATCAATACAATGTCTAACATCAAGATTGCACTAGTATGGAAGATAAAAAAATATTGATCTTTTCGTCCATATCCTTGTCTTACTGGCCTTCTTTAGTGTCTTTCTAAAAACAATGTTGATTTTTTAACACATTCATAAAATTCTTGTCCAGTTAAGACCTTTGGAGCAACCCCATTTTCTGGCAACCCATTAAAAACTTTCTTTAATCTATGATACGAGTGATTAGTCCGGAGAAATTTTCGATGACGAAGTAAATTGTCTTCCTTCCATGATGTAGTTGATGGTAACTTGTACCTTCTTCACACATAGGACATGCTTTGTGCCCCTTAACACTATATTCACATAAATTTTCATATGCTGGAAAGTCATTAATAGTGCAAAAAAACATTGCCTACATTTATAAACCCTAAACCCTAAACCCACCATCTCTTACTATATTCATCTTTTGCGTCTTTGTCATTCACGGTTTGACTCCTCCTGTCCAATCCATTTCAAAGGAAACCCACCATGCGTGTGACATTGAGTGAGTATGTACGGTTTGCTTGTATTCAAATTGAATTTACAAAAGAATGATAACTTACTTATCTATGAGTATTATGTTTTCCAAGAAATATATTTTATAGAAAGGACTGCTCCTATAAAAGGAGAAATTTTATTAAAGGAAAAGCCTCTTGCTTCGGTTTTAGACTTTAAAAGGGTGTATTGTTCTTTAAAACTATAATTTTATATTACTAGCAAAATTTACTGGTACAAGATTTTTAAAGTGGATTAGCATAAAGATTTATTTAAGTACTAAAGAAATTTTATTGATTTATAAATGCCTAGAAGAAATTATACATGAGTTGCGTAAAAGAGAATAAGGAGGGACGCTTTCTAAAGAAAGAAAAGACAGTGGAAGGGAGATCTATGAAATTTATAAGTTTGTTTGATAATGTCAAATTGGTATGGAATATATTGAGCACCTGTACATGAAAGGGAATAAAAAAAAAAATAAACATAGAAAAGAAGTATGTTTGAAATTTTAATGTATGGTGGTATAACACCTTACTGAATAAAAATTATGTATGTTGTATGAATCTGTGTCTTTAATTTATGCTTACTTTTATTTACTTTTATTTTATTATGCCTTTACTTGTTTGATGCATTAGTTCCTTATGTCATGACAATTATAGCCAATTGGTTGTAATAAAAATTGTACTATACATTGAATAGTTTTCACTGTAAGTAGTTGCGTTATAGTTTAACTAATTGTTATAATTATACAAATATCAATTAATTAAAATATTTAAAAGTATTAGATGAAATAAATAAAATATTACATTAATGAAATAATGTAATATTTTTATCTATAATTTTATTATATTAATTAGAAGAATAAGTTTTTTTTTCTTTTTTTTTTACAAGTAATCGTTCTTGAATATCCACACATGATATTAAAATTTTATATATTATCTCTTTTTCTCGTATTTCTTTTCACATATTTTTTAAATTAAGTATATTTTCAAATAATTCAACTATCTTTTTAAATTTTACATTTAAATAATAATGATAACTTATTAACATATAATATATTATTATTAGTGTCTAGAGAAAACTTGAATTTTTTTAAGGAGTTAAATTTACTTCACAAGAGTGAAAATCTTGATCAAAACCAGACATATCCCCTAGAATGTTAATCGCTAGTTTATCTACAAATCTAGATGGGATTGAATTGGTGTCTCCAATATGTCACATGTTAAATATTTATTAATTTAGAAAATAAAAATAGTATATTTTAAAAAATAAAAAACAAAAATTAATTATTTTTAAAATAAAAACAAAAATTAAAATTTTATAATTTGAATGGATTGAAAATATATTTAAAAATAAAATAAAATTGTGGATGAGAATGAATTATCATTCATTACAAATAATGGTATCCAAAATAATCTGGTATGAGCAAGAGAAGTTCAAATACCAGATCAAAATGTTCTATGAATGGTGATAAAAAGCAAAATTGTGGATTGAGTCATTGTCGTAATCAAAATAATAATAGGATAATGTAATCTTAAAAAGTATTAAATATTTAAAATATATAAAAATAGATTTATCATCAAATTTTATTTATAAAAAAATTTATTTAAAAAAAGAAATCTAATTTTTTTTTTATTGTGCAGATTTCATCTTCTTTTTATTTAGGAAAGAAACGAAGTCACTCTACCGAGAAGGAGCAGTTGTTAGTTCTATGTATGAGAACAGGTTAGATGCTTAAAAAATTAGGTAACTAAACATTGTCGTGTGTGTAAAAGATCCTTATAAATTCATGGTAGATTTGGAATTAACCCCAATAGCATAGCACAATTAGCAAGATCTGCTATGAAGATAGATACAAACATTTGATCACACGTAGTGAGCTGAAATTTAGCGATATGCTTAGCGAGCACAACTACATCTAAACCTACCGTAGCAATACCAATACAAGTTTAGAGTTAGTTAGATGTTATCATTCTACTTGTTTATTCAAAAGAATAAAATTTAAATTGAATATATAATTATATAATAAATTTGAGAAAATGTATTTGGATACTTTTATAATAAAATAAAATAAAATATTTATATTATATATATAAAAAGAATAAAATAAAGTATATAAAAAAAACAGTCTAATAAAATATTTGATTTTATTTTTACGTATTTCTTAATATAAGAAACAATCCAAACATAATTTTTAAGAAGAAAATTAAAAAAAACATTTAAAAGATTTTAAAAAATTTATTTGAAAATAAGTAATAAAAAATATATTTTAATAATTTTATATAAATAATATTTAAAATATATAATTATTATATTATGAATGTTTATCCAAAAATATAAGATAATAGAAAATGTTGTATGCAATAAAATTTTTTGTGTGAGATCTATAATTTATTTAATAATAAAATATATAATTTTTATATTTAAAAAATATTTTAAATTTATATATGTATAAAATTTAAGATATATTAATTTTTATAAAAAATATGTAATGATAAAAAATAATGTATATGTAAATTTTTATTGTATTAAATCTAAAATTAAAATATTTATTTAATAAAATAGAGAATATAAATTTATATTTAAATAATTTTTTGGGTTCATCAAGGTACGTAGTAATTATATTTTGAACTCTTGTATTTTTAAAAATATAATAGTAAAGAACGAGACATATAAATTTAAAATCCATAATTTAAAATTAAAATATTTATATAATTTATTTTTATTTAAAATATTATTTTAAATCTACATATGTATAAAATTTAAAATATATCGTAATTATATTATAAATTTTTATAATTTTAAAAATATATATTAGAAATATGTTATGCACACAAATTTTTAAAATTTATTGTGTAAGATATAAAAATAAAATATATTTAATAAAAATATAAACTCATTTGTGGATATATAAATTTAATTTAACAAAAGTGGTAAAATAAAAAGAGATAAACATAGAAAAATGTGATATGTATAAAAGAAGAAATTATTAAATTAAATATTTAAATTACGGCAATTTTTTTATTGCTATGATTATTATTGTAAGTGTTATTGTATGCCTTACCCCTTAATTTTATAAGAACGAACTATATCTAAGAAGGAAAGAACTGATCCAATCCTTAGAACAATCCTTAGAACAAGAAACAAATTGTACCTATGTTGATCTTTTCTTATTTTTAAGGATCGAGCTCGATGAAGTTCAATTGAAACTTTTGATTTGTTGTCTTCGAAAGCCATTTTCTTTTTGAAAGTAAATTATTTAAAAAGAACAAGTGGCCCACAGGATAGCCCATGCATGTGCGTGTGCATATATAAATTATTATTATTATTGTTTAGCAAAATTAGATCCTGAGTTTGTAGTGTTTTTTGAGCAGCCTAAGTTAAACATCTTATGGACCCATTGTTACAGTTAGTTCTATTTAAAACAAACAAAAAATAATTAGAAAACATTAATTAAAGAAAAGAGAGGATTATTGATTCGGTGAACAGATAGGAGTTGTAACAGAGAAAATAGGAGTGGCGGTAGCGCTGGTGGCCTAGGGTGGCTTTATCGACGGCGTCAAAGGCAACACAATTGCCATGGAAACTGGTGGTTCCGTAAGGAACATAGAAGTAAAACTCTGGTGTTTACTTACCAGGCCTCGGAAGAGCTAAGTGAACTGAATCTGGCGATGATTCTCGATGCATCCATGGAGGTTGTCGAAGCTTTTGATCTCCAAAAACAGACATTGTCGAACATTTGTAAACTCCTCTTGTTGTTCTATCTATCCTTCTATTTTGGTTGCCTCATCCAGAATGCATTATCCTTCTCGTTGGAGAGTAGAAACACAAAAAAACACAAGGATCAAACTAGATTGTATTGCTTCCTAAAATGTTGATTCACCAACTCAATTTCAAATCTGTCATGGCTCCTTAAGAAACCACACAACACCGCCTCGAATGGCATTCTTGCCTTCGTAGGTTCTTTTGGCCTTCAGTTACTGTGACAACTACCACCAACCGTTGGAAGAACTCCATGAACCTGTAAGCAAATTTATCAGGATTTATACTCAAATTTTAGGATAGCTAAATTAACAAGAATTAAAGAAATTATGTATCTCTTATAGATACGTTGAGAACGTTATTTTTCTTCTTATTTAAATGTATACGTGGCGAATAAAGTTTTCTATTTATGTTTTTCCTCTTTTACAATTTTCACTCTATAGAATCATGAGTATCAATCAATGAGAATCTGTTCTTTTGTAAAAAATATATATAATCTAATTTTTTTTATTATAGATGTCAAGTCCACTAGGTTCTACACAAAATTCTTAGCACACTTATCAATTAAGTTTAAGCTCAATAAACATATCTACATCGTTTTCTAAAACTCATAAATAGATCATTTATAATGATATGGACTTATAGAAAAAATATCACGTTATCCATTCAACCTGCTTTTATAAAATCAAAATTACCAATAAGTAGAAGTTCAAATTATAATAAAAATTCTAACATTCTCCCACTTGAACAATATTAATTGGATTTTATTTTATTTTAAAATTTATTTTGAAAATGGCTCTCAAGTCAAACAATTGTGGTCATAGAAATAACTTGTACATTATTACCACAAAAATATGATCATCTTAGTTAATAAAACCATTAGTCAAGAGTCACAAGTGAAGTTAAACTATTACGAGTTTAGTTCACCAATGACCATAAAACCAACAATCTCGTTGTCATAATCATATCACAAAGTGTGCAAGTGTAGGTACACATTATAGCATAATTATGATCCCCTCATGCTATTGTGTATGGATCCTACATTGTGTCTTCTCAAGGAAATACAACCAATCTCTCAAAGAGATTATAAATCATGTCTCATTTGAAATATCATTCCTACAAGGAACCAATGCAACCAATCTCTCAAGGAGATTATATTTTATGTTTCATTTGAAACACCGTTCTTATAAGGAACCAATGTAATTAATATCTCAAAAAGATTATAATTCATGCTTTTTTTGAAACATCATTCATATGAAGAACTAAAGCATCTCGAGACAACCTCAATATAAAAAACTACTCATCAATAATAATGTTGATAATAACATGAAACATCAACATGCACATCACAACAATTATATAGGTCCAATGTAATAAAGGTAAATATGAAATATTAATAATAATAACTCCCACTAACCAAATACATTAAAAAACCTTACAATACTCATGTTCTCAACATGTTTCATAAATACTATGGGTCTAAGTCCCTTAGTTAGGGGTCAACAAGCATCTTCTCAAGGAAAATATGCTTAATAAGAATATATTCATCTTCAACCATTTCTCTAACAACCAAGAACTTAATTCTAATATCTTTTGAAGTTATAGTGATTCTATTATTCTTGGTTAAGAATACCACAGAGATGTTATCATAACAAGTGCTCAAGGGTTTAGAAACAAATTCTATAATTCTCAAAGTAGAAACAATTTTTCCTAGTTATATATCATGTGATGTAGCATGGTAACAAGTAATAAATTCAGCACATGGTGGAGGAGACTATCAAACCTCCATCCAATATGACTGTATATCCATAAATAGATTTCTCATCATTTACACCTCTAACAAAATATAAATCAAAGCATCTAACAACCTCTAGGTTGTTAAGTTTCCTATAAACAAGCATGTATTCATTTTTCTTATACAAATATACCATGACCTTCTTAGAAACAATCCAATTAGCATGTCATGTGTCTAATAGGAACTTGTCAAGTACACTACCACAAAAGCTAAATCAATTGTAGTGCATACCTGAACATACATCAAGCTTCCTATTGCATTGAAAAAAAAAACTTAATCTACAGAACTTATTTCAATATCATTCTTAGGATGATAATACTTTCACAACTCATCATATTTGGAAATAAGAGCATCATTGAGTTTACAAGTTTTCATATTAAATCATTCAAAACTTGCTCAATATAAGCTCCCCCTTTTTAATCGACCTAAAAAACTTCTAAAACTTGTTTCTATGGATCTTTGTTCTTAGAAAAAAAAATTCCTCCAAGGTATTTCATGTCAAAAGTGACAACATATTGTTGGTCTCAATGAACGAATCACAATTATTAGTAACAAATAAGATATCATCTACATAGAAATAGGAACGACAAAACTTACTCCCACAAACCTTAAGATTTATGTTATATCCGACCTTATTTTTCATAAATCCTATGAATATAACTAACCCATCATTTAAGATACCACTTCTAAGAAGTCTTCTTCAAATCATAAATTGATTTCTTCAATTAACACATCAGATGGTCTTTACTACTCTCTATAAAGTTACTACATACAAATTTCCTCATCAAGATCTCTATTCAAAAAGTCTATTTTTACATCCATATGATGCAACTCAAGATCTTAATATGTTACTAACACTATAATAGCCATAAAGGAATCTTTTAAGGAAATTAGATAAAATATTTGTTTATATTCAATGTCTTGCTTTGAATAAACCCTTTTGCCATTAATTTTACTTTAAAATGCTCTACATTTTTCTTAGAGTCTTTCTTAGTTTTAAATATTTATTAACATCCAATAAAGTAAAATACTAACACGACCATCCACTGACTCCCACACACCATTTCAATTCATAAAGAGTATTTCATCATCTACGACTTATATCCATTTATCACCAAGACACTAGAAATTGTCTCCATATGTTTCTAGAGATTTGTTATATAAATAATGTTCAAGTCTAACTATCAAAAGAAGGTATAATAATTGGATTTCTCCTTTTTTTGTGATCATTTAAAAAATAAATCCTAACTTGTTCTTCTAGATATGACATATCTTCTAAAGATTCTTGTTAACAGTTTTTTTAGACACCTCATAAACTAGTTGATAAATAATATATTTTTCAATATAAAGATTGAAATAATAAAATCCTTTTACCAAATCTTCTTTCATCATCATTAGAGTGTTAGAATCTCCCTTGTTATCTTTTACAAATTTAGAAGTGATGGTCTCAACTATCCTTATATTCTACAGGTAGGATAGTAGGATTTATATCCTCTTTAGAATATACATAATTGTTTTAAAAAGCTTATCTCCAAAATAATTTAGCTAAACTAGATCAACTTGTCATATACCTTATCATGTCTATCATAAAACTAATCAATCTTTATAGTCGTTCTTAGTCAAAAGTTCAATATTATTTATAATGTTATTCATGAAAAATTTAATAGGAGATAAAAATAATAGTAAAACCGTCAATAATATGAGCAATCAATAAAATAATGATTTCCAAAATTTAGGATTTAACACATATAACATAAACTCTCCTGTGGGTAGAGATTATATCATACGAAACAACAGTTACAAAAATTCAACACATGTGGGTAGAAGAATTTTACTGTCAAGATCATCACAAATTAATAACATGGCAATTAAGAAAATAATATTTTCTAAAATTTTGGATTTAACACATAATATAAACTCTATTGTGGGTAGAGATTATATCATACAAGAACAACGGTTACAAAAATTCAACACCTATGGGTAGAAGAACTTTACTATAAAAAATTCCAAAATTAACATATCGCAACAAATCAATGAATGAATTAACCCCCTCTGGAGGAGTTAAAATTCAAATAACACAACATCCCAACAATTAAAATTTAACAGGAACTTTATTAATTTAGTAAATGACCCACTATGGTGGTGTACACTCACTCAATCAAAAGAACTTCTAATAGGAATAAACAATTGTCCAATTTATTTATTTAGCTTTTGTGATTTTTTTATCATTCAACTCCAATTTTCCAAACACATATGTGAACATAAAAAATTAATTATATACATTAACGTACAAAAAACAAAAGACTATCCTTTATATAAATTTCCATTACGTATACAATAAATCTAATGAGGACAACGTCACGTATAATCCTTTTTTTTTAATTTGAATTTCAACAACAAAATAAATCTCAAATCTAATTTGTTTCGGGTAAAAATTATTAATCTCAAATTCCTAAATCATAACCAATTTAGGAAATTTAATAAATTAAAACTCCAGGGTTCTAAACCTAGTATAACCTTGCTCTGATAGCACATGTAAGAAAATTTAATAGGATCTACACTAGAATTTAGAACACCTAAATTAATAGGAATTAATAGGAATTAATAGGAATTATATACCTCTTGAAAACGTTGTCTTTCTCCATGTTCAAATGTACATGTCAGGAACAAAGTCTTCCGCCTATGCTCTTCCTCTTTTACAAACCTCACTTTCATGGAACCGTGAGTCGTTAGAGTGTGTATCGAGACGAGTGAGGATCTTGCCCTTTTATAGAAAATACATGTAATCTAATTTCCCTCCATCATGGATATTAAGCCCACTAGACCCTACACAAAATTCTTAGCACACTTGTCAATTGGGTTTAAGCCCAATAAACACATATACATGATGTTTTCCAAAACTTATAAATGGATCACTTGTAATTATATAGGCTTATAGGAAAAATATCAGGTTATTCATTCAACCTGTTTTCATCAAATCAAAATCACCAATCAGTAGAAGTCCAAATTATAATAAAAATTCCAACAGAACGCAGTGTCGATGAACACAACAACAATAAAGATAACAAGTGAGAAGAGAGTGATGTTTCTATGTTTGGTACAATGGTATATTGATGTTTGATGGAAGGTGTGAGAGCTCTTAGTTGATGATGAAGAGAACCAGCAAAAATTTGCATAAGAGAATAAGAGAGGGAGAGAGTGATGGAGAGGTCCAAAAATAATGATAAGGTGGGGAAAGGACTATGAAATCACAATAGAGTCATAGAGTGATAGAGAATGATCAAGAGGAGAAGAGAAGTGAGATTTTGTTAATGTGATGCTTATAAAGGTTTCTAGGTAAGGAGAATAATCATTTCTCCTTGTGATAGATAATAAAAGGAGTCTTAGGATAAAGAGATATCTAGAGGGAGAAGAGGAATTGGAGCTGGGAAAAAGTAAAAGAGAAAGAAAAATGAAGTTCTTTTTGTGTGTGTGTGTGTGTGGTGTTACGAGTCTGAGAGGAAAATGTGAGAAGAGTGAAGTCAATGTTGTGTGAGAGAAAGAGAGAAAGTTGAGCATATATGGAGAGAGAGAGAAAGAGAGAGAGAGAGAGGGGGGGGGATAGAATGAAGGTTGATCTAGGAGAAGAGTGCTCTCTACCTTAGTGTTTATGTCCCTATCCTATGAGCATTTTTTCTTTTGAACAGAAAGGGAGAATGTTGTGCTCCCATATTGTCGGTGTTAGTGGGTGTTTTTGGTTGTCTTGGAGAGAACCAACATTAAGAAATTCCAAATGAATAATAAATGAGCTCATTTTTATGGAATAAAGAAAATGGAAGTGTAAACACCCAATTATAATCGAGGCCCCTTTTTTAAAATAATAAATAAACATATAAGGAAAATAAAAATAAAATAACCAACAAAATTAAATAAATAAATGAAAATAAAAATAAAATCAGAAATGAAAATGATAATTGAAAAAAAAGAAAAATAAAAAGAAAAACATTAAATATAATAAATAATAAAATTTTTTAATAAAATAAATAAAATTGAAAAAAAATAAGCGAATAAATAAATAAATAATAAAACAGAAAAATAAAATAAATAAAAATGTAATAAATGGAAAACTGAAAAAAGAGAAAAAATTGAAATTAAAGAAAAAAACAAAATGAGGAAAAATGAAATAAGAAAAAGTTGAAAATAGCAAAATTTAAAAAGTGAATAAATAATAAAAAAAACAAGAAAATAAACCACAGACTAAAAATTGAAAAACAAAATAAAAGAATAAATAATAATTTTTAAACAGAATAAAAACAAACATCAGAAAATTAAAAGAGAATAATAACAAAGCAAAAATAGAAATAAAAAAAAAACAGCAGAAAACATAAAAGAAAAACACAATAACTAACTAACTAATTACCAAACAGAAAATGAAAGAAAGGCGGGAAAAAAAAGAAAAAAGAGGGGATACGGAGAGGGAGCCAGCAAAAAGGAGAAGAAAAGGAGACTTAGTTTTGGCGAAAATAAAAACTCTCCCTTTGGCTCGAAACCTTGGACACCAACAAAAGACCCTAGGAACATCTTCTTCCTGGATGCCAGAAACTCTCAAGAAAAAGTCCAATTTATAGCAAGATTGCTTCTTCCTCTATCAATTCCACCAGGTAAGACGTGCATGAATTTTCATCGAATCGGTCCCTAAATTTGGCTGGTCTTATTTTCATTTTTAGAGTAGAATGTGGTAAGAGGAGTACAAAAAAAACTACGTGAACTTGTTAAACTAGAGAATATTTGATTCCAATTGATTGCATTGCTCTCTGAAATTGACGTTGGTTTCATCTATGCCTGATCTCAGCAACTTCATGATTTAAAATGCTAATGAATGATAAATCAGTTTTGTTATGTTTTGCGATTCCAAAATCTTGTGGAATGTTTTCTATCTCTGCTGCACGAGGTTCTTGCGAGAAGCCTTCCATCTATGCATCCTAGGGTTTAATCGTGTCCAGAAATGTAGAGTATTAGTCCCCGAAATCTGCTAAAATAATTCTTGAGGAATTCTTCGACACGCCTTGGGTCATCGGAGAAGCTAAACTCGATCTCAGGGTATGTGTTCAAGTTCGTAAGCGTTTGTTCAATTTGCATGCATATGGTCCAAGACTCAAGTCTGTCCTAGCAAGATCGCTATCGATAAGCAACAACATTTTCCTCTGATATTGGTGGGAGCCTTCTGTCCACACTAAGCCAACCACACCAAAAATATAAGGCCTCCCGTCCAAGATAGCTTCATACCTGGTCCTCTAGATTATAGCGCCAAGGGTAGGGAATCTTCAAGTAAAGGCCGCCACGAAATCAATGGTATGGCTATAACTGAAGATACAGTTTCGAGACTTGACTCGGAATGAGTACAAAAAAGAATCCTTCATGAACTTGAGTAAGCCATTAAGTTAAAAGCAAGAACAAAAAGCTTTTTATCAGGTTGCCTATGGTATCTATGTCTGAATTTGTGTATGATGAATATAGCTTTAATCATAAGCATGAGTCCGCATAGTTTCTATGACACTATTCTTACGCCTAAATTCATTGGTCACGACCAAAAACCATGGGAATCTAGGCAACTTCTATAATTGTCCATAGTGCTGACATTCACGTCAACTGGATAATGACAAGGTGGACATTTAGATACGGGTTTTCAGATGGCTTTTATAAGCCTTATTGAAGGGTGTCACTACATGCATTTGCCTCTAAAGATGACCATGGCTGTGGCATCTTCATGTACTACTGACGTACACTGCAATCAATGCAGGGTCCATGCAAGTGGAAAGGAATGAGTGTGACTCAAAAACCAAAGGAGTAACATAGTTGAATCGGTCCTCACCATGAAGTAAGTAGACCTATACCATCCGATCTGGGGAGCAGCTCCTCGTTTTTCATGTAATGTTGCACCACCTTATAAGTTCCAAACTCACCTATGCACACTGGTCAGATTGGAGAACGTTAGGCTGACAGTTTAGCACGAACGGATGGTCCCTTCTTACACTTGGGGAATCTGGAGCCATGTATACACGCTTTAGTCACCTAAAGCCCTATGGTCTAAAGAGCATGAGAAAATTCACGTTGAGATCTGCTAGGTTCAAGGGCTTCTCCATGCCGCGTTGAATATACCGATTCTATCACCATGCAGCCCTGTATGCAAGGGACATGTACGGTTGGAGTAGCTTAATATCAATTAAAACTGACCATGAATCAGCAAGCTCGAGCTTGGCTCAAGGGGTCGATCCTTTTATTGCCCAAGCGAGAGTTGGTGGGTTCGAACCCCAACGGAGTCACTTGTTTAATTTTGAATACCCCCTAAGTTTCAATTTATGGGCCAAAAAACATCATTGGTTTTAACCCTCCTAAGCCTCAGTTTATGGGCCGCATGCGACGATCCAAAGTGGAACTG
This sequence comes from Canavalia ensiformis, assembly GCA_026541065.1. Taxonomy (NCBI): domain Eukaryota; kingdom Viridiplantae; phylum Streptophyta; class Magnoliopsida; order Fabales; family Fabaceae; genus Canavalia; species Canavalia ensiformis. The sequence continues at coordinate 178,178 of JAMKYM010000791.1, read as the reverse complement.
AATTAAGCATGCAATCCGAACCATACACAACCTATGTGCTTCCCAAGTTGGGCCACCTCCAGACTCGTACATTCAACTAGGCAATTTGGACCCTGCCTCCAAAGCAAATTGGGCCTGTCCAAACCATATACAGGCTGCATACTCTTACGTTCAATTGGTCAATTTGGGCCCTACCTCCGAGCAAATTGGGCCTGTCATTCAATCGATCAAGTCTTTTAATTTAAGTTCATTTTAAGTAAGATTAGTTTTACTTTTTCTTTTAAATTTTTAAATTAAAATCAATTCTTCCCTTAAATTCTAAATTCATGCTTTTATACTCAAAATCAAGTCTTAATATGGATCTATCTCACTACTTATTTTCTTTCTAATTAAATCCAAGTCTAGTTTCCTTTTATCAAGTTTAATTCTTCTTTTTAAACAAAAATTAAATTCCTTCTTTCTTCAAATAAAATCAAGTTCAATCCTCTTCCTCAAACGCAAAATCAAGTTTAATTCTTTTGCTTCAAATTTTAAATCAAGTACATTTCCAGCTAAATACTTTAAATCAAGTTCAATTTCTCAAACCTAAAATCAAGTCCATTTCAAACCAAGTTCATTTCCTTCTTTTTTTTCTCAAGCCTAACTCTATTTCTTTCTCAATTTTGGAATCAAAATTCAAATGTTCTTGAGTAGGCTCAAGCCCAATTATTTTCTTCCTTCCATTTTAAATCAAACCCATTTTGGAATCCCTAGTCTCACGCGATGAACCCTAAGCACGAACTGGTAGCCCTTTATGTTGTTCAGTGTTTAGGGGTTCATATAGGTCCTAGTGCAGCCGTAGTTGTCCTGGACCCTGTGCATATATGGACTAAGAATTCTTTTGTAAATAATTTCAAGGAATGTTACATTTTGGAGTCCTTAGTCTCACGCGATGAAACCTAAGCACGAACTGGTAGCTTTTTCTGCTGTTTGATGTTTATGGATTCATATGGGTCCCAGTGCATCCCCAGTTGTCTTGGACCCTGTGCATATATGGACTGAAAATTCTTTTCTAAATAATCTCGAGAAAAACTCCATTTTTGAATCCCTAGTCTCACGTGATGAAACCTAAACACGAACTGGTATCTTTTTCTGTTGTTCGATGTTTAGGGATTCGTATGGGTCCCAGTGCAGCTGTAGTTGTCTTGGACCCTGTGCATATGTGGACTAAGGGCTCTCTCTAAAATATTTTCAAAACACTCTATTCCTTTCTCAAGCATCTTTGAAGGTCTAGCCTTCAAAACCAGAACTACGTAAGCCTTGAGTTTCCCATTGCACCGGGGAATACGTAGGAGCAGGATCAAGTCCGGTCAGACTAACCTCCATCAACCTATTTATTTTCACTCTAATTAAAGGGATCAAACAATTTTCAAAAATCACACGCTCAATTAAAGGGTACCGTTCTTCAGGAACGGGCGAGTGGGGTGCCTAACACCTTCCTCACTCGTAACGGACTCCCGAACCTAAATCTCTTTCTCAAGTTAGGGTTTTTCCAAGTATTTTCCCTTAAATAAAAAATTTGGTCCACATAATCAAATCAAATAATTCTTATTTTTAAAATTTTAGCAAGTTCGTCGTCTTGTCGTAATTACGGTTTAGAGAGTCAAGCCCTGTTTTCAATTGAGTGTGTACTATATTGATCCCTTCCCTGTTTATTTGCTCGATTTATTTGTTTGTTTATCTATCTATTTATTTATCTGTTTGTTTATTCGTTATACAACCCTAGGATAGACAAACGATAAATTGCTATATATATATATATATATATATATATATATATATATATATATATATATATCCGTGGCGATTTCCCCAATTGCGGGTATCCCAAACTTGTGTGCCCTTATACATTACACATATGCATTTATCATGAGTGGGATCCTGTACCCAGGTTTGAGCAAAGCCTAGGACTAGAGGGATCTAGTGGTGTCACTTTGGGGCTTACGTCCTGTTTGACTATCACGAAAATCCCAGCTAGAGTGCATCCTATTTGTAATGCTAACTGGTAGCTTTTTCTGTTGTTGTGGCAAGCATTACAGAACTGGAACTTGCTCTAGTAACCTCTTATACCTCAGGATTACAAACCATCTTATGAGAGGTTCATGCATAAAAGGCCATAGACCTTTAGGACAGGTAACCCACATAAAAGGCAAGGAGAGCACACACCCCTTTTAAGATACAAGGTTCACTGTTCACAGCCACTTATTTGAACCAAACCATCAGAAGTGGCAAAAGGGAGTTGAAAGCTGAAAATTCGGAAAATAAAGAAAATCAAGACAAATAAAAAAATCAAGAAAAATCAAAATAGAGGGTGAAAGATAAAAACTCCTAGGAAAAATAGAAAAATACTTTTGAAAATACTAGAAATATAAAAAAAAATTTCAAAAGGAAGGAAGTTGAAAATTCGAAAGCCTAAAGAATGCTTTTTTAGAAAAATTTAGCAAAAACCGAAAAGCTTTTTCAAACAAAACCAAAAGTTTCTAGCAAAATAAAAAACACCAAAACTCATAAAAACATAAAGTTGCTAAAAATCAAGGGCAAAGAAGTAAAACAAAACACTCAATTATTTTCAAAACCTTCAAACTTTAAAATTATTTGTGCATAGCATGACATTCATTCATTAATTTATCATTGAAAAAAGAGAGATTTCAAAAAATCGTTCCTTACCTTTTCATTTTCATACTAATTGAAGCACAAACATTTATCATTCATGACTTTTGCATTCAAACTGTTTCTCAAAATTGAGTTTTAACTTTAACAGAAAGATTGGAGAAAGAAAACTTCCTTGACATTCTTATAGAACTCGATCACAATCTGGAATCATGGATGAGCTGGAGAGACAAAATGAGGAATTGAGAAATGAGGTTAAGACATTGAAGGAACAAATGGCCAAGCTAATTAAGGTCATCCAACTATCGAAACAGAAGGACGTTCCGGGAGAACCGATCGACCCATTATATCCTCCTGGCTTCAATCCCCAAAACCCTTCCCCATTAACCATGCCTCCACCAACCGAAGGAGTTCATTTTGGGTATCCTCATGGGCATGCACCCTCATTTAGCCAAATACAAACCCAAACACAAATTCAAACACAAAACCCACCTTCAAACACCACAAACATCCCTTATATCATTCCAAACACCACATCACAAGCCTACCAAACAACTGTTGGGGGAACGAATCCTATGTTCACCCAAGGGACTCACCCTATATACATACCATCTTCTCAACCTCACCACATGCTAGAGGAATACCCAAGCCATCCTTTTAAGGAGGATACTGAAAAGTGGAAAATCCTAGAGGAAAGGATTCGGGCAATTGAAGGAAATGAATATGATGTTAGAGACGCATCTGATCTGTGGCTTGGTCCCGATGTGGTCATCCCTCCTAAATTCAAGGTTCCTGAATTTGAAAAATATCAAGGAACTAGCTGTCCAAGGAACCACCTGACTATGTACTGTAGGAGGATGTCTGCCTGCACTCACGATGATAAGCTGCTTATCGATTTCTTTCAAGATAGCTTAACTGGGGCAGCTGCGAACGGTATACTCAGCCTAGAGCGGACACACGTTCATTCATGGAGGGATCTAGCTGAGGCCTTCTTGAAACAGTACCAGTACAACATGGAGATGGCCCCTAATCGAACTTAACTCTAGAACATGGTCAAGAAAGGAGATGAGACCTTCAAGCAATACGCTCAAAGATGGAGGGAGTTAGCTGCTCAAGTACAACCTCCTTTATCTGAGAAAGAAATGGTCAGCACGTTCATGGACACACTCTAAGATCCTTTCTATGACAAGATGATTGGCAGTATGACCGCTAGCTTCTCTGATGTCATCATCATTGGAGAAAGGATAGAAGGTGGCAAGCGCCATGGAAAGATCACGCCAAAGCCTACAGGGGAAATCAACGCTTCCACCGGATCGGGAAAGAAGAAGGCATGCGAAGCTTATAATGTGGCTTCTAGTCAAGGACAATACATACCTTAGATAGCACCTCATGGACCAACTGGTTTCCAACCACCACCATATACACGTTATACACCACACCCTTATGTCGCCGCTACCTACCAAACACCCTACCCTCCAACTTACAACTATCCAATGCAAATCCGACCACCAACACCATACACGGTCCGAACACAAGCCGTAAGCCAGAAACCAAGCCAAAGCCAAAAGAAAAAGAAACTTGTTCAGTTTGATCCCATTCCTATGACCTACACTGAATTGCTACCTCAACTAATCTGGAATTCTTTAGTAGTTCCTTACCCACTGAAACCTCAAGAACCACCATATCCTAAATGGTATGATGCGAATGCTAGATGCGACTACCATGCAGGATACATTGGTCATTTGACGGAAAACTGCCAAGTTCTGAAGCGTAAGGTACAAAGCTTGATTGATGCAAAATGGCTAGATTTTGGGAAGCTTGCTCCTAACATAGAAAACAATCCATTTCCTAATCATGAGAGTTCAGCAACTAGATGAAGGAAATCGAAGCAGCACAATGAGATGCCTTGTACAAATTGGAATACCGAGGAAAGTCATCCACAATTTGTCATATTTTTCAAAATCAATCTTTTGTAAATAAATCTCAATGAGAAATACAAGAATTAAATTTTTCATGTTTCTTGAGCATGTGTTTCACCTTATTTACCTTTCTTCTTAAAAATTTACCGTTCTTTTCATCATTTAACCCACTTCTTGTCCTACACCTAAATAATAAAATACCTGTTGGTGACAATGTCATTGCTGTAATAAATAATTTTGAACATCTGATTAATCAAACTCAAAGAGAAAATTAAATGAGGAAACATGGATTCTAGATCACCATTCGAGGAACACTTTTAACAGGAGTAATAAATATCTCGCTGGACCAAAGTTCAAATCCAAGCAAAATTTAGGGATGCAAAATAGATCCGCTAAATTGAAAGTCAAAATAGTCTAAGAAAGATCCAATAGGAGATCTGATCAGTCAAAAATAAAAAGAAAAAGGAAGCCCGCTGGATTAAAATCAAGAAATAATCCAGGAAAAATCAGGGTTAAAATTCAAAATTCAAGAAGAAAAGAAACTCGCTGGATTAAAAGCCAAAAATAATCTAGGAAAAAGTAGGGTTAAAATTCAAAATAATAATAAATCGACGAAATCATGATCAGAAAAGGTCTTACTGGATTAAAATCCCAAAAACAATTCAGGAAAAAATTAGGATTAAAACAAAAGCCTGCTAGGTCGAAAGCCCTCAAAGGGTGGCCTAGGCAAAAGTTAGGGCACAGAAACAAAAGCCCGCTAGGTCGACCATCCTCAAAAACGACCTAGGAAAAAGTTAAGGCATGCAAACAAAAGCTTGCTAGGTCGACAATCCTAAAAAATAACCTAGGACAAGTTAGGGCACAGAAACCATATCCTACTAGGTTGAAAACCTGCAAAAACGGCCTAGGCAAAAGTTAGGACACGCAAACAAGAAGCCCGTTAGGTCGAAAACCCTCAAAGATGACCTAGGTAAAAGTTAGGATACACAAACAAAATCCCACTAGGTCCAAAAACCTCAAAGGCAACCTAGGCAAAAGTTAGGGCAGGCAAACAAGAGTCTACTAGGTCGAAAACCCTCAAAGGGCGACCTAGGCAAAAGTTAGGGCACACAGTCAAGAGGCCGCTAGGTTGAAAACCCGTAAGGGTGAACTAGGCAAAAGTTAGGGCAAAACTAAGGGCCTGCTGGGTTGAAAACGCAAAGGAATAATCCAGGAAAAAGTTAAGGTCAAACCAGGAATCCCAAGACAATCTAACATTTCTACACCTCATCTTTCCTAAAAATGGGCAAAATTTTTGCCATTTCTCAAGTTTGGTTTATTTGACAATCAAGATTATGAAAAGCAGCATTCACATTTTTCATCAAAAGGTGCCATTTGGGCAATCGAACCCACATCTTTCATTCTTTTCCCGCCAAATGCACAACCTCAAAATTCCCTATCTCCTTCCTTTGACTATCTAAAATCACTTTGCACACCTCAATGGCGCACAAGATAAAAAGAAATGTGAAAAATGTAAAATAAAAAGAGATTAATTTTGAAAAGTCACGAAAATCAAATGAGTCCTCAACCCTTGCAACACGATATGACTATTTCCCAAAAGATCATCCTCTTGTCAGACATAACGCCACCAAGACAAAAGGAGTGTGTCTTATTCAATAATACTAACCGCTGTTGGGTCTCCAAGATCTTGAAGTGGAAAATTCCAAAATTGAGTCAATCCAACTCGTCCTGATTCTTGATCCCCCTCACACCAACTATGAGGTTGTCGAGAAAGGACATGTCAAAGAATAAAAAATCAAGTGAAACAAAATGCTTTTTAAATCACCTCATGGCATGCATTCATCTCATAGCATTCATTTCATTAAATAATAATTTCAAGCGTCGAAAGCAATAAATAAGATTAAAACATCGCATCCTTTTACATTTATTCAAGCATCGAACATCACATCCTTTCCATTCATTCAAACAGCACAACAACATCTGGTCATTTGAGCATTGCACAACTCATTTTCTAAAACTAATTAAGACCAGGGCAAATTTTCCGAACCAATTAAAAAAAAGAGACTTCTAGAGATCAAGTTCAAACTTGGGCAAATGCTTGTGCACAAAAATTCAATTTAAGGTCATCCTCAAATTCTGAATCAAGTTCAAACTGGGGCAAACGCTTGCCCACAGAAATTCAATTTGAGGTCATCCTCAAATTCTATATCAAGTTCAAACTGGGGCAAATATTTGCCCATAAAAATTCAATTTGAGGTTATCCTCAAATTCTGAATCAAAATCCAAACTAGGGCAAACGCTTGCCCGGAAAATTTAAGTTGAGGCGATCCTCAATTCCTCAACTCCAGAAAGATTTAAACTGGGGCAAAACGCTTGCCCAGAAATTTCAAATTGAGGGAATCCTCAATTTCAAATCAAGATCCAAATCTGGGACAAACGCTTGCCTAGAAAATCCAAATCGAGGAAATCCTCAACTCCATATCAAGACTCAAAACTGGGGCAAACGCTTGCCTAGAAAATTCAAATTGAGATTATCCTCAATTCCAAATCAAGATATTGAATTAATGCAAACATCGGCTCAGAGAAATTCAAGTTAAGGGCACCCTCAATTTCTTCAAGATTCAAACTGGGGCAAATGTTTGCCTATAAAAACTCAAGTTGAGGCATGCCTCGATTGCCAAAATCTTCTAAACTGGGGCAAAATGTTTGCCCAAGTTTTCTTCAAGATAATTATCAAATACTTAAAAACCTTCGAGTTCAAGGTAAAATGAGCGATTTATTTTAAAAAGACAATTAAGTTGTTCAAGGCATTTGGCGAAGAAGTCCACATTCCGTCCTCACGTGCCTTTCCAAGAAACATCATATTATTTTACACACCTGTCTTAACAGGTCATTCTTTTACTTACCCTAACGGGCCATCACTTTTATGCCTCCATACCTGTCTTCATAGGTCATCCTATTCTTTCCTATCTTGATAGAGCGTTTTTTATACTTGTTTTCCTATCTTAAGAGGCCATTCTTTCCTGTACCAGTCCTAACAGATCATTCTACGCTTCTTTGTCTGTCATGACAAACCATCTTTTTCACCTGTCTTAACAGGTATGTATCATTCTTGTCTTACCTATCTTAATGGGCCATTTCTGCTTTCTGCCTGTCTTAACAGGCTCGCTTCTTTCCTGTCAGCAATAAAACTTTTCTTCATTACCTGTCTTAATAGGTTTCTCTCCTCGTTTCAATGCCTGTCTTAACAGGATTCCATCTGCATTTTACCTGTCTTAACAGGTCATTTTTTGTTACCATTTGTCTGTCTTTGCATGTGTTCATCATTCTGTTTTACCTGTTTCAACAGGTATCTTGCTTCCTTCCTGTCAGCAACAGGATTCCATCTGCACTTTACCTGTCTTAACAGGTCATTTTTCGTTCCCCTTTGCCTGTCTTTATAGGTGTTCATCATTCCATTTTTGCTTGTCTTAACAGATATCTTTCTTCTTTCCTGGCAACAACAGGACTCCATCCACACTTTACCTGTCGTAACAGGTCATTTTCATTTCCCTTTGCCTGTCTTAACAGGTTTTCATCATTCTTCTTTGCCTGTCTTAATAGGATTGCATCTTTTATGTCAATAACAGGACTCTTTCTACATTTTACCTGTTCTTAATAGGTGATTTTTCATTTCCCTTTGCCTGTCCTAACAGGTTATCATCTTTCTTTTTCGCCTGTCTTGACAAGTATCTTTTTCTTTTCCTTGCCCCCATTAACATGTCATTTCACATCCTTTTTCCCTGTCTTAACAGGTTTCCTTCATTTTACTTTGCCTGTCTTAACAGGCTTGCATCTTTCCTGTCAATAACAGGACTTTTTTGCATTTTTCCTGTCTTAACAGGTCATTTTAATTCACTCTCCTGTCGATAACAAGACGACATTTGTATTCTCCCATTCTCCCGGCAACAGTGGGACCCCAATTACATTTCTCCCGGCAACAGCGGGACCATATTTGCATTCATCTTGGCACCAACAGGATTGCATCTTTCCTGTCAACAACAGGACATCAAGCATATTTAAATTCTGTCCGCCTGTCTTAATAGGTTTGCAGTCATCCTGGCAACAGCAGGATTTCATTTGCGTTCTTCCCGGCAACAACAGGACCCCATTTGCATTCCCTCCTATCAACAACAGGATCTTCATCAAGTTTACTTTTCTCCATCTTGGCCTATAATGTCAGGCCTCATCAAGTTTACTTTTCTGCATTTTGGCCTATAGTGTCAGGCCAACATCAAGTTTACTTTTCTGCATTATGACCTATAGTGTTAGGCCACCCTCAAGTTTAATTTTCTGCAATTTGGCCTATAGTGTCAGGCCACCATCAAGTTTACCTTTCTGCATTTTGGCCTATAGTGTCAGGCCACCATCAAGTTTACTTTTTTTCATTTAGGCTTATAGTCTCAGGCCACCATCAAGTTTACCTTTCTGCATCTTGGCCTATGATGTCAGGCCTCCCTAAAGTTTACTTTTCTACATTTTGGCCTATAGTGTCAGGCCACCATCAAGTTTACTTTTCTGCATCTTGGCCTATGATGTCAGGCCTCCCTCAAGTTTACTTTTATGCATTTTGGCCTATAGTGTCAGGCCGCCATCAAGTTTACCTTTCTGACTCTCGGCCTAAGATGTCAGGCCTCCCTTAAGTTTTCTTTTCTGCATTTTGGCCTATAGTGTCAGTCCACCATCAAGTTTACTTTTTTTCATTTTGGCCTATAGTGTAAGGCCACCATCAAGTTTACCTTTCTGTATCTTGGCCTATGATGTCAGGCCTCCCTCAAGTTTACATTTCTGCATCTTGGCCTATATTATCAGGCCTCATCAAGTTTACTTTTCTGCATCTTGGCCTATGAAGTCAGGCCACCATCAAGTTTACATTTATCCATTTTTGCTGATAGTGTCAAGCCACCATCAAGTTTACTTTTATGCCTCTCGGCCTATGATGTCAGGCCTCCCTCAAGTTTTATTTTCTGCATTTTGGCCTATAGTGTCAGGCCACCATCAAGTTTACTTTTCTACATCTTGGCCTATGACGTCAGACCTCCCTCAAGTTTACTTTTCTGCATCTTGGCCTACAGTGTCAGGTCTCATCAAGTTTACTTTTCTGCATCTCGGCCTATGATGTCAGGTCTCCCTCAAGTTTTCTTTTATGCATTTTGGCCCATAGTGTCAGGCCACCATCATGTTTACTTTTCTGCATCTTGGGCTATGATGTCAGGCCTCCCTCAAGTTTACTTTTCTGCACTTTGGCCTATAGTGTCAGGCCACCATCAAGTTTACTTTTATGCATTTTGGCCTATAGTGTCAGGCCACCATCAAGTTTACTTTTCTGCGTCTTGGCATATAATGTCAGGCCACCATGAAGTTTACATTTCTACATTTTGGCCTATAGTGTCAGGCCATCATCAAGTTTATTTTTCTACATCTCGGCCTATGATGTCAAGCCACCATCAAGTTTACATTTTCTACATTTTTACTTATAGTGTCAAGCCACCATCATGTTTACTTTTCTGCATCTTGGGCTATGATGTCAGGCCTCCCTCAAGTTTACTTTTCTGTATTTTGGCTTATAGTGTCAAGCCAACATCAAGTTTACTTTTCTGCATCTTGACCTATAGTGTCAAGCCATCATCAAGTTTACTTTTCTACATTTTGGCCTATAGTGTCAAGCCATCATCAAGTTTACTTTTCTACATCTCGGCCTATGATGTTAAGCCATCACCAAGTTTACATTTTCTGCATTTTTATATACAGTGTCAGGCTACCATCAAGTTCACTTTTCTGCCTCTCGGCCTATGATGTCAGGCCTCCCTCAAGTTTTCTTTTCTGCATTTTGTAATATAGTGTCAGGCCACCATTAGATTTACTTTTCTGCATCTTGGCCTATGTTGTCAGGCCTCTCTCAAGTTTACTTTTCTGCATTTTGGCCTATAGTGTCAGGCCTCATCAAGTTTACTTTTCTGCATCTCGGCCTATGATGTCAGGCCACCATCAAGTTTACATGTATGCATTTTTGCCTATAGTGTCAGGCCACTATCAAGTCTACTTTTCTGCTACTTGGTCTATGATGTCAGGCCTCCCTCAAGTTTTCTTTTCTGCATCTTGGCCTATAGTGTCAGGCCACCATCAAGTTTACTTTTCTGCATCTTGGCCTATAGGGTCAGGTCTCATCAAGTTTACTTTTCTGCATCTTGGCCTATGATGTCAGGTCTCCCTCAAGTTTTCTTTTTTGCATTTTGGCCCATAGTGTCAGGCCACCATCATGTTTACTTTTCTGCATCTTGGGCTGTGACGTCAGGCCTCCCTCAAGTTTACTTTTGTGCATTTTGGCCTATAGTGTCAGGCCACCATCAAGTTTACATTTCTGCATGTTGGCCTATGGTGTCAGGCCTCCAGCATGTTCTAGTCTTCGGCACGTTCAAGTTTACTTTTCTGCATCTGGGCCTATGATGTCAGGCCTCAAGCATGTTTAGGCTTTTGCACCTTTGCCTATGTTGTCAGGCCTCCTTACACGTTCATCTTCCCGTACTTAGGCCTATGCTGTCAGGCGTTACGTTCTAATTTCTGCATCCCCACCTTTCTCAACTGGTCTTTTTCACTTCCATTTACCTGTTGTAACAGGCCATTCTCTCCTGTCCTACCAGGTCCTCTTCACTTCACTTTGACAGGCCATTCTCTCCTGCTTTTCCTGTTTTAACAGGTTTTTCTTTATTGCACCTTGTCTGTCCTAACAGGCCATACTATTCTTTGCCCACGTTCGTCTTAACGGACCTTATTCATCTCACTTTGCCTATACAAGCCATTCTATTAACCTAATCAAGCTGTACAGTTCGATTTCTGAACCTCGGCCTACCATGTTAGGCCTAGCATATTTAATCCCTGTCGGTTTAGCACGTGAAACCGGCAAGGTCACTCAGAAACCACCATCTTCAAAGCTTGCTTCGGACATAATGTGTTTACGTCTTTACTCATTTCCTACCACGATAATTCAGAGAATCATGTCTCATATTATCTGGTAGGAAAATGAGTAAAGAGGGGAAAACTATAAACACTCAATTATGTCCGAGACCCCTTTTTTAAAATAATAAATAAACATAAAAGGAAAATAAAAATAAAATAGCCAACAAAATTAAATAAATAAAAATAAAATCAGAAATGAAAATGATAATTGAAAAAAAAAACATTAAATATAATAAATAATAAAAAATTTTAATAAAAAAATAGAAAAAAATAAATAAATAATAAAACAAAAAAATAAAGTAAATAAAAATGTAATAAATAGAAACCTGAAAAATGAGAAAAAATTGAAATTAAAGAAAAAAACAAAATGAGGAAAAAGGAAATAAGAAAAAGTTGAAAATAGCAAAATTTAAAAAGTGAATAAATAATAAAGAAAATAAGAAAACAAACCACAAACTAAAAATTGAAAAACAAAACAAAAAAAAAATAGTAATTTTTAAACAGAATAAAAACAAACATCAGAAAATTAAAAAGAGAATAATAACAAAGAAAAAATAGAAATAAAAAACAACAATAGAAAACATAAAAGAAAAACACAAAAAACTAACTAACTAATTACCAAACAGAAAACGGAAGAAAGGCGGGAAAAAAAAAGAAAAAAGAAGGGATGCAAAGAGGGAGCCAGCAAAAAGGAAAAGAAAAGGAGACTCAATTTTGGCGAAAAAAAACTCTCCCTTTGTGCATCGATGTGGCATCTTTATGTACTACTGACATACATTGCAATCAATGCAGGGTTCATGCAAATGGAACGGAATGAGTGTGACTCAAAAACCAAAGGAGTAACATAGTTGAATCGGTCCTCACCATGAAGTAAGTAGACCTATACCATCCGATCTGGGGAGCTCCTCGTCTTTCATGTAATGTTGCACCACCGTATAAGTTCCAAACTCACCTATGCACACTGGTTAGATTGGAGAACGTTAGGTTGACAGCTTTGGCACGAACGGATGGTCCCTTCTTATACTTGGGGAATTTGGAGCCATGTATATATGCTTTAGTCACCTAAAGCCCTATGGTCTAAAGAGCATGAGAAAATTCACGTTGGGGTCTGCTAGGTTCAGGGGCTTCTCCATGCCGCGTTGAATATACCGATTCTATCACCATGCAGCCCTGTATGTAAGGGACATGTACGGTTGGAGTAGCTTAATATCAATTAAAACTGACCATGAATCAGCAAACTCGAGCTTGGCTTAAGGGGTCGATCATATTGCTACCCAAGCGAGAGTTAGGGGGTTCGAACCTCGACGACGTCACTTGTTTGATTTTGAATACCCCCTAAGTTTCAATTTATGGGCCAAGAAACATCATTGGTTTTAACCCTCCTAAGCCTCAGTTTATGGGCCGCATGCGACGATCCAAAGTGGAACTGAATTGGGCATGCAATCCGAACCATATTTTGCTTCGAATGGTTCGATATTTAATTCTTTTGCTACGAATTTTAAATCAAGTACATTTCCAGATAAATTCTTTAAATCAAGTTCGATTTCTCAAACCTAAAATCAAGTTCAAATTCAAAATCAAGTCCATTTCAAACCATGTTCATTTCCTTCTTTTTTTTTTCAAGCCTAACTCTATTTCTTTCTCAATTTTGGAATCAAAATTCAAATTTTCTTGAGTAAGGTCAAGCCCAATTATTTTCTTCCTTCCATTTTAAATCAAACCCATTTTGGAATCCCTAGTCTCATGCGATGAACCCTAAGCACGAACTGGTAGCTCTTTCTGTTGTTTAGTGTTTAGGGGTTCATATAGGTCCCAGTGCAGCCATAGTTATCTTGGACCCTATGCACATGTGGACTAAGAATTCTTTTGTAAATAATTTTAAGGAAAGTTACATTTTGGAGTCCTTAGTCTCACGCGATGAACCCTAAGCACGAACTGGTAGCTTTTTCTGTTGTTCGATGTTTAGGGATTCATATGGGTCCCAGTGTAGCCCCAGTAGTCTTGGACCCTATGCATATGTGGACTGAGAATTCTTCTGTAAATAATCTCGAGAAAAACTCCATTTTTGAATCCCTAGTCTCATGCGATGAACCCCAAACATGAATTGATAGCTTTTTCTGCTGTTTGATGTTTAGGGATTCGTATAGGTCCTAGTACAGTCGTAGTTGTCTTGGACCTTGTGCATATGTGGACTAAGGACTCTCTTTAAAATATTTTCAAAACACTCTATTCCTTTCTCAAGCATCTTTGGAGGTCAAGCCTTCAAAACCAGAACTACGTAAGGCTTAAGTTTCCCACTGCACCGGGGAATGCATAGGAGCTGGACCAAGTCCTGTCAGGCTAACCTCCATCAACCTATTTATTTTCACTCTAATTAAAGGGATGAAAATTTTCAAAAATCATACGCTCAGTTAAAGGGTACTGAATAATATATTTTATACATTTATTTTCATTCTTTATCGGGCTTAATTGGATTTAAGTGATGTCTAATTTTATCATTTTGAGTGATTTTTATGCTATTGGATTGCATTGGGCTTAAGTGAAAAAAATTGGTTAATTTTCAAATTTTAATGACTCTTGACCTTTGTTCATTGTGCAGGCCATATCTTGGGCTATAAAATTGATGTTGAAGTGATTCTAGAAGCATTATAAAGATGAGACAAAGCCTTAAGATAAAATATGTCCCTATATGGCCCAACCTCAATGGATCATAAACTTAGTTGGGCTGAACCGTGACTTAGAGCTTTTATCCAGACAACCCAGACATATTCTAGTAAAATGAGTATATCTAGGGCTACAAAAGTCATTTTTAGATGCAGTTAATTTCTAAAGCTCAAGGATACAGTTTTCTACAACATTTGTTTAGAATGAAAACCCTAATTCGGCCGTCAACACACTCAAAATAATTCAGAAAAACAGACGTGAGATAAGGTCTCATATTTCATGCATATCTTGAATTCAAACGACAAAGTCAAACAAGAATTCAAGCTCAAACCTAGAAGATCAAGAAAACCAACTCAGATTTTATCTTTATTTTAAATTTTGAATTTGAATTTGAATTTTGAATTGGAAAACTAGGTCTATAAAAGGGGAAGCCCTTACACATTGTAGACACACCGAAACTTATTCATAATTTTCAATAAAGTTTCAATTCTTATCCTCGTTCTTATTCTCATTCTTCTTCTTTCTTTCATAAAAAGTCTCATGGAAGGCTAATTTTCTTGATTGGTTCGTTGGTTTTAATTCTATAAGTAAGGGATTTTGAGGTTTATTTTTAATTGAATTTTTGTTGCGATTTATTTTTCTTTCCCTTTCATATGTTGGAATTGATGTTTGTAATGATAAAATTAGATGCTTAATTTAATCTCATCTTACATGATGAAATTCTAAAACTAGGGTTTGCTTAATTCTCTAGTTTATAAGTAAAGAAAGGGTTATATGGTTTCCTATAAATTTGGTGATTTCAATTCTTAAAAATTAATTTGGTGACTTCGGGTGATGCTTAATTATCTGAACATGAATTTATTTAAATTCCAGGTGTTATTCTAGTAGGAAATTAGGAATTTAATTGACGCTTGCTTGATTGAATTCAAACCAATTAAGAATAAAAAATTGTTTTCAAAAAATTTATGTTTTTTTAACCTATGATAATCTCGCTTATGAATTGAGCTAACGAGTTAATTTGTTTTTAATATTATAAATTCATTAAGTTTCATTTTTAATTTACCTAAAGTAAATTATAAATCCCCCAATTTTTTCTAAATTTGAATTCAATCAAATTATTTTCCAAGGTCCTTGAGAGACGACCAAGGTTGTGCCTTGTACTGCATTTTTTTTATTTACCTTTATTTCATTTTGATCCGACCGCGACATCGGTCATCAGGTACCGTTCTTCCGAAACGGACGAGTGGGGTGCCTAATACCTTCCTCACTCGTAATCGACTCTCAAACCTCAATCTCTTCCTCAAGTTAGGGTTTTTCCAAGTATTTTCCCTTGAATAAAAAATTTGGTGGCGACTCCACATAATCAAATAGAATAATTCTTATTTTTAAAATTTTATCGAGTTCATCGTCTCGTCGTAATTACGGTTGTGACAGGAAGAATGAAGGTTCGAACCATATTCTATTTCCAGTTTAGTTAATTCTTTTACCATTATTTGCTGAATAAAGTTAATGTCCCCTTCCCACATTTCTATCTTAGATCTAATTTGAAAAACTTCTTAATATTACTCGAACTTCTGTTTATTTGGTTTCTTTTTGTCTATGGCTCGTAGGACTTCCCTCTTCTTTCAATTTTGTCACAACAATTTAGAATTTTTATTTTATGTATTGTTGGTGGGGGTAGAAGTTTGATTTTTGAATTTGTTGTCCATCCTCATTTCATATTGAAGTTAAAAGGGGTTGTGTTTTTTTTCATTACTGTTGGATTTTATAAAAATGGAGAAATCAATAGCAACGAAAGAAGGTTGCTTATATTCCATTAAAGTTGAGGTAATTAAGGTATTTCATTTTTTTTTCACTTATAAAAAAAGCAACCATATTAAAGTGGTTATTGAAGTTGGTAAATATTTTTTATGTTTGTTTTTTTAACAATGATTGTCCTAAAAATTTGATTTTGTTCATATTTTGAACTACTTTGTTATTTATAATTTACTTACTTTATCATAACTATTATTATAAAAAAAATAAAAATGAATATATAAAGATTAAATATTTTCAAACTTTTGAAGTTGAAGGCCTAAAGTTGTAGCATTTGTCTCTTGTATTATTTAGAATTTGATCTTATCCAGCATGCAATTTGGTAAAGGTTTAAGCTTTTAAATATGACCATATAGTTGTTTCTAGACATGGTCTTTTTCTTTTCACTTCAAAATATAATTTAATTGATATAAATTGAGAGAAATAAATCTAACTAGTTTCATACTTAAAGGTTAATTGTTCAAGTTGATGCATAGGAGAACATCACACTTTTCTTTATTTATTGTATAAATCCAAATACTAAGTAGTTGCTTAATATTTACAATGATGACCTCGTCCTACAACAACTTAAGTGTTGTGGAGGTCTACAAGTTGTTAGGCTTTCAAGGCTTGGATATCCTACTTGAATGAGCCATTGAGAGTTTCTAGAATGTACGTGAGAAACTTCTTATGGTTTTTAGATTATCTTGAATGATGGGTTGATATCAAATTCCTTAATGTATCTAGGTATGGATTTATTCTTTCTGCGACCAATATATCTTAGGATCCATTAAGCATCCTAGTTACTGTTTTGCAAAAGTTTAACATCCCTTCTAAAATGTACCTAGTTAGCTACACCAAATTATATCTTTAAGCAAGGTAGGTACATGTTTAAGTTTTCTTTGTTTGGCTAGGATCCCACTTTGTACTTTCTTTTTATTTTTCTCCACTACTTTATGTAAGTTAAATTTGTAAGTACATGTCCATAGTCTGGCGATAGAAACATTTTTTATGATTAATTTCACTTTAGAAAGTTGTATATGCAAAGTACATACTAAGTTAAAATGTTAAGAGTTGTGTCATGCTTAGCTTGAGTTTAGTATATTAGTTGTGCCATTGGAAGTTTATCTATCATTTGTTTTACTAAATTAGTTTTGCTTTTGGACCATGAATTCTTAAGACAATTTTGAAATATATGATGTTTTAGTTGAGTTCACATTCATTCGTGTTATGGATGCTCTGACGTGGTTATTCTTGTGCTCTTACTATTTTTGTAGATTGGTGTGTTGGACAATAAGAGAAATCGAGTTTTTTTTTTTTTTTGCAGAGAATATATGGGAATCAAGTGTGTATCTGTTATTTGTTTGTCTTGTAATTGTATTCTTTATTAGTGTTGTAATAAGTGTACATGACATGTTATGGGATTGATTTGTCATGGAGACAAGACATAAGTATACGAAGAAAGAATTATGTATGAATTCACATAATGTGGAAACCAAAATAAAAAATTACATTAAATGTTGTCTAAGTTTATAGGCAAATTGCAACCTAAACCCTACCTATTCTAAGAATTTAGTCAATGTCTGCATTATCAATTTTTTTCTTAAACCTTATATCCATTTTGACACTGCCCTATAACATTTGTTGGACACCAATTAAGTTGTGGAAGTTAACACATGGATTTAATAATGATAGAAAGGATACCTAATGAGGAGTGGTTAAGTTAGCTTATATTTGTGGTTATCTTTGTTGTGTATGTGGTGAATACTACAGTTTGAAAAAAATCAAATCTAAGTTCATTTGATTTGACTAAAGATAAGGATAACTCACATAAGATATGGTTTACATTGTAATAATTATGTTATAGAAAATTAACACATAGAATCATTGATTACATAAAAGATATTTGATAAGTAGTGATTAACTTAGTTTATATTTGTGGTTACCTACGTTGTAAGAATGGTGAATATTACTATTCAAAATAATCACCCCAACTACAAAGATTTTCACTGAAAACAATTCATTCCTTTAATACTATGATCTATATTTTCATCATTAACATGCAGATAATAATATTGCATGTCAAGGATCACAGAAAAGATATCTAATACACAATAATTACCTTAGTGTAGAGTGGTGGCTACTTTCTTTGTATAAATGGTGAACATATCAATATGAAAAATTAAAACCCTAATATAATTGATTTAAATGGACTTAATCCTTGGTAATTGATTAAACCAATAATTAATTGATTACAAAGGATAATGTAATCGATTAAATCTATTGTGCTTGGGTTTAAAATTTTTGAACTAGTTAGTTCACCCATTATATAATGTAAGTAACCATCTATTTGAATATAGTTAACCATCCTCAATTAGGAATTATTTTTCTCATCCTTGACACGTAGTATTCATTTCCACATGTTAATCATGACAATATTGACCATGGATTTGAAAGGATTCATATATTCTAAGTGAAATCTATTGTACTTAATTTGCAAATTTTAGAACTAGGCATTTCACCCATTACACAACATCGGTAACCATGAGTTTGAACATAGTTAACCACAGCCTATCGAGAATTATTTTTGTCACCCCGCATATAAAGTAGTAACATCCACATGATAATGATGAGAATATTGACAATGGATTTTTCAAGTTGACACATATATCAAGTGAAATGCACTTTTCACTTATAAATTTTCAAATTGCTTAGTTCTTTGTATCTTTTAACCATTTCATTTTAGGAAAGTTTAACTGTATGATAAAGTTTTTATTTCAATCTTGAACATAGAAAATCATTGTTTATTTACTTTTAGATTTAGAATGGTCATATGAGAACCAAGACTACAGGCTATAAGAAAGAAATCTCCCAAAATATGATTGTATGCCAGTTGAAACAATATACATCTAAAAATCCTAATTAAAAAGTACACAAAATATATGTTAGTTTATAGAAATACCTTAAAAAGACTAAAACAATGGAATCTTGCAGCAGATTCCCAATGATCTATGGTAACTCCAGTTTATTCCATGATTATGGAAATTTTATCAATGCCCACATTCTTACTTCTTCTTATGCCTCACTTCCATGATTATGGAAAAATGTTCCCATTTCCAAACTATGGACATGTAGCTGCAAATTAAACTTACATGAAGTAGTGGAAAAAAACAAAAATAGTATAAAGTAGGACCTCCTAACCCAATAAAGAAAAGTTAGACATGTACCTACCTTGCTCAAAAATACAATTTGATGTAGCCAACTTGGGGCATTTCAAAAAGGATGTAAAATTTTTGCAAAACGGTAAGTCAAATGCTTAATGGATCCTAGGATATATTGGTCGTAGAAGTAAAAATCCATATCTAGATATGTTAAGGAATTTCAAATCAACCCATCAAAAGTAACAACTTTGTGCCTTCAACTTCAAAAGTTTCAAAATATTCAATAAACATGCATTCCTTTCTTTTTCTTCTTTTTCTATAATAATTGTTATAATAAAGTAAGTAAATTATAAATAATAAAGTAGTTATGAACAAAATCAAATTTTTCCATAATTATTGTTTATAACACCCTAAAAACGAATACTAATTTCACGCTTAAGTCGATCATTCGGTTCCTTTTTTAGTTTGTTATCTCATTATGCGGAATTCAGTTTAGAAAGTAATTATATGAAAATACAGTAAATGCTTTTTAAAACTATTTGATATAAAATGCAAGCCTCGTTGATAAAACGTGAGTAGCGGTAAAATAAATCGTTAAGCGAATTTCTACGTATGTTTAAAACCTTAGGAATACTAAGAGTTTATATTATTCTTTTCGTTTATCATTTGCATATAATAAATAAACAAGATTCAATCATAACACACATGTCTCAGAATAATTATACATAACATTTCATACATACCATAAGTCATAGGCTCGTGGGCCTTATCATGTAGTTATTAAAAACCATAAACTTACAACTATTATACAATATTTATACATAAGTTAGATAATACTACATATTAGTAGTTAGGATGCTTGCATCCAATTATTTTTTTACATTAGTGCCATGTTCATCTTCCAGAGAGAGTGTCTCACATCCACTTCAAGTACGTGAACTGCTACCATAATGAACAACATCCGAAATGTCTGGGAAGAAAGTGGGAAGAAGTAGGGATGAGAAACTAAGTTTCTCAGTAGGCTTTCTACTTAGTTCTAATGTCATCACTTAAATCCTAGCCACTTCAGTTTATTTCAGAAAATCATTTCTTGCATAAAATGTTACTTTTAATTCTTTGTAAACATTTCTCTGAAGTGGATCAATTTTATTAAAAACATACATCTTAGTATCTCATCATACATTCTTCTTAACATTTATAACTTTGGGATCACACATAAGATATCATTTGACATACAATTATTTTATGCCTTAAACTTTATTCTTTATTACTTTTCTTTGTCTTTATCATTCCTTTGTCCAACTTTGGGACACTTTATGAATCTAGTTTCACCACCTTAGGGAGAAACAATAAGACATAGACATGTATTAAATTTGTCAAACAATATCTTCTCACTGACTCTACTCTCACCTTCTACTAAAAATTAAGGATATGAGGTCATTCCGAGGTGGTCGTCACCACCTTATAACTTGGTGAAGAAACTTAAGTCTTCACAGTAGAATGGTTTCTTGGAGAAACTTAAGTCTCCTAGAAGAAACTTTAGGCTTCTCTTCAGTAGAATTTTTTAGGGCCCTCTGGATACTAGTGCGCATAAGGCATAAAGAGAGTAGCATTACATTTTCACATAAAGTTTGCTTTAGTGATCCTTAATCTTTTTAAGTTCATTTTAGTGGCTTCTAAATAATTATGCATGCTCAAACAAATTTCCAACCAATATGGAATACACATATAGGTTTCAAATTTTCATCTCAATCATCATCATAAACCAATCTCATACATGATCATCAGCCTTTCTCATTCATGAGTATCCATCATTTATTCATTCATAGATAGTGAGCATTGATAACTAATAATGAAATTTGACTGGTAAATCACATAGCATAATGTCACATTTACACTACCAATCAGTTTGATGTTGAAATCACACAAAGGACTTACATCACTCATCCTTCTAAGTTACCTCTCATCCTTTCCTTTTCTCAAATTTATGTTGGTTCGTTCAGATTTTACGTCTTAGCATCTTAATCTAGGTGGTTGAATGGCACCTTTCAAGTTCTTTTCTCTTTGTGTTCTCTTTTTTTCAAGTCTTATGGATGTCCTAATTATTCTAAGTTCAAGTATTAAGTATTTACAAATCTTTTAACTCATTTAGGACAATTTTGATTAAACATGACCGAATGGAAAAAAAAATTTCCTATTTTCCTTTAAACTTTTAATTCTTAAAATTCTAATACTTCCTATGTTATCTAAATTAGGATCTTTAAATTCTTTTTCTCTTTATTATCCTTGTATGGCCGAATATAAAATCTAAGTAGAAATTAATTAATCTTCTAGGTCAATTTATTCCTTAATGGTCGGATGACCTACTCTCTCAAATTCCACCTTTCATACACCTTAATTATATTTTGCTTACATATTTAGGATCATTATTTGGGCCTAGTTAAGGATTGAAACTCATTCTTAGTTAATTTATAACATGGTAGCCGAATTCCAACCTCCTAAACTTAGGTTTCCATAATTTCCTTCTTCACCATAAGATCATTTGCTTAAAAAAATCAATCTGTCCCTTTATCCATCTTAAAACTTTTTCATACTTTAAATTCGTTCTATTCACATAAAAATGGTCCTTAATTAATCCTAATTGGAAATTAAAACCTCCTTTAAGTTAATTAACCACTAAGTGGCCAAATGCCACTCTTCTAGGTTTAAGGTTTCTTTCTTCCTAACCCTAGTTGACTTAGGTTGACCATTTCTTAACCCTAGTTGACCTTTACTTGGGGGAAAAGTTTAAACTTCATAATTGACATATTTTAAGGTAAACTTAAGTATTTTTACCCAAACTTTAATGGCATGGTCGAATTTGACATTTACCCTTGCTTAAGTTATGGTAAATTTCCCAGTTACCCATTTTAAGCTTATTTGAAAATTTTACCACTTAGTAATTTTGGAATTTTTCCCTAAGCTTACCTAGGACATATATTCTGAAATTTAACCTTTTAAATATTGATTAAACCTCCAAATAAGTTATTTACTTGTTGAAAATACTTGATTTTTCCTTAATCACATTTTAAGCCCATTTTTGCCAAAATCTCTCTAGGGTGGCTGAATGCACTCCTAGAGGTTTTTAACTCATTTTTGTTTTATTTAAATTTGTTTAAAGGTTGATTTAGTTCATTTAAAATCTTATTCCAGGGCTTAAGTTACTTAAAAAAAAAATTTACGAAACTAAAGCTTGCTTGGGAGTTGTAGCCGAAAGCCTTCCTTGGTTAGCCAAGGTAATTTCTTCAAATCTTCCATCTCACACCACCTTGGTTCTATTGTGTTGGGCTTGTGCAGCCCCTCTTTCTTCTATTCCATGATTATTTTATCCATATTTCGATGCTTAAGTGCTGACCATGATGATTTCAGGGCGCCATACAAGGATTTTAGCCACTTTTGGCTACAAATTACATCATTTGCTTGATAGCTTTCTAACTAATGTCCAAAGGAAATCTTTGGAACTTATTACAAAACTTTATTCCACCTCTTAACATGCATACTCAGAGGTGCAGATCCAGCACAGAGGTCATACCAAACTCATCACACAAGAAAATCACAAGGTTAAAACTTTAAGCATAAAAACAAGCATGAAAATAACAACATAGTATATTTTTTCAAGTCACAAAGAGTAGATTTTCATGATCTACTCCAAGATCCACAAATTCTCTTTCAAATAAGCTTCAAAAACCTTTCTCATGAGAGCATAAAACTGATCAAAGCTTCAAAAATAATTTTAAAACAAAACCCACCAATTAAATTTCTTCTAAGTGCCTTAGAAGCACTTTTAACCAAACAAACTTTGTTTTTCTTTTCAAAAATCACTAAAAATGGGTGGGGCTTACTTTGAACGGTTAAAATACAATTTTAAACTCTCACAAGTGAAAACAAAAGAAGGAAAACTAATCTTGGAGAAAATATGCATGAAAGAAAACAAACACACAATAAAAAGGCAAGTTAAAAGCATAAAAAGATAAGTAGAAAGATTCTACTTGTTGAAGACCTCCTTAGTGTTTTTGTGGGATTTAAAGGCTGCCTTGGGTCCCCTTTGGTCTGCTCTGGACATGGACAAAGGATGGTGGTGGGGCTTAAGTGTTTATAACTTTAATATAACTTAAGTCTTAAAGATGAAGATTTAGGCTTAAAGTGTAAGTTTTGGGTGTTTGGAGTTATGGCAAGCTTGGAGAGAATGGAGAGGATTTTGATGAGTTTCTAAGCTAAAAAATCTGAAGTAGATGGGGTCTTAAGTGTCCCAAAAAGTTTGGGCTCTTATGGACCAAGTGGAATTAGTTTTGCATTTAGGAGTATTTTGGTAATTTTGCCTAGATTTTCCTATTTTCCAAAATAAATCAAAATTTAAGAAATTATTCTTTTAGGCTTAGATTAGTGTTAATTAGGCTGATATTTTCTATAATTATGATTAATTTAACCTAAGCATATTTTACTTTTAATTAACCAAGGTTAGTTAGTTTTAACCATGGTTAAAGTAACCTTTTTACTATTCACTTTTGTCTTTTTGTGGAAGACTTGGTTGACTTCATTTTGGTGACTCACCACCACCTTTCCAGCTGTTGCATTTCGTGCACATGGGTGTGGGGCCCACTCTTGGTATGCTTATCACCTTATCACCTTATCTTGCCCTCCTGCCCTTTTAGGAGCATTTTCGTAATTTTTCTCAGCATTGCCGGAAAATTTTCCAAATTGTTCCTCTGACATTTCTAAGACTTTTTGGTTCGTTCCCATGTTAATCTAAGGCTGTTTGCTATTTTTATGCGAACTGAATAACTTTGTGCAAAAAGTATAGCTCCTAGGGGCATTTTGGTCATTTTCAAGGTTTTCGAAGTCCGTTTTTGTCATTTCTCAGGTTTTTAAATTTTTCTCATTACTTTTAATCATAAATGATGTTTATAATCCCTTTAGGATGTCTTATACTTGTATTTACATTTTTCTGGCTCATTATTTGAGCTGCCCAAATGTAGGGGTATTTTCGTCATTTGCACCAAACTTCCTAAATTTCTCTGTTTTTGCTTTCTAATTTTACCTAATTTTATTATAGAAACTATTTGTAGCCTCAAACATTTATCATAAAAAAATTAGGATGTTACATTGTTCAAACAACAAACATCAAAATTTCACCAACTTCAATAACCACTTCAATATAGTTTTTTCTTTGTCTAAGCAAAAAGAAATTGAAATATCCTAGTTGCTTCAGCTATATTGAAATATAAGAAACCCTCTTCCATTGCTATTGTTTTCTCCATTTTTACATAATCCAACAATGACAAGAAAAAAAATAATCTCTTTTACTTTAGATCCAATGAGAATGGAAAACTAATTTAAGAACCTAACTTCAATCCCAACCAACAATACACACAAAAGGAAAACTTAAATTGTTATGACATAAGAGATGGAGGGAGGAAGGAAAAACCTACGAACCCTAGATGAAAAGAGTGAAGCAAATTGAAACTTGAGTAATATTAAGAAGTTTTTCAAATGGAATTTGAGATGGAGACATGGAACATTCACTATACGTGGAAAATGTGGTAAAGGAATGAACGGAAACGGAAATGAATATCTAAGAATCCTTTTTTTATTAAACAAAAATAGAAATAAGTAAAATACCAAATGAACCACAGTTATTGATTAAACCACATTAGTATGATGTAGATGGATGGAAATATTGTTTGTATGTTTGTTAATCCTTTTTTAAAAAAATAAAATAAAAGGATGATATAAAGGGACAAGAGAAACATATATTTTTCACATTGTATACATCCCATTACACCTTACTTTAAATTGTAAAATTCAATCGTTAAATGAAGGGTGTATCTAAATGTACTAGTGTTCAAGTGTACAAATATCACTTCTCTGACATAAAATCTGTATTACATGATGTTGTTAGTAGAGAGGGAGAAAACATGTTGGGCGGGATATAATCGAATCGACAGGAACAACTTTTTTTTTTACTTTATTTTATTTTGTGTTAGGATAAAATAAAAAAAATAGTGAATTTTTACATTTAATTGATAAAATATTATTATTTTTTTATTTTAAAAAATAAACAATTAAAAGGAATATTTTTATTATTAATGTTTTTATATTTTTATTTAATTTCTAAAATATAATCAAGACTAGTAAAATACTTTCAAATTATTTAAATTCCATTATTTTCTTAAATTTTCAATTTTTATATTTTTATTAAAAGCAAAAAAATAAGTTGGAAAATGGCCTCAAACATTGAACTAAGTTGAACTAAGTGTTCATAGTTCTCCTTTCTCTACTATTTTTTTACAAGATAATATTTAAAATTTTGATTTCTATATTATTATGGTAAAAAATAGCAAAAATATGAACAATTATGTTCGAGACCTACAACAAATAGCAACCCTGATAATCGAAGAAAATGTAGAACATATTAAAAACGATATGTATACTATCAGAAAGAGTAAGTGCAAGAAAGCAAATAGGTGTTTGGTAGCTTGTGATTGAAAAATAAATGCAAGAAAAGTATAGGTATCAGTAGGTTAATGGCTTTGAAAAATATAATAAAAAAAGTAAAGATGTCAAATAAATACTGACCTTGACAAAATTAACCGTAGGAAAGTAAAGGCCTTAGATAGGATTGGATTTTGATTGAAAATTGAATGTAAAAACGTAAAAGTTATAGATAGATAGTGAGATTTTGAAAACTAAATGTAAAAAAGTAAGTTTTAAATAGATACTGGACTTTATATAGAAAATAAAATGTAGGAAAGTAAAGATTTAGGAATGTGCTAAGATTTGACTTAAAATAAATAAAAAAAGTAATGTTTCAAGTAAGTACTGGATTTTGGTAAAAAAATTAATATAAAAAAGTAAAAGGGATAGACAGATACTGGACTTTTGATAGAAAATTAAATGCATAAGAATATAGATACCAGAAAAGTATTGGGTTGTGACTAAAAATTAAATAAAAAAAATAAAGGTTCCAAGTAGGTAATGGGATTTGACTAAAAACTAAATGCAAAGAAGTAAAGGTTTCAATACATACTAGACTTTGATTGAAAATTAAATGTAAAAAGTAAAAGATTCAAGGTACTAGGATTTGACTGAAAATTAAATAAAATAGGCAACATTTTAGGAATGTATAGGGATTTTGACTGAAAATAAAAAATAGAAAAGTAAATGTGTTAGATAGATATTAAACTTTTTATTAAAAAGTAAAAAAACTTATGATACAAGTGTTAGACTTTGATTAAAAATTAAAAAAGGTACCTAGAAAGTACCATGCCTTGACCGGCAAGTATAAAGTATTAAGCAAGTAGTGGATTTTGACTAAAAATAAAGGTACGAGGAAGGTATAGAATTTTATTTAAAAATTAAATTTAATAAAGATAAAAAAGTGTTTAATAAGTATTAGACTTTTATTCAAAGTAAAGGTGTCAGGAAGGTTATGGACTTTAACTTAAAATTAGATGAAGAGGTAAAGAGTGCTAGGTAAGTATTATTCTTCAACTGAAAGTAAAAATGAATGTAAGAAGAATAAAGGTTCCCTGTTGGTATTTATACCCTAAGAAATGGGCACCCTAAGAAATGGGCATGGAATCCCATGAAACGCATAAGTTTATATAATGCAAAGATGAAAATTGGTACATCATATGATAATATGTATACCAAATGATGTATGACACGAAGCAAATACATGTGATTAGGGTATGTAAAGTGGTCATGATAGAAGATGTAAAGAAAAAAATATAGGATGCAAAGTGATGCAAAATTGTCTTTTAATATGAAAATTCATGCATAATGTAAAGCAAGGATGTTGATTGATGCATATTATATGTTGTATGAAAATATTTGATTAAGGAATAGGTTAGTTTTCCTAATTTTGAATGATTTTCGATAATTAGAAATTTTTTCAATTTGGATTGATTTAAAAACAAATTTGTCCTAGATTTAAATTTTTTTAGAAAATTAGATATTTTTCTAGTTTTGCATTAATCTAAGCATGTACTTCCATTCTACAATTTTAAATTTTAAATTACTAGACACATTTTATCCCAACTTTTAACTATTTTAAAAAAATTAGTAATTTCTTTAAGTTGGAATCTTCAACTTGCTCATACTATTATAATGTAAGATGATATGATATGCATGATGTGAGATAAAATAATTTAGATTCTTGGATTATTTTTATGCAATGTATATATATTGATAAAATGTTATGTGTGATGGTATGATTAGGGTTTGAGTGCAAGAATATGAGATGATTTGGATAATTTATTTCCTTGATTTTATTTTTATAAACATATTTTTTATTTTTAATGCAATGCTAAAAATGTTGTAGTATATATAATGAGAATAAAGGATGGTGGACAAAAAGGATGCTTTTTACAAAAATGATAAATTTTTCAACATATTTTTATAAATTCTATTATATGAATTGATGTAGAGAGGTATTTGAGGATTTGAGATACACGTTTTTATTTTGTCTTTTATATTTATTTTATTATTTTAAGTGAGAAATGGAAGAAAAAATATTTTATTATTTTGATAATATGATTGTTTATAAAAAATCTCTTTATTTCTTTTGAAAAATTTCTAAAGGCAGTGTTTCCCATTTTTCTTTAAAATTTTTTCCTAATTTTTTAGGGTGAAAACTCAAATTAAAAGCTTGTGTTGTTGAACAAACAATTGGCTTGAAAAATTGTCTCAAATTTATGATAAAATGTTTTTACTCAAAATTTTGCCTATTTTTTTTAAAAGCTTTTATTTTAAGAAAGCTATCCTATTTGATCAGGGTCACTTGACTTATCCATGATGATCCAAATCACTTATGAATTTAGTATCTCTTTTAAAATTTTTATTTTTATTTTTTATTTTTAATAAAAATTAATCCCATGATCATTTAATTGTAATAATGTGAAAGAAGTGATTTTGAAACATGAACAAGGAGATTTTTTTTCAAGGGACATTATATGTAATGAATCAACCATAAAGTCTTATTTAGATGGAAAGAATGAAGTTTTACGCATCAAGAAAGAACACAAGATGTTTATTTTTAGGATTTTAAAATAATTTAACAAGATTGTTTTAAAGTTAATTTATTGTTCCATTTAGTTTAAATTTTTTAAGGAAAATTTCAATTCATACCTCAAGAGGTTTAAGCCTTAATAAAAACTTTGAAAGCTTGTAACATGATCAAGGTTCACAGTTTTTTTCAAGAAAAGATTGTTAGGCTCAAAATTAATTTTCAATTCCTGTCCATTTTCTTTCAATTTTTTTAATTCTTATTTTTATTAAATTTTCCATTACATTCAAATATAAAAAGGATTTTTCAATTTGTAATGTGATTACATGATGAAAGATGCAGTTTGTGAAAGAAAGGACATAATATCTTAAAAGTATGTTGAGTCCTAACAATTTTTTATTATTATTTGTAGTTCTATTTTTAAATTTAAATGTATGAACATTTAATTATGTTTAAGATTTTACTTATTAAGTTAATTAATAAATGAGTAATACTTAACTATATTTAATTAAAATAAAAAAGAAACAAATAAAAAGAGATACTCTTGAGCCCAAAGGTCCAAAACACTAAAATAAACATACCAAAAAAAATATTTATAGAAAATTACAAAAAAAAGGAGATAAAAACTGTTAAAAGTTAGTTAATTTGTTAAGGCCAGAGTTAGAAAAGAACCTTGGAGTAAGGTCAAGGAAAAGGCGGTAAAGAAAAGTATAAAAATGAAAATCAAAAAAGGAAGACGGGGGTTGGAAGAAAAGAACAAGAGGAGCTCGCAGAGAAAGAAGTAGAGACTTTCAAATTCTCTGAGATTTCGGTGGGAGAAGAAGTTTTGGACTCTCGAAAAATTTTTTTGTTTCAAATAGATCTTCATTCTTCAAGGATTGCTTCAATTCTGAACTGGATTTACTTGAGCGTTTTCTCTGCTGCTCGAAGCTTCATGAAATCCTCTCACTCAAGTCGATTTCATTCTCGTATAGAGGAAGTTCTGTGATCTTCAATTTAGGCTTCATCCAGGTCAGTGCTCCCTATAAATTCCTTCAATCTCTGCACTTTAAATCATTACGTTTTTTCTCACAAGCTGATTCTAGTCGTTGCAAAGCTAGAATGAATGCTAATTTTGTGATAAATATCATCTTGTAATAGATCATAAGGTGTAGATAATTGTTAATTGCATGCTTAAATCTTGATCGAAATCTTTGGATGAAATACCTATGTAGTTGTTTGAATCAATGTGATTGGAATTATGCATGAAAGACTCAATAGCAGATATGTTAGACTAATTTATGCATAATTGTTGTTATTACTGTGAGTAAATCCTGTTCCTCTAGTCTCCATCAGAGGGTAGACAGTTTAAGAAAACTTAACAATGAACCTAGAGTTCATACACAATTTTTCTTTGGATTCTGCCGTGAGTAGATTTTTCGTCTGATGCCCTGATCTCTGCTAAGGTTATCGAAAAGGATCCAACCCTGGCTCAGCAAGTAAATAACCTGAGTAAAATCAAAAGCAAACTCTGGGCTTTAGGGATTCTTAGGACCAAGTAGATGTAAGCTGATCATAAGCTCCAATTTCATCTGGTTTCTTCTAGTCTCTAGGTACGTTTGAGGTTTCAGGCCAGGATCTATCTCAGCAGTAGAAGCAGATTTAGGTTCTATGTTCTGCACCATATAGTTTCTTGCTAAGCCCCTCTATTAGAAGTTGTCACAGTAGCGAATCTATCACCAAATTTCACAGCTAGTTAACTTTGACTTCCCTATTGTGTATCCTAAGTACTTGCTCTTGTCAAGCTAATCAGGGAAGGTCATTCATTGATAGGTTGAGGCCTTATGCTTTATAATCCATAGATTGACCAAAAGGATTCTGAAACTTGTTTGGGAGTTTCTCCACAACAACCCAAGTAGCCCCATGATCCTTGAGCTTACTACCAAAGTCATCAGCTGCTTTTGGTGTGAAGCCCGTATTAGCTCTTGAATTGTCTCTCGTGTCTCCTGTAAATGCAGGCGCTGGTTGTGATTGAGCCCGTTAGTGCTGCAGTTTCAAGTGTAACCGTAGCATGTGCATCCATAAAACCACTTAGCCATGGAGATACCAAAAGTTGATATGAGGTAACACTATCCCTCCAATTTGCATAATTCTGTAGATTTTCCAAAAGATAAAAGGAAGTAGTGTTAGCTAAGGTAGAATTGGAAAGGAGATCTGCATAACTGAAACACTTGACAAAGTATCAGTCCCAGATAGTTGATTAGCAAAGATAGTAGAAACCCTTGCTAACATACCAAACTTAAGGGAGTCAGATCATGTGAATAATGTTAGGGGAAAAAGTAGAATATATCATAGCTTGCAGCAACACTAAGTTGTAAACCAAGACCTGACACTGAATATATTATCATGCTAGAGTTTAAAGTCCATTTGAAAATTTTCATGCTCCCTGCTAAGATTCTGAAACCAAAATGCCATGGTCATTGCAAGATTATCATGAATAGGGTGTCTAGAAAGTGAAGACATGTTAAGAGTTAAAAGATTAGCTCTCTAGCAATTCTAGCAAATGCTTAACTCAACACTGAGATCCTCCACAGTTAGTCATGGACGATGAGCATCAGGTTCTGCAGTGTATACCTCTACTTAAGTAAATGTTCAGGAATAATAACATTAAGTTGGAAGCCCGGCTCAATTGGTTCGCTCGCTATACGCCATTGCTAGGCCCCGAGTTTGATTTCCGTATGCGGCCATTTCTTTTAAATTCCCCCAAATACCATTTCCTGGTCATTGGGCGCTGTCGTAGCCATAATTACAACGAGATGACGAACTCGCTAAAATTTTAAAAATGAATTTAGTTTGATTGTGGAGTCGCCACCAAATTTTATTTTAAGGGAAAACATTTGGAAAAACCCAAACTTGAGGAAAAAATTCTAGGTTTGCGAGTCGGTTACGAATAAGGAAGGTGTTAAGCACCCTACTTGCCCGTTCCGAAGAACGGTACCCTTAAACTGAGTGTGTGATTTTAATATTTTGAAAATTATTTGATCCCTTTAGTTTAAAATAAAAATAAATAGGTTGGTGGAGAATAACCTGACAGGACTCGATCCTGCTTCTCTGTATTCCCTGGTGCAATGGGAAACTCAAGGCTACGTAGTTCTGGGTTTTGGAAGACTTGATCCTCATGAGAAGGTTTATACAATATTGAGAAAGTATTTTGGATTTTTAAAGAATATTTTTAGTCCACATGTGCACAAGATCCAAGGCAAACGAAGGCTGCACTGGGATCCATATGATTTCTACATATCAAACAGTAGGATATGTTATAAGTTCGTACCTAGAATTCATTGCGTGAGACCAAATATTACAGAAGCACTTTTGAAAATGTTGATTTTTAAGGTATTTCTTGGATCCAAATATGCACAGAGTCTAAGACAAACGAGGGCTGCACTTAGACTCATATGACTCTCTAAATGTCAAACAGTAGGATATGCTACCAGTTCGCACTTAGAGCTCATTACGTGAGAACCGAGGTTTTGGAGGAATTTTAGGAACGTTTTGAAATCTTTGATTTTCAAATATTCTCTCGGATCCACATATGCACAGAGTCTAAGACAAACGAGGGCTGCACTTAAACTTATATGACTCTCTAAATGTCGAACAGTAGGGTATGCTACCAGTTTGCACTTAGAGCTCATTGTGTGAGAACCGAGGTTTTGGAGGAATTTTAGGAGCGTTTTGAAATCTTTGATTTTCAAATATTCTCTCGGATCCACATATGCACAGAGTTTAAGACAAACAAGGGCTGCACTTAGACTCATATGGCTCTCTAAACGTCGAACAGTAGGATATGCTACCAATTCGCACTTAGAGCTCATTGCATGAGAACCAAGGTTTTGGAGGAATTTTAGAAGCGTTTTGAAATCTTTTTTCTTTGAAAATGAAATGTATTAATATTCCCCAAGTGCTGGAGGGAGCTATAGAAATTTATGATATAAAATTGGATCCTGAGGTCAGTTAATATTTAGACCTAGAATTCCTTGTTAACCTTAGCAATTACGTAGGTTTTATGAGGTTTAAATTCCATATTAGTGACTAACATAGAGCCGAACGAGATCATTGTATAGGTTTCCTTTTATTGCAGAGGATCGGCACGTGTTTATTAATATAGCAGCCCTCGCCTTTGGCTCATTAGTTAGACATACTTACTCTAAAATTTGTTTAATCATATGTATATAGCTTGTGACTCTTAAATTCTTTTCGATTTTCGGATTATTGGTTTATTTACTTTTACCCAAGTACCATTATTTGTAAGGCACGATACCTGAGCTTACTGTCATTCTCTTTTTTTATACCAACTAGCAGCAAGTTCGTCTCAAGACTAAACCTTTGGTTGGGTCCATTTACACCCATTGTTAGGAATTTCCTAAACTGATTTTAACAAGGTTAATATAGGCTAGGGGCTAGACTGTTCTCTACACTTGTTTTCTAGTTCCATACTTACAAGACAAACAAACACCAATATACTGGCCATGACATGGCCATTGACGTGACTTAAGAATTGATTAGTTTTCTACCTTAAGACAAATGTTTCCTGTAATTACTTGTTTATGACTATTCCTTTTATATTAGCTCACCGTTATGTAAGATTAGCACAGTTAAGAAGTTTTAAGAGCATTTTGCAGGTATATGGATCCCCTTTACCAACATCCATACTAGTCATATTCCTATTCTCCTTCTCTTAATTCAGACTTGACTCATTCTGCAAAATTTTGCAAATTATTCTACCAAGTAAATAGATGGACTAACTTGCTTTAATAACACATTAGTGGGAACAGTCTTTGATTATCCCACTCTTATTTTTGGCTAAGGCAGGAACCATATTAGTGATGTAATCCTGCAAAACTATGTCAATTACAAGGACAATGCTAGTTTTGAAGTCATTATCAGGAATGGACATGCAGAATCATGTTGAGCTTATGATTACTTCCTATATAGGTAGTGCCAATATACACTATTTGGTAATCTCTGTCCATTATTGTTCTAAGCCTAGTATTCCTAGCTAATGACTCCTGGATACAGAATCTGTTATTGCATTTGCAGCCACAACAGACCTGAAATGATGAATGTAATATTGACTTAGACTTTGTTTTGCAAATATTGATTTCAACAATGAGTTGTAGGGATTTATGATGGGAAACTATGTACTGGACCAGGCAGCATATGAATGCACAGTTCTTGACTAGCTCTATAGCCCAACAACTAACAGGTTTTATAAGGTTCAGATTCTATGCATATTGTCCAGGACCTATTTTAATTCATTTTACTGTGTTGCTCCCAGTCTACTTACTTTATACCGGTCTGAAAGTTTTTCCTTAAAACCTACGACCTTCATTAACTCTTAAATAGGCCTAGAAGCCCCTATGTGTCAAAGTTGACTTTGGGGTAACAGATTCACTAATCTTTGTTCAGATCAGGTCTTAGTTATACATGATAGTGTTAAATTTCTTAATATTGGTTTGATTGTGTTTCATGCCTACTTGTTGTGATATTTGCTAAAAATTCCAGGTAATAACAGATTTCTGCCCCTTGATTTCTAAGCTTCTAGGGTCAGATGCCAAGCTATTGATGGTCAATGTGCTATTAGCTATACTGCTCTTATTCATTAAGGCCTTATTCTAGAAGATGTTGGAGCTTTACATTGGAAGCATTTTCTGTTCAATGGTACCCCTCCCCCATCCTGACCTGGAGTGAATAGCGTCATGACAGAGAAGCTATTAGCTGAAATTTGATTGGATGCAAAGGGGAAGACTCTGCAAAATTGTGCAGATTTACAGGGTAGCATTAGCTTGCTATACACCTAGGCCACTGGATATATCAGGTTTCAGTCATCTATTTGTGGTATTTTCACTAAGATTCACCTAGGCTAGCCTACTGACTCTATGATATTTGGCTGGCTGTGTTGACTTGAAGCAGTCACAGTGATTTAGACCTCAGGCTAAATGTCATAAAGACTTTAAAGTTCCTAGCAACCTGTAATAGAAACCAATGGCTTGATCCTGCAGAGGTTATTGCAACCAATCATTCCTAAACCTGCAATTTGTGTTGTAGGAGGGCTGTTACTGGTTCTGTGTCTCTGGACCCTGCTAATTCTCTTAAACACATCCCAGTGAATATGACCTCTATGTGACCAATTTACTTCTACACTAGCCCAAGGATCAGAGAATGCCATGGCCAAATAAAAGTCCTAGGAAGATGAGACTCAAAAATTGCCATCAGCAAATCCTGAACCTTTATGGTAGGCTTCATGATTAATGCTATGCTTTTAAGATAGATCATTGCTTAAATTCTGGCTATCAAGTCTAATATGATGTAAGGCATTGTAGAGTGGAGAGCTAAGACTTATGGCTGACACATTTACCTACCTCAGCTCTCAGGTTTAGGCTCTTATAGATTGATTCAAGGCCTTTTAAGATCCGATCCCATTTATTTCTGTGAATAATGGCTTTAAGGGACCCTAAGCCATTGCAAAGCTAGCCCTCCCTATTTAGGACCAAGTGCAACTCTCTCTATAAGGCAAGTTTTGATTTTAGTTTTCTATTAGTCTTATGAATCACAAAACTCAAGACCTCCATTTGGCCTAGTTTTTTTTATAACAACTAATGACTCTGAAAACTCCTCTACCTACTATTTAACTTAAGACTAGTAGCATTGGGTTAACTATCAGAACCCAATTTATCACCAAAATTGGAACTCACCCAATCAATGTACTGATCAAGTATCATCCTCCCTTTTCTAATGGCTCTTCAATCAATTGTGCCAAATACATATATGGTAAAGGTTTGCTGTTTTGGGTAAAGGCTTAGATCTTGACATTGACCTCCCTTGCTAAGAACAGCTTGCAACTAGAACTCTAGTAACCAATGTACTGATTCTAGGACCAGCCATCTCTCTCTATTCCTATATCACAAATAGAATATACCTAGCCTATTCTTTAGAAATGGTTTTGTCCTAGTCTTACAATGAAGTGAACCATTGCTATTAGTGTAGATTTTCTAACTTTTCCCAGCCTTTTTCTATATCAGAGATGCAAGAATTTATTCTATTGATCTATAAGTTAAGAAACCCCCTTTTACCTGAACTTAAAATCTATCTGTTAGCTTTTAATCCTCTTTTATGCAAGTTCGCTTCTCTGCCAGCTGTGACTTCCTCCCAATACGTCTATGTGTTGTTATATCTTATCCAGCAGACCCTAATTAAGGATTAACAGTGCATAACTGATATCCGCTAATGAATTCTCAGTGGGCCAGGATCAATCAGAACTGATTTTGAATTTATTTAACTAAGTTATAGAATTGAATTACAGGAAGCATGTGCATATCTAAAGCATAATCTTGGATAGATAGGATTATGAGGTTCTTATGATGGCCTTATATAGAGATGACATGGTGAATGAGTAGATGTTTGATCTGGAAATAGCTAAAATGAAATGCAGGCACTACTTCCTTTAGACTAGATTATGCTTATGCAAGCAAATTAATTCCCTGACTTAGCAGAGATAAAGTTTCCTGGCATTTTAGGAGCTGAAACTTCCTAGTTGGAAAAGAAACATAACAATTTATCATAGAAACCAGTTTTTCATTCATTTTCAAGAAATATGACCTCATACAGACTTAGAAAGCTTTACTAATACATACAGTTTAACCAACAATCCTGAATTTGGATATTATAACTAGTAGTTCAAACATTCAGGTATCCTATTTATTATAATCATTCCAATCTAAATCCTAATGTAGAAAGGACGAAAAAAAGAAATGATTCAGACTCAAGAAATGGAAATGAGGCGTGAACCTAACTTGTGAGTGCCGAATCAAAACGAAAGCACCTTCGCGATTCTACCAAGAGGATCCAAAAGAAACTGAAAGAAGTAGAGAAAGCAGAGAGCCAGAACCGACTTAGCTTCGCGCGAAGAAACATCTAAGAGCAAGGTGAAAGCTCATCCTCCAAACGTGAACCAAAAGGATTTTGGAAAGGATCCAAACCAACAGAGAAGTATTTCAGAGCAAATTTCTCAAAAGGGATCCTCCAAAAGCAGAGAAAAACTCCAAATAATTCGAATAGCTTGGCAAGAACTAAGTAAACTCCAAGAGAAAACTTTTGAGAACTCAAAGCGATCCACAATTCATT
The DNA here is from genome assembly GCA_026541065.1 of Canavalia ensiformis. NCBI lineage: Eukaryota > Viridiplantae > Streptophyta > Magnoliopsida > Fabales > Fabaceae > Canavalia > Canavalia ensiformis. Next base: position 141,810 of record JAMKYM010000791.1, on the reverse strand, counting down.
TTTTTCAAAAACAATGCTTCCTTTCGTTTAGTGCCAAAAAAAGTAACCATCCTCTAGTTTAAATTTCTTTTTTACCTCTCTTTAACCATGGTAACTTTAGTCCTAACCATGGTTACTTCCTAATCTTATTCTAACTAACTTTTAACTAATCCTAACTGAATTTCTTTCTTTTCAACCTTTATTTTTCTTTTATTATTATTAATTTTATTTTTATTTTTGTTTTTATTATTATTACTTCTTCTTCTTCTCTTTTTTTTTATTTTTTATTTTTTATTATTATTATTATTTATTAATTCTATTATTTCTTGTTACTTTTTTCTACTCCTTTTATTCCTTTCCTCTCTTTATTATATTTTTTATTATTTTTTGTTTGTTATTATTTATTTTTTCATTATTATATTTTTTATTATTATTTTTTATGTATATATTTATTATTTTATTTATTTTTCCAACTAGGTCACTCGCCTGGCCCAATCATTTCTACCCCTCCTTTTTTTATTTCTTTTTGTCCTTTCTATTCAATTTACTTCTGTGGTTTAATTAGAAATTTTCCAGACAGAAACTGGTGTTCACAGACGCTAATTGGGCTGCCTTTGAATGGGCCAGGTTGTATATCATAATGGACCAAATACTACCTCCAGTTGGGCCATACCAAGAAAGGCTAGCTCCCTTGCCTTTGGGCCATGTTAATTAGGACACAGGCCAGCTGTTGCCTAATTGAATCGCCTTCCTTTTAATTGGGCCATACCAAGTGGGCCCAAGAGCGATACTAGAAAAATAAAATAAGTAGCCAAATTTTTGAATAAAATAAATAATTCTTCTACTCATTTTTAAATCAAGTTCATTTTTTTTAATTTTTCGGTTAAGCCCAATTCAATTTAAAATGACGTCCATTTTTTTTCTATTTTATTTTCGGTCAAGCCTAATCTTTTTAATTTTGAAATCAAATCCAATTTTTCTTAATTTGGATCGAGCCCAATTATTTTCTTTAATTTAAATCAAGTCCATTTCTTTGGGTCAAGCCCAATCTGTTTTAGTTTTGAAATCAAATCCAATTTTTCTTAATTTGGGTCTAGCCCAATTCTTTTCTTTAATTTTAAATTAAGTCCATTTTTTTGGGTCAAACCCAATCTTTTTTAATTTTGAAATCAAATCCAATTTTTCTTAATTTGGGTCAAGCCTAATTCTTTTCTCTAATTTTTAAATCAAGTCCTTTTTTTCATCTTAATTTGGGTCAAGCCCAAGCCCTTCTTTTAACGTAAACACAATTTCCTTTTTATTGAAGTCAAGTCCATTCCCAATAGGCTCCACGAATCAAAATCACTGTTTTTACTAATTCCGTCAAAATGTCTGTTTTTTTAATTTTCTGAAATTCATCTAAACGGATTCTAATAAAGGCAAGCAGCCTTCTCTGCTGTTTCGTACTTTAATTCATACGGGTTCAAATGCGGGTAACGATGGTTTGGACTTCGCGCAGACGTTTTGCCAGAAAATTTCTGTTTTTCAAACATCCGTTTTCTTCTGGAAATTCGTCTAATTGGATTCTAATACAGGCAAACAGCCTTTTTGTTCCATATTTTAATTCGTGTGGGTTCAAACACAACCTACTATGGTTTGGACTTCGCGCAGATGTCTTTTCGAAAAATTTCTATTTTTCAAACATCCATTTTCTTCTGGAAATTTGTCTAAATGGATTCTAATATGGGCAAGCAGCTTTCTGTGCTGTTCCGCATTTTAATTCATGCAAACTCAAACGCAGCTTACGACAGTTTGAGTTTTGCAAGCACGTGATTTTAATCCTTGTTTTAACTAACTCCATTCCAAATAAATCAATTTTTACCTAAAATCACCCTTTTATTTTTCAAGAGATCAAGTCTCTTAACTAGAACTACGTAGGCTTGAATTTCTCATTGCACGAGGGAATATGTAGGGTAAGATCAAGTCCTGTCAGACTATTTTTCCACGAACCTATTTATTTTTATTCTATTCAAAGGAATCAAACAATTTTCAAAAATATCAAAATCATACAATCAGTTTAAGGGTACCGTTCTTCAAAACAGACGAGTAGGGTGTCTAATACCTTTCCTATTCGTAACCGATTTCCAAAACTAGAATTTCTTTCACAAGTTAGGATTTTTTCAAATATTTCCCTTTAAAAATAAAATTTAGTGGCGGCTCCACAATTAAATTATTAATTTCTTTTCAAAAATTTTATCGTCTCGTTATAATTATGGTTATAACAATATGATTTTAAAATAAAATTATTTTTGGAGATACTCTTTTTATTTTCTCACTTTTTTGATATATTCTATTTCTTATATTTTTAATTATATGAAGATATTTATTAATTTTTTTCTTTACTTTTTTCATTTATACTTTTTTTATGATGATTTTCATATTTTTTTCTATTTATATTATTTTATTTTTCTTTTTCTTCTTCACTTTTATTTTGCATTTAATTACATTTTGTTGAAATGTAGAAAACAAGAATCACTTTTTCTTGAAATTCTCATTGATCCTCGAGTATTATTTTGATTGATTGAGAAAGAAAATTTCTTATATTTTCTTTTGGCTCAAAGGGGTAGCAAGGGATAAAAAGTATTTGGATAGAGGAATAAAAACAATTTTTTCTTGATATTTGAATATAAACAAAATTTATTATGATAGTATCCTCCCTCAGATAATATTTAATCATAGGTTATAGAGATCAACATCTTTACTTCTAAGCTCAAAGGAGTGTCCAAGATAACCTTTCATAGTGTTTTGAAAAATTAGAACTTTATCATTGACAGAATCTGATTGAGAACACACATTTATGTCGTTCTTTTGTCTTGGATGTTTGGGATCTTACATTGATATCATCATCTCTTCTTAATCAATCATTTTTATTTTAAGAGATACAGACACGAGTCATAAGAAAGAAAATTGATCTTTTTATATCTTAATTAAGATATAAAAGAAAATAATGATGAACAATAGAGATGAATAAAAGGACGTATGAGTAAATTAACAACTTAAATGATCATTTTATTAATACTTTTATTAAAAAAAAAATAAGTTTGATTATAACATTTTTTTATACTAGAAAACTTAATAACAATGAAAACATAATAATTGGGAATCAGAGATCATGTTTACAAATCAAGTGTATTCAATATTATATTTTCAAAACTAGGTGTGTATTGTGAAACTAAAGAAGATAAATGACATTATAAGTTATTTTTGAAATTTTTTGATGAATAACATGAGTTTTTTCTTGGAAAAATAAAAAAAGCATAATTTTTCAAATTTTGTTTTGTATGTGATATAAATATTAAAATGAAACGACATGCCATGTCATGATAAAATACAAATACATGAATGAGAATATTTATTTTTAATTTTATTTTTATTTTTATGCAAAATATTATATGAAAGCATACAAATTGAATGATGAATTGAGATATATTTTTTAATACATGAATAAAGAATTTTATTATTTTTTTTAGATGTTAGAATGGACCACAAACATGCTAATGAAATGATGGCTTAGCATTAATGATGTGATGATACTATGCATTAATGAGAAATTTTTATCATTATTTTTAGATATGACTAAAATTTGAACCTGATTTTTGTTTTTAATTTTTGATATATGCTATGTGAGTACACAATGAATAAGATTATCTATGAACATTTTATTTTTGCAAAATGTTTTAACGCATAAAATTTTGAATTTAGGATGCTATGGTAGAGTATGGAGATGCACATATGCAAAATAATTGGTGAATTAATGATTCAAAACTATGTATTTTTGTGAAATGCGAATATGGAAATGAATGGTAAGATAATAAACGGTTTTTTTATTTTTATTTTATATAATGTAGTAATATGACAAAAAGATTATGACATAAACAAGATCTTTCCTGTTTATTGTTTTTTAGATGCAAAATAGGATGTGGACATCATTTATTTTTCCTTTTATGTATGGATTATAAGTGAGCAAGAAAAATGACTAATGAACCTTTTTTATTTTGCAAAAATGAAGTTATGTAAAATAGAAAATGTATATATCAAGTGCAAGAAAAATTTTAATTTTTTTTAATATGGTAGTAGAAATTAAATATGACTTTTCTATGAATGCATGTGTGTGAATGAATGGTGGAATGATGGACTAGATGTAATGATGTCATGAAAAAATATATGTGAATGAATGGTGGAATGAAGGATTAGATGTAATGATGTCATGAAAAAATATGTATGCATGAATAAATTATGGGTGATGAGTATAAAAGAAAATATATCCTCTTTATTTCTTAAGTTAGTTGTAAGAACATAGGTAACACATTAACATACGATGATAATAAGAGGTTTGAATAGTATGTTGAAAACTTCTTAAACAATAAACGATTAAAACATATCGTTTATAAAAAAAATTAGAGCAGGAGTTTAAAAAACAAGGATCACACACGTGATATTTACTTGTTCACTTTTATCAACAAAGAACTATATTCAATCTTCGTCCAAGGGTTAATAGGATTTTTAGTATTCTCAATTTTATTATACTAAAAATATTATTTTGAAGTATTCTTGTACAAATATCTCTAAGCTGAAACTCAAGTATTCTTTTACATACAAGCTTTTTTTTAGACCATTTTCAATACAAATGAAAAGAGAAAAATGTATTAAATAAAGATTTGAGTATTTAAAAATATTTTTTCACAGAAACAAAAAGTCTTACTTTTCATGAATGATAAAGTTCTATTCTTTTTATCTAACTCATGCTTCATTTTTATATAATTTTTGTATTTAAAAAATATTTCAAATCCACATATGCATAAGATTTAATGTAAATGATTTTTCGTTGTAAACTCTTACGATTCAAAAAATATATCATGGTAAATAATGATATGCTCAAATTTAAGGTTCGATATGTGAGATATAAAATTAAATTATTATTTAATAAAATAAATATATAATTTTTATACTTAAAATAATATTAAATATCCATATATATACAAAATTTAAGGTATGTGATGGTTAGAATATGAATCCTTATAATTTCAAAAATATGTAATGATAGAAAATAATATATAAATAAGTTTAAAATCCATTGTATGATATGTAAATTAGAATATTTATTTAATGAAATAGAAAATATATTTTCTGAATTTAAAATAATATTTACATTATAAACCTTTATAATATATATATATATATAATGATAAAGTATGTTACACAAAAATTTAAAATCTATTACATAAAATATAAAATTAAAATATTTGTTTAATAAAAATATAAATTAATTCATGAATCTATAAATTTAATTTAACATAAAGTAAAATTATAAAAAGAAACAACACAATGAGCAAGTATTGATATGTATAGCACATTAAAATGTTAAAAAAAATTATTAAATTAAATATTTAAATTATGGTGACTAAGATATTAAAATTGATCTAACAGTAAAAATTTTAAAATTAAAATACATCTAGTTTACATTAAACTTGATTTCAATTCTTATCATTTTCTCTTTGTAAAACAAAGTCATGATAATTATTTTATTATTGTAATTATTATTTATAGTATTATTGTTTCCCTTACTTCTTAATTTTATAGCATGAATTATATGTAAAAAAAAATGAGAAATCCTAATTTTTTTTTCAAAATAAGACCTACACTAAAAAAAATATCAAACCTATATTAATTTTATTTTATTTTTTTAGAATTGAGCTCGTTGAAATTAAATTCAAACTTAGAAAAATTAATTGTTCCTTTCTAAAGTTATTTTCTTGGTTAAAGCAAATTATTTTAAAAAAACAAGTGGTCCACATGATGACAATAACCTATATATGTATATATAATTCTTTTATATTATTATTTTTGATAAATTAGATCCCAATTTACAATATGTAAGTTAAATTTCTTACTAACATAATGTTATTATTAATTCTAATTAAAATAAATACAAAATAATTAATAAACATTAATTAAATAAAAAAATTAAGAATTTAAGGTATAATGAGAATTTAGATAAGAGTAAAGAGAATATACGAGTGAGAGTGGTGCTTATGGCCTAGAATGGATTTATTGTTGACATTGAAGACAATATGACAACCAAAGGAACTTTCCATAACAAACCTAGAACAACAACTCAGATAGTTACCAACAATGACCTGAGGTTCTAGTGCCTTGAAATAGAGAAAGAGCTTATGGAACCAATTTTGATGATGAGTTACAATGCATCCATAGAGACTGTAGAATCTTTGATCTCTAGATAAAGTCATTTTCATTTTTGAGCTTGCAAAAAACTCTTCTTGTTGTTCTCTCTCCTTCCATGTTAGTAGTCATATTCATAATTCTCGTTGGATAATAGAAACATTAAAAATGACAAGGATCAAATAAAGAAATTAAATGGTTTCTAGATGAAACAAGAGTGCATTGCTTCCAAAGATCTTATCACCAACTCCATTTTAGATACCTCATAGCTTTATATGAAATGATACAACGCTGCTTTCTTGTGATGAAATCCTTGCCTTCGTAATTGCCTCATCAGTTCTTGTGAGAACTACCACAACTTGTTAGAAAAAATCCTTTTGATTAACACAACAATGATAAATACAACAACAAAGGTATAAATGATGATTGAGTGGTGTTTATGTCTGATTTAGGGGTATCCTTTTAAGGATGGAAGGTGAGAGAAATCTTAGCATTTGATGAAGAAAACCTATGAATATTTGTATCAAAGATCAATAAGAAAAGGCGAGAGTGATGGAAAGGTATAGCAACAGTGAAAAGGTAGGAAGAGAAAAACTGTGGAATCATGATAGAGTGTAAGATAATGATCAAAGGGAGAAGAGAAGTGAGAATTTTATTGTGATGTTTATGCAATTCCCAGGAGAATCATCGTTTATCCTTGTAATGGATAGGAAAAAAGAGTCTTTGGATAAGGAGATATCTAAAGGGAGAAGTATGATTGAAGCTAGGAAAGAGTAAGTGAGAAAGAAAAAAAGGCATTTGGAACAAAGTTACACCTAAGCATAGCTTTTCATTCCCAAACTGATGGATAGTTCAAAAGGACCATTCAAACCTTAGAAAATATGCTTAGAACTTGTGTATTAGATCAACCTGGAAGCTGAGATAGGTAATTACTCCTGATAGAGTTTGCTTATAATAATAGTTACCATGCAAGTATAGGGATGGCATCCTATGAAGCCCTGTATGATAGGAACTATTAATGACCACTATGCTAGCATGAGTCAGGAGAACAAAGTCTACCAGGCCCTGATTTGCTTAAATATACCACGAAACAAATCAAGAATATTAGGGATAGAATCCTCACATCTCAAAGTAGGCAAAAGAGGCTATGCGACAAGAGAAGAAAATCCTTAGAATTTACTGAAGGAGAACATGTATTCCTGCAAATCTTTCCTACCACTGGTATAGGGAGAGTCATGAAAGTTAAGAAACTAAGTCCTAGATTCATAGGTCCCTTTAAATCCTTAAAAGGGTTGGGCCAGTTTCTTACCAAGTGGTCCTTCCGCCAAACCTGGCAAACCTCCATAAGGTTTTTCACGTGTCTTAGTTGCAAAAGTATAATTCTGATCTCAATCATATGATTGAACCAGATACAATACAATTAAAGAAATAATTAACATTAAGTTTCACACTGGTGAAAATTTTAGATAAAAAAAAAAAGAAACTAAGGAGTAAGATAATATCCTTGGAGTGAGTGGTCTGGGGAAAATGGAATATGGAGTAACAGAATGAGTTGGAAGCAAACATAAGGAAAGTTTATGTGTAATTATTTGCAGGTAATGAACTTTGAGGATTAAATTGTTTTAAAAGGGTAGGATTAATGTAATACCTATAATTTCTAATGATAGAATCCCTACATTATAAATGTTTTATAGTAAGAAGTAAAGCAGAGATAAGAGCAAAATTCGAGAGAAATTAGAGAACTTTTAACAAATAATGAAAATATTCTTCCACTAGGATGACAAAGATAAATGTGTAGGTAACTAAAAATAAAAGTTAAAAGATATCCTAAAGGTTTAGAATTCATCAATGATGGTTAAAATATATGAGGAAAGATTATAAATAAAGAGAAAACAAAAACACCATCGACAATATCTAAAATGCCCTCAGAGAGTCCTGTCTCCTATAAAGGCTAAACTGTTCCCGAAAAAATGGTAAATGACATAAGAATGATTTGAGAATAAATTAATAAGTGTTAGAAATATCATAAGAACAATTTGGCAACTTTATGGAAAATTCTCAGAAAATTATCAAAATGCCCCTAAAAGGCAAGGAGGATAAGAAATTGCGAAGCAGAGACTTGCAACTTGAAACTTATCCTTGTTCACGAAATTTGACATCTTTAAAATGGATGGATGGCTCATCTCATGATTCATCATCCCACTAATACCATATAATACAAAAATATTTATAAGAAGAGATATAGTTAACCATGGATAAATCAAAGTAATTTTGATTAATTAAAATTAACCATGTTTAAAGTAAATTAACCATGATTCATGTTAAATTAATCATAATCATTGTTAAAGGATAATTCTTTATATTTACATTTAATTTTGAAATGTAAATTATATGTAAATGGACCAAAATTCCCTTAAGTAGGAATTTAATTCTCATGTGTCCCTAAGTTGCCTAATTTGCTATAAAATAAGGGAAAGTTCATTTGCTTCATTAACATCCTTCTAAACACTTTATTAAAATATCTAAAATTACCCAAAACTCCAACTTCTCTTAAAACATATAAACCTACACTAAGCTTGAATCTCCATCTTTGAAGTTTGTAAACACCCAATTATGTCCGAGACCCATTTTAAGGTGATTAATGTATAAAAGAAATTCAAAATGAATTAAATTATAATTAAAGAAAAGATTCAAATTCAAAACTAATACAAAGAACTGAACAAAAAAAAAACAGACAAACAGAAAACAGAGAAATAGAAACAGACAATGGTTTTTGGGAAATAAAAATGAAATTATTTTCAAATTAGACCTAAAAATTAAATAAATAATAAAATATAACAAATAATAAAAAGAAGAAAAATCACTAAAAAATTATAATAACAGAATTGAAACAAAAACAAGAAAATAAATAAATCTTTTTTAGAAAACAAACAAGAAATAAAAACCAAATATAAAAAAAAATACAAAATTAGGAAAAATGAAATTTTGAGAATTAAAATAAAGATTGAAAAATCAGAAAATTAAAAGAAATAAAAAATGTGGAATCAAAGGAAAAAAGAGGTTTTAAAAAAAATAATAATAAAAATTTTAAATAAAAAAGAGAGAATTAGAAAAAATAAATCAAAAGAAAACAAATTTGAAATCTGAACAAAAGGTTAAAAATCTAAAAAGCAAAGTAAATAAATTACATATAAAAAGAAAAAAACAAAACGTGATGGGGGAAAAGACGAAAATAAAATTGAAATTCAATTTTATTACACAAAGCAAAAAGAAAAAGTTTTTTGAGAGCAAAAGCGGTGGCTCTCGGGAGTATATAAGAGAGGGGCTATCGAGGGCTGAGGCTGGATTTTTGGCAAAAGTTTAGACGCTAAAGAAACCGAGAGAGATTTCGTTGGCTTGGTCTCTTCTTTCAGGATTGGTTTAGAAATCTTCAAGAACCTGGAAGACTATAGATCAGATTACTGAATTAGCTTCAACAAGACAGAAAACTTGATCTACGTTTTTACTTTCGGCGATTGGTTTCTTTGATTAAACGCACGAGGTTAGCTTTCAATTCTTGCAATGAGTTCCCTGAGAACTTCGATTACATGTTTTAGAGCGGAATTTCATTTTCCTCAAGATCACGTAGGATAAATTAGGCATAATTTCTTGATAGGAATCTTCAATTATGTTTTTAATAGGATACACAATTTGTATGAACATTGTATAATAGCATAGCGGGGCTGAATCAATGACATAATCAAGAAACGTGGTTAATCTTAAATCGGAGGTTGAACGAAAACGAACTCGAGGCCTAGAATTTGCCACGAAAAATTGACGAGGATAAAGAGACGAAACCATCTGTTTTGTATGATTAATGCACATGTGAATTGGAGCTACAAAATTCGATTTCTTCGTGAAACATAGATTAATAACTATCATGCCCCTTCCTAAATTACCATTTTTACCCCAAAAAATAATAAAAAATTAAAAATCCAGAAAATAATAAAAAAATTCCAGAAAAATCGAAAATTAATAAAAATTAACAAAAAATATATAAAAAATAATAAAATTAAAAATCCAGAAAATAATAAAAAATTCAAGAAAATCGAAAATTAACAAAAAATATATAAAAAATAATAAAAAATTAAAAATCCAGAAAATAATAAAAAATTCCAGAAAAATCGAAAATTAATAAAAATTAACAAAAAATATATAAAAAATGATAAAAAATTAAAAAATCCAGAAAATAATAAAAAATTCAAGAAAATCGAAAATTAATAAAAATTAACAAAAAATATATAAAAAATAATAAAAAATTAAAAATCCAGAAAATAATAAAAAATTCCAGAAAATCGAAAATTAATAAAAATTTCCAGAAAATCCAGAAAATAATAAAAAAATAAAAAATTCCAAAAAATCGAAAATTAATAAAAATTTCCAGAAAATCAGAAAAATAAAAAAAATATTAAAAAAATCCAGAAAATAATAAAAAATTCCAGAAAATCGAAAATTAATAAAAATTTCCAGAAAATCAAAAATTAATAAAAAAGTTTTAGAAAATCAGAAAATTAATAAAAAAATTCTAAAAAATCCAAAAAATTAATAAAAAAAATTTTAGAAAATCAAAATTTAATAAAAATTCTAAAAAATTAGAAAATTAATAAAAATTCCAAAAATTAAGAAAATGAATAAAAAATTCAGAAATCAAAAAATTAATAAAAAATTTAGAAAAATCCATAAACATTAATAAAAATTCATAAAATGCATAAAAATTTATAAAAATACAGAAAATTAATAAAAAATACCGAAAATAGATAAAAATTCAAAAAAATCCCAAATAAGACATAAAAATTCTAAAATTCCTCATAAAAAGGTCTAGGCTTCCTAAGCAATCATAAGATACTTAAAATTCCAAATTGCCTCAAAAAGGTCTAATTTTCTTTCATCCAAAGACCTACATCAATTGCAAAGCATTTCTTTTTGAAAATTTAAAAAATCTTTTTCAAGTATTTTAGGATCTTGAGTCTCACGCAATGGGCTCTAAATGGGAGCGGCGGTTTACACATTCAACCGCGTTTAGTAGTTCGTATAGGTCCTTGTCTTTTTTCCACTAGCCGCCTCGGGCCTTGTGCATGAGTGGACTTGAGGTCCTTTTCAAAAAATATATATATATAATATTTTTTTTCTCTAAATATTTTGGGATTCTAGGTCTCCACGCGATGGGCTCTAAATGGGGAAGCGGCGGTTTACTGTCTGTTCAACATTTAGTAGTTCGTATAGGTCATGTCTTTGCCTTAGCCTCGGGCCTTGTGCGTAGAGTGGGCAGACCCCTCCTAAAAATAAAACGTCTTTTCAAATAGCAAAATCTTCAAACATTCTTTCAAAACACTCTTGAAGGTCAAGCCTTCACAAACTAGAACTACGTAAGCCTTGAGTTTCCCATTGCAGGGGAATACGTAGGAGCGGGATCGAATCTGTCGGGCTAACCTCCATCAAAATTTATTTTCACACTAGTTAAAGGGATCAAACAATTTTTCAAAATCACACACTCGGTTTAAGGGTTCGTTCTTTGGACAGGCGAGTGGAGTGCCTAACACCTTCCCACTTGTAGACTCCGAACTTGAGTCTCGTTTCTTAGTAAAGGTTTTCCAAATCTTTTCCCTTAAATAAAATTTGGTGGCGACTCCACATCCAATAAAATTCATTTTAAAATTTTAGCGAGTTCGTCGTCTCGTCGGAATTACGGTTGCGACGGATGGCGACTCCCTTTGGATACGTAGAAGTCAAACCCGTTTATTTGAGTGTATTTTATATTTGATCCCTTTTCCTATTTATGTACATGATTTAATCATTGCATGTTATTTATTTGTTGATTTATTCTTGCTTTATTGTTTGCTCTTTCTACACCCTAGGATAGATAAACAATAGATTGCTATATATCTGTACAAGTTCCCCAATTGCAGGTATCCCAAAATAAAGTGCCCTCCATGCATTACATTTTATTATGAGTGGGGCCCTATACCCGGGTCTGAGTGCTGCCCAAGATTAGAGGGATCTAGTGGTGTCATGCTGGGGCTTACGTCCTGTATGGCTATCATGAAAATCCCAACTAGAGTGCGTCCTATTCATAATGCCCCGCAACTAGTGGCTACTTCTACTGTTGTGGCAAGCATTATGAACTGGAACTTGGCTCTAGTGACCTTTATACCCTAGGATTACAACCTACCTTGGAAAGGCTCATGCATTAAAAGCCCTAGATCCATAGGATAGGTCACCTCTCTAGGACACAAGGAGGGCACGCCCTATTTACACGACATCGGTTCTGTAAGACTTTATTTACCTGCGATTGTAGAATTCTAAATTTAAAAAGAAAAAAAGTGGACAAAAAAAAGGAGAGAGAAAGAAAGAAAAAATGGACAAAAAAGAGAAGAAAATAAAAGAAAAAGTAGACCAAAAAAGATGAGAGAAAATCTTTTGAAAAAAAGAAAATCAAAATGAGGAAAAAAACCAAAGAAAAGTGGACAAAAAGAAGAAGAAAGAAAAGGGTAGACCAATAAGAAAGGTGAGAGAAAAATCTTTCCAAAAAAGGAAAATCAAAATGAGGAATAAAAAAAGAAAAATAGCAAAGAAAAAGAGGGAGGGAGGATAGTAAAGTAACCATATTTGTTGTCTTCATTAATATCATTCATTTGAGTCTAACTTATTTGTTTTATCTTTTTCTTTAGAGGGACCAGATTCTCGGTGACTATCGTAAAAAGGGTGAAATGGAAATTAATGTGGAATACGAGCAGTTGAAGAAGAAGACGCATCGGCGTCAAAATAAAGAACTTGGCCGGTTTAGAGGTGTTTGCAAACAAGTTATCGGGTATCCGACAAATGGCCTTCACCAAAAAGTATGACAACATCTTGAGGCTTTTAAAGTCCAAGTGCAAGAAGGCCCTTACTTGCCATGGTGCAATATTATGATCCGCAGCTCAGGTGTTTTCACATTCTCGTTTCAGTGGCTCCCACTCTAGAGGAGTTGAGCAGATTTTGGATCTGCCATTGGAGGGAACAGGCCGTATCAATACCTAGAACATCATTCCTCTTTCACGACTACATGGAGGCCTTGGGGTTCTGGTGGGAACATTTGGCGAGTTATCGGACAAAAAGCCAAGTCAAAAGGGGTTCACTAGAAATTTCTAGAGAAGTATATGCAACACTTAGCCGACAACAACAGTGGGCTATATACATGGACGTGTTAGCCACTTACCATCTATGGGCTAGTACTTTTCCACTTATATGAACAACTTAAATCGATGCGAGCGCGATCGATATCTTCTTAGCCAAAAGGGATAGAAGCGAGAAAATCCCCGTGACGGCATTTGGCGGATGTTTATTGCACGCTGAACCTGTCATGAGAAGAAAGAACAAGATTAATTTGTTGTCTACGTGTTATTCATATGGATCACCGCCCACATCTTCAAAGGACATGAAGACACAACATCCATATGAGACTTCTTGAACTACCGGTTAAACGAGATGAGCAACCTCGAATGGTCTTCCCGTTTCGCCGGCTTGACCGAAGACCGAGGTTAGATGGCAACCTTCGTGGCAACAAGAAGCGAGGTCATCTACCCTTCTTGCAGGGTTCGAATGTACCTCATGGGAGCTAGAGGTTGTATCAGTTATAACCGATCTTGGGGCGAGGCAGTGGCCTACCTGATTAAAACACCCCGTCAATGACTAGGCTGCCGACTCCTTTCTGCTTGAAGTATGAAGGAGACTTAGCGAGTCTCTGTAAGGTTCGAGAGGCATGGGAGGGTCACCGTAAGGGAAAATTTTGGGATCGAAGTTGTCTTTGCTAAGGAAGAATACAAGCGATGGTTAGAGACGGTGCAACACATCAAATTGCCATTCAAACCACCCGCTCCTACATTCGAAGGTCAATCAACATCCGCGGTGTTTGGAGGCAGAGATTGTCAAAAGCTTTGAGAAAGCTAGAGGCTATGACCAAAAGAAAGCGCTGACTAGAGGAAGAATTCTGAAAGAACGACAAAGAGAGAGCTGCGTGATGGCGAAGAGAAGATGAAGTGAATAAAGCTCTCTTAGCTTATCAGAGATCGACGAAGGGGAACAGAGCGTGCTTCTCGGGTACACATGAATTTGCAAGCGGTCCAACAAAGAGCTCGGCATGAGAGCACAAGAAAGGGACGCCGCACTCGAAGGAAACGACCCGGTTGAGGAAATGCCTTGGAGCAAATAAGGGCCAAAGGTCCATGACAGCAGTAGAGAAGAAAAATCAGATCCTAGGCTGCAAAAGGAAGGCCAAACGAGACAGTGTGACAAAGGAGAGGAATGAATGCTGCAAAAGATAGAGGACATGAAACGCAAATTGAAGGCTACTCACGCCTTTGGCGGGATGAGGTGAATGAGGAAAAATGGAAGGTCCTCGAGATCATAAGGATGCGACAAAAGGCATAAAAGGACATCTAAAAGCGGATGGTATAAAGATACGGCTTTGAACAACTTGGATCAGATGCTTTCAAAGATTGGCTTTGCCTAGCAAATACGGCCATAAAGAATCGCAATCACTCAAGAAGGCGGAAGCTTCTTTGCATCCACTCCACCACTTTGAAGTAGAAATTTTCATTCAAACTTGTAAAGACCTAGTCTTAAGGATGAAAAATATATTGTCTTGGCCAAGCAAGATGAAAAAGTGTAAAATAGACATCATCTATTGTTCAATAAAACGGCTCTTCTCTGCAAATTCCACATTAATTTCCATTTCACGCTCGAGCACGAAAGATGCTGCACGATTAGCACTCGGTCGAATCGGTCCTCGCATCCACCGCATAGTCAAATTCTTTTCATATTTATTAATTAATCAAATGATTTTAACTTTTAAACGGGTGACAAAATAGCGGACTTACGACTCCCAGGCATTCATATAGCACCGGATCAAAAACCAAAATCATGAGTGAGTAGAAACTCTGAGAATGAGGAGCTCATGATGATGGTCGCGGAATTAAAAGACCAAGTAGCTAAGCTCATGAAGCTACTTGAGAAAAGCACGGGGGACCGGAGCCTTAAGGCACTGGGGCAGCCAATACATCTATGCCTCTTGGGCATCACATTAGAACAAGATTGGCTGTATGGCTTACCACCGGCTATGAACCTCTTCATGGGTCTCGAGATCTTGGTGGCAAAAACCATAATGCAATCACAGCTCCACATCAAACCTTACTTCCCAATCAGCCTCACCCAAACTTTCTGTTTGGACCTCCACACCGAACCTTAACATTCACAACCCTCACATACCCATCCACCAACTTACTCCTCCCTAATGCAGTGGCTATCAACCACACTCACACCCGACCTACGCAAACACGTCCCCACCCTGCCCTATAACACTTACTTCTTGCATAACCACTACACTCTAGCCAGCTTTCCCTCCTCATTAA
Organism: Canavalia ensiformis; assembly: GCA_026541065.1. Taxonomy (NCBI): domain Eukaryota; kingdom Viridiplantae; phylum Streptophyta; class Magnoliopsida; order Fabales; family Fabaceae; genus Canavalia; species Canavalia ensiformis. The sequence continues at coordinate 126,187 of JAMKYM010000791.1, read as the reverse complement.
TCCATCAATTACATATCCATATAATGTCCATCCCGACTATACCCATATGAACACGACCCACGGAAGACCCTACGCTCTCTGTTCCGATTCTTTGTTCATCCCGATGTAAACCCACATGACCACGTCCTGCGGTCGTACTACAAGACCCGGGGAACTTTATACTTTACCCCATCCTCTCCCCGGTAGGCCTTTAAATGAGCCATGGCCAAGAATGGACAGAAGCCCTTCTTGGAGGGAGATGGATGCATCTAGAAAGAAAGGTTAGGGCTATCGAGGGAGGCGGATATGGAATAGTCGAGGCTTCGAGCTGCCTCGTCTGGACGTCATCGTACCTCCCGAAATTCAAGACTCCGGAATTTGAGAAATACCGAGGGTTGGTGTCCAAAACCATCTTAACGATGTATTGCGAAAAATGGCCTCTCACTCACACAACGACAAGCTGCTTATTCATTGTTTCAAGACGGTTTGACGGGCTTGACGGCTAGGCTGGTATACCCGGAGAGATCCCTACATCCGTTAGTGGAAGGACTTTTAGGCCGATGCCTTCCTCGGGCAATACAAATACAACATCGAAATGGCACCCGATAGGACTCGGTACAAAACATGGTCAAGAAAAGAAAATGAGTCCTTCAAAGAATACGCTCGAGCGATGGAGGGAGCTAAGCGAAGCTCAGGTAGCCACTGCTAAGAGCGAGAGATGATTAGCACATTCATGGAGACACTCCCCACCTACTATGACAAGATGGTAGGCGGTGTCTGCTAACTTCTCGGACATGGTACTAGGAGAAACGCGTAGAAAGTGGTCTCTGAGGGAAGAGTATACATAATGCCGTCGAACGTGAGCATGAAAAAAGCCGACAAATAACACATGGAAGAAAAAGGAGGCGAGACCCACTATGTCTCCTCGAGATCCCAATGAACCAACTTCCGCACAACCCATGTATCAATCAACCACGACCCCACCTAACTACCAAACACCATCAATCACAATTTTCCACGCACCCATGGGTAGCCTCGCCCAACCTGGCTCACCAACCATCCTACAATCCACCTGCCAGTTCCATCAAACACCACCATCACGGTTCCATCACCTCAAACCTTCTCTCAACAACAACCTCTATGCCATGGAACCAAAACACTAACCTACCTCAACCAAAAACCAACAATAACAAGGAAAGTAGTGCAATTTGATCCGATTAGATGAGTTACTCGGAATTTCTTTACAATTTGATTCAAAACTCTTTGGTTGCACTAGGTTCCTGAAGCCATTGGAACCCCCATATCAAAATGGTATAATCCAGGAGGCCAAGTGCGATTATCATGCGGAGCAGTGGGGCATTCTCTTGCTATCGCCTGAAACATAGGGTCAGAAGTTGATTAATGCTAAATGGCTCAATTTTGAAAAGGATGCTCTAGTGTGGGGCAACCCAGCAAACCATGGGGGAGCGGACCCTCGGTAAATTGCATTGAAATTGAGGAGGAAGTGGACATGGTCGATGAATCCTTCCCCAGGGCATCCTAAACCCCTGGTTATCCTTCTGCTACAGAAGCGTGTCGGTCTCGCATGGCGCCTAACGGGATGAGACATTACGATAAAAGTGCGAGACCCTTCAGTACACGGCAACAAGGAGGTGCCTTGGAAATATGATGAGGAGGTACTTGGAGGAAAGATTGAAATGGATATGTTGGAGAGTTCTTCACCTGACGTAACCAACATAGCCGGAATAGGAGGAGTGACCAGGAGCGGTCGCATCCTAAACTCTGTGAAGATGCAAAGAAGGCGATCGGCCATTCAAGAAAAGGAGAGTCGGGAGGAGCGGAGCCTGGCTATGCAGTCAAGAGGTGGAAAAGGAATTAAAGAAGGCGTCTCGGATGAAGAGGCACAGAGTTCTAAAGCTGATAAGGCAAGCGAGTATACGATAATGAAGCGGCTGATGCCGGATACTGCCAAAATCTCACTACTTGCCTTAATGATGAACTCGGAGCCCCATCGGAAGGTGCTACTAAAGATCTGAGCAGGCTCATGTAGTCCCACAACATCTCAGTGGACAAATTCGAGGGAATCGCCAACAACTTGACCTCCAACAACTTCATAACTTTCGCCGATCGCGAGATTCCTGAGGAAGGGGCCGGACACAACAGGGCATTACATATCTCAGTAAAGTGTATGGACCATATCTTGGCCAGTGTTGATAGATAATGGCTCCTCATTAAATGTAATGCCTCGGCTTACCTTGTCGAAGCCTGCCACATGTCCCTCTCAGAAGCCAAGCTCTATGGTGGTTGGGCTTTCGACGGATCGAAGGAGGTAATGGGTGAAGTAGACTGCGTCCAAATCGGCCGTTGTCTTCAACATAACCTTCAGGATTATGGATATCAGTGAGCTTATAGGCTTCTTGTTGGGTAGACCTTGGATCCACGCTGCTAAGGCGTGTACCATCCACCACATCGCAAATTTGAAATTCATTCTTGACGATAGACTAATCATCATCTCGGCGGAAGAGGATTACTTGGTCGGTAAACCCACCAATCCTCCCTATATTGAGCGGCGAAGAGGCTCACGGAGACTCAATTCCAAGCCTTGAAATTGCCAATGTCACCACTATAAAGGAAGGAGAGGTGGTTGATCATAAGCCCCCAAAAGGCTTTGATGATGATGGCCGAGTGATCCTAAAGAATGGGTTCTAGCCAGGCGACAAGCGGGGCAAAATAAAAGGCGACTTATCTCGGCCATTGCAGCCCGAGGAAAGAATAGGCGGCGATATGGGTTGGGATATCAACCAGCTGAGAGAGGATAAGGCGGTAAGACCCCGTTATAACAAGGTCCCTCGTGCCCACGTATCACAAAGTTTCCGAAGTGTCGGCTTCGAAAACTCAAGCATGATCGCGGTCATAGACAAGGAAGGGACGTCGACTCTTGAAGATTTGGTGATGCCCTGTCCCCCTGGACGAGAACTGACCAATTGGGAAATCTTCGATCTACCTCTAACTCTTGGTTCAATGCAAATGTAATTCTGTAATTGTCATAACAAAATTTTATACATAAACATTTTGTACATATTTTTGACAAGTAATAAATACAGTTGCATTATTCAAAAATATCCTCTCTGCTACTCCTCAAATATTTCCCCATGTCAAATATATATATCTTATTTCTTCTTCTCATACCCAACACGCAGATCCGATCTGAAACCGCCTCGCGACGATAATGCTAGTATTATATTAGGTGATTTCGACTGTATTGACGACCTGGCCGACGAAGAGGCAAGATTTGAATATGAACCCACCGACGAGATGTTGAGATTGGTGGAACGCGAATCTAAAACAATTGAACCTCATCAGGAACCTGTGGATTTAATCAATTTGGGGACCAAAGAGAATAAAAGAGAAGTCAAGATAGGGACACTCATCGCTGGAGACAATCGTGAGCGGTTGATCTCACTTTTACAGGACTATAGTGATATCTTCGCTTGGTCTTATCAAGACATGCCAGGCCTAGATACTTCTATAGTGGAGCACAAGTTGCCTATGAAAATTTGGATATACACCGGTCAAGCAGTGAGAAGGATGAAACGAGAAATGTCTCGAAGATCCGGGAAGAAGTAAGGAGACGATTTGACGGCAAGGCTTCTTAGATTTGTTACAAATTACCCAGTGGGTCGCTAACATAGTACCGGTCCCCAAGAAAGATGGCAAAGTCCGGATGTGCGTAGACTACGGGGATCTCAATCGAGCCGGCCGAAAGATGACTTCCCACTACCTCACATCGATGTGCTGGTTGATAATCTTCTGCGATTCTCCTACTTTTCATTCATGGACGGTTTCTCGGGCTACAATCAGTTAAGATGGCGAAGATGATAGAAAAAGACCACCTTTATTCGGCACAGGAAACCTTTTGTTACAAAGTCATGCCCTTCGGATTAAAAATGCTTGGGCAACCTATCAAAGGGCCATGGTAACAACTTTGTTCCATGACATGATTCACAAGAGATAGAAGTCTACGTGGATGATATGATTGCCAAATCCGAACAGAAGATGACCGTCTCGCAGATGCGAAAAAGTTGTTTGAGAGGCTCGGAAAATTCAAATTGCGGTTAAACCCGGCCAAATGTACCTTTGGGTTAGGTCGGGAAAACTTGCTAGGTTTTATTGTCGGCGAGAAGGGCATCGAGGTCGACCGGATAAAGCCGTGCAATTATAGACATGCCGGCTCAAGAACGGAAAAAGAGATCGGAGGTTTCCTAGGAAGACTCGACTATATCTCCCGGTTCATTTTCGGTTAACCGACTACATGCGAGCGATCTTTAAGCTATTGCGCAAGAATCGACCCATGAGTTGGGATGAAGATTGCCAAAGCTTTGAAAAGATCAAATCATACTTCTGAAAACCACGGTCTTGAGTACGCTTGATTCTTTGGGAGACCCTGATCTTATATCCCTAACGATAACGAGACCGATCGATGGGTTGTGTGCTCGGTCAACTTGACGAATCCAGGAGAAAGGAAGCGGGCAATATACTACGAGCAAGAAGTTCACAAGCGGAGAAGCAAGATACTCTCTCTTAGAGCGAACTTCTTTGCGCTCGGCATGGGCGACACATGCCTAAGACGATATATGCTAAGTCACACCACATGGCTGATATCCAGGTTGGATCCTATCAAGTACATATTTGAGAAACCTGCATTATCAGGACGGATTGCCAAGTGGCAAATGGTGCTATCGGAATATGATATCCTGTATGTGACGCAGAAATCTGTCAAAGGCAGTGCACTCGCAGAATATTTAGCCCAACAACCGCTAGAAGACTACCAGGCCATGCAGCCGGATTTCCCTGATGAGAATCTAATGGCAATCTTTGGTGAAAAAGAAAAAATAGAAGAAGAGAAATGGACAATGTTGTTCGACGGTGCGTCCAATATGATGGGCCACGGTATAGGAGTTATACTGATTTCTCCAGAAAGACAGTATATACCTATCACCGCCCGACTAGCCTTTGATTGCATGAATAATATGGCGGAGTATAAAGCTTGTATCTTAGGGATTCAAGCCGCAATCGAAGCTAAAGTGAAACGCCTAGAGGTCTTTGGTGACTCAGCCTTGGTCATCCACCGGGTCGGGGAGAATGGGAGACCAAAGACGCAAAGCTAGTGCCGTACCAGGCCCGTCTCCAGGAACTGCTAGAATACTTTGAGGAGATCACCTTCTCGCATATACCGCGGGAAGATAATCAACTAGCTGACGCCTTAGCCACCTTGTCCTCTATGTTTGAAATTGGACAAGAAGAAGATATGCCTCTCATTCACATCCAGCATCGTTCCAGACCGGCATTTTGTCAAACAGTAGAGGTGGAACCGGATGGAAAACCATGGTATCATGACATCCGGCAGTTCTTGAGGAACAAAGAATACCCCGCCGATGCATCTGAAAACGACAAGAGGACCTTACGAAGGTTGGCCGCAGGTTTCTTCCTCAATGGAGAAGTCCTATACAAGAGGAATTACGATATGGTTCTGCTCAGATGCGTAGACGCAATGGAGGCCGACAAAATTCTAAAAGATGTCCATGAAGGGTCTTTTGGTACCCATGCCAATGGACATGCCATAACAAGAAAAATCCTCAGAAGCTGGATATTATTGGTTGACCATGGAAGCTGACTGTTGCAAACACGTCAAAACCTGCCACAAATGTCAGGTATACGCAGACAATATCCATGTGCCGTCAACGTCATTGAACGTGCTATCTTCGCCATGGTCGTTCGCCATGTGGGGAATAGATGTCATTGGCCCGATAGAGCCCAAGGCATCCAACGGACACCGCTTCATATTAGTCGCCATCGACTATTTCACAAAATGGGTCGAGGCTGCCTCATATGCTAGTGTGACTCGCAATGTGGTAGTCGGTTCGTGAAGAGAGGCGATCCGCCGATATGGAGTACCCGATGGCTCATCACGAATAATGGCTCAAATCTTAACAATAAGATGATGTCGAAATTATGTGACCAGTTCAAGATCCAACATCACAACTCATCCCCATACCGACCAAAGATGAATGGAGCGGTCGAAGCGGCCAACAAGAACATCAAGAAGATAATCCAGAAAATGGTTCTCTCATACAGAGAATGGCATGAAATGCTCCCATATGCATTACATGCATACCGGACCTCTGTCCGTACATCTACTGGGGCAACGCCATTCTCACTAGTATATGGAATGGAGGCCGTACTCCCAATCGAGGTCGAGATTCCCTCATTGAGAGTCCTGATGGATGCTAAATTGGAAGAAGCCGAATGGGTCCAGGCTCGGATGGATCAGCTAAACCTAATTGAAGAGAAGAGGTTGACAGCAGTATGCCATGGCCAATTGTACCAAAGACGAATGAAGAGAGCATTCGATAAGAAGATCAATCCTCGGGAGTTTCAAGAAGGAGATTTGGTGATCAAAAAGCTATTGCCTATGCAAAAAGCACTACAAGGGAAATGGTCTTCGAATTACCATGGACCTTATGTAGTTAAGAAGGCTTTCTCCGGAGGCGCCTTAATCTTGGCCGACATGGATGGGAAAGATTTGCCTAACCCTGTCAATTCGGATGCCGTCAAGAAGTATTACGCTTAGAAAGAAAAGCCCGCTAGGTCAACCATCAAAAAGGACCTAGGCAAAAGTTAGGGCAATACAAGAAAGAAAAGCCCGCTAGGTCAACCATCAAAAGACCTAGGAAAAAGTTAGGGCAATACAAGAAAGAAAAGCCCGCTAGGTCAACCATCAAAAGACCTAGGCAAAAGTTAGGGCAATACAAGAAAGAAAAGCCCGCTAGGTCAACTATCAAAGACTTAGGCAAAAGTTAGGGCAATACAAGAAAGAAAAGCCTGCTAGGTCAACCATTATCAAAGGCCTAAGCAAAAGTTAGGGCAATTCAAACAAGAAACATCCTAAACCGAAAACCCGAAAGGGCGGTTTAGACAAAAGGCGGTATCGACAAAACAAGATTCGTACCCTCTAATTAAAGAGGACAAAAAGGGAGTAACGATGCATCTCCATCTATCGGGGCAAATCCATCGTAATCGTGCTTCATCTTTGGGGCAAAAATGGGCAAATATCTATGGATCTAGTGAGAGGTTCAAAACCGGTCTAGGACAAGATGAATAAACTGGGGCAAAATTTTGGCTTTTCAGAAGCTGGGATAGCAATGCACGAAGAGATCGCCAAAATACAATACTAGCACTAATCGTCCCGAAGACATCATCGTCAACCAAAACTATTTCACCAAACACCTCGTCGTAAAAATACCCTATGTCTTTTCGACTATCTTGTTAATTCCCTATCACATGCAACTGTATTTTCTCCTGTCAAAATGTATATGCAGAATGTAATCTCTCATTTTTAATGACAATTGCTGATTACTAACACTTTACTAAAGTAAAAGTTATGTCGAAATTTTCTTAATGACAAGTTCTTTTGACCCAAAAATCTTACTAAAGCAACGCATGCAACAGATATGCCTCCCAAAATAATCAAAGAAACAAACAATTTATAGAATCCAGCTCACTCTGAAGGATCTGATCGGTGCTAGAAGAAAGCTAGGGAGTTAGAATCTGCAAACAAAATCATGAGGTTTTTCCTGCTCACTGGCCTATGTTGTCAGGTCAAAGCATTGCATCTTTACATTCTTGCTCACTGGCCTATGTTGTCAGGCCATATCATCGCATCTTTTCATTCTTGCTCACTCGCCTATGTTGTCAAGCCCATGGCATTACATCTTTTCATTCTTGCTCACTGGCCTATGTTGTCAGGCCATGGCATTACATCTTTTCATTCTTGCTCACTGGCCTATGTTGTCAGGCCATAGCATTGCATCCTTACATTCTTGCTCACTGGCCTATGTTGTCAGGTCATAGCATTGCATCCTTACATTCTTGCTCACTGGCCTATGTTGTCAGGCCATAGCATTGCATCCTTACATTCTTGCTCACTGGCCTATGTTGTCAGGCCATAGCATTGCATCCTTACATTCTTGCTCACTGGCCTATATTGTCAGGCCATAGCATTGCATCCTTACATTCCTGCCCACCGGCCTATGTTGTCAGGCCGCCATGTAGTTTAGATTTACTGCTTTCAGGCCTATGTTGTCAGGCCACCCTGTAGTTTAGATTTATTGCTTTCAGGCCTATGTTGTCAGGCCGCTGTAGTTTAGATTTATTGCTTTTAGGCCTATGTTGTCAGGCCGCTGTAGTTTAGATTTATTGCTTTCAGGCCTATGTTGTCAGGCCGCTATAGTTTAGATTTACTGCTTTCAGGCCTATGTTGTCAGGCCGCTGTAGTTTAGATTTACTGCTGTCAGGCCTATGTTGTCGGGCACCGTAGTTTAGATTTATTGCTTTCGGGCCTATGTTGTCGAACCGCCATGTAGTTTAGATTTCTTGCTTTCGGGCCTATGTTGTCAGGCCGCCATGTAGTTTAGATTTCTTTCTTTAGGCCTATGTTGTCGAGGCCACCTGTGGTTAGATTTATTACTTTCGGGCCTATGTTGTCGAGGCCACCACCTAGTTTAGATTTATTGCTTTCAGGCCTATGTTGTCAGGCCGCCGTAGTTTAGATTTATTGCTTTCAGGCCTATGTTGTCAGGCCGCTGTAGTTTAGATTTACTGCTTTCAGGCCTATGTTGTCAGGCCGCCGTAGTTTAGATTTACTGCTTTCAGACCTATGTTGTCACGCCGCCGTAGTTTAGATTTATTGCTTTCAGGCCTATGTTGTCAGGCCGCTGTAGTTTAAATTTATTGCTTTCAGGCCTATGTTGTCAGGCCATGTAGTTTAGATTTATTGCTTTTCGGGCCTATGTTGTCGGGCCATAGTTTAGATTTATGGCTTTCGGGCCTATGTTGTCGAGGCATTTGTAGTTTAGATTTACTGCTTTCAGGCCTATGTTGTCGGGTCGCCGTAGTTTAGATTTATTGCTTTGGGCCTATGTTGTCGGCGCCATGTAGTTTAGATTTCTTGCTTTTCAGCCTATGTTGTCAGGTCGCCATGTAGTTTAGATTTACTGCTTTCAGGCCTATGTTGTCAGGCCACCCTGTAGTTTAGATTTATTGCTTTCAGGCCTATGTTGTCAGGCCGCTGTAGTTTAGATTTATTGCTTTTAGGCCTATGTTGTCGAGCCGTTTGTATTTTAGATTTATTGCTTTGGGCCTATGTTGTCGGCCATTTATAGTTTTCATTCTTTGCTTCAGGGCCTATGTTGTCGGGCGCCGTAGTTTAGATTTATTGCTTTCGAGGCCTATGTTGTCGGGCAGTATAGTTTAGATTTATTGCTTTCGAGGCCTATGTTGTCGAAGGCATTTGTAGTTTAGATTTCTTCTTTCGGGCCTATGTTTCGGCCACCATAGTTTAGATTTATTGCTTTCAGGCCTATGTTGTCAGGCCACCTTGTAGTTTAGATTTACTGCTTTCAGGCCTATGTTGTCAGGCCGCTGTAGTTTAGATTTATTGCTTTCAGGCCTATGTTGTCAGGCCACTGTAGTTTAGATTTATTGCTTTCAGGCCTATGTTGTCAGGCCACCCTGTAGTTTAGATTTACTGTTTTCAGGCCTATGTTGTCAGGCCGCCTTGTAGTTTAAATTTACTGCTTTCAGGCCTATGTTGTCGGGCCTCCATACTCTAGCTTCTTATAAGTTCAGCATCATAACACACAAAGACAAACCTTGTATGATTCACACATGGGCCCTGTAACCTTAGAGACATGGTGATTCGGAGGTTAGCACGGCGCTCATCTCGGACATAATCTGTTTACGTCTTTACCCATTTCTTACCATGATAATACAGAAAATATTTCTCGTATTATCTGATAAGAAAATGAGTAAAGAGGGGCAAGCTGTAAACACCCAATTATGTCCGAGACCCATTTTAAGGTGATTAATGTTTAAAAGAAATTCAAAATGAATTAGAATTATAATTAAAGAAAAGATTCAAATTCAAAACTAATACAAAGAACTGAACAAAAAAAAAAAACAGACAAACAGAAAACAGAGAAATAGAAACAGACAATGGTTTTTGGAAAATAAAAATGAAATTATTTTCAAATTAGACCTAAAAATTAAATAAATAATAAAATATAACAAATAATAAAAAGAAGAAAAATCACTAAAAAATTATAATAACAGAATTGAAACAAAAACAAGAAAATAAATAAATCTTTTTTAGAAAACAAACAAGAAATAAAAACCATATATAAAAAAAAATACAAAATTAGGAAAAATGAAATTTTGAGAATTAAAATAAAGATTGAAAAATCAGAAAATTAAAAGAAATAAAAAATGTGGAATCAAAGGAAAAAAGAGGTTTTAAAAAAAAATAATAAAAAAAATTTTAAATAAAAAAGAGAGAATTCTGAAAAATAAATCAAAAGAAAACAAATTTGAAATCTGAACAAAAGGTTAAAAATCTAAAAAGCAAAGTAAATAAATTACATATAAAAAGAAAAAAACAAAACGTGATGGGGGAAAAGACGAAAATAAAATTGAAATTCAATTTTATTACACAAAGCAAAAAGAAAAGTTTTTGAGAGCAAAAGCCAGAGGGTGGCTCTCGGGAGTATATAAGAGAGGGCTATCAGAGGGCTGGAGGCTGGATTTTTTTGGCAAAAAGTTTAGACGCTAAAAACCGAGAGAGAATTTCGTTGGCTTGGTCTCTTCTTCATGGATTCGGTTAGAAATCTTCAAGAACCGGAAGACTTCTCCGATCCCATGGAATTAGCTCAACAAGGACAAGCTTCGATCTACGTTTCGCACTCGACGATTGGTTTCTTTGATTAATCACGCAGGTTAGCTTTCAATTCTTGCAATGAGGATTCCCTGAGAACTCAGTAATACATGTTTAGAGCGAGAATTTCATTTTCCCTGAAGATCATGTAGGATAAATTAGGCATAATTTCTTGATAGGAATCTTCAATTATGTTTAATAGGATACACAATTTGTATGAACATTGTATAATAGCATAAGCAGGGCCTGAATCAATGACATAATCAAGAAACTGTGGTTAATCTTAAATCAGAGGGTTGAACGAAAACGAACTCAGAGGCCTAGGAATTTGCCCTGAAAATTGACGAGAATAAGGAGACTGAAACCATCTGTTTTTGTATGATTAATGCATATGTGAATTGGAGCTACAAAATTCGATTTCTTTGGCGCAAAACATAGATTAATAACTATCATGCCCCTTCCTAAATTACCCTTTTTACCCCAAAAAATAATAAAAAATTAAAAAATCCAGAAAATAATAAAAAATTCCAGAAAAATCGAAAATTAATAAAAATTAACAAAAAAATATATAAAAAATAATAAAAAATTAAAAAAATCCAGAAAATAATAAAAAACTTCAAGAAAATCGAAAATTAATAAAAATTAACAAAAAATATATAAAAAATAATAAAAAATTAAAAAATCCAGAAAATAATAAAAAATTCCAGAAAAATCGAAAATTAATAAAAATTAACAAAAAATATATAAAAAATGATAAAAAATTAAAAAATCCAGAAAATAATAAAAAATTCAAGAAAATCGAAAATTAATAAAAATTAACAAAAAATATATAAAAAATAATAAAAAATTAAAAAATCCAGAAAATAATAAAAAATTCCAGAAAATCGAAAATTAATAAAAATTTCCAGAAAATCCAGAAAATAATAAAAAAAATAAAAAATTCCAAAAAATCGAAAATTAATAAAAATTTCCAGAAAATCCAGAAAATAAAAAAAATATTAAAAAATCCAGAAAATAATAAAAAATTCCAGAAAATCGAAAATTAATAAAAATTTCCAGAAAATCCAAAAATTAATAAAAAAGTTTTAGAAAATCAGAAAATTAATAAAAAATTCTAAAAAATTAGAAAATTAATAAAAATTCCAAAAATTAAGAAAATGAATAAAAAATTCCAGAAATCAAAAAATTAATAAAAAATTTAGAAAAATCCATAAACATTAGTAAAAATTCATAAAATGCATAAAAATTTATAAAAATACAGAAAATTAATAAAAATACCGAAAATAGATAAAAATTCAAAAAAATCCCAAATAAGACATAAAAATTCTAAAATTCCTCATAAAAAGGTCTAGGCTTCCTAAACGAATCATAAGATACTTAAAATTCCAAATTGCCTCAAAAAGGTCTAATTTTCTTTCATCCAAAGACCTACATCAATTGCAAAGCATTTCTTTTTCGAAAATTTAAAAATCTTTTTCAAGTATTTTAGGATCTTCGAGTCTCACGCAATGGGCTCTAAATGGGGAACTGGCGGTTTACCTGCTGTTCAACGTTTAGTAGTTCGTATAGGTCCTTGTGCTGCCTTAGCCGCCTCGGGCCTTGTGCATGAGTGGACTTGAGGTCCTTTTCAAAAAATATATATATATAATATTTTTTTTTTCTTCTCTAAATATTTTGGGATTCTAGGTCTCACGCAATGGGCTCTAAATGGGGAACTGGCGGTTTACCTGCTGTTCAACATTTAGTAGTTCGTATAGGTCACTGTGCTGCCTTAGCCGCCTTGGACCTTGTGCATGAGTGGGCCAAAGACCCCTCCTAAAAATAAAACGTCTTTTCGAATAGCAAAATCTTCAAACATTCTTTCAAAACACTCTTCGAAGGTCAAGCCTTCACAAACTAGAACTACGTAAGCCTTGAGTTTCCCATTGCACCGGGGGAATACGTAGGAGCAAGATCAAGTCCTGTCAGGCTAACCTCCATCAAAATTTATTTTTCACACTAGTTAAAGGGATCAAACAATTTTCAAAATCACACACTCAGTTAAGGGTGTCGTTCTTTGGAACGGGCGAGCGGGGTGCCTAACACCTTCCCCACTTGTAACCGACTTCCGAACTTCGAGTCTCATTTCTTAGTAAAGGTTTTTCCAAGCTTTTCCCTTAAATAAAATTTGGTGGCGACTCCACTTAATCCAATAAAATTCATTTTAAAATTTTAGCGAGTTCGTCGTCTCGTCGGAATTACGGTTGCGACAAAGTTTAAGTTATAACAAGTCAAACAAACAAAGCTCCACAATCATCCTTAGCAGCTTTTGTATGGATCACAAAGGATAGGAGAATCAACTTCAAAAGATCCACCAAATCCTTATATAAGTCTTCAACAAGTAGGTTTTTACCACACACTTTTTCTAAGCTTTCATTTATGTAAGATGGTTTGTTTTCCTTCTCTTTTTAAGGATTTTTCTCTAAATTCTATGGATCCTACTTGCTTGGGCATGATGGAGCTCAAAACATCCTTTGGTTGCTAAAAATGAACCATAATGCTTTGGAGGAAAAGGAGTCAATTTGGCCAACCATAAATTAAATGTATATAATAATTTAAATGGGATGCTTAAGGAAAGTTAAATAGAATATGAGAAGCCTTAGATTTATGAGTAAGAACGTAAACAAGTAAATCAATTAGTGGCTCAAACTTGATTAATAAAGTTAATGGTCAAGAAAGCATAAAACTTGTAATACTCAAACTTTAAATAAGTAAGTTGTGCATAAAATATCTAAATTGATGAACATAAAGAAGATTGACCTATATAGGCCATTCGGCCAACTAATCTAAGCTTCCACCATTTCATGAACTTACATTAAAATTATTAAGAGAAACTTAATTTTTTAAAAAAGGAAAGGTTGAGAGGTAACTTAGAAGGATGAGTGGACCAAGTTTCTATGAGAGATTTCTCATAAAACTTAAGGAATATAGCAAGATGGACAAATTCTTGGAGTAAAGTTGCATGTTGTCCAAGAAATTTATATCAAGCATAATTAAGAAATTTTTATTAAGATGTAGGTTTCTAATTAAAATAATTACGCTAACTTGTTATGTTGCTTCTTAAGTACACAAATATGTGTGTAAAGTATATGAAATAGACTTTTGATTTTTTAGCAAAGAGATGTGTTATATGATGCTCATGAGTGGATGATAAATGTGACACTTGAATGGATTAGAAACTATATATTGTAAACACTCAATTATGTCTGAGACCCCAATCGTAAAATTAATTAAGAAATCATTACTAATTTAAAAAATAAATAAATAAACAAATAGAGAAGTAGAGAAATATGTAGAAAACAAAAAAAAAAAAAGAAAGCAAAAAGCCAGAGAAACAAAAGAAAAAGAAAGAAGAATAATAACAAAAGTAAAAACACCAAAATCTGAAAAATCAAAAATATAAATAATAAAAATAAAAAAACAGCAAAATAAATAAATAAATAAAAATATAAGCATAATAATAAGAGAATTAGAGGATTAATAAAATAATAAATAAAATTTTTGAAAAATGGAAAAAACAAAAGATAATAAAAGAAAAATGATAAAAAGAAAGATAAAATAAATAAAAATTTTTGAAAAAAAACTAGAAAATTAAAAAGGATATAAAAACAAAACAAAACTTAAAGAAAAAGAAAAAAGAGAAAGGAAAAAAACAAACGTAGAAATATAATAAAAACAAATTTATAAAATGTTATAAAATCAGAAATTGATGAATAAAAAGAAATTGATTAAGTAAAAAACAAAATTAAATAACAAAAGACAAAAAACAAAAACTGATTTTGAAAAAATAGAAAAAACAACTTTTGAAACAAAAATTGAAAAAGAAGAATAAAAGGGAGGCCTGCATGCACGTGAGCGGGGAGTTTTTTTGGCGGAGGGGGAGGATTTTTAAAAGAAGTCTCATCGAGCAAGAGAGGAACGCCCACAGAGAGGGGTTCTAAAATTTCCTTGGAGGAGAAGATTTTGGTGGGGGAGGCGTCCTTGCCTATTGGAAAAGATTCACTAATACAAAGAAAGCAAGAGGAATTGGTTCCAAAGGGGATAAGAGAGGATTCTTTAAAAGCCAGCAAAAGAGGAGGGAATAGAAGAAGCTTCCTTTCTCGGTAGCAGCTTGAAGAAACGGTCTTTCTTTAGGCGATCAAAATGACACTTGGCCTCAAGTCTAGGTCCAAAGATGCCGCTGAAGGAATCATTTCTGGAGTCATACCTCAAGAATCGATCTCACTTGAAGGCCCAAGAGTTAGCTCTCCAACTTCATCCGAATTTACAAGGTAAGATCCCTAATGCTCCAATTTTCTAATGTATGATCATGATATTCATGAATCATGATGGGGATCTCGGGTTGGTGTCCAGAATTAGGAGAATTAGGATTCATTATTTGTTAGAGGAAATTAAAGCATCTTTCATACGTTCTATAAGGTGCCATTTTTACTTCTTCTTGAGAGTCAGGTTGATGTTCTTAAATTCAAAACTGGGTGCAATACTGGAGTAGTAAGCATGTCTGATCACCAGTTGTTGACTATCCATAATTATAAACCTGGAAAAGATTGGTATTAGACATAGAAACCTCACCCTTTGGCCATGATTCTAGGGCATTAATTCATGGTAATTCGTAGGATGTATAGTTCATATGCAAAGGAGTTATATGGTTATGAACGCAAGTCGTACTCGCGCTTATGCATGTCATAAGCTTGTCATCCCAGTACACAAGGGACCATCATGGTGTGCATGCACCTGGATCAGAGCATGACGATGTCCTTGCTCAAAGCCAAGATAATGAGTGTTAAAGTTGGAATGGGCCTGACGATGGTCAATGTGGTTATCATAATAGGTTTGCTCTCCAATCCCTTGCATGCATGTCCTTGGTACGAATGTAAGGCCATGCTACTGATGTTAATAAGATCCAAGACCACAAATGGTGGTTCACGTCGATAATAGATCACCTTGGTTCCTCCATGGTCTCTGCCCACCATGCACATGCTGCACCACTCTAACTCGCATATAATCACTGGTTAACATAGATCATGGGTGACATGCACTCAGAGAGCCTCACAGATCCTTTCATATTTCCGTGATTCAGCATTCACAGTTGCCAAATAGTGAACATGACGAGTCAGAATCTGCATGTCAAGTTCCTTTCTGCATGGCCTATGAGCAGGAAGTACGACCTTCAAAAGGGTTCAATTTGTACCCTGGAGATGTGCAATAGTAAGTCTGACCTAGACGTATACATGCATGATTTGAAGTTCGACAAACCTAGCCTCCAACAAGCTTGGTCTTCCATGCTAATCCCACGTCCGCCATACATCTGGGGCGTCGGGAAACCCAACCAAAGGCAGGGCGCAATGGCTTTCTTCACTTGTTACCCACAACCTTCTGAACTGGCGTTCGAGCCTCAATCAAAGATTTCCTCAAAGTGCATTTTTCCATTTGTGAGAGTTAGGTGAGCGAGAGCATGGGATTGTGCCAAGGAAGCCACATGGAACTATGCTTCACAATTGAAACCCTTAAGTGAAATCCAATACATGCCCATAGTGGTTGCTTTAATAGACAGAGGAAGGAAACACTCGAATAGTGATATTCACATGCCCTCCAGACGAGTCACGTGGTTTGCTCTCTAGCTAAGTTCTGCCTCTGCATGTCCTTAATTAAGTTAAAGGAGTTCTATCATCAATTGGTAACCTAGTTCGAATGGCAAGCGCATTGCTTAAGAACCGTGAGGCCTGAGTTCGAGCCCCCCTGCGACCCTTTTTCTTTAAAGGGATAATTAAACTTAGACTCCATACATAAGTATAATGACGCGAGATTGTAACCAATACTCATTCGTGGCTGAGCGATTAAGGATGCTGCCTTTATCCACCAGGACATGGGTTCGAGACCCCCGGAGGCAGTTTTCCTTTTTAAAATGTTCAACCAACAAGCTGTAAGCCACTCCATCAAGCTTCCAAGTCGTCACCCAGTCGACGAGCCACCATCACCCAACCACCAAGCCGACATTAGCCATGTGAGCCATCAACCAACAAGTCACAACCATGAGCCAACCCCATTTTCTGCAATTACCATCCAGCCCTACACTCTCCCTAATTATAATTTAACCCCCGCATTCCCTTGAATTACAATTTGACCCCCAAATTCCCAAAATTTACAACCATGCCCCTGGATTCTTCAAATTTGGAATTGAACCCCAAAATCTTCAAAATTTCCAATTAAGCCCCTTAAATTCCCAAAATTTCCAATTAAGCCCCTTAATTTCTCAAAAATTATAGTTAAGCTCCCTTAACTTCCCAAATTTAAATTAAATTCTTTTCTCCCAAAATTCAAATAAAGCCTTTTTCTTCAATTCTTTGCCTCAAGATTCAAATTAAAATTATTTTCTCCCAAAATTCAAATTAATTCTTTCCTCAAATTCTCAAAACAAATGCAACGGCTTCCCTCGAACCAAACTCTCAATCAAATTCGTTTCAAACCAAATCAAGTTTGTTCTAGTTGAATTGGGTTCGATTTCCACCATTCAAAATCAAGTTTCGTTTCAATCAAGTTTCATTCTTTTCTTCAATCTTGAATCAAATTCATTTCTTATTTCAAATAAAACTCTTTTCAAATGTGTTGGGATCTTCGGTCTCACGCGACGGGATCTAAACGGGGAACTGGCGGTCCACATGCTGTTCGACGTTTAGTAGTTCGTATAGGTCCCCGTGCTGCCTTAGCTGCCTCGGACCTTGTACATGAGTGGACAAAAGGTCCTTTCAAAAAATGAAAATCTTTTCAAAATATCATATCCCCTTTTAACACCTCTGAAGGTCAAGCCTTCACCCACAAGAACTATGTAAGCCTTGAGTTTCCCATTGCACCGGGGAATACGTAGGAGCAGGATCAAGTCCTGTCAGGCTAACCTCCATCAAGTTATTTATTTTCACTCTAATTAAGGGATCAAACTATCTTCAAAAATCACACACTTAGTTTAAGGGTACCGTTCTTCGGAATGGGCGAGTGGGGTGCCTAACACCTTCCCCACTCGTAACCGACTCCCGAACCTAAATCTCTTCCTCGAGTCAGGGTTTTTTCCAAGTATTTTCCCTTTAAATAAAAATTTGGTGGCGATTCCACATTACCAAATAAATTATATTTTCCAAAATTTTAGCGAGTTCGTCGTCTCGTCGTGATTATGGTTGCGACATATATGCATAGCATATTGGTTGGATTCTTTGAGCATGTATCTAGGAGCTTTAAAAAGGAACATAATTAATTAAGAGAACACTAAAAAAAGATTTATATAAAAAGTTAATATTACTCTTGATGTGCCTTGTGCATATTCTGAAGGAAAATGGATCCTTCTAAGGTGGAGACAAAAGAGTTCTAAAAAAAAATTTATTATGAAGCGCTAAGTCTTCAATGATTATGATGGTGACGACCATCAAGAAATTAGATCATGTCTTAAGAATAAAGGGAAGAGTAGCAAAGCTGGTGAAAAGATATTGTTTTACTAAATGTATGATATGCTTATGATATATATTATCACTAAGAGAGTGATAGAGAAATGAGAAGAATTATGATTAAGGCATTAATGAAATGATAATCAAATGATATATGTGATATGATGTAGTGTGATCTCAAGAGTAAGTAAGATGTATGAAATCTAGAATAAGTGACTTGTATTCTTATGATAGAAGTTAGTTCCTACAACTATAGAAAGAAATCCACTTCAGCTAAAGATTTTCTAAAATTAAAAGTGAATTTGAATGCATGTCATGTTTCTTAATAAAATGAAGTAGCTAGGTTGAAAATGTTGACACTAACTATAGGGTAAAATCTTATTGAGAAACTTAGTTACTCACCCATCTCCCACCATTTTCTTCCCTAGACACTGAAAATATTTTGCGACATCGGTAGTGTTCGTAGAGCTTAACAATGTCAAGTAGTCGGCTAATGCTCATGGGTTAGTAATTACAGCTCAGGCCAACATGAGGGTTTATTTTTCTTTGGGTCATATCTTCATTCTATTGTTATGAGCCTAGACTTTTCTACTATCAATTTCACTATACCTGTAGAGGTTTTTCACCCTAATATGGCTTTTCCCCCGCCACTGAGGTATTAGGAGCCCCTAGCAGCACACATGGACATCTCCTCATCTTTTGAAGGAAAGAGCAACCATCAAACACCCTTGCATTACTACAATTCCTCTCACGTATGGTTTTTGTGAACACTTAATTATGTCCGAGATTAAATTACTATTTATTAATCAAATTTAGCAAATAAAAAATAATAAATAAATAATAATAATAAATAAAAATCTAACTGAAAAAAAAAACAAAAAAAATATTTTAGCAGAATATCATTTTTTTCCTTTTTTTCCTTAAAAAAACTTAGGTTAGTTAGTTAGGTTAGTTAGTTAGGTTTTGATAAAATTAGGGGGAAAAGGTTAAGTGAACTTACCTTTCTTTTTTTATAAATAAAGGAAAAGGCAAAAAAGCCAAGTGGAGAAAAAAATTGGTTTCGATTCTAGAGAGAACTCTTCTCTCTATTTCTCTTTCTGTTCTCTCCAAGACGGTTCTAGTTTCACTAAGAAACAGAAGAAATATCCATGGATTCTGCATTCCATAGTGGACTCTCCAAATAGGAATTTTCTATAGGGATTCGAAAGAACTTCTGCTAGCAAGCTTTCCTAATCTTTCTCTCTGATTTTTTGCCATTGTTGTAGAAAAGGAAAAAACAACGTCAACATTTCTCTGCAAAACTTCCAGGTAAATCATGAACACTGCAATTTACTTTGATGTTTGCTGTTAAAGTGTGGTTGTTAAGATGGAGATAATGCTAGAACCATAGTCGAATCTTGATCATATTCATACCATTGGCTTGCATAATCTTTTTCCTAATCAGAATCTCAGATCTACTAGATTAAGCTAAAAAATATTCACATTCCTATCATCTTTTGTATCAGGATCTCCAATATCAATACCTTAGGAAGCCATCAATAGGCATCGCTTGAACCATCAACCGGTACCTAATCAGAGCGTTGAAAGCATTTGAAGTTCTCTCGAGCTATCAAACTTTGTTGCTACTGTGAAACTGGAAATATTAGCTAGAAGAACTTAGGCTTGGAATATCATGTCCTCAGGCCTAGTTTAGGATTCTGGAGCTGATCATATAGAAAGAGAAATTATAGGGACAAGTATCATTGAATAGCAATTAAGAGCCTAGGTTTAATAGAATGAATCCTGGAAGAAGTAATTTCAACCTATTCATCCACACAGCCTAATTGTTCCCGAACCTAAACTAAATGACATTAGGCTTGCTTATGTTTTATCTATATAACAAAGCCAACAACAGTCTACAAGGAAACATGCAAATTGATAATAAGATCATATGATCCTCTCAGCACACCATTCCTAAAAGTAGCCAATCATAATCCTTTGATCTGTAAAGTGTTTGTTGAATTTATTTTAATTAACAAAAATAAAAGGTACAGTTTGCATTGCCCATGCTGAAAAAGCTAGTAAAAAGCCAAGAATAAAATGAATAAAGAGGGCCACTATGGTAGCTTAAGAAAGACTTTGTGCTCATTGATGATCATTGATAATATTCTTAGTCTAACAGTAATCTGCATAATTTTGAAAAATAAGTCAGGTAGAGAAAGATGGCTTAGATTAAGAGAGGGAAATAAGGAGTGTGATTAGTATAGGTGTTGGTAGGAAAAATCCCCATATCTGCAAGCATATAAGAATAGCTTCCAAAAATTCTTAACTCTGCAAATCTGATACAGTGGCAAGTGATAGAGAAGGAACAGGAATACCCAAACCTGGCTCCTTGAAACATGATTATGAGCCTCAAAACATAATATCAAGCATGATCAGTTTAAGTCTCGATCTCACATTCACACCGCATCTATTCCCCGTGCATTTCTCTATTAAGATTCCCTTCCCAGTGATAAGGCAAACTCCAACAGTGTTGACTCTGTAGGGGTCCCCAAAATCCCACATTCCCTGGCTATGGCCTTTGCAGCATTAATATTATCTCCTGCAATTAATCTAACACATGCCGACCTGAATCACTTGTTCAACTAGAATGGTGATAGGGTCAGTAAAATTGATCTTAGGATAGGAAATTTGAGCTCACTTGTTCACTGAGTTAGTAAAGGTATATGTGAAGGTTTATAGAACTGAGTTGGATGTTAAGCAATTTAGCTGTGTGATGCCTTTACATGGTGATGTGGAGAAGGTCAACAGGGTATACAAATGGTTCAACGAACAGAAGCACAGAACAAGTAAAATGGGGCTTGTTGTAAGGGCCAGCTTTATATGATTTTGTTCTCTTTCTGGCTTTTGTATGCAACCTTGTCAAATATGACAACAGCGTCTTACAGGGTGCCCTCTGTGTGCAACTAACTCTAAGGCCATGTTGATGCTTTGCTATTTCTCTGTACGATCCATTCAACTCATGTTGGTAGTTCTTGTTTTACCGTGCTTATTGTTAGGTTATTTTAGGGTCAAGCAGCACACATATTGAAACCACATGATGAAGGTGGTCATGGCTATTAAACCTCCCATAAGTTATTTAATTATACTTACACCGATTTTAATTAAGCAATACAGCTTAGCCTAGTGGTAGCTTAGTTCCATACACCTTGGCATCTTGGGTTCGATCCCTACATGGTCTTTTCTTTTTTTTCACAATCATGCTTCCTTATTTATTATCAAGCTCAAAAGATTAGCCCAAGCACTAGATAAGCCCAAATATAAAAGAAGTTGGATTATTGAACAATAAGCCAATTCTACATAAATATGCCTTTAATTTTAGGTTTAATTTTATCTCTAAATTGGATCAAGTCCAACACACCGCATGAATCAAAATTAACCGTTCCTAAAGAAAATTTGATTTAAAATTAATCTACAAAAAAATCAAACCAAGATTTTCAACAAGAAATATCAATGAATTCAAATATTATACTAGCACCCAAACTCATTCCTTTAAACAATTAATTATGGGTCAAGCTCATTGCCTTCAATTTTAAGTTTTCATTTATTTTTAATTAGTAAATTTGATCTAAGATTCACATACAAAGCAAAGTTTCTAAGAAAAATAAAAAATAAATATATCTTCAAATCCAATTTCTTAAAATTTGCTAAAACGTTTGTTTTTAAATTTTCTGAAATTCGTGTAACGGATTCTAATACAACCAGATAGTGTTCTCTACTATTTCGTATTTTAATCCATGTAGATTCAAGCGCGGCTTACGTCGATTTGAATTTTGCAAACACGTGATTTTAGAAAATCGTTGTTTTAACTAATTTCATTTAAAAAGGTCTGCTTTCAAATTTTTTGAAATTCATGTAACGGGTTCTAATACGAATAGGTAGGGTTCTCTACTGTTTCATATTTTAATTCATGCAAATTCAAGCGCGAGTTACGACGGTTTAGATTTTGCAAGCACATGATTTTAGAAAATCGCTATTTTAACTAATTTCGTTCAAAAAAATCAATCTTGCCTAAAATCATTCTTACCATCTTACAGAATTCTCAATCTTACAAAGTATTTCTATTTTTTAAGAGATCAAGTCTCTTAACCAGAATTACGTAGCCTTGAACTTTTCATTGCATAAGGGAATACGTAGGAGCAGGATCAACTTCTGTTAGGTTATTCTCCTCAAACCTATTTATTTTCTATTCTATTAAAAGGGATCAAACGATTTTCAAAAACATCAAATCACACACTTAGTTTATGGGTACCGTTCTTTGGAACGGGCGAGTAGGGTGCCTAATACCTTTCCTACTCGTAACCAACTCTCAAACCTAGAGTTCTTCCTCATGTTAGGGTTTTTCCAAATATTTTCCTTTTAAAAATAAAATTTTGTGGCGGTTCCACGAGTTATTAAATTCTTTTCTAAATTTTTAGCGAAATTGTCATTTCATTGTAATTATGATTACTACAGTTTTCATAGGGTAGCTCCCCTTTCCCCAGGTTGTACCCACTCTAGGTTATCAAGAGATGGGGGATGAAGCCTACTAAGCTTTGGATGAGAGCCTGTTATTAGAATGTCGAGGCTCCTATATTGAAGCATTGACCAAACCTGATGAAGTTGAAGTTTGTGTTTCATCAAATAATGTATATTTCTGTAATATAGTTAAGGATAAATGTATAATATGTAGTATTGTAATATAATGTGTATAAGTGAGTATGTAAAAGCACTGATGCCTTTACTTAGCTTTCTTTTAACCTAATGGGATGTGTAACTATAATGTTTGTACAACTCATATTATAAAAACGTTGGTGTTAACTTTTGAACCTCAGTGGTAGTCACAAATGTTAAGTTTGTATAAGTAATATGTACCTTACTGCTTGTATGGTTGTATGTTGTACAATCAAATTAACACAAGTGATGATGTTTAGACATTTACTTTATGTTATGTTAATCTTTATGATGACATTTGTATTTTTTAGCAAAACTTTAAAAAGAATTTTTTTTAATATATTTTTAATATTAGTAATTTTTTAAAAATATTCTATATCATAAAATAATAGTCTAATAATAAAATCATTTTAAGTATAAAATGGATTTATTTTTAAGGTGTTACATTAAAAAATAAGGAAAAAAAAATAGAAGTGTAGGTTAGAAGAATAACATGTTTAGTGGTTAAAAGTTTGCGGTATATATAGTGTTTAGATGCAGCTATAATCAACTAAAACAATCCAGAAAATAAATATGCAATAGCTAGAAAATCAATACATATTAGCTAGAAATAAATATACAATGATCAGAAAATTAATACATAACGGTCAGAAAATCAATGCGCAACAACTAGAAAATAATCTTAAAAAGATATGACCAATGTCTATGATTTATAATCAAAACTGCATTTAACGACTGTCATTAACAATCAAAACTATAAATAATTATTATATAATTATGTAGAACAATAAGTGGTTATCTTTTAACATTTTATAACAACTAAATGAGACTTATGAAAGTGAAGATACTTATTTACTAATCATTTACCAACAAATAAAAATAGAAAATAAACCTAAAATGTGAGTGTTTGAGTGCCTCTCTCATGTGACCATTTTTTGTCTATAATTATATAGGGATAATGTTATGCTTCCAGAAACATAAATGTGAACGGATTTTTTTTTTTTTTTTGTCTTAGATAGAATCAACATCAATGAAGTAGGAATAAATAATAAGTGAGGTAAATTTTATGGAATAAAAAATGGAGATTCAATTTGCTAACTAGATTTTGTTTCTAAGAGATGTGTTTTAACCGGTGGTTGTTGTACTTTTTCTCGTTTTTATGATGGGGTGAACATAAAAATATTATGTGGTATTATGAAAAAGCATGTGGGAGGGGATAAAATTGAAGTGAGGGAAGAAAGATCGTTTACGTTTTATTTTGTGTTGGGATAGAATAAAGGTAAGAAGATAAAAAAAAATTGTGAATTTTAAATTTAATTAAATCAAACATTATTTGTACTTTTTGAATTTTTATTTAAAAATAGTTTATTAAATGAAATAAATTTTATGATTAATATTTTTAATATTTTAAAACACAATCAAGATTTTTAAATTATTTTAATTTCATAATTTTTAAATTTTTTATTTTTATTTTTATATTTTTATCAAAATAAATAAATAATAAAGTTAGTTAAAATGATATCATATAAATTAGGTTTCCCAACCATAAGATGGCAATATTTGTAATGATACTTGAACACTTGAGTTAAACCTATTTTAGCGAAGTAGTTATGGTAGAACTAATTCCTACCTTTCTTATGACATGATTTTTATATAAAAAATGAAGGTATAGATGTCATCTTTGGATGAGGTGTATGATTTCATTTAATTGTTCCTGTTTTAACAATTGCTTAACCATTTGTTATTGTTGAATAATTGAGTTTTTCAAGTGTAGAAGGTTTCAAGTTAAACCCAGGCGACGATGGGTAAGAATTTTCTTTGTTATCTAAACTATAAGTTGAACCAGTTGAGAAAACCCAATTGTATAAGAATGTGAATTTTTTAATCAATCTAAATGAAATACTAGTTAGGTATTATTATTATTATTATTATTATTATTATTATTATTATTATTATTATTATTATTATTATTATTATTATTATTATTATTATTATTATTATTATTATTATTATTATTATTATTATTATTATTATTATTATTATTATTATTATTATTATTATTATTATTATTATTATTATTATTATTATTATTATTATTATTATTATTATTATTATTATTATTATTATTATTATTATTATTATTATTATTATTATTATTATTATTATTATTATTATTATTATTATTATTATTATTATTATTATTATTATTATTATTATTATATATGATACATAATATAATAAAAAAATAAAAAAGTAAGTGTATAGAAATTATTATTAAAAAAATTTATATACATCGAAAATAATATTTTTCTGTTTCTTTTTATCTATTAAAAAAATATAAATATTAAGAAATAAAATTAATGTTATTAATTTTTTAGAAACTATTTATTTTTATAATTTATCCTTTATAAACTTTAATATTATTTTTCTTTATTTATTACAATTTCAATCTTTCTTATATGGGAAGCATAGAAATATTAGGTACAACAACTTATTATTGTTAATAATAACTAGATAGATACAATAGTATATATAGAAAAAAATAATTAATACTTTTTCAAAAATTAAAAATAACAGATAATGAGAAATAAATATTTTATTTTATTTTTAAATAAATAAAAAAATGAAATGAATAATTAATAGATGAATTCAACTTTAGTGAAGATGAAAGACTTTACTTTATGTTTTTAAAAAATATTTTTAATAATTATTAATATTAATTTATTAATATAATTATTTTTTCTTGAAAAAAGGCTTCTTATAAAATAAGAAATTGTGTATAAAAAATTAGATAAATTGATTGTTAAAGCTTTTTATTCTCCTTCTCTATTTTGATTTTAAAGGTTAAAAATTATTCTATCCAATAAATTTTAACTTAAAGTAAATAAATTTACAGCTAAAAAACAATAAAATTGTCAAACAATTTATCGTTAATTTTATATTTAACTTTATATAAAGTACGTCTAAGGTTCTAGAAAACGTTGTTTATGAATTTATTTTTTTTAATAAATTTTTCATTTTAAATAAAACTATACTAATTCTAATAAATTATTTTTATTAGTCAAAAAATGCTTCAATCTAAAATTAGCTTAATTTATTCTTATTTTAAAAAGCATTGTGAAATTAACTTTACATTACCCACTAATATCATTTAAGGTTGAAAAATCATCATATTAATTTATATATATATATATATATATAATAATATAAAATTAAAGTATAATTTCAAAATTTTAGTATTTGGTTATGCAACATTAACGATATATTTTTTAGTTTTATTTTAAGCTTGTGTTTTCTTGTTGTTGATAAGAGCAACGGTGAAAGAGTCATTTGTAAACTTATATTCATTTAGGTTATAAGTGTTATATCCAAGTGTGGAAATAGGACGCTACCTATCATGCATATCTTTTTTAACAAGAGTTTTCAACATAAGAGACCTAACAGACCTAGTTCTCGTATCCAAAATTGGAGCTTCTTCAAATGGGAATATATTTTCAACAAAATGATAAAAAATCTCTTTGGCTAAGTCAAAGAGCTTCCATCCTTTTTGCCAGAATGGATGCTCAAAAAATTGGAGCTTCTTCAAATGGAAATATATTTTCAACAAAATGACAAAAAAATCCCTTTTACTAAGTCAAAGAGCTTCCATCCTTTTTGTCAGAATGCATACTCGAAACACACATATTTGCAAATGGGACTATCAATTTTTTTTCCATTCCTATTTTGATTATGAGCATAGCACAATGAGCTAAAAATCCGTAAGTGCTCATAGCTTGGCGTTTTTCTATAGATGACATCATAGGGAGATTTTTCCTCCAATATTGAGAATGGTGTAAGATTAATCAAATAGTTAGAAGTTAAGACACATTTTTTCCAAAATTAGAGTTGAAACCGTAATGATCAAGCAACATTCAGAATATGTCGATACTTGTGCTCCACTCATCCATTTTGTTGCGGTGTACCAGCACATGAAGTTTGATGAAAATGCTTTATTACACGAGGTATTGTTTTGAACACATAAATCCGTTCTACTTTCAGATCGTACCATTTTAACACACTAGTTGTATTATCGATCAAACAAGGTGAAAAAAATTTCAGTGTGACTGAAACCTTCGTATTTTCTTTCAACAAGTATATCCAAACTTCCCGTGAGCAATTATCCACAATAGTTAAGAAATATGAAACACCATACTAGATCAAAAATATTCAAAGTCTGATGATCACTCAAAGGAAACTTATCTCTTGTTTGTCTGGATTTTTCAAAAATTTTATTTCGCTTATCGCTTGTGCATTTATAATTTATATTAGGAAGCATTTGAATAATTTCAAAGGATGGATGTCCTAGTCTCTGGTATCAAAGTGTTAGTTGATTCTCCGTTTTGATATGACGAATTTGTACCCTACGATACCAATAGAGTCCTTTCTTCCATTCACTCGCTCCAATTAGCGTGCTCGAAGTGCGGTCCTTCTATTGTTCATTAGCGAATCCTGTCATCTCAAGTTTCTTGTCTTCCATGTCATTAGCATGCCCACCACTTCCACCAGTGTGCGCCACATTTTCACATGTTAGGGTTCCATGGTTATGCATCCCTTGTCGTCCTGAACCTTTATCACTACCTTTTCCTTCGTTCCTTGGCCAACCGTCCCACCATTCAGGACAATTTGAAAGCATCCTTTCATATCGTGCCCACTTTTTTCGCAGTTAAAGCATGTCACCGATTTCTCTCCATGATCACTTTGTCCTCTCGCCTTATTCCTTACCTGCATTGCAAGTCCCACAACCATCCCCTTTCTTTAGTTGATTTAGAAATTGTTTTCACCCTCTCTTCTTGCACCATCATCGTGTGTACACATGATTCAATTATAGTAAGGGGTTTGTCACCAAAATGTTATATCACACTATGCCATAACTTGCATCGTCTAGTCCCATTAAGAATTGGTGGATCTTCTCTTCTTCCCTTCGCTTCTCAAGTTAAGATGCCACACCACACTTGGACTTGCTACATGTGCACTTGGAGATTTTCTCACAGTTTGCTAATTTATCCCAAAAGACCTCCAATTTCCGTAGTATGTTATCATGGTCATACCTTTTTGTTTGCATCTTGTCAACTTTGCCTTCAGTTGTTGTATTTGATATCTTTCCATAACTTTTGTGCATTCTCTTTGTGCCCCATGGTAGACCACAGGCTTAACTTGATCGTGTTCAAGATCCAAGACACGATCATGAATTAGACTTTCCACCCGTCCTCAAGTTTGAATGCATCTTCTTCTGGTTATTTGTGAGTTCCATCAATAAACCTTCACTTTCTTCAAGCTCGAAGCGAGACCTTCACAACTTTAACCCATTCGTCATAATTTTCTTCTTGTAACTACACTTGCGTAATTATATTTTCAAGGTTGTCACTTGCGTTCAACTCATAGGAAGGATGGTTTTCTTCGTTTCTCCCATTGAATTTTTGGCTGCTCTGATACCATGATAGAAAAAAGTTTGGTCAACTTTTTCATTCATCTTTTATTTTATATCCTTCATCTTTGATTTAATCACATATATATACAAACTCATATGTAGAGTCATTATAATTCTTTCTTAAGATAGAATAGATATAAAAAAATAATATCTCTATAAAATTATATATCTTAATTGTATCCTCTATCACTAATCATACACAAAATTGATACTATCTATATTTAGTTAAATTATTTATTAAAAAACCAACTGAATAAATAATTGCTTTCACCTTTATTTTCCATTAACCTAACTAAATTTCAATCAAACTCAACTAATAAATGCTACATCTTATTCCAACTTATGTGCCTCTACAAAATCCATATTTATGATACTCACCGTATTTTACCTTTTAATTAGTATTTATTCATTTATCTTGATGTTTGTAAAGGAGCAAAAACTTTATTGGTCTCATTTATCCAAATTGACTTGTAAATTAAATTTTTAAAGTTCTTTACTTCTATTATGCATAAAATTGCCTTTAAACATTTAACAACTTTAATATTAATCTTTTTCTTGTAACTAATTAGGATTCACAATATATAAAATCAATGTACAATTTAAATTAATAACGCATATCTAAATGAGTGCGATGGTCAAAATGATAAGAATGATGAAAAAAACACTAATATAACGAGGTGAAAACGCTTATAAATAAAGAAATGCATATTTTAGTTTTTGAATTGAAAAATATGACTAACTACTTTTTAAATGGAATGTTATATAACTTCTTAACATTTAGTGATTACACATGTCAATTACTTTCTTTCTGGTAATTTAGAGGTGGTTAGTTGTTAACCGTTCTTCAAGTAAAATATGAAGAATAATTTTACAATGGTTACATTATAGTTAACATTTTGTAAACCTTTTTTCTTAGTGCTATAAAAATGATTTATAATTTTTTTGTTTTTATTTTGAGAAATTTTATAGAAATTGTATTAAAATATATTTATGCTAACTTAATAATTTTTGTTAAATAAATACTTAATTTATTTATCTAATCAGAAAAACTCTTCATAAATTTCTTGTTTCTTATGATTAGTGGCTTACACTCAAATTTTTAATCCAATCACCATTTATGATGTTGCATTAGTCATTGCACCGAAACCTTGAGTTTTGAACTTAGTTCACTATAAAACCCGCCATAAATCCAATAGATATGGAAAACAATTTTTATGTAAACAATAAATATTTGTTTTTAATTATTCCATTTAAATATACAGTAAAGAAATAAAAAACACACAGCATAACATTAATGGATTTTTGGTAGGGATTTCTTTTTAAATTTTGATAAATTTTAACCAAATATTAATTTTTTATATTTGATATTAATATTTTAAAAAATATTCTCAAAAATTAGTATTCATAGTCTTTTGGCAATGTTTTCTAATAAAATACTTCTTTGAAAGGTACAGTTCAAATTCTTTAAGAAAATGAAAAAGTTTCAACCATATTCATGATAACTTTTTCAAGAACTATATAAACATAATATATATATATATATATATATATATATATATGATTTGTTAACAATTATAATTCTTACGAAATAGGATTCTTGAAAAATATAATTTTCAAAAATAATAAAAAAATTTATATACCAAATACATCCTAGCAGAGAAATAGCCACAAAAAAGAAACTTAATTAATAAAAATAGGGAAACACCACCAACAAATCACAAATGGAAACAAACACTATACGAAAATCTTAATCATAGGCATAACAGTATTAAACATGATTTTAAATTGCAGTGGTAGCGGTACACCAAAAAAAAATTGCAGGTGTAGCAAACCTACTATTACTGAAATTGCATGTAATTTCACTTATTGTAGCAATGAAGAAATGAAAAACCATAATATTGCTACCACAATTGCAATTGCAAATCCCATTTATACCACGATTAAAGATTGAGGGACAAATTTGGCCTTGAGGATGAAAATTGATGGCTGCCAGTATAGTGATTTCCGATAAGGTCACCAAGACCAGAGTGCGGCATGGTAGCTCTATTAGATGCATCAAATGAAGGAATTTGATTAAGTTCAGAACCAAATCCCGCATCCCTACGATAGAAATTTTGTGCAGTTTCAGGATGTGGGGTTTCAGCGGTTACACTCCAAGGGTTGGTCATTCCAAATTGTTGCCTTGGGATGGTAGTCTTATGCAAACCTTTTTGGTTACCATATCCAGGAACAAAATGAGGCCATGGCATGTGAGTCATGGGGTGCATGTGATTCCCATGATAAATGGGTAGTGACCCATGAAAGGGATCAGGATGATGATGTGCCATGGCTGAGTATGGACAAAAGTGAGCACCAAGTCCAAAAGTTCCCATATCAAATTCTCTATCCATCCTTGAGAGTACCCTTTCACGCCTATGAGCATTTTGGTGTCCACCCAAAGCTTGAGAGCTTGGGAATTTCTTGTTGCAAAACTTGCAAGAGAATTGACGTTGCTTTGGCTTGATAATTTGGTGATTAGTGTCATCCTCATGGATTTTCAAGGATTTGCTTGTGAACTTGGATGAGGATTCACCTACACTTTTGTTATTTCCAAGACTCAAAGATAGTAGAAGTTCTGAGTCTGCTGCATCCATGGTAGGTGGCTCCTCCATCTTGCGCTTGAGCTTTCTGCTTTCAATATCTCCCGCAAAGAGTTTTTCTGACATTATTATAATAACGAAATACTCTCCAAAGAGTATGGATAGTTAATAAGATCAGTGTTTTTTCTTGGGTTATGTGGTTTTGAAGAGAGGGTATTTATTAAGAGAGAAATTGATATTGCATTTTCAGAAAAGGAAATATATCTGGGTAGATGTATCACATAGCCTTGACATAGTAACAAATTTAATTATATGACAATAAAGATAGAATTCAGAAGGTCTTGAAATGTCAAACCTTAGGATATAGATTGAAAATTCTTATAATATGGTATAGATGATTACTCATTTTATTGTCATACATAATATAAACAACTAATAATTTGCTGGTTTCTCACCTTCTTAGGTTTATGTTTCCTTATAATTGATATTATATCTGCATCTTTTTCAAAGAATATATACATGTATTTTTCTTTTTATGGTGTTAAACCATTAATATTTCAAAAGTCGCATTGAATTTCGATCAATCCAAGTCAAGATTAATAGATTCATTTAAGGGGTATAAATCTCAAAGAACCTAATAATTTTTTATACTTGATGTAAACATGAGATCTTATTTAAAGGAAACCAAACTTTTTTCACTTGCTGCACATGTTCTTTGATATATCATTCAACAATTTACTTTAACTAATGATAGAAAATATAATGAATAAAAAATTATATTTTTACTCTTTATAAATATAATTAAATTAATTTTAGTCTGTTAATTTTTTTAATTGATTTTGATTTTCATAAATTTTAAAATTTTAAAAAAATTGTTTCTAATACCACCACTGATAACATGGTATGCATTTAAACATACCACATCACCTATCATCTCAAAATTATTGCCAACACGATATAATTAAATACATTGTTGCATCATTATAAATTAGTAACAAGAAACCCATTAAAAAAATTTATGAAAATAAAAATAATAATTTTGAGAAGATTAATAAAACTGTATTTAATTATATTTATTTGAGTTAAAAATATATTTAAGTCAAATATAATTAATGTTGCATTTTAAATTCAACCATCCTTATAACAAAAAAAATCAATCATCCTTCCTTTTCACAAATTACAAAATCATTTTAAATATAATCCATACCGGCCGGTCTTTAGAACAATGCCTAGCATTTATAATAATTTCTTTCACACTAACATTAAGGTACATTGTGGCTAATAGAAAAATAGTATCATGCTGTTCTTATTTTGCATATTTGGAAGACTCATGTCCAAACAAAACAAATGTGGTATGATGTTTATCACTACAGGTTTATACTATCAAATCCATTATATTGTGGAATACTGAGCAAGCCTCCAAAAAATATGGTCAAATATTAAAATTTGACCTTTTTATTTTTTATCTACATCATAATAATCAATTAATTCATTATTAAAATTAATTTGACTTTTGGAAGAAGTTAATTATATTATTTTTATTTTTATTTTTATTTTTTAAAAAACACATTAATTTTATTAATTTATTAACCATGTTGATTTGACTAAAGATTGACTTTACAGTTCAAGATATATATTTCATACCTTAACTATTTAAAAGTCACATATCGGAACCTTCAACAGTTATGAAAAGAAGTAATTAACTTTTTCTTTAAAATGTGCCATATGGCCAATACAAGATTGTTTATAAAAAATTTTATGAATGTATACTGTTAATTTATACAAAAGATTGATGAACACACCCTTAAATGGGTAAAGTTTATTTAATGTCCACGATAAAAAAAATTATAAGATTTAAATTTGACATATTGTCATATTAAATTTAATATGAGAGGATCTATTTCCTCTGTGGATTGGATGTAAATGTTTTCATAAACAAAATTATTATAAGATTTAAGTTGGACTATTGTTTCATCATTTCAAAAATCAAAACTTTCTCTTAAGTTCTTTCGAACTTGTGTCTATGTTTCTTTATATAAATAACTAGCTAGTACTTGCGCACGTGCGATGTATGAAAAAAGTTGTATTTATTGTTCTAAAATATGTTGATATTTTTTTATAATATAGACGAGTTAAGAAAAAAAAATAAGAAAAAGAGTATATCATTACTATGAAGAACTAAAATGTGTTTATCCCTATGGTTTCTGGCCTTTAAGATATTCATAGAAGAATTCATTTCCCTATTTCTTTGCCTAAGTGGTTTCCTATTCCTACTTGTCACAACTGTAATTACAACGAGACGACGAACTCTCTAAAATTTTAAAAAGAATTTAATTGTATGTGGAGCCGCCACCAAATTTTATTTGAAGGGAAAACATTTGGAAAAATCCTAACTTGAGGAAGAAATTCTAGGTTCGGGAGTCGGTTA
Source organism: Canavalia ensiformis (assembly GCA_026541065.1). Taxonomy (NCBI): domain Eukaryota; kingdom Viridiplantae; phylum Streptophyta; class Magnoliopsida; order Fabales; family Fabaceae; genus Canavalia; species Canavalia ensiformis. Next base: position 92,802 of record JAMKYM010000791.1, on the reverse strand, counting down.
CGAGTAGAGAAGGTATTAGGCATCCTACTCGACCGTTCTGAAGAACGGTACCCTTAAACTGAGTGTGTAATTTTGATATTTTTGAAAACTATTTGATCCCTTAAAATAGAATAGAAATAAATAGGTTTGTATGAAAATAGCCTGATAGGACTTGATCCTACTCCTACCTATTCCCTGGTGCAATGGGAAATTCAAGGCTACGTAGTTCTGGTTTCAAGGACTTGATCCTTCGAACATCGAAAGACAGAGTATGCTGCACTTTCGGCTTTAGAGTTCATTGCGTGAGATCTCGAATCTTTTGAAACTTTGAAAACTATTTTGAAAAAAGGTAGTTTGGAAAGGAGATTGAGAAGGGGAGATCTTCGATCCACATGCTCAGAGTCGAAGGCAAGCGAGGGTTGCATTGTGACTCATATGATTCTCCGAACATCGAAAGACAGGGTATGCTGCACTTTCAACTTCGGAGCTCATTGCATGAGATCTCGGATCTTTTAAAGTTTTGAAAATTATTTTGAAAAAAAGGTAATTTGGAAAGGAGATTGAGAAGGGGAGATCTCCGATCCACATGCCCAAAGTCGAAGGCAAGCGAGGGTTGCGCTGCGACTCATATAATTCTCCGAACATCGAAAGACGGGTATTGCTGCACTTTCAACTTCGAAGCTCATTGCGTGAGATCTCGGATCTTTTAGAGTTTTGAAAATTATTATGAAAAAAGGTATTTAAAAAGAAAAGGGGTCTTTAGAATTTCCAAAAGTTATTTAAGGGAAAAGAGATTATGGCAAAAGACTTCAAATTTTACCCATGATGCTACTAATGGTGAGGCTACATGCTAGACTTTCTCCTGCGGGGGGACCTGGGATCTTTCTCTCTAGTGTTGTTCATCTTCCTATCTTCAACCTGTTGAGCTTACTTGAACCGCATTAAACCCTTGAGCCATAGGTCTGAAATCCCAGGCTTACAAGAGTGCTAAGCATTACCAAATTCATTTACAGAGCCTATTCAACTCAAAATCAAACATTGGCTAAGCTATTTGAATGGGTCTTCTTGAACTTCAATATGATTATTCATTTTTTACTGTTGGGGTACCTTATGGAATTCCATAATTTTAACTCACAATCTATGTAAATTCTTTCTTGTCCACAAAACTGAATGCAATGTTTATATTGACATTATCGCTATTTCCTGGTGCAGATCCTTAAGCAATACTGGCAGGGTTCTTGAGACTTGTCTTGAATCTGTAACAAATTTATAGTCTACAGTACTCAATTTAGATCACAGGTTTATGCCATTTTTATCCAGGTAAGTATCTATCCTAATTAGAGTAGAGGTCTACCCATCCAGCATCCTATGTTATGTTTGTATATGTCACATGTTCGCCTAATTACCCACGAATCAGGGTGTGAACAGTATTCCTACATCCAGCCCAGGGAGTTCTTTAACCTATCAGCTTTGTTCTTAGTCTAAAATACCCCTTTAGTTATAAGCTTTTCAATTTTTGGTATGAATCAGATTGTTTATTAAGAGTTATCGATTTTAGTGCCATTTTTCTAGCCAAGTTCTTTTATTCAGGATTAGGATTGGTTAGCCAGCATTCACATTCTCTGATAGTTTTGCTTAGCGGTCTATCAACCTGCTATTACCTTAGACCTATCAAATCAAAAGTTTCATATTTATGGATTATGAAATAAGCTTCAAACTCTGTTTTAGCAAATTTTCAGAACCTGAATTGCTTAAAAGTTGGTTGCGGCCTTAAACCCAAAGCAGACTTAGAGCCTGTACTAACAGCCTTGTAGAAAGTGCTTATGGGTTTTGGAACCAGAGGGGATTGTACAGAACTCACAATTAGCCTAGGCCTAGGAATGACTTAATAGAGAAAATAGGCACAAGGACTTTGTAACACAAGGGCTGGGACTTAACCATTAATATTCGGTGATCTGGACTATGAGGGATAGCATTCTATACCAGCATCTGGCCTTGGGAATTCCAAGGTGGATTACCAGAAGATTGGTCAAGGGTTCAGGTAAGGGAAAGTTCAAAACAATTAGTCTAGCATGTACTGGATATTTCACAGAGTGTGGTTTTTAGGATCAAATTGAGATTCTGTCTTTGTACCCAACTAGTTTTGCTAGGATGGTTATCTTGTGCAGGGTGCTGAATCCTGGCCCTACACTGGCAGTTATACTTCGCAGGCCAAACCTTTATGTCATCCTTAATTCTAAGGTTGCAGTTTCCAGATTTACAGTTTAGGAACCAGAGATATGGAATCCTTGCATCAACCTACTGCTCTAGACCCCCAACATTCAACCCACTCCCTAAGGATACCTCTCATAGTTCATGGCTGATGGCCTATTCTCTAACCGCCTTCTATCCTTGTAGATATTAGGCTTCAATAAGCCTTAGTGCAACTAATCCCACACCAATTTAGTTACATCAATATGGTGAGCAATGGCCAAGGCTGACTATGCCATCATTCCTATCACCTCAACATCTCTCTCCTCCCTTGTCTATGCTAATTTTTGCATTGTTGAAGGTTAGGTTTGGCATGGAACTATTTAGCCTTGTACTTGACATCTTTGTCTGAGGTCTTGTTGGAGTGAATCTGGGCACACAGAACCTGTAACCGAGATCAACCAATTTTCACATTAGGCTAAGACAGAATGACCTTCTTCTATTAGAGTTCCAGTACCTTGATCTTAATTCCATAAAGGGAGTGAGGCCTATAAACACCCATTTAAGTCTGAGGCCCTATTTTGAAATTAATTAATATGTAAATCAATAAATAATAATTAAATAAATAAAAAACAGCAAAAAGAAAAGAAGCAAAAAATAGATAAGCGGAAAAATAGAAAAATAAATGGAAAACAACCAAATAAAAACAAATAAAGAAAAATGTTGATAAAAATGAAATAAATAAAATCTAAAAAAAAAGAAGAAAAATATAAAATAATAATAACAAAAACAGGAAAATAGAAAAATTAGAAAAGTAATAAAAAAATAAAAAGTAAATATGAAAATATGAAAAATAATAATAAATAAATAAAAAATGAAAAGGAAATAAAAAATATATGTAGAAAAAATAAAAGAAAAATTTTAATTAGAAAAAAACATGAAAATAAAATAAATCGAAAAAAATTTAAAAGAAAAACATAAAATGAAAACCAAAATAATAATTTGAATCATAAAAATTAAAAAATAATAATAAATAATAAAAATGGAAAGATAAATTGGCAAAAAAAAAACAAAAATAAAATCAAAAAATCAAAAAGTAAACAAAAATGAAAAGAGCAGGAATTATTTAAAAGGAGGAGTATAAAAAGAAAAAAGGCCTTGAAAGAGGAGATGTTGGGCATTCTTGGAAAACGAGGGTTGAAATCTCCTTGCTTCTCTGGATCGAAGAAGATTTCAGAAATTCAAGATCACGCCCTTGTCTAAGGAAATTCGGGAGGAGAAAGAAACTCTTCTTGGTGGAAATTGCTCCAAAGAGGAAGCACACTGCACCAACCGGTTGAATTTCCATTAATTGAAGAAGGAATCGGTCCCAGCTACTCCCAGGTTCTCTCTAACCTATGCGCATCTTCTTATTCAAAGGCTTTGCATACATTTTGCAGCTAGAACAAATCTTAAAAAGAGGATGAAGGTTTAGTATTATGTGATGTATTCATGCTGTCATCGTTAGAGTCATGTATCAATGGAGTAATAAGCGTTTTTAGATAATTCAAGTGCGATTTTGTTTGCTTGAAGTCTGATCCCAAATCTATGAAATTCAATTGCTAAGAGAACCTTGAGGAGTTTTTTGTTCAGCGTTTAACAGTCTGTATAGGCCCCCGTGCTGCCGTAGCCGCCTCGGGCCTTGTGCATGAGTGGGCTAAAGGTCCCTTTCAAAAATGAAAATCTTTTCAAAATGTTGTTTTCCCTTTAAACACCTTTGAAGGTCAAGCATTCACATAACCAGAACTACGTAAGCCTTGAGTTTCCTATTGCACCGGGGAATACGTAGGAGCAGGATCAAGTCCTGTCAGGCTAACCTCCATTAAGTTATTTATTTCCATGCTAATTAAAGGGATCAAACAATTTCAAAAATCACACGCTCAGTTTAAGGGTACCGTTCTTTGGAACGGGCGAGTGGGGTGCCTAACACCTTCCCCATTCATAACCGACTCCCGAACCTAAATCTCTTCTCCGAGTCAGGGTTTTTTCCAAATCTTTTTCCCTTAAATAAAAATTTGGTGGCGACTCCACATTTACAAATAAATTTATTTTAAAATTTTAGCGAGTCCATCGTCTCGTCGGAATTATGGTTGCGACAAATGACGACTCCACTAGGGACTTTAGAGAGTCAAGTCCGTTTGATTGAGTGTGTCATATTGATCCCTTTCCTGTTTATTTGCATGATTTCTTTCTTGTTTATTTGCATGATTTATTTGTTTATCTATTTGTTGTTTGTCTGTTTATTTTCTGACTAATCTTAGGGTAGACGAACAATAAATTGTTATATATATGTGCAATTTCCCCAATTGCAGGTATCCCAAATATTTGTTTACCCTCCACACATCACATGTACATACATTCATCTCATAAGTGGGGCCCTATACCCGGGTCTGAGTGCAACTTAGGATTAGAGGGATCTAGTGGTGTCATGCTGGGGCCTACGTCCTGTGTGGCTATCACGAAAATCCCGGCTAGAGTGCGTCCTATTCATAATGCCCCGCAACTAGTGGCTACTTCTACTATTGTGGCAAACATTATGGATTGGAACTTGGCTCTAGTGACCTCTTATACCTCAGGATTACTAACCTCCTTCGAGAGGTTCATACATTAAAAGCCACAGATCCTTAGGACAGGTAACCCACATAAAAAGCAAGGAGGGCACACACCCCTTTCAAGATACAAGAATCACCGCTTCTGGGCATTTATTTGAACATAATCACCCAAGAAGGCAGAGAAGAAGAGGAAATATGAAATTGGCGAAATACAGAAAATCAAGAATAAAATCAAGCAAAAATAAATATAAACAAATGAAAATCAAGAGAAATCAAAATCAAGAAAAATAGAAACTTCTAGGAAACACTAGAAAAATGCTATTTTTGAAAATATAAAAAGATTCAAAAGAAAACTTAAAGAATGTTTTAGAAATAAGAAAATTATGGAAAATGATTTTTGAAAATACTGAAAATATAAAAAAGACAAAAAGAAAGAAAATGAAATTTCGAAAACCTAAAAAATGTTTTTAGAAAGCTTTTTAAGAAAAACCAAAGGTTTTCTAGCAAAAAAAAAACACCAAAATTCATAAAAGCATAAAATTGCTAAAAACAAATAAAGCAACTCTCATTTATTTTCAAAACCTCCAAAATTCTGATCTTTAAAAATTATTTGTGCATAGTGCGCATACATTCATTCATCCATTCATAAATTTATCAATGAAAAAAAGGAGATTTTGAAAAATCATCCGATTCATACTCATTTTGCATCAACATCTTTATCATTCATGATTTTTGCATTCAAATTATTTCTTAAAGAAATTTATTTTTAACTTCAACAGAAAAATTAGAGAAAGACTTCCTCGACATCCTTATAGAACCAGATCACAATCAGGAATCATGGATGAGCTGGAGAGACAAAATGAGCAGTTGAGAAATGAGGTCAAGACTTTGAAAGAGCAGATGGCTAAGCTGATGGAGGCCATCCAACTGTCAAAGCAGAAGGACCTTCCGGGAGAGCCAAATGACCCGTCATATCCTCTTGGGTTCACTCCACAAAATCCTTCACAATTAACCATACTTCCACCAACCGAAGGAGTTCATTATGGGTTTCCTCATGGGCATGCACAAACACAAGCCCAAACACAAGCCCAAATACGAACCCAAACACATAACCTACCTTCAAACACCACAGGGCATCCCTTATGCTGTTCCAAACACCACCTCACAGGCCTACCAAGCAGCCGTTGGGGAAACGCACCCTATGTTCACCCAAGGGCCTCACCCTGTATACATGCCATCTTCTCAACCTCATCACACGCCTAAGGGATACCCAAACCATTCTTCCAAGGAGGATACAGAAAACTGGAAGGTTCTAGAGGAAAGAATCAAGGCAATTGAGGGGAATGCTTGCAAAGTCAGGGACGCAGCTGATTTGTGCTTAGTTCCAGATGTGGTCATCCCTCCCAAATTCAAGGTTCCTGAATTTGAGAAGTATCAAGGAACTAGCTGCCCGAAGAGCCACCTGGCTATGTACTGCAGGAAGATGTCTCCCTGCATGCACGACGATAAGCTACTTGTCCATTTCTTCCAAGACAACTTAACTGGGGCTGCTGCCAACTGGTATACACAGCTAGAGCGGATCCATATCCGTTCATGGAGAGATCTAGCTGATGCATTTATGAAACAATACCAATACAACATGGAGATGGCTCCGGACAGAACTCAACTCCAAAATATGGCCAAGAAAGGAGATGAGACCTTCAAGCAGTACGCTCAAAGATGAAGGGAATTAGTTGCTCAGGTACAACCTCCTCTATCCGAAAAAGAGATGGTCAGCATGTTCGTCGACATACTCCAAAATCCTTTCTATGACAAGATGATTAGCAGTGTAACTTCCAGCTTCTCCGATGTCGTCATCATTGGAGAAAGGATCGAGGGTGGCATGCGTCGCAGGAAGATCACGCAAAGGCCTACAGGCACAACCGACACTTCTAATGGTTCTGGGAAAAAGAAGGCAGGGGAAACCTACAACGTGGCTTCTGGTCAAGGCCCGTATACTCCTCAAGTGGCACCTTATGGTTCGGTTGGCTTCCACCACCACCATACACACCTTACACACCATATCCTTACATCTCCACCACCTACCAAACACCATACCCTCCAACTTACAACTATCCAACACAAGTCCGGCCACCAACACCATATACGGCCAAAACACAAGCCATAAACCAAAATCCTAACAAAGGCCAGAAAAAGGAGAAAAAGCCTATCCAATTCGATCCTATTTCGATCTCCTATACAGAGCTGCTACCTCGCCTAATCCAAAATTCGCTGATTGCTCTTTCCCCTTTGAAGCCTCAGGAGCCACCATATCCTAATTGGTACAATCCAAATGCTAGATGCGACTACCACGCATGATTCATTGGTCATTCTACCGAGGATTGTGTAGCACTGAAGCGTAAGGTGCAAAGCTTAATCGATGCGAAATGGTTGGATTTTGGGAAGCTTGCTCCTAACACAGAAATCAATCCATTGCCAAATTATGGGAATCTAGCAGCTAGCCGAAACAAATCAAAGCAGCACAATAGGATGCCCTGTATTGAGGAAATCATCCAAGATTTGTCATACTTTTCAAAGTCAATCTTTTGTAAATAAATCTCAATAAATAGAAAATTTACATTTTTCATACTTCTTGAGCATGTGTTTTACCTTATCGACTTGTCTTCTTAAAATTTACCATTCTTTCTATCATTCAAACTGTTTCTTATCCTTACCCAAAAATAAATACCTATTGGTGAAGATGCCATTGCCGTAATAAATAATTTTGAGCGTCTTATTGATCAAACTCAAAGAGAAAATTAAATGAGGAAGCAGAATAGAAAAAAATATAATCAGGGATCTCGAAACACCCTGCATTGTAATCCCCAAGGAACACTTCGGTCTAAGATAAAAAAAGCAATAAAAATCCTGCTGGACTAAAGTTCGAATCCAGGCAAAATTTAGGGATACAAAACAGATCTGCTGAATTGAAAATCAAAGCAGTCCAAGCAAGGCTCAATGAAAGATCAAGTCCAAAATTCAAGGGAAAAGAAAAGGAACCCAGCTGGATTAAAAATCAAAGATGATCCAGGAAAAATCAGGGTCAAAAATTTCAAATAAAAAGAGAAAGGAAAAGACGTGTTGGATTACAATCAAAATAATCCAAGCAAAAGTAAGGTCAAAATTCAAAATAATGATCGACAAAATCATGATCCAGAAAGGTCTTGCTGGGTTGAATTACGGAAACAATTCAGGAAAAATTAGGCATACAAACAAAGGCCCGCTAGGTTGAAAACCTCCAAGGAGACCTAGGCAAATGTTAGGGCACACAAACAAGAGCCCGCTAGGTCGAAAACCTCAAAGATGACCTAGGAAAAAGTTAGGGCACACAAACAAAAGCCCGCTAGGTCGAAACCCTCAAAGGTGGCCTAGGAAAAAGTTAGGGCACACAAACAAGAGCCCGCTAGGTCGAAAACCTCAAAGGTGACCTAGGAAAAAGTTAGGGCACACAAACAAGAGCCCGCTAGGTTGAAAACCTCAAAGGTGACCTAGGAAAAAGTTAGGGCACACAAACAAAGGCCCGCTAGGTCAAAACCTCCAAGGAGACCTAGGCAAAAGTTAGGGCACACAAACAAGAGCCCGCTAGGTCGAAAACCTCAAAGGTGACTTAGGCAAAAGTTAGGGCACACAAACAAAAGCCCGCTAGGTTGAAACCCTCAAAGGTGGCCTAGGCAAAAGTTAGGACACACGAACAGTAGCCCGCTAGGTCGAAAACCTCAAAGGTGACCTAGGCAAAAGTTAGGGCACACAAACAAAAGCCCGCTAGGTCAAAACCTCCAAGGAGACCTAGGAAAAAGTTAGGATACACAAACAAGAGCCCGCTAGTTCAAAAACCTCAAAGGTGACCTAGGAAAAAGTTAGGGCACACAAACAAAAGCCCGCTAGGTCAAAACCTCCAAGGAGACCTAGGAAAAAGTTAGGACACACAAACAAGAGCCTGCTAGGTCGAAAACCTCAAAGGTGACCTAGGCAAAAGTTAAGGCACACAAACAGAAGCCTGCTAGGTCGAAAACCTCAAAGGTGACCTAGGCAAAAGTTAAGGCACACAAACGAAGCCCTGCTAGGTCAAAATCCTCAAAGGCGACCTAGGCAAAAGTTAGGGCACTGAATCAAGAGCTTGCTAGGCTGAAAACCCGTAAGGGCGGTCTAGGCAAAATCAGGGCAAACAAAAGGCCTGCTGGGTTGAAAACCCCAAAACTACCCAGGCAAGATTTAAGGTCAATCAAGAAACCGAGCACAATTCAAATTCTTCTGCTCCTCACAACTCCTAAAACTAGGGCAAAAATTTTGCCATTTCTCAAGTTTGGTTAATTTGGCAATCGAGATTATGAAAAGCAGCATTGGCATGCTTCACCAAAGGTGCCATTTGGGCAATCAGATCTACCTCGCCATCCTGCTAAAACTGGGGAAAAATTTTTCCATTTGTTTGAATTAACATTTTCCATCAAAAATGCCATTAGGGCAATCAAACCAACATTCTTCGCCCTTTCAAATATACTACCTTCTTCCATTAAACCATTCGAAAACACTTTTGCATACCTCAAAGGTACACATGCTAAAAGAGATGTGAAAACTGTAAAAGATAAAAAGATTAATTTTGAAAAGTCATGACGAGTCGGGTAACTCCTCAACCTTTGCACAAAGTCATCCTCTTGCAAATCACGATGCTACTCATGAAAGGAAGAGTGTGTCTCATGCAATAATGCTGACCAGTGTTGGGTCTGAAGGACCTAGAAAGGAAATTCAAAATTGGTCCAAAAGTCAAAGGACAGGGTCAATCTAGCTCATCTTGAATCTTGATTTTCCTTATATCAACTATAAGGTTGTTGGGGAAGGGGAAGAAGTTGAATCAAAAATCACGAATTAAACAAAAGTTTTCCAATCATCTCATGGCATGCATCACATGGCATCCATTCCATTAAAAAATCAATTCCAAGCATCATTCAAAATATTGCATTCTTTTGCATTCATTTAAGCATTGTACATATCATTTCAAATCTTCTCTGAAAAGTGGGTGTCAATCACCCAAACCCATCATAATTTAATCTCTAAACTGGGGCAAACGCTTGCCCAGAAAATTCTAAATTGAGGCAATTCTCACTTCTATAAAAAGCAAATCAAAATCAAACAGGGGAAAATGCTTGCCTATAAAATTCAAGTTGAGGCAACCCTCAAGTTAAGAAAACTGGGGCAAACGCCTGCCCAGAAAATTGAAATAGAGGCGATCCTCGATTACAAGAGGAAATCCAAAATTGGGGCAAAGATTTGCCCATAAAACTCAAATTGAGGGCAATTCTTAATTGCAAAAAAAAAAATGATGAAATCAAGAATCAAACTGGGGAAAATACTCACCCAAAAAATACAAAGTTGAGGCAATCTTCGATTCCTCAACGCTAGAAAAATCAAACTGGACAAAGGCTTGCCCACGCAATCCAATTTGAGGTCATCCTCAAAATCAAGTCCAAACTGGGGCAAACGCTTGCCCACAAGAATGCAATTTGAGGTCATCCTCAAATTCTGAATCAAAATCAAAACTGGGAAAAACGATTGCCCAGAAAATTCAAGTTGAGGCAATCCTCGATTCCTCCACTCCAATCAAGTCCAATAGGGCAAAGTCGCCCAGGAAAATTCAAGATGAGGCAAACCTCACTCTCAATTCAAAATTCAAACTGGGGCAAGGATCTTTACCCAAAACCCCCTTAAATCGAGGCATTCCTCGATGGCCAAAAGTCACTTAAACTGGGGCCCATATTCCTTCAAGAGGAAGCAATCATCAAAAGCTAAAAGAACCCTAGAGTTCAAGGCGAATCAAGCAAGCTATTCAAGTTTATTCGAGATAAACAATTGTCGAGTAATGTTGTTCAAAACAGCTAATTACTCTCTCGCTTGTCTTAACAGATAACTTTCATCATCCTTCATCTACATTAACAGGTCATCCCGGCTTTGCTTGTCTTCACAGACCGTTATCAAGTTAGTTTAGATCACTCACTCACCTGTCCTAATAGGTCGCTTTCATCTTACCTGCCTCAACAGGTTTCTATTCAGTTCAAAGTGCATACCTGTCTTCACAGGTCCTTCCATTCCTTCCTGTCAGTAACGGGATCAAATCCCACTTTCCTTCTACCTGTCTCAATAGGTCATTCCCCCTTTATCAGTCTTCACAACCCATGACTTCAATTTAATATTTTTCACTTCGCTTGTCTTAAACAGGCCCGCATTGTTCCTGGCAACAACAGGATTTCATCAATTACGTTCATCGTGTCAAACAGGATTTCATTTGCATTCATCCTGTCAAACAAGATTTCATGTTTAGCTTTCCGCGTTCTTCCTCTCAAGCAGGATTTCATTTGCATTTATCCTATCAAGCAGGATTTCATGTTTAATTTTCTGCACACATCCTGTCAAGCAGGATTTCATTTGCACCTAGCCTGTCAAGCAGGATTTCATGTTTAATTTTCTGCACACATCCTGTCAAGCAGGATTTCATTTGCACCTATCCCGTCAAGCAGGATCTCAAGTTTAAATTTCTGTACACATCCTGTCAAGCAGGATTTCATTTGCATCTATCCTGTCAAGCAGGATTTCATGTTTTGTTTAAATTTCTGCACACATCCTGTCAAGCAGGATTTCATTTACATCTATCCTGTCAAGCAGGATTTCATTTGCATTTATCCTGTCAAGCAAGATTTCATGTTTAAATTTCTGCACTCATCCTGTCAAGCAGGATTTCGTTTGCATTTATCCTGTTAAGCAGGATTTCATGTTTAGATTTCTACATCTATCCTGTCAAGCAGGATTTCTTTTGCATCCATCCTGTCAAGCAGGATTTCTTTTGCATTTATCCTGTCAAATAGGATTTCTTTTGCATCCATCCTGTCAAGCAGGATTTCTTTTGCATTCATCCTGTCAAGTAGGACTTCTTTTGCATCTATCTTGTCAAGCAAGATTTCTTTTGCATTCGTCCTGTCAAGCAGGATTTCTTTTGCATCCATCTGGTCAAGCAGGATTTCTTTTGCTTACATCTTGTCAAGCCGGATTTCTTTTGCATTCATCCCGTCAAGGGGGATTTCTTTTGCATTCATCCTGTCAACAACGGGATTCCCTCAAATTTACATTTCTGCATTCTTGGTCTATGATGCTAGGCCTCCTTCAAGTTTACATTCCTGCATTCTTGGCCTATGATGTCAGGCCTCCTTCAAATATTCTTTTCTGTTTTTAGCCTACGATGTCAGGCCTTCTTCAAGCTTTCTTTTCCGCTTATTGGCCTATAGTGTCAGGCCGCCATTAAGTTTACATTCCGGCATGTTCAAATTTTCCTTTCCGCGTGTTAGCCTATAATGTCAGGCCACCATCAAGTTCGTTTTTCCACAGTTGGGCCTATGATGTCAGGCCTCAAGCATAGATAGATTTTTGTACCTTGGCCAATGTTGTCAGGCCTCCTTGTACATACCTTACATTTTAGTTCTTGCATACTTTCCTGCCTCAAATAGGCCTTTTTCACTCCACTTTTCCCTTCGTAACGGGCCATTCTCTTCTGCCTTGCCTGTTTGGACAAGCCATATTCATTTCATTTTTGCTTGTCCTAACAAGTCAGCCTATTGCATTCTGTGCCTGTCTTAACAGACATTCATTCATTTCAATTAGCCTAATTAGGCTATGCCATCAAGTCTTGCATATTTAAATCCTATCAGCACAGTAAGCCGGCAACGTCATTCAACCGCCATCCTCCAAATATCCATGAGGTTTACTTTAAGCTCAAGGCTTTTAGTGCTTCGCAGATTTTTTCAAAAGCCCACCTCAGACATCATGTGTTCACGTCTTTACTCATTTCCTACCACGATAATTCAGAGAATCATTTCTCACATTATCTGTTAGAAAAATGAGTAAAGAGGGGCAAACTGTAAACACCCATTTATGTTCGAGGCCCTATTTTGAAATTAATTAATATGTAAATCAATAAATAATAATTAAATAAATAAAAAATAGCAAAAAGAAAATAAGCGAAAATAGATAAGCCAGAAAAATAGAAAAATAAATGAAAAACAACCAAATAAAAACAAATAAAGAAAAAGGTTGATAAAAATGAAATAAATAAAATTTGAAAAAAAAAAAGAAAAAATATAAAATAATAATAATAAAAACAGGAAAATAGAAAAATTAGAAAAGTAATAAAAAAAATAAAAAGTAAATATGAAAAATAATAATAAATAAATAAATAATGAAAAGGAAATAAAAAATATATGTAGAAAAAAATAAAAGAAAAATTTTAATTAGAAAAAAACATGAAAATAAAATAAATCAAAAAAAATATAAAAGAAAAACAGAAAATGAAAACCAAAATAATAATTTGAATCATAAAAATTAAAAAATAATAAATAATAAAAACGTAAAGATAAAATGGCAAAAAAAAACAAAAATAAAATTAAAAAATCAAAAAGTAAACAAAAAGGAAAATAGCGGGAATTATTTAAAAGGAGGAGTATAAAAAGAAAAAAGGCCTTGAAAGAGGGGATGTTGGGCATTCTTGGAAAACGAGGGTTGAAATCTCCCTGCTTCTCTGGATCGAAGAAGATTTCAGAAATTCAAGATCACGTCCTTGTCTAGGGAAATTCGGGAGGAGAAAGAAGCTCTTCTTGGTGGAAATTGCTCCAAAGAGGAAGCACACTGCACCAACCGGTGGAATTTCCATTAATTGAAGAAGGAATCAGTCCCAGCTACTCCCAAGTTCTCTCTAACCTATGCACATCTTCTTATTCAAAGGCTTTGCATACATTTTGCAGCTAGAACAAATCTTAAAAAGAGGATGAACGTTTAGTATTATGTGATGTATTCATGCTGTCATCGTTAGAGTCATGTATCGATGGAGTAATAAGCGTTTTTAGATAATTCAAGTGCGATTTTGTTTGCTTGAAGTCTGATCCCAAATCTGTGAAATTATATTGCTGAGAGAACCTTGAGGAGTTTTTTGTTCTTGCATGAAAATCTTGAGAAAAAAATTGAGTTGCCTAAAGGAAAGGATACATGATGGCCAAATGCAACCAGGAAATCGTTCCTATATAGATCAGAGCACGATACTTTCGCCTTGTATATGAACCTTTCCTCATTTTAAGTAGGGCCTGGAAATCCAGAACAATTCCTTGCAATCATAAGCCATTTGCATCTGTTAGCCGTGCGTGTATCCGAAGACAACAAATGAGTTAAGGTCTGCACTGATCCAGGTAAGTTCTACATCAATATCACCACAGGTTTTCAGTAGCCATGCCTATTCCGGATGTTTAGTGAATATATCTCAGCAGCCAAATAAATTTTGCTTCGTATATTTGATGGAATTCTGACGAATTAGAATGAGAGTAGAGGGTGGAAACACCATCCGGGGTCTGTTCGGGGATAAGAGGACTCTCGTTCTGACTTCGATTACCTTTGCTCAGCTATGTTTAAGCGCTGATTTGGGCCGCTCAAGCCATTCCAGAGTATGTTGGCATTAGTAATCCAATCATGATAAGTACCTAAGGTCGAGGCAGGGGATCGACAGAAGGATTATAACCACAAGCAAATGAGTGCTCAAATCAAGTTTTTTTCGTGATCGGAAGTTACTGTTGAGTGAGGACCTTGAGGAGTTGATAAGCTCGGTTGTGTTTGAGGGATCCTGTATAACAGAGGCTCAGATTTACAACAAGTTAGGGAATTCATAAACAAGCAATGCGGAAACAGGGGTCAATCCGGGGTCGTATCCCTGCACATACTTGACGCAAACCCCTGGGTATAATCTGGGTAGAATCTGGGCGAGACGCCAAGGGAATTATGCAGCAAAATCCACATACAAGGAGGACCATTCTCGTTGTAAACGGTGCCCCTTTTGATGAAACTACACCTTGTAGACTAGCTCGGGCCAATGGACGCAGAACCATGCAACTTATACATGCACTTACCCAGGGAGCCTTGCTTTAAAATTAACCTGGACATAGATCTTTCAACAAGTCACTTGGTTCGACTGGTCAACCCAGCTGCCTCACATGCAAGGGGTAATGGGTTCGAGCCCCAGGGTGTGCCTTTTCCCCTTAAATTCAAAGCCCCTCACGTGACTCTCACATGCCGCCGCACGCGCACCTCACATGTATCATCCTGTACATGCACCTCCAAAAAAGGGGTTCACTAAAAGCGGATGCGGGACCCACTGGTGGCTAACATTTAGAGCACATACCATCTTTACCCCCGGGCATATAGATTGAATGAATGGCAAATATGCCACAAAAGCACATTGGCTCCAGTCGTGGGAGTACGCCCTTTGCAAACTTGTTCAATTTAAAGAAGAAAGCATTTCTCGTTATTACACTTTAACCCCTAGATTTCTAATTTAATTGCAAATCTGCCCCCATATTCCATAATTCAAAATTAACCCCAAAAAAAATTTTTTTAATTCAAAATTAACCCCAAAAATTTCGATAATTCAAAACTAACCCCAAAAATTTTTCCTACAATTCTAATTAACTTTTTCCTCAAATTCTCAAAACAAATTCAATTCCCTCTCCTAAATAAAATCAAACCCGTTTCTTTAAATCAAGTCTAGTCCACTAATTCACCTTCAAATAAAATCAAATTCCATAAAATAAAGTTTTTCTTCTTTCTCAAAATTAAATCAAGTTTAATTCTTCCTTCAGTTACAGTTCCCTTCTTTAGTTTTCAAATCAAGTTTGTTTCATTCAAACCTTCAAAATTCTAAAAATCGAATCAAGTTTATTTCAGTTAAGTCCAACTTCTAACATTCAAAATCTAGTTCCATTCCAATCAAGTTTTATTCTTTTCTTCAATCTTAAATCAAATTCATTTCTTATTTTAAATAAAACTCTTTTTCAAATATTTTGGGATCTTTGGTCTCACGCAACGAGCTCTAAACGAGGAACTGACGGTTCACCTGCTGTTCAGCGATTAACAGTCTGTATAGGCCCCCATGCTGCCGCAGCCGCCTCGGGCCTTGTGCATGAGTGGGCTAAAGGTCCTTTCAAGAATAAAAAAATCTTTTTCAAATATTTTGGGATCCTTGGTCTCCCACAACGGGCTCTAAACGAGGAACTGGCGGTTCACCTGCTGTTCAGCATTTAACAGTCTGTATAGGCCCCCGTGCTGCTGTAGCTTCCTCGAGCCTTGTGCATGAGTGGGCTAAAGCTCCCTTTCAAAAATGAAAATCTTTTCAAAATTTTGTTTTCCCTTTAAACACCTCTGAAGGTCAAACCTTCACACAACTAGAACTACGTAAGCCTTAAGTTTCCCATTGCACCAGGGAATACGTAGGAGCAGGATCAAGTCCTGTCAGGCTAACCTCCATCAAGTTATTTATTTCCATGCTAATTAAAGGGATCAAACAATTTCAAAAATCACACACTCAGTTTAAGGTACCATTCTTTGGAACAGGCGAGTGGGGTGCCTAACACCTTCCCCATTAGTAACCGAATCCCGAACCTAAATCTCTTCTCCGAGTCAGGGTTTTTTCCAAATATTTTTCCCTTAAATAAAAATTTGGTGGCGACTCCACATTTACAAACAAATTTATTTTAAAATTTTAGCGAGTCCATCGTCTCGTCAGAATTACGGTTGCGACAAGGCCATAGGGCTTTTTGTGCTTTCCTGAACCTATTTCCCTTCCATTTGGCTTGGTGCTATAATACTTGCAGCCTTGGGGTTGGAGCTTATGTTAACATGGGCCTAGACTCAATATTTTGTCATGTGTTCAGTTCTTTGACAAACTTCCTGAAATTGCTACCCACCCTTTTGCCAAAAATACAGATTCAGACTCTGGTTCTATGTATCACCTTAGTCAATTACCCGGTGTCCACTGACAGTTAAGGGAATCCTAACTTCTGTTTTTTCTGTACCCTGTTCTGTCTGTATGATCACAGTTTATGCAATCATCTTACTATTTATCCTAATTACAATTTACAGACCGGTTACCAAGATGAAATGACCCATATACATCTCAAAGGCTTTACCAGATGCTGTTTTAGAATGCAGGTTGTCATATGTATCTTGAGAACCACATTAATCCCTAAGGTTCCTAGGACCTGTGCAGAAAAAGGGGAAACTAATTTCCAGGCACCTGTCATAGGATGCTGGCTGTCATAGGTAGCACTTGGTATCTTTTCATTTTTTGAAACCTTTGAACATCAATTGCAGGCCTGTACTAGACTTTGACTCACGGGTTGGGATAACCCCTTTTAGTCTGAATCAATCAAAGCCAGCCAGAGAGATGTAGACTCTAGAAGTGCATGCCACAAGTCAGAACTCACAGGCTACTTTAACCAGCGAATATAATGCTCCAGAGGTCCCTATCAGGAGCCAGAAATCAGAGGCCAACTATTGGGAGCATACACCAGAAAGTATAAGGCTTTAGGGTATTTGTGTGCCAACCCAAATTGCTCTTTTTGAAACTTAGAGCAAGGTATCAAAACTGATACCAGGGGCCTAACAGACTCATAAATGGTGGCCAAAATAGTGTACAGGTTGTCCAATTATCAATTGAAAATTCCAAGATTGGAACCTACGGGGTTGTGTTTTGTTTCTAGACTATTGATACAAACTACAATACCTGGCACAAGGGGAACCTATGTATGCAGAAACTGGTCTTCTCCTAGGTGCAGATCATTGCTAATCATGTAATGCTTTAACAGGTTTTCACGTACTTGATCAGAGTATATAAAGACATCCACAAGTTGGGACCATAGCTGCATCTTAGGAAGAAACAACCAATTCTGGATTCAAATCACAAACTGCCCTGAGGAACTGCTCATGATAGAATCCAAGGTCTCCACAAACGCCTCACAGACTCAAGCTATGCTAGGGGCTTCCTATCAGCATATCAGACTAATAGTAGGTTTTTAGAGCCTTGAGCTTACTAATAGAAGCTCCAGAAACTAAGACATTACATTTGCATTTCCGGTATCATGGTTAAAGTGGTAGTCCTGTGTCTATGGATCATTGGCTAACAGAAAGCCCATCCCAGGCTGATAGGAAGTTCCTATTTGTTAACTTTCAAATAACCTGAATGGATTATATGACTTGCCACTTAGTGATACATTGGTTAATGATTCCTTTTTATTATAATACTTTTGGATTAGTTTGTTCTACACTGAGCCCACTTCCTCCATTGACTGGAGTTCCCACTTACCTTGCCTAGGAGATACTATTGCTAATCATACCCAGACCTGATAATAAATCAGTGTCATGGAGGCATATTCTAGAAAATTATCTAAAGTTACGAACATCGTCTCTAGTTCAAACTGACCAATGTATGGTTTTAACATGTAAGGCTAATATCAGAAATCGATAGACAAACAGGTATGTGGTCTGAAATCTGTTTAATAAAGTGTCGCTTCTTGTTTTCCTAGGCTGAACTTCAATTAATTACATAAAATTCATTGATTTGCAAGTCAATTAAATCCAAGATTTGTAGTGATGAGCAATTTCCCAATATACCTGCAAGATTGAACCCTTCAAATCAAAAGAAACCATAGCAATCAAAAGTAAAGATCGGTTTTAACAACTTCTCAAGGAATCCAACCTCACTTCGACATGGAACCCTGAACTAATACATGCAAATTTCCTAATAACTCCAAATTGTAATTTAAAACTGATAATCACACACTCGATTCATCAGGTATTCCAGCTTAATGCAATAAGGTCGCATAAGTGCTCAAATACAACGAGAAATGAGGAGTATAGGTCTAACCTGTGAACGTCGAGTCAGAAACTGTGCAAACTCTTCAATTCCTCCAAGAGAGTCGAGAAGTGATGAAAGAAAGTATAACACCAGGATTGTGTCAGCTTAGAGTAACCGAAAATGCAAGGAAGAGAGCAGAATTTCACGAATACTGCTATGAGACCTGGAGAGAACCAGAAAAATAGCCAGAGATGCAAACCAAATTCCTTCTAAATTTCCAGAAATGTGAAGGCCAGAGGACATTCAAGAATCGAACCCAAGCTGAAACCCATTTCTGGAGCTGAGAGAAGGAGCTTAATCCTCCTAGACAAATCGAGAAGATTCCGAGAAACCAAAGTCAATATAGAAAATCCAGAAAAATCCCTAATCAAACCCTCCTGAGGCAAGACGAAATCTCCCCCAAAAAAATCCAAGAATTCAGAGAGTTTTTTCTCGTTCAAAGTTCTTCCCTCCTTTTTCAATTTTCAGTGCCAAAATCCAGTAACCGTTAGGCTTCCTTCAAATTTCCCTTTATACCCCTTTCTAACCATGGTCATACCTAATCTACCCTTGGTTACTTCTTAACCCAAAACAGTAATAACCCTAACTAATTCCTAACTAACCGCAACTAACTTCTAACTAATTTCTAACTAACCCTAACTAATTAGAACAAAAACTAAATTTTATCTCTTTTCATCTTTTATTTATTTTCTTTACCCTCTGTTTACTATTTTCTATATATTTTTTGTCATTATTATATATATTTTTTATCATCATTTTTTACTTGTATCACTCACTACTTATTTATGTTTCTATTTATTAATTATCTCTTTTCATCTTATTTTTCTTCTTTTTTTTTATTAAGCCACCTATCTATTTAACCCTAATTATCTCTACCCCTTTTTATTTCTTTTCGTCTTTTCTTTCCATTCGCTTTTGTGATTTAATTAAAATTTTCCGGACAGGAATTGGTATTCACACTACTCATATGGCTTCTCTCCCTAAAGTGGTGTGATTTATTGGATGGTTTTCTCCTTGGTAAAGAGTATGGCCGATCCTTAGATGACCTTTCTCTCAAAGGTGAGCTTGGTTAATTCCTAATGTGAGTCCTCTTTTAATGGTTTTAGATTTATTTTGTCCAAAGAAGTTGACATCATCTTGGGGTGTCTCTTCTGCTTCACTATGATACCTAATCTTCCTAGAGATACTTGTTTAATTTCCTTATTTTTTTCTTGATTAGATCTAGCCTTAGATGAATATTGATTTCTTTCAATTTTAGATAATCATTCCTTTAGAGCTTGGTTTTGGATAACTTTTCTAGGTGTTTAGTTAACTTATCCATTTGAGTCTTAGGATTTGAATCGCTTTCACTCATGACTAAAGTTAAAAGAAGACCTCTTCATAGATGAATTTGGAAAGAAAGATTGCACATAATAGTTTATGCACTTAATCAAATAGCATGCAACATATTCTCTCTAAGAAAGGAATCACCAAACAATTGGAAGCAAAATAAAGTATACCTTTCCCTTCTTGACCTTGAAACACAAAGAAGATACAAGTTAGTGCTACCAAACTAGAAAATGCAATCACACATATAGCACCTTCTTATTCTTCCAAGCATGCACAAACCCAAAAATCAAACACTCTTGGTGAGTATCCTACACCAAGGTATTGTCCAAAGTCCAATTACACCCAAATTACAATTCAAAACCAGAATTTAAACCAATCAAAGAACCTACTACAAGTTCTTAAGAAATTATAATTCAATCTCAACCTACTACATATTATGTTTTACAAGCTACAATGAAAGTCTGGATGCTCAAATTAGTCAATTACAATCTTGCACTTTCTTTAAGCTTTTGGTCTTCTTCTTATAGCCCTTTTCTTGTTGTCCCTTTCTCCAAGAGTCACATACAATGAAATAAGAAAACAGAACCACTTGCTGCCCACACGAAGGGTGAGTATAACCAAGGTTAGAGAAATTGGCTCTCTCTCACTAAGTGTTTCACTCTTTATCCTCCAATGTTTCCCCTCCAATTTTCCAACCTTACTCTCCCCTTTCATTAAATTATGGCCTTAATCCATCCCTAAAAAGAATATCACTCAACCTGATTCTTGGATCCTTGATGTTTGCAAGGTGAAAAAGAAAAAGGCTCACCTAAAATCAAGGAGTTAGCAAAGAAGACAAAGCTAGATAATTTTAAAGACAAGCAAGAAAATCCTTATCACAAGAAAATCCTTAGATGTTACAGACAAGAATTCAATAAGACAAACTTGAATTAATATTTTCAAGAAGGTGGCACTCAATTCAAATTTCAAGAATATAAACCATGGAATTGCATGCACATGATCATGATTTGAAATCATAAACTAACCTAACTTGAAGGTTTAATCATTGTATGTTTTAATAAATTGATAACTACTTTTAAACCACTTTAACATACATTTCAAGGATCATGAACACATTGTTGCAACCGCACTTCCGACGAGACGACGAACTCGCTAAATTTTTAAAATGAATTTATTTTGACTGATTAATGTGGAGTTGCCAGCAAATTTTTATTTAAGGGAAAAAGATTTGGAAGAAACCCTGACTCGAGGATGAGATTCGAAGTTCGGGAGTTGGTTACGAGTAGGGAAGATGTTAGGCACCCCACTCGCCTGTTCCGAGGAACAGTATCCTTAGACTGAGTGTGTGATTATTTGAAAATAGTTTGATCCCTTAATTAGCATGGAAATAAATTAGCTTGATGAAGGTTAGCCTGACAGGACTTGATCCTGCTCCTACGTATTCCCCGGTGTAATGGAAAACTCAAGGCTTACATAGTTCTGGTTTGGTTTAAGGCTTGACCTTCGAAAACGCTTGAAAAGAAGCATTTGAAATGATCATGTTGTTTTGGAAAATATCCTCAGAAGGATCCCTAATCCACATATGCACAAGGTCCAAGACAATTATGGCTGTACTTGGGCCTATACAAATTTCTAAGCATCGAACAGCAGAAAAAGCTACTAGTTTATGCTTAAAGCTCGTCGCGTGAGATTAAGAATTTGCAAAATAAAATTTTTATTTTGTAAAAAGAGAAGGGAAATCCCAATCCACATATGCACAGGGCCCAAGACAACTACGGCTGCACTTGGACCCTTACGAATCTCTAAACAGCGAACAACAGAAAAAACTACCAGTTCGTGCTTAAAACTCGTCGTGTGAGATTAAGGAAAATAATTTTTATTTTGTAAAAGAGAATGACGAGTAATAAAACGAAAAAGGCATAATTCGGAGTAAAAGGGATATGGAGGCTTAAATGGAATTAGAATAAACACGGGATTTGATTGAAATTATAGGGATTACTGGGATCTAATTGCAATTAGGAAAAATATAGGGGTAATATTGCAATTATTAGGAATATGGGGGCAGAATTGCAATTATTAGGAATATGAGGGCGGAATTGCAATTATTGGGAGTATGTGAGGGTTGGGTTAGGAAGAATTGCAAGGGCTCAATTACAATTTGGGAAGAAATCAAGATTAAATTTGGAAAGGAAATCAAAATTGTAATGCATGGGGTTCGAAGCGAGGGAACCGAGGTCATAGGCCAATTGCTTAACCACTTGAGCTAATTGCTTTTGTCACCTTTGTCCCCTATGGTCAGTATATAGCTACAAGGAGAATTTCTTTTTCCTCACCCAACTTATTGGTGGGCCCTCTTGATCTCTCTATGTGGCAATAGTTTTTTTTATCATGGAAGAGAGTTGTTTACTTCGAGGGTACTCCCCTTTCCTGCATGGTTCTTGCCTTTCTTATGGGGTTACCTAGCTGGGTGTTGGGGTGCTCCTTATTGAATTTGTAACCAACCTTCACGACTTGCATGGCGTTGCATGGGGGCTGGAGCGTACGACCAAGGTTCTCACACTACCTTACGTTGGCCAAGTCATGGGACACCTCCTAACATTCGGATTAGAGCTTTCAAAACACATACCTGGGCATGGTCCTCTTGATGCTCGTATTTGGCGGAGGCTAAGGGTAATCCAAGGCAAAGCCTGAGATGCCGAGACTAGCCGCTTCGTCTAGTTCAACTATCTGGAAGCCATTTTTGGCTAGTAACCTGACTAGCCAGCCTTGTCTCATTATTTCCTGGCCGCTATGGTCGTATAACCCCAGAGAAAAAACCCTCCAAGCAAGGGGCCTTGTTCAGATAAAGACTCAAAAGACTAAACTACTGGTCATTCTGAATGAAGGTGGATATTGTGGGAACTGAACCCGTTCCGATCAGATGAGTTATTTTCCAAATTGCTCCCTAAAAGGGGGCCCTTCCCCTTCAATTTTCTTCACCTTATCCCCAGAATTTGGACGTCCTATATCAGGTATGTGTCAACCACCTTCGTTTTAATCCTTCTTCTTCTAATCAAGACGCGCTACCACCCAAACGATCCTTCCATTCACATGTAATCTGTATCCTAATGGTTAAAAGGGCAGGGTATATTGACTTAGTTGGCTGAGCAACATGGCAGAAACGAGTGCAATCGGGATCATCGGGAAGCGAACGCGACTTGGGGCATGCACATGCACGTCGAAACATGACTCCCCTATACATGCATGTGTGGTCAAAGAGGCGTGGCAGCTTGCTTGTGATGACTAGGAACGTGCTCCTCATAACTGTCAGTCCCTCAAAGGATTTTCTTAAGATTCAGTGGTGGGATTCTTTTGATCAGTCACCTTTCCTTTGCCGTGTCCGGCCTTACTGATATGTGGATCAATCAATCCTAGGGTACGACCGAGTCCATCCCCAAAGCTCACGTCGTTCATATGATAATGTCACAAGCTATCAATCTTTGGGCTCTCATCTTTAGACCGTATCTCAACATGCGCCTACACCATTCTAATCAAGAAATAGACCCTGCGCTCTACTAATTAAACAATGCGTTCATAATCATGTCCCTAGTCTTGCATGCTGGAGCACGAGGTGTTGTGAACACGTTTAAGGACCCCGAAGCAGAGCATGGGTCATCTTCGACAAACCTTGGCATAGTGCCGAAGACTATACGAGAATGGAGGCTAGTAGACTACCTCTAGGTGACCCTGGGAAGACCTTTCGGTCAATGACGCAGAGGAGAGGATAATGGGAATGACGGGGAAGGTCAGGGGAAGATTCATGATGTGAGCATTCCTCTGTTTTCGGGTCCCTACATTGGGTTGACATGTTACCCTTGGCTGAGATTAGATCTTCCTGATCTAAGGTTCTTATAACAATTGTGCGTTCTAGTTCTACGAAGAACGTGTTATCGGAACGAAAGTTCAAGATGAGGGCGGTTGGCAGTTCTTGCAACGCCCCAGACTCGACTAAAAACAGAGGGACATGCAGACCTATGTGACCTTCTTGTGCAATTGGTCTTAGATTCCAGAATGGGAGAAGCGAATTGAGCCCTTGTTAAAGAGAACGAACGCAGATTCAGCTATCGTTTCATGATCTTTTTGCTTACTGTTTGGGTATAACCTTATCACACTAGGCTTTTTGCTATGAATAGATACTCTTAGATCAAGGGCATTTAGAAACATCCCTATGGAGTGCGAAAGATTGCTAGGTTCATTCCATGAAATTTAATTCAAATCTAGGAATAAAAATTACGAGTCGATACGGATAATTGCATGCAAAGAACCGGATCAAGATTCAAAAATATTGTTGAGATGCATAAACGTAATTGAACATTCGAAAATCTACCTCGTGATTTGCAGAAGAGATCGTAACTCAAAGATTTCCTCGTCACTTTTCTCCTTCGTTTTTGGATCTTCACCCTAGAGCCAGAGCCAGATAAACGAGAGTTTTCAGTCTTTCTGTGGTTCGAACCTTGCCTCTCTTTTTCCTTCAAAAAAATCTAACCCCTATATCTTCGTTGTACCCCTTTTTATAAGCCACGCCCTTTGTTGCTGCATTCTTTCGCCATTCGGCTACCCGTGCCCCTTTTTCCATTATTATTCTTCTTATTTATTTACTTCCTATTTTCTTTCTTTTTATATTTTTTGTTATTTATATATATATATATATTATTTTTTATTATATGTATTATCCTTTTTATTTTGGTTTTTATTTGGATCTATGTAATTTTTATTTTTATTTTTATTTTTATTTTTATTCATATTTTGCTTTGTTTTCTTCTTCTTTTTGTCTCCCGTTTTCTTTATTTTTTACTATGCTATTTTCATTTTTTAGGATTTTCTAACCCCTTTTTGTTTTATGTTTTATGTCTTTTATTTTTCCCTATTTAAACATTTCCCTATTTTTTCACTTTTCCTGCTTTTGTGTTGTATCTTCTTTCTAATATTCATCTTGTTATTTAAGTTATGGTTTGTACATTAATTGATTTTATCAGCAGGAGGGACCTCGGACATAGTTGGATGTTTACACACATAGCAATACAATTCAAACAAATCATAAAAACAAAAGAGGCCAAACATGCATTTTTCTTTTACTTGCATCAACCTTGTTTTCTTTTTCTTCTTTTTCTTTTCTCTTTTATTTTGTGATCTTATTTTTATGCTTTCTTTTTAATTCTTTTTAATCAAGAGCACTTCAATTTGATTCAATTTCTTTTGAACTTTTGCATGATCTAAGATGTTTTCACCAATTATTTTTCCTGCTAAACTCATATTCCTCATGAAATGACAAAACCTAAAAGGAATTTTGGAGAATTGAAGAGAAAAATTTAAAAAATTTGAACGCTAGTTTGGCACCAAATTGGACCTAGAACAATTTAGATTTGTGATCAATTTGGAGAAAAATTCACCGATAGAACGCAATCAAAATCATGGATCTATAAGGACATAACATGGATATATGAGGATCAAGTAAGAATTCACCAAAAATGGTATAAATCTGGACCAAAATCAAGTCAAAGAAGAAGGAGTAGAAGAAGAAGAAGACTAGGAAGGAAACTATGTTAAATTGAAGAAGAACTTGGTCTTGGATTTACCTTCATTTGTATGCTCTTGATACCACTTGATGTAGACCTCTAATGGAGGTAGATAACTGGACAAGATGGAGGAGTGGAATGCAACATCAATGGAGATGAATTGGAAATGAAAAGATGAAAGGTTAAAGCACCACTCCTTGTAGATAAGCTTCTTGTTCGACCACCTTTGAGGCCAAGGATAAGGAGTTTCTCCTCCTTCAATCATAACTAAGAAGAGAGAGTCTAAAAGAGATATTTTTCTATAAATTTTTTTTTATTTGAATAATGATTCAAAAATTCCAAAATGGTTATAAGTAAGCTATATATAATCCTTGCATAGGCGGCAAAGAAGGAGTTCAAAATCCACCCCTAAGGTTAAAAAAAATACCCATAACCTATACACATAGGGCCCTTTAGTCCTAAGTATAAAGGAAAAGTCCTAAACCTTTTCTAGGATTGTTTAGAACCAAATAAGGATGTAAGCAGTAAAGGCTTTAGGAAGCTCCTCCCTCAAGTTAAGGAGAGCCTCTATCTTTCCTTGTAGTTCTTGTTATGATAGGCCCAATAGGTCCACTAGGTCTACCTATGATGACCTATGCATCATTTTTCCTCATGTATGATATTAGTGTATATAGATTCAGTTATTTAGTTGAGAAACATCATTACAGTTTGGATCTAGAATAAACATTAAGTTTATTCATCAAGTAGTTTGCGTAGCGTTTGGAGACATAATGCATTGAAGATACTACTTCATTTCTAAAGGAACTATCATCATGATTCATGTATTGTGTTTCTAAATGTGTTTCACTATAGGTTTCTGTTGAGAGAATATGAACCAAGTGGGAGAATATAGTAATTATTTGGTTCGTAACTGCTAATTATGGTTATAAAAATAAGGAGTCATATAAACTGTCCATGACCTTCCCTTATCCACTATTAACCTATGACTTTTGATATCCTACTGCTAACTATCCGTAACTGTTGGAGAGATATAATTTATGGGAACATTATCTCTATATATATCATCATCAAGATTAAGGTCACTCAAAACCAGCACAAATATTCCATCTAAGAGTGACGTTTTAGTGCTTAAAAGATCACTTGTCACACTTGTGTATCTCTGAAGTTGGGTTTCCATTTCTTTCCTAATTAACAACTCTTTTAGTAATAGCAGGAGGTATTTATTTTTATCCTATTATATTGTATTTTAAACCTATATGATATTTAATTTCTAACATAAATTCTTGCCACAAATAAATATATATATATATATATATATATATATATATATATACAAAGTTTAGAAAATCAAATTCACTAGATTTATATGTCTAATCTTGCATCAAATTCCAAATTAGTAATTTAATCATTCTATCAAAGACATACCTTCCATATATTTTTCTTTCATGATTCAGTCTTTGATGTTTGACTCGAATCCTACTAAAAAGAAAAGGTACAATTTTGTTTAGCCCAATGCTCAGTTGAGTGAAAGAAAGATAGAAAGATATAAGTGCAAAGATAATAGTCAAAAGATAATTGAGAGTTTAATGGTACAAACTTAACTATTTAGAAGAAAATACAAATAAATTTATGTGTCTCATTAATCATTGACCTTAGCACATAAATTACCCATGTAGATTTTGTTAATGAAAAATATTTAGAATTATCCTCCACTAGAAATATTGTGTGGCATTTCAAATTGAAAAACCCTTGTCACTAAAAAATTATACCATCCTTTCTATATAATGAATTACGGAACTATTTTTAATCTATTTTGTGCCTTTAGAACAATGCATTACATTTATAATAATTTATTCCATACAAATATTTATTACATTTTGGCCATAAAAAGAAAACAAGTATCATATTATTCTTATTTCATATGCTTTGAAAACTCATGTAAAGAAAAAGTAAACATGGTTGGTGATTATTAGTATAGGTTTATACTATCAAATCCATTATGATGTGGTATTTTACGAAAAACACTTGATGAAGGATCTAAGCTTGGAAGAGCTCAAAATGAACCAAATGTTAATTAACAGTCAATTCGAATTTAAGTATATAATATGACTTATAAATTGAAATGAAAACAAGTGGAAGAAGAAGAACAAATTTATGGATTTCGAAGCACCACAAATACTTATGAAATGGTGGAATCCTTCATTGATAAAGAGTTCTGGAGATTTGACTCAAGACTTAAAGCTTCAAGAGAAGCTAGAGAGATAATTTTCTCTTAAAATTCACTAAAAAATAAAGTAAATATATTATGACTCAAAAGTGTCTAAAATGAGTAAGACACACCTTATTTGTAGAGAGAAGCATGTAGCCCTTGTCTACTTATTAACATGTGCTCCCATGTTCAATTCTTATCTACAAGCATAAGCTCTCATGTGCAAGCATGTGTTTCCATGTGAAAGCATATTCTTCCATGTGTATATATATTCTTCCATATGTATGCATGTGCTCCTTACATCAAGGATCATGGAGGCCCAATAATAAATGCCTACACCAAGCCCTATCCTAACTTAAGTGTATAACATATTACAATTACATATATAAATTCCTACTAAAAAGATATATAGTACAAATTTTAGAAAATCAAAATCACTAGATCTTATACTTATATTAGTGTATGTTATACATGTGAATCACATTGTTTTAAGGAATACTTAGCAAGTATAAAAAACAAAGATCAATAGTTAAAATTTAACATTTTTACCCTTTAATTTTATAATATAATCTATTAATTGACTTATAAAAAAATTTCATCTAATTTAAATTTTAGAATAAATAAATCATACTATTTTTAGGGAAGATAACAATCCTACCCTATGTTTTAATGAAATTTTTCCTAATACTCTTACCTTTTTTACACCTACAGAAAATTTCCTAAGTGTTTAAGTCTTGTTACACCGTGTACATATATATGTTTGAAAATATTAACAAACTAAATAGAGCATAGTCATATGATGAGCATATGGCCATTAAATAATTTTTATTCCAAAAATACCCCTATCTTCAAGTTTGGACATGTGACATAACCATATTCATTTTTAATGTCTCTAAAGACATTCCTCTCAACACTACTGCCAACACCTCCCTCTACCTCTTCCTCTCCAAACCTTCACTGCCCTCCTTCATCATATTCTCCCTCATCATCTACTTCCACAGTAGAAAGAAGAACAATAAACAAAAAGATGAATCAAATTCATGGTAAATGTACATTTCCTTTATTTTTTACAACTATCTCATAGTAAAATCTCCTCACTTTCCAAAATGTAGTGAACCCTTTCTACGAGAGATTCATATGAAAAAATAGCTCTCTTATAGGACTAACTCACTTGGTCTTTCCAACATGGCCTAGTTGTTACGATTGGGATCGTGATACAAGGCGGGGGTAAAGAAATAAGTTTTAAAAAGAAATATTTTTGAAAATGGAGTCATCACTAATTTTATTTAAATTAGGAAAAATTAAAAAATATTTTTTATTTTAAATAGAAAAATGTCTATGAATATAAAATAAGTTCGACAATCAATTTATGTCTAGAGAAGGATGGAAACCTAATCCTACAACATTCCTAACACATCCATCCAATGGTGGTTTACCTTTAATCGAATTATAAAAATTAATAATAATTTTAAAATATTTATTTGATTACTTTTAATACATAAGAAAAAATTAAATCAAAATAATATTTTTAAATAAATAATTAAGTAAGTGAATGAATAATTAAATAAAGAGTACAAATATTATAAAAATTAATTTTGATTTGATGGTTTAATTTCCACTCCTACGCATACTTTGGTGTAATAAAAAACTAAAAATTATGTAGTTCTCTAGAAATAATTGTGCATTAATTAATTTAACAAAAAATAAAATTTAATATTATTTTAAAAACTTCTTTGAGAAATTTAAGGTAGTGTAGAGTTAATCAATAAATCTCAAACATCAAATGAAAATGAAGGTAACATCTACTACTTAATCATTCTTACTAAATATTTCACAATTAAAAACATATTTTCTTTACTTTTAATTATTTTTAAAAGCGAAAAAAAATAAAGATTAAAAACCTAAAATATGTTTATTAAAATAAAATCATATTGTGAAGGTGACATCAACTACTCAATCTCTACCATTACTTATTACTAATAAGAAAATAAACTTCTCCAACAAATATTTTGTGATGGTTCTATAAAACTAAAAAAAAAAATATTAAACCACATAAATTGTATTAAATTTTAATGATTATACAATTTAAACCTTTTGAAAGATAATTTTTGATGAATAAAAATTTACCAAAAAAGGATTTGATGAAGATTAAATCCGTCATTATTTATCATTTAAAATCGTAATAAAAATATTTTTTATGTAGTGTATATAAATTAAAAAAATATTAATTTTAATTAAATTTATTTTAAAATTAATATAAATTAACATGATAAAAAAACTAGATTTAATTAAAATATAATACATATTATAAAAAATTTATTTTATATAAAACTTAAGTTAGTATATTGAACTATTCAATAAATTCTTATGATAAAAAATATTGAATGCCGTGTAAATCAAAACACATATTTTAAGAACAAATTAAAAGAATAATATTTTAGATAAATTTAACCAAATAAATATAATTATAAATAAAAAATAATAATAAAATAATTGACACCAAATATAAAAGTCACAACAATAAAAATAAAAATGATAATAGTAATTAAATAAGAAACATTAATTATTAAATGCTACCAAAATAACAAATCATTAAACAAGATAAAAAGAAATTAATTTAAAATTTAATTTTATGATTAATAATGCCAATAATTAAAAGAAAAAAATAAAATACATAAAAGAACAAACATTTTTTTTGAAAGAAATTCTAATATATATACAAGTATATATATATATCAAATAAACTTTTTAATAAATATGTTGATAAGAGAATTGTATGCATTCTAATGTTTCATTTTTTTCTAATCAATTGCTGTTTTCATTTATTTATGTATATACATATATAAGATCTGAATTTTCATATATTTATATTATAAATTTTGAATCAGTTTCTTTTATATATAAATTATGTGCGCAGTTCTGTTTATATATATATATAAAAGAGAAGCAGAATATACTATACAAAGTATGTGAATGCAAGGCCTAATTTTTTTTTTTAAAAAATAAAATATCAAAACATAATAAAAGAATAAAAAAGAAAAGAAATGTCTGAATTCCATAACCGAATTGAAAATAATTAAGGAAGGGAGAGAGGAATTAGCATGACACAACAACAATTGAGAAAATGGGATAAAGTGAAACTTGCTTGAAAGAGATAGAGATGCTCCAAAGAAACAAGGCTAGTGTTTATGACAGTGGATTCTATAGCACTTGAGCTTGCATGTTAAAGGTTGTGATTGTCAAACAATAATTTTTGTTCTTTAATGTTCGGAGGAGGTTGTGTTTGATCGTGGAGATATGTAGGTGAGTGGTAATTTTTTTTTTTTTTTTTTTACATTGTAGTGTTTGAGAGATGGTTTGATGTTGGACACAAATGGTTATATGTGGGTGGGGAAGTAAAGGCACAACATTAACTTTGTAGGTGGTTCTCAATGATGGACGTGGTGGCTCTGTTTTTTGGTGGTTCATGGAGATGTGGTGGTGTTCAAACAGAACGAAGGATCATCAACGGTGATAGCTTTCTCAAAACAAAAAATTAATATTATATTTTTATTTACATATTTATTTCCTTTTGCTCTCTATTTTAATGTTCCTTTTTGAATGTATTTTATTCGGTGGTAACATAGATGGTTGGACTCTATTTTATGATTTTTTGCCTCCTTATTGTCTCTCTAATTTGGATTATATATTTGGTTGTAATATGAATGGTTATTAAAGTGTGTGAAGATTGAAAAGAGATTGGAGAAAACTAAAAGAGGACAAATAAATTTACAAGAGTTGAAAATGCTTACTTGGATGAAAATAAAATTTAGAATCCCATTTTGGAAATTTCTCCACCTTCTCTCCTCAATGCTTCGGTCAAATTTGCACACCTTCTTGCCCCTAAATTTTATCTTCAAATTTTTGTGTTCTTAAATTTTCACCCTTTCTTCCCCCAAATTTTGTGTTCTTATGATGTGCTTTTTTTTAGAGAATTTATTTTTGAACTCTAGGAGCCCCATTTCCCTTAATCTTTGTCAGTTATAAAGGAAATCAATCCTTAATTATTGCTGGAGAAAATGGCTTCTCGACAACAAGAGACCCATCTGAATTGTACTAAATTGCTACACCTTCACCTAGCTTTAGCTACCCTATTTTCTCTCTTTTTGCTCAAACAAAAAAAGAATAATTTTCATTTTTTTTAATTTTATGCAAATCAAATCAAATTAATTTAATTTTAAATTAATTAAAATCAAAACAAATTAAAACAAAAAAACTTTAAAAAAATGGACGAAAATTAGGTATTTACATTTGCTTATGTTTACTTGTTTCTTATTAGGTAACAGGAACAATAAGATTTTTCAAGTTATCACAGTAAGAAATAAGTAAAGAAATAAACCGATTTTATGGCCAAAATTTGGGATACAAACAAATAACAAAACTTGGAATAAAACAAAATAGATATGAGAATCTTAAAGATGTAAAAGAAATTGGTGGTGAGATTCGGAAACTTAAATGCATGATTCTAAATGTAAGAGGTAATTCCTGTATTTTTCAAAATAACAAACATTTTATAAATGACAAGGTATGAGCTATGTAAATTTTAAAACAAAACAAATTTTCAAATTAAATGGATACCAATTATGCAAATGAAGAAAAATGAGTATAACTTCGCAGCTTAACTAGATATGAATCATGAAAAATATGAAAAGTAAAGACAAATTGGTAGATTAACTAGCCATGAGTCATGCAAATACAAAAAAGAAAGGCTATTTTTACAAGTTAACTCGATATGAGTTATGCACACACGGAAAATAAAGATAATTTTTCAAATTAACTGGATATAAGTTATGCAAATGCGAAAAATAAAGATAATTTTGTAGACTAACTGGATATGAGTTATGAAAATGTGACAATTAAAGACAATCTTGAAGACTAACTAGATATGAGTCATGCAACTATGAAAAATTAAGGCTACTTTGAAGACTAACTCGATATGAATCATGCAAATACGAAAAATAAAGACAATTTTGATGGTTGATTGGATATAAATGCAAAAAATAAAGATAATTTTGTAGACTAACTTGATACGAGTCATTCAAGTGAGAAAAATAAAGGAAAATTGAAGACTAACTGGATATGAGTCATTCAAGTGCAAAAAATGAAGACAATTTTGCAGACTGACAGAATATAAGTCATGCAACTGTGAAAAATAAAGGTAATTTTGTAGAATGGTTGGATGAGTTATGCAAGTGCGAAAAATAAATACAACTTTGTAGAATAACTAGATATGAGTCATGCAAATATGAAAAATAAATACAACTTTGCAGACTAATTGATATGAGTGATGTAAATAAGAAAATAAAGATAAATAAATAATATTTTCCAACTAGCTACTTCATAGTAACAACCAGAAATTTAACTTTTGCAAAAAAAAAAAAACTAAACCATTTTGTAGATCAATAGGGTATGCGATTGTAATATTTAAAAATTTTGAAACAAGCTTTCTAATTGTATCAATTACTTTTGCTTCCTTTAAGCCAAGAATTCTAACCAAACAATCCAAATGAAAACTTTTTATCTTTAGGAAATTGAATCCTTTATTCATAATACTATTCTTTAATAAAACACTCAACTTGCTTCATCCTTATAAACTGCTTTCATCTTCATTCATTTTTTTATCAGAACAAGAAAATTGAAACTTTATTAAGCATGTTGTCAGACACATTGCCACACATTCTCTTTTTAGCATCTGAATCCTTAAACCAAACTAAATCATTAGAGGATTGCTGATGATTTTGCTACGCCATAAAATTAAACATTGATTAATTTTCTTGAGACACACTTAAAGATATTTTCATTAATGTATGAATAAACTAATGTTGACTAAAGAGTGAGTAATGACAAAAATAATGGTGAACAATTTGGATTTCATTAATATAAGAGTTTGTTAGTACATGGAACATTTGGAAAAGAGGAATCTGAAATATAAAAGTGTAAAATAGGAACAAAATAAGGATAAAGATACAGAAATATCAAGAAAATTTATAATGATCCAAAAAATAAATTGCCCTAGTGTAAGTCCTTTTGCCCTTAATCAATTAATTCCATCTCGACCCTTTCAAAGAAGTCTTTATTGTTTTTGCTTCTGCCATTATCAAACCCATGTACACAACTTTGAATTCCAAAATCTAATTTTTGTCATAACAATCAAGAGACAAAAATTTTCCCCATTGTAAATCTCAAAACAACTTCATTCTTTTTTTGTGTTTCGATCATCCTAACTTTTTCCTAAGCCGCCCTTTTAGGTTTTCAGCTTAGCAGATTTTTAATTTACCCAAACTTTTGCTTAGATTTCCTTTTTAGATTTTCACCCTAACGAGCTTTTATTTTTACTATCTTTTGATTTTGAACCCTAATTTTTTCTTAGGCCCTTTTGGGTTTCCAACTTAACAGGTTAAATTTTTATCTTTTTTTTTCTTTTTAAGCATAGAATTTCTTTACAGCTTCCACATTGATAGGCCTTTGCAAATCCTTCCCATCCATGTCTTGTAAGATTAAGGCACCACTAGAGAATGCTTGCTTAAAGATGTAAGGGCCTTCATAGTTAGGGGCCCACTTTCCATGTGCATCTTCCTGATTTGGCAAGATCTTCTTCAAAACTAAATCTTCTAGATGAAACTATCTTGGATGAACCTTCTTATTAAAGGCTCTAGCCATTTTTGTTTGATACAATTGTCCATGACAAAGTTCTTCTTATCTTTTCTTCTTATCTTTTCTTCTCAATCATATTTAATTTCTCGTATCTGGCTTGCATCCATTTGAATTCTTTCAACTCTGCTTCCATCAAAACTCTCAAAGAAGGAATTTCAACTTCTACTGGAGAAACAACTTCCATTTTGTCACAACCGTAATCACAACGAGATGACGAACTCACCTAAAATTTAAAAAAGAATTTTTATTAAGTAAAGTGGAGTCGCCACCAAATTTTTATTTAAGGGAAAAAGTTTGGAAAAACCCTAACTTGAGGAAGAATCTAGGTTTGGGAGTCGGTTACGAATAGGGAAGGTGTTAGACACCCTACTCGCCTGTTCCGAGGAACAGTACCCTTAATCTGGGTGTGTGATTTATTTGAAATTTGTTTGATCCCTTTAATTAGAGTGAAAATA
Source organism: Canavalia ensiformis (assembly GCA_026541065.1). NCBI lineage: Eukaryota > Viridiplantae > Streptophyta > Magnoliopsida > Fabales > Fabaceae > Canavalia > Canavalia ensiformis. The sequence continues at coordinate 58,051 of JAMKYM010000791.1, read as the reverse complement.
AATAGATTGATGGAGGATAGCCTGACAGGACTTGATCCTGCTCCTAGTATTCCCCGGTGCAATGGAAAACTCAAGGCTTACGTAGTTCTGGTTTGAAGGCTTGACCTTCGAAGGTGCTTGAAAAGGAACATAGTATTTTTAAAATATTTTAAAGAAAATCCTTAGTCCACATATGCACAAGATCCAAGGCAAACGAGGACTGCACTGAGATCCATATGAATCTCTAAATATCAAACAACAGTGAAACCGCCAGTTCTTATCTAGAGTCCATCGCGTGAGACTAGGGATTCCAAAATGAAGTTTATCTTGAAATTATTTAAAAAGGATTCTTAGTCCACATATGTACAGGGTCCAAGACAACTACGGCTGCACTGAGACCTATATGAATCCCTAAATATCGAACAGTAGAAAAAGCTACCAATTCGTGCTTAGGGTTCATTGTATGAGACCTAGAATTAATGAATTTAATTAAGAATAACAAAGATAAAAAAAGGGGATTGGGCTTAGAAATAAAAAAATTGGGCTTGATTTAAAATAAAATGAACTTGATTTGAAATGAACTTGATTTAAAATTTTGAGGAAAAGAATTAAACTTGATTTTTAGTTTTGAGGAATTGAACTTGATTTGAAATGGACTTGACCTTGAATTTGAGGAATTGGACTTGATTTAAAAAATGAAATACTTGATTTGAAATTTAAGAAAAAAAACTAAACTTGATTTAAAATATGGAGAAAAGAATTAAACCTGATTTTGAATTTTGAGGAGCTTGATTTGAAAATGAACTTGATTTTATTTGAAATTGATTTTGAATTTGACTTAAGATGAACTTGATTTGAAATGAATTTGATTGAAAAGGAAATTGGGCTTGGTACATAAAAAAAGATTAGGTTTGACCTAAAATAAATTTCTATTTAAAAAAGAAATGGATTTGATCCAAGTTAAGAAAATGGGATTAATTTCAAATTAAAACAAATTGGGTTTGACCCAAATTAAGAAAATAAATTTAGAAAGAATACGTAGAAGTACCTATGTTAATTAAATAAGTATTATTTATAAAAAAATTTGCAACTCATTATAAAAGGGGATTTTCCTAATTGGGCTTTGGGCTCCTTTGCAACTTTGTGTAGGAATCGAACTCGGAACCTCTAGGTCAGTGTGCGAGCGAGCAAACCATTGACCGAGCCTCCGGCCGGGGATAATTCATAGCGCTAATTAATTTTAGCCACACCTCAGTGGATGTATTCTTAGAAGCTTCATGGGATCTCTTTATTTCACGTAAAACTTTGGATCGGCTTCCTTCATCTGGTTGCATTCGCGAGTTAGAACCTGCATACCTTTGATATCTAACAATTACAAGAGGAGTTGGAAGAAACTTCCATGGACCAAAATCTGCCACCAGATCTGTTGCATGGCTTCACGTTTGCACCAGCGTACACAAACGATCAAAATGACCCCACGTGACTTTATAAAGCACCATGCATGATTCTTGATCATCCTTATGACTTTGCAATATCTCCTTTCTAGCTTTTTGATAGTTCAAGACCTTTTAAAGATGGATGAAGAGTGGCGCTCTGAATGTATCGGATGTTATTTCTAGAAAATGTGTGGTAGTGAATATCGCTCCAAAGAAATCCTATCAAAAACCATTGACTTCAATTGAGGATCCTGACTAGTTTCGTACTCATGAGCAAACGGCACTCCACAAGTATGTCTCTGTTGACGTTGGAAGAGTGACGGGAGACCATAAGGCTTCTATAAAAATATGAGCATCTTCCTTGCATATAATAACTAGACCATGCTTATAAAAGATGATGAAGGCCGTGACGAAGAGCGGCAGAAAGGCCGCTATTACCAACCATTGCCAACCTCTGTTCTCATTGTTAGAAGCAATACTTACAGACTCTAATCTTCTCCCAACCCTCACGACCAGTATTTGGCTCATTTGATGATACAGGAATGGAATTGGAAGTACATTCAGCACATAAAACTCAACCACAGATTCGACTTCCTTTAGCTATCACCACGTGAATCAGTAGACTTACACCCATAGCCATGCAGTCGACTATGAAGACTAAAGAATGCTTCTCAACGGTTGGCTTAAATGCACGCAATTTGTATCAATGCATAAGCCTGTGATCACAATTTAGATGCAGAACAAAATATACAAAAACCACATGATGCTTAAAGTGGCGGGATCTTATGCATGCAGAGGTTTAGCCACAAAAATAGCTTGCTCAGACGTTTTGAGAGCCATGTGTCTAAGGCTGTAGTGCAAACCTGTACATATAAAACAGCAACAATCCTTTCCCACATGGTGAGAGTGTGCCCGATATATGCTTTCGTCTGTAACACATTATGCCTCTGGATGAAAGAGAATGCCTTATAACTTGCACCGAATGGTCTTTACAGAAAAGAGGCTCCTCATAGGATTCAAAGATCCAATCTGATTGACAATCCTGTTATTTGGTTCATTTCCTCTTGACCAATATTCAATATTAACCGATATCTACTCACACAAAATAATGACTCATCCTTCATTATTAATGCACCAAGAAAATTCCATAATTTGTTCTGTATCAGTGCCAAAATCCAGTCCTTGTCATCACCATCTATTTCATCTATTTTAATTTGATAAAGTCACAAGGCTAGAGCACATTTATTGACACCAGTATATGGTCTAATCGGGAATTATAAAGCAGTGCATGTAGCAGAGTATCACATTTCTTGTCACTAAATCATGAATTAAAGCAATGAAAACTGGATATCATTATGTAGTAACTTTCAAATTTTCATCATCATCCACAAACACTCCGAATAGAGTTTATATTCTTGTTGAATGTTCCATATCAATCAAAATGCAGAAGATTTAGAACTCAATTAATTTCCTATCAGAGAATTTCCAGTCACCTACTAGAATCTTCAAATCCATACACAAGCAATCTTACGAAGAAAAGAAAACAACAAATGACATGTTCCAGATCTATTCTTGTATCCGATTTACTCAACTTATAGGGAAGATTTATATCGCAATTTCATTGAACAACTCTTAATCAACGAAGAAAAATGAGGAATCAAACTTGGATGTAGATTCGGTCGTAGATATCTTAAGCGCATCCTCTTCCAAGAGTATGGACAGAGAGAGTCGAGAGAGAGGAGGCACCTCTCTCCTTTTCTTGAAATCTTGGTAATTCCCTCCAAAAAGTCTCCCCAAGAAAGTTTCTGCTTCTTTCTAGCCAAAAATCCCCTGTTATTTCCCCAAAAGCCCCCTTTTATACTATTCTTATTTTCTCAAACTTCCCACTTCTTTTTTTCATTTTCTCTTTTTTTTTAGATTTTATTTTTTTTATTATTCATCTTTCTCTTCACTTTTTGCTTTATTTTCACTATTTTAATTTCTGTTTTTGTTATTAATTCTCTTTTAATTTTGTTTTATCCTTTTAAATTTTTTTATATTTTTATTTATTTATTTTCTACTTTTTTCAATTTTTCTATTTTCAGCCCCTTTTTTATTTCTTATATTTTGCTTTTATATTGATTTTCTTCTTTTTCTTTGTTTTTGTTTTCTTTTATTTTTTGTGTTATTCCCAAAATAAAAATTGTTTATTTTTTGTTTATTATTTTATTTTTTTCATTTCTTGCTTATTTGTTTTCTTTGTTTTAATTTTCTATTTAAGTTTTCTGTTTTTAATTTCTTTTCTATTTGTTTCAAATATGATTATTTCCTTTTCATTTTTTATTTTTTGTTTGTTTTATTTGAATTATTATTTAATTAAATTTAAAAATGGGGCCTCGAACATAATTGAGTGTTTACATATTCCATATACTATAAAGAAAGGTGTTGCCCCAGTGCTCGATCTTATATTGGAACGATAAACATGTAGAGCATAAGGCAACATTTCATGCCCGTCGTTATAGTGCACCATTCATTTGAGGTCTATAAGGAGACAAGTTATGATGCTTAATTTTAAAATTATCACAAAGTTTTCGTACTTCCATGCTATTAAGATTACGAGCATTGTCTGTGATTATCCTTTTTAAAATCTCATATCAACAAATGATGTCCCTTCTAAGAAACCTAACAAACACATTTTGAGTGATGTTGGCATATGAGCATGTTTTAATCCATTTGGTGCAGTAGTCTATTGCTACTAATATGAAGAAATATCCGTTAGAAGCCTTTGGATTGATTTTTCCTATAACATCTATCCCCCACATTGAGAATGACCAAGGAGACACGAGATTATATAGGGAAAATTGAGGTGCATTGATTCTATCTACATATACCTAACATATAGCATTTTCAAACATAATATATGCAATCAACTTCCATGGTAGACCAATAATAACCACTTCTCAATATCTTGCATGGCATCATGTGATCATTAGAATGAGTCCCACATATTCCTTCATGAACTTTAGTCATAATCAAACATGCTTCTTGAGCATCTACACATCTCAATAGTGTTCCATCGTAATTTCTTTTATACAAAACATTGACCCTTAAGAAAAATACCATTGATAAACGACGAATAGTCTTCTTAGCAGCTTTAGTTTTCCTAGTTGGATATTCTCTATGTTGGATGTACCTTTTAATGTCAAGATACTAAGGTTATTCGTCCATCTATTCTTCAACATTGAAAAAATATGATGGTTAATCTTTCATCTTCACTTGAATAGGTTGGACATTAGTATGGAGACCCAACCCAATCATGGAAACAAGTGTGGCTAGAGCATTTGCAAATTAGTTCTTATCTCGAGTTAGGTGTGAAAAAGTTACTCTTTCAAATTTACCAATCTATTAAGTCAAATACTTCTGATATAGGACTAGTTGAAATCTTGGGTTTGTCAATCACTGTTTATCTAGTAAATTATGAGGGCTACATCTCCAAACATTTTTAATTATTTCAGTCCTAGATCAATTGCTGCTAAAAGGAAACTTGCACATTCTTCATATTCTGCAATATTGTTGGTAATTCAAACTTCAACTTAATTGCCATAGGATATTGCTTTCCTCCTTATGAGACAACCACTGCTCCTATCCTGCTACTATATATAACACCCTAAAAATGAATACTGATTTCACGCTTAAGTCGATCATTCAGTTCCATTTTTAGTTTATTATCTCATGATGCGAAATTCATTTTAGAAAATACTTATATAAAAATACGGTAAAAATTTTTTTCAAAACTATTTGATATAAACTGCGAGCCTTATCGATAAAACGTGCGTAGCGGTAAAATAAATCGTTAAGAGGATTTCTACGTACATTGAAAACCTTAGGAATATTAAGCGTTTATGTTGTTCTTTCTATTTATCATTTGCATATATTACATACATAAGACTCAAGCATATCATACACATCATAGAATAATTATACATAATGTATCATATAGACCATAAGTCTTGGGTCCGTGAGCCTTATAATATAGTTATTACAAACATAGTTAACCTTCCTTATTTACATACATATTTACTATATTCTATCATACACATTATATATATAAATACATATCAAATTTCCACTAACTAATATCTAAGATGTTTGCATCATTCTATTCCTAATATTCATACAATGTAAATCTTCTTTAAAATAGAGTGCCTCACATCCTCTTCAAGTATGTGATCTGCTACTGTGACGAACAGCATCCGAAATGTCTAGAAAGAAAGTGGGAAGAAGTAGGGGTGAGAAACTATGTTTCTCAGTAGGCTCTTTACTTAGTTCTAATGTCATTACTTAAATCCCAGCCACTTTAGTTTATTTCAGAAAATCATTTCTTGCATAAAAGGTTACTTTTAATTCTTTGTAAACATTTCTCTAAAGTGGATACATTTTATTATCAAACATACATCTGAGTGTTTAAATATGCATTTCTTGTATCATTCATAAACTGTGGCGTCTCAACATACATTCTCATTAACATTCATAACTTTGGGATCACACATAAGATATCATTTGACATATAATTATTCTATGCCTTAAACTTCATTCTTTATTACTTATCTTTGTCTTTATCATTCATTTGTCCAACTTTTGGGACACTTTATGAATCTAGTTTCACCACCTTAGGGAGAAACAATAAGACATAGACTTGTATTAAATTTGTCAAATAATATCTTCTCACTGACTCTACTCCCACCTCCTACTAAAAATTAAGGATATGAGCTCATTTCGGGGTAGTCGTCACCACCTTAAAACTTGGTGAAGAAACTTAAGTCTTCATAGTAGAAGGATTTCTTGGAGAAACTTAAGTCTCCTAGAAGCAACTTTAGGATTCTCTTTAGTAGAGCTTTTCAGGGCCCTCTGGGTACTAGTGCGTCTAAGGCACAAAGAGAGTAGCATTATGTTTTCACATAACATTTGCTTTAGTGATCCCTTAATCTTCTTAAGTTCATTTTAGTGGCTTCCAAATAATTTATGCATGCTCAAACAAATTTCCAACCAATATGGAATGCACATACATGTTTCGAATTTTCGTCTCAATCATTAATATAAACCAATCTCATACATGGTCATCCTCTTTTCTCATTCATAAGCATCCATCATTTATTCATAGATAGTGAGCATTCATAACCAATAATGAAATTTGATTGGTAAATCACATAGCATAATGTCACATTTAAATAACCAACCTAATGCCTTAATTTGGTTTGATGTTGAAATCACACAAGGGACTTACATCAATCATCCTTCTAAGTTACCTCTCATCTTTTCCTTTTCTCAAATTACACTTGTTCAATAAAATTTTACATCTTAGCATCTTAATCTAGGTGGCCGAATGTAACTTTCCAAGTTCTCTACTCTTTGTGTTCTCTTTTGTTCAAGTCTTATGCATGTCCTAATTATTCTAATTTCAAGTATTAAGTATTTACAAAACTTCTAACTCATTTGGGACATTTTTGATTAAATATGACCGAATGGAAATTTTTACATTTTTTCATTTTCCTTTAAAATTTTAATCCTTAATACTATAATACTTCCTAAGTTATCTAAATTAGGATCTTTAAATTCCTTTTCTCTTTATTATCCTTGTATGGCCAAATATAAAATATAGAATTCTAACTTCTTCTAATTTCATTTTCCCTTGGTTACTAAAGTAGTTTAGGTCATTTGGAGTCTATTCATTAATTGGAATCCATCTTAGACACTTCTAAAACTTCTTTCTCCTTAGGGTATATCATGACCAAAATTACCTAATGTACTTCTAACTTCATATTTAAGTCCTAACCATCCTTCTTAATTTAAATCTTTGAAATATGTTACCTTGTGTTCTCCTTTCTAATACCTTAATAATTAGGTCTAATTGACTCTTAAATCTTTAAAGTCTCTTTTATTCTAAACCAAATAACATCTAAGTAGAGATTAATTAATCTTCTAGGTCAATTTATTCCTATATGGCCAAATGACCTACTTCCTCAAATTCCACCTTTCATACACCTTAATTATATTTGCTTACATATTTAGGATCATTATTTGGGCCTAGTTAAGGATTAAAACTCATTCTCAGTTAATTTAAAACATGGTAGCCGAATTCTAACCTCCTAGACTTAGGTTTCCACAATTTCCTTCTTCACCATAAGATCATTTGCCTAAAAAAAATCAATAGGTCTCTTTACCCACCTTAGAACTTTTTCATACTTTAATTTCATCCTATTTACATAGAAATGGTCCTTAATTAACCCTAATTGGAAAATAAAATCTCCTTTAAGTTAATTAACCAATAAGTGGCTGAATGCCACTCTTTTAGGTTTAGGGTTTCTTTCTTCCTAACCCTAGTTGACTTAGGTTGACCATTTCTTAACCCTAGTTGACCTTTACTTGGGGACAAGTTTAAACTTCATAATTGACATATTGTAAGGTAATCTTAAGTCTTTTTACCCAAAATTTAATGGCATGGTCGAATTTAACATTTACCCTTGCTTAAGTTATGGTAAATTTCCTAGTTACCCATTTTAAGCTTATTTGGAAATTTTACCACTTAGTAATTTTGGAATTTTTCCCTAAGCATACCTAGGCCACATATTCTGAAACTTAACCTTTTAAGTGTTGATTAAACCTCCAAATAAGTTATTTACTTGCTGAAAATGCTTGATTTATCCTTAATCACATTTTCAATCCATTTTTGCCAAAAATCTCTCTAGGGTAGCCAAATGAACTCCTAGGGGTTTTTAACTCATTTTTTGTTTTGTTTAACTTATTTTAAAGGTTGATTTAGTTCATTTAAAAACTTATTTCAAAGCTTAAGTTACTTGGAAAAATTTTAATGAAACTAAAGCTTGCATGGAAGTTGTGGCCAAAAGCCTTCCTTGGTTAGTCAAGGTAATTTCTTCAAATCTTCCATCTCAGACCATCTTGGTTCAGTTGTGTTAGGCTTGTGCAGCCCCTCTTGCCACTGTTCCATGCTTATTTCATCCATTTTTTGATGTTTAAGTGCTGACCATGATGAGTCTAGGGTGCCATACAAGGATTTTAGCCACTTTTGGCTACAAATTACATCATTTGCTTAGTAGCTTTCTAACTAATTTCCAAAGGAAACCTTTGGAACTTATTACAAAACTTTATTCTACATCTTAACATGCATACTCAGAGGTGAAGATCTAGCACAAAGGTCATACCAAACTCACCACAAAAGAAAATCACAAGGTTAAAACTTAAGCATAAAAATAAGCATGAAAATAACAACATAATATATTTTTCCAAGCCACAAAAAGTAGTTTTTCATGATTTACTCCAAGATCAAAAAATCCTATTTCAAATAAGCTTCAAAAACCTTTATCATGAGAGCATAAAACTGATCAAAGCTTCAAAAATAATTTTAAAACAAAATCCACCGATTAAATTTCTTCTAAGTGCCTTAAAAGCACTTTTAACCGAACAAACTTTGTTTTTCTTTTCAAAACTCACTAAAAATGGGTGGGGCTGATTTTGAACGGTTAAAATATAATTTTAAACTCTCATAAGTGAAAAAAAAGAAGACAAATAGATCTTGGAGAAAAGATGCATGAAAGAAAGCAAGCACACCATAAAAAGACAAGTTAAAAGCATAAAAAGACAAGTAGAAAGATCCTACTTGTTGAAGATCTCCTTAGTGTTTTTGTGGGATTTAAAGGCTGCCTTTGGTCCCCTCTGGTCTGCTCTGGACATGGACAAAGGATGGTGGTGGGGCTTAAGTGTTTATAGCTTTAATATAGCTGAAGTCTTAAAGATGAAGACTTAGGCTTAAAGTGTAAGTTTTGGGTGTTTGGAGTTATGACAAGCTTGGAGAGAATGGAGAGGATTTTGATGAGTTTCTAAGATGAAAAATATGAAGCAAATGGGGTCCCAAAAAATTCGGACTCTTATGGGCCAAGTGGAATTAATTTTGCATTTAGGGGTATTTTGGTAATTTTTCCTAGATTTTTCCTATTTTCCAAAATAAATCAAAATTCAAGGAATTATCCTTTTAGGCTTAGATTAGTGTTAATTAGGTGATATCACATCTAATTATGATTAATTTTAACCTAAGCATGCTTTACTTTTAATTAACCAAGGTTAGTTAGTCTTAACCATGGTTAAAGTAACCCTTTTACTATTCACTTTTGTCTTTTTGTGGAAGACTTGGTTGACTTCATTTTGGTGACTCACCACCACCTTTCCAGCTGTTGCATTTCGTGCACATGGGTGTGGGGCCCACTCTTGGCATGCTTATCACCTGATCTCTCCCTCCCGGCCTTCCAAGGGTGTTTTCGTAATTTTTCTCACCTTTGCTGGAAAATTTTCCAAATTATTCCTTTGACATTTCTAAGACCTTTTGGTTCATTCCCAAGTTAATCTAAGGTAGTTTGCTATTTTTATGGGAACTGACTAGCTTTGTGCAAAAAGTACAGCTCCTAGGGGAATTTTGGTTATTTTCGGGTTTTCGAAGGGCGTTTTCGTCCCTTCTCAGGTTTCTAAATTTTTATTACTACTTTTAACCATACATGATGTTTATAATCCCTCCAAGATGTCTTATGCTTTTATTTCCATTTTTTTGGCTCATTATTTGAGCTGCCCAGGTGCAGGGACATTTTCATCATTTGCACCAAACTTCCTAATTTCTCTGCTTTTGATTTCTAATTTCACTTAGTTTCATTCTAGAAACTATTTATAGCCTCAAACATTTATCATAGAATAATTGGGATGTTACACTATATATATTAACAGCCTCGTCTAAATACATTCTCCATTCATCATCTTTAGTTTCATCTTCTTCTACCATCAATATCTTTTCACTCAAACATTCTAGCACAAGAGATTGCTCTTTATTGAGAGGATTTTTAGCCAGATGATCCGCGATTGCACTTCCTTTAATCGACTTGCTAGTCACATCCTTGATATCATATTCTAACAACATCACCTGTCATTTTGAAACTCTTAAAGACACATGAAGACTTTCAAACACATACTTTAGTGGATCAATTCGAGAAATCAACCAAGTAGTGTAATACAACATATACTGTTGTAGCCTTTTTGCAGTCTACACCAAAGCACAACATGTTTTCTCTATGGTCAGGTATCAAGCCTCACAGTCATTAAATTTTTAACTCAATTAATAAATTTCTTGTTCCTTTTTCTAGAATCATTATGTTGTCCCAACATGGCCCCCATTGATGTTGGCAACAACATTGTCCTATATCGCTTTCACTTTGTTAGGGTCTACCCTAATTCCTTCTTTACTAATGATAAAACATAGAAATTTTCCTAACGATTCTTTGAAGACACACTTATTAGGATTCAACCTCAACTTGTACTTCTATAACCTTTCGAAGATATAACACCCTAATTATGAATACCAATTTTACGCTTAAATCGTTCATTCGATTCTATTATTAGTTTGTTATCTCATATCTCATGATGCAGAATTCTGTTTAGAAAATACTTGTATGAAAACATGGTAAATATATATTTTTTTTAAACTATTTGATATAAATTGCCAGTCTTGTTGGTAAAACGTACATAGCAGTAAAATATATCTCTAGACAAATTCTGCACACATTCAAAATGTTAAGAGCATAAATCGCTTATATTATTCTCTTTGATTCTTAATTCTCATGTAGACAGTTAAAACAACATAGAATCATGTCATACTTATCTTAACATAATTGTACATTTTATTCATACATCACATAAGTCTTAGGCATATAGGCCTTATCATATAATTATTACCATCCTTAATTTACATTTGTCAATAGAGACATTCATACTACATCCTATTATACATTTATCAAATATATATGATATATTATTTATTACTAATATTTAGGATGCTTGCATCCTTCAATATCAGCGTGACGTGAATTTTCTTCAGACGAGAGTGTCTCGCATTCTCTTTAATAACGTGAATTTCCACCATCACAAATAGCGTCCGGAGTGTCTGGGAAGAAAGTGGAAGAAGTAGGGGTGAGAAACTAAGTTTCCTAGTAGGCTTTCTATTTTATTCTAATGTCATCACTCTAATCCCAGCCACTTCATATTATTTAAAAAATCATTGCATGCATATAAGATTACTTTTAAGTTCTTGGAAAATATTCTACTAAAGCGGGTTAATTTTATTTAGAACATACAACTTAGTATCTTAACATATAGTCTTCTTAATATTCATAACTTTGGGATCATAAATAAGATATCATTTGACATACAATTATTCTATGTCTTAAACTTTATTCTTTACTACTTTCCTTTGTCTTTATCATTTTTTTGTCCAACCTTTATGACACTTTATGAATCTAATTTCACCACCTTTGGAAGAAAATAATTAGACATAGACATTTATTAAATTTTTTAAACAATATCTTCTCATTGACTCTACTCTCACCCTTTACTACTGATTAAGGATATAGCTCATTTCGGATGGTCGTCACCATCTTATAAGGTGTGAAGGACTCGATGCCTTCATTGGAGAAGGATTTTTGGAATGACCTTTGTCTCCAAGGAGCGACCTTTGTCTCCTCTTCAATAGGGCTTTAAGGGCCCTCTGGAATTAGTTTGCACAAAGTACACAGGAGTAGTATTACGTTTCCACATACGTTTGCTTTATTGATCCCTTAATATCCTTAACTTCATTTTAATGGTTTCAGAATAATGCACCATGCTCAAACAAATTTTAAACCAATATGGAATGCACATATAGTTCTTAGATTCCATCTCAACATCAACATAACAATACTCATACATAACATCATCCTTTCTTACATATGAGCATTCATCATTCAATCTTATATACATAGTGTGCATTCATAATTAGTAATACAAGTTGACTGGTAAATCATATATCATCATATCACAATTACATAATAAACTCAATGTCTCAACTCAATTTTTGATGTTGAATCACTCATGGGGCTTAATTCTCTCAACGTTCTAAGTTGCTACTCATTCTTTCCTTTTCTCAAATTCACATTAGTTTTCTTGATATTTTTACATCTTGGCATTTTACTTTAGGTGGTCGAATATCACCTTTTAAGTTTTCATTCTTTGTGCTCTTAGATGTTCATGTCTTATGTAAGCCCTAATTGTACTAAGTACAAATATTAAGTATTTATAAACTTTTAACTTGTTTAAGACATTTTAGTTGTACTTGGTCGAATGGTAAGTTATCCTTGTCTACCTTCTTTTGAACTTTTAATTCTTTCTTAAACATTATAAGACTTCTTAAGTTATATAAGCTTGGTTTTAAGCTCTTTTTCTCTTAATTAACCTAGAGTGGCCGAATGTGAACTCTAGGTTCCTAAGTGCCTCTACCTCATTTTCTTTTGCCTTATGAGTTGATTTAGGTCATTTGGAGTCTAACTCATTGATTAATATCTAACTTATACACTTTTATAACTTCCTTATCACTCTAGTATGTCATGGTGGAATGTCTTAGTTTACTTCTAACTTCATATTTTAAGTCTTAACCATTTTTCTTGAACATGCTTAGAATTAGTTTTCAAAACATGATAACTTCTTTTTCCTACATTAATGATTAAGTCTAAATAAATCTTAAACCATTGCAATTGTTTTTAGTTTTAGACCAAAGAATATCCAGTTAAGGTAATTAGGAATTAATTCTTCTTCTAGGTCAATTTATTCCTAGGTGGCCGAATGACCTACTTTCTTAAATCCTACATTTCTTATACTTTAATTATATTTTTCTTACATGTTGAGGATCATTATCTAGACCTAGTTAATAATTGATAGTTATCCTTAGTTAATTTAAAACATGGTAGCCAAATGCCAATTCCTAGGCTTCGGGTTCAACAGTTTTCTTCTTGACCTCAAGTTCATTTACCTAAAAAGGTCAATTGGTCCCTTTACCTATCTTAAAACTTTATCACACTTTTAATTCATTATAATTACATGTGAAAGGTCCTTCATTAAACTTAGGTAGGAATTAAAACCTCTTTTAAGTTAATTAGCCACTAAGTGGGCGAATGCCACTTTTCTAGGTTTAGAGTTTACTTTTCTTAACCTTAGTTGACTTAGTTTGACCATTCCATAACCCTAGTTAACTTAAGTTGACCATTACTCGGGGAGTAAGTTTAGACTTCAAAATTGACTTGGTCTAATGGATTTTTAGGTCTTTTTACTTATACTTAGTGAAATGGCCGAATTTACACTTTACTTTTACCTAGTCCATGGTTAATTTTTAGTTACTCATTTTCATGCTCCTTTAGGATTTTTACCATATACTAACTTATGGAATTTTACCTTAAGGTTTCCTAAGTTACCTATTCTGAAATTGGTCATTTTAGATGGTAATAAAACCTTCAAATAAGTTATTTATTTGCTAAAAAATTGTTAATTCTCCCTTAACCAAATTTAACCTGTTTTTGCCAAAATCACTCGAAGGTGGCTGAATGCACTCCTAGAGATCTTTAACTCATTTTTGCTTTAATTAACTTCATTCAATGGTTGATTTAGTTCATTTAAAACCTGATTTTAAAACTTAAGTTACTTATAAAAATTCTAACCAAATTAAACTTTGCTTTTGGAGTGGTGGTCGAAAGCCTCCCTTGGTTAACCAAGGTCATTTCTTCCAAACCTTCACCCCACACAACCTTGGTTCGGTGGTGTTGTGCACTTGCAGCACCTCATGCTGTAATCCATGCTTATTTCGTCCAAGTCCAGTGCTTAGGTTCTGACCATGATGAACCTTGAGTGCCATACAAAGTTGTTGCCATTTTTATGCTTAAAAACCCATCCTTTACTTAGTAGCTTCTTAGCTTTTGTGCAAAGGGAGCCTTTAAAACTTATTACATAAATTTATTTCACCTCTTAACATACATACTCAGAGGTGCAGATCTAGTCCAGAGATCATATCAAACTCATCACAAGAGAAAAAAAATCACAATATTAAAACTTAATCATAAAAACAAGCATGAAAACAACAACATTAACATTTTTTTCCAAACCACAAAGAGTAGATTATCATGATCTACTACAAGATCTACACACTTCCCTTCAATTATACTTCAAAAATTTTGTTCATGAGCACTTAAAACTGATCAAAGCTTCAAAAATGATCTTTAAACAATTTAAACCGATTAAATTTCTTCTAAGTGCCTTAGGAGCACTATTAACCGAACAAACTTTGTTTTTCTTTCCAAAAATCACTAAAAATTGTTGGGCTGATTTTGAATGGTTCAAATAGTATTTTAAACTCTCACAAGTGAAAACAAGAGGAGATGTACATATTTTAGAGAAAAGAACCATGAAAGAAAGCAAACACACCATAAAAAGACAAGATAAAAGCATAAAAGACAAGTAGAATGATCCTACTTGTTGAAGACTTGCTAAGTGCTTTGTGGGACTTTGATGGCTGCCTTGGGTCCCCTCTTGTCTGGTCCTCACATTAGCAAGTGAAGGTGGTAAGGCTTTAGTTTTTAGAGTTATGATTTGGCTGAAGTTTCAAAGATGGAGACTTAGGCTTACAGGTATAGGTTTTGGGTGTTTTAGGTTAAGATATGAACTTAGAGAGAATGGAGAGGATATGGATAAATATTTAAGCTGAAAATATGAAGCAAATTGGGTCCCAAGGGGTGCCAAATGGGTTTGTCCACTTATGGGTCAAATGGAATTAATTTTACACTTAGGGGTACTTTGGTAATTTTACCTAGAACTTTCTAATTTCCAAAATAAATCAAAATTCAAGGAGTTATCCTTTTAGGTCTACATTAGTTTTAATTAGGCTAAGTTTACCTCTAATTGTTTTTAACTTAGCCTAAGCATGTTTTACTTTTAATTAATCAAGGTTAATTAATTTTAACTATGGTTAAAAGAATCTTTTTACTATTCACTTCTCTTTTTGTGAAAGACTTGATTGAATTGAGCATGGTGACTCATCACCATATTTTTCACATGCTGAATTTCGTGCATATTAGTGTGGGGCCCACTCTTGGCTTACTTTTCACAATTTCTTGCCATCTCGACCTTTTAGGGGCATTTTCGTAATTTTTCTCAACATTGTCAGAAAATTTCCCAAATTATTCCTCTGATATTTCTAATACTATTTGGTTTATTCCCATGTTAATATAAGGTAATTTACCATTTTATGGGAACTAACTAGCTCTGTGCAAAAAACAGAACTCTTAGGGGTATTTTGATCATTTTTAGGATTTTCTGATGGCGTTTTTGTTCCTTCTTAGGTTTCTAAATTTTTATCACTACTTTTAACCATCCATGATATTTTATAATCCCTTTAGGATATCTTTTACTTGTGTTTCTCTTTATCTAGCTCATTATTTGAGTTACCTAGGTGTAGGAGCATTTTCGTCATTTGCACCAAAATTTCTATTTCCTCTATTTTTGGCTCATAATCCTACTTAGTTTTACTCTAGGAATTATTTGTAGCTTCAAACATTCATCGTAGAAAAATTAGGATGTTTCAGAAGAGGTTATGCATTACCTCCACATGACTTTCTCCCTCCTTAGACTTGGAAACCATATCATTTACATACCCCTTAATCTCCTTATGCATCTTGTCATGAAACAATGCAACCATGGCATGCTGATAGGTGGCTCCAGCATTCTTAAGTCCGAATGACATTACTTTGTAACAAAAGATTCCCCAAGGAGTTATGAAGGTTTTCTTCTCCTTATCCTTAAAGACCATGGGGATCTAATTATAACCTTAATACCCATCCATGAATGAATACATATGATTCGTAGCAGTGTTATAAACTAGAACATCAATGTGGGGGAGCAGAAGATAATACTTTGGGCTTGCTTTGTTTAAGTCTCTGTAGTCTACACATATTTTGATCTTTTCATCCTTCGTGGGCACTAGCACAATATTCAGTACCTATTCTAGGTGTCTTGACATTTCTACAAATCCAACCTTTAATTGCTTAGTCACTTTTTCTTTAATCTTCAGATAAAGTTGTCAAATTGGCCCATGGCCCTAGGAAGTGTCCATTTTACCCTAAGTTTTAACCCTATATTATGTAGTCCATTTAGAAGTAGAACTTTTTAAGCCTTAACCCACATAGCCCTCAATTTAAATGAGCTTAGTATGAGGTTTGGCCTTAGGGCCAACCCTAGCCCTAGCCCTATTTTATTTTTTTTATTTTGTAATTTATCTCAAAGTATAATTTTTAAATCTGAGTCCATGTAACCTCCAAATTAAGTGGGATGAGTGTAAGCTAGCTCATTTGACCCTATCTTATAACCCTTTATTTTGTAACTCATTTAAAAATGATTTTTTATATCTTAATTCACGTAACCTTCAATTTAAGTAGGATGAATATTAAGATAACTCATCTAACTCTATCTTATAACCTTTTATTTTTTAGCTAATTTAGAAGAAGGACTTTCTAATCCCTAACCCACATAACCTCAAATTAAATGGAATGAGTGTGGGTTAACTCATCCATCCTTATCATATAACTCTTTATTTTGTAGCTCATCTAAAAGCAAGAAACTTTAAACTCTAATCTACATAATTATCAAAATAAGTGGGGTAGATGTAGACTAACTCATGTAATCCTAGTTTATATTTAATTCTTTTTCTATAAAATTTCATCCTTTTTCTTAAATTTTTCTCTCATTTCTTTGTTTATCTCTTTAAATATTCTTTTCAATATTTTTTATTATACTAAAATATTATTTAATTTATTTATCTTTCTTTTTAGATTTTCTATTTTTTTAAATATTTTTTCATTTGTCTTTAGAATTTCTCTTTCTCTAATTTTTTCTTTCTTTCTCAAATTTTTCTAAACTTTTTTTATACTTTTATCTTTTTTTATTTATTTTTATAATATATTTATTTTTCTATCTCGAAAATTATCTTTTCTCCATATTTTTCCTTCCTTCTCTCTCTAAATTTTCTTATTCACTTTAGTTTTTCATTACTATTTTATTTTAAGATAGGCAAATAAGCTAGAGAGAAGAATTTTTTTATAGAAAACTAAAAAATTAAGAAAAAATTTGAAAAGAAAAAATGAAGCCCATGGGCTAGTCCTAACCCATAAAATTTAATGGACTTTTAGCCCTATAAGCTTTATATTGTGGGCTCGTCAGTCATTTTGACCTTAGTCCACATGGGTTAGAGTTGGGTTGGATTGGATAGGCCAAATTGACACCTCTACCAACAGGAGCAAATCTCATTAAAGTAGAAAAGAAAAAATAACTTCAAGCTAAAGCAATCTTCAGTAAAAAATTTCAAAGCCAAAATTTCTAAATGGTTAAAAAGATAGAGTAGGAAATATAATCATATAAGTTTATAAAATTAAACATACTTTACCTAAACTTGTTGATATAAAAGAACTTGTTGTTAGAAAGAACCCAAGTGAGTGTCCACCTATATTAGATATAGCAACTTTGGCCCTAACCTATAGGGCTAGGACTAGCCAATTTGACAGCTCTAGACTTCAAAGACATATCAGGGTGTATTCTTATTAGCTTTTTGTTTCTTTGCCTCAGTGTTGGAGTATAATGGAATTGTATGTAAGGCTATCTCTGGATCTAACGCCCGACATATCATGGTAAGAGATGATGCATCAAGATACTCCTTGAACAATGCTTGGACCAATTTTTAGCGGTAGTACCACTTTTCCCAAAATCTCTCTTCAAGTTCCATCAAAATCCCTTACAACCATCACTTGAGGTGTTAGATCATCAATGCTCATTTGTAATTGAGTGAAAGTTGACTTGGGTAAAACATTCAACGTTGAGCCACCATCAATCAAGACTTTTTCCACAACAAAACCTTAACATTTTAAGGTTACATGTAGAGCATGGGGATTCTTTTCAGATTAAGAGACAATCTCCTCGTCGGATAAGGTGATCATATTCATGTGTTTCACAAGATCCACCATATTAATTACATTATGAGGAGTAACATCTAGCATGGCATATGCATCCTTCAAAACTTTCAAAATTTCTTTCCTATGAGGCTTTGATGTTAAAATAAGTGATAAAAGAGAGATTCTAGCATATGTCTTCTTCAATTGTTCCATCACATCATATTCACTTTTTTACATGATTTTTATGAACTCATCCTCTTCTTCTTCTTCTTTCTCTTTATTCTCCATTTCCTCTATTATTGGTTCCTTACTCATCTTTTTCTCATTTTCCTCAAAATTATAAAACTTTCCACTCCTTGTGATTCCTTCCACTCCTGCTTCAAGGGTCACAATCTCTCTCACCTCTTGTAAATTAGAGCAATGCATCAAACTACTTCCAATCATCTCAATCTTTGTCTCATAATTCCATGGTATTGCATGTGTATCTTAAAAAAATTAATGGAACTAGCCTTTTCACAATCACAACCACTTTCTCAGGGGTAGGTGGATCATTCAAAAATGAAACTCAAAGTACAAATCGCTTAATAACATTGACTTCTTGTGAGAAAGCAATTTTCTAACTTACTTTTATGACTCCCATGGTGAACATACTTTGGACTCGAACTTTAAAATCACAGCAGTTCTCAATATCATATCCCCTCGCTCTAGAATGGTAGTCACAACCTGATTCCTCATCATATATTCTTCCTCTTTTCTTATGGTTGTTGGTGTTATCACATCATAACTAGATCTCTTTAATCCCTCAAACGTTTCCATCATAGGGACCTTCAATTTTAAAACCTTCTTAATTGGTAGCCCATCCATCTCAATAACATTCATTAGAACTTCTCTCGTGGTTCAGGAAAGGATTTTTGATAATATTGGGCTTTTTCTTATCTTTAATATACAATCTCCCACAAGAAATCAACTTCCTAATTGCTATCTCGAATCTTCCACAATCCTCAATGTGATATTTGTAAGTCTTGTTAGGGTTATATCATGTCAGAAATAGTGGTTGCATTGGACACGCAGATATTTCAGAGATTAGATGAGCATAACATTAAAATAGATCACTATTCGGGATAGCCAATATGGAAAAAGGTGGTAAGTTTTATGGGCGAGGTTGTCCTTGGTTTTGGAAATTTGGTCTAGGAGGGTGATTTGGTGGGTATGCAGGGGGATGATTAGTGTATATAGAGCATGTATGAACGTACAATTATGGTGATGGTACATTATTAATTTGGAAAGGAACTATGTTTGGGATTGGGATTTGTTGATAAGGTGGATTTGGGAATACTGGTGCTTGGTAGAAATGGTAAAGGTTAGGGTTGAATGTTGGTTTTTGGTATCTAGGTGTTGATGACATATGCCATGGCATAAAGGTTTGGTAGCTTTGGTGGACTTGGTTTATTTCAAGTTCTTTTTTCTTTATTGGGGGTCCCTTTTTTGCTTGTCTATTCTCTATTTGTTCCACTGGAAACTTTTCAGCCTTTGCCAAGATCTCAATCCTTTCTTCAACAGTTATCAAGTCAGAAAAATCTCTATAAGTTGCACTTGTCATCGATCCAATATATGGTGATCCCAAAGTTCTTAAAAAGTAAGAACATATCTCTAACAGGGTCAATGGTGGTTGTACTAGAGCTACTAACATCCTCCATATTTGAGCATACTGCGTAAAAGTTTCATCGTTTCTCTTTTGTAAAACACTCAACTGGTCTCAGGTTGGGGGCAGTGGCAAGATTGAAGTAGTATTGGTACATAAACAAGTCTGCCAAGTCCTTCCAGTAAGAAATCTTGGAGTGGTCCAACTGGATGTACCATTCCAATGAAGGCCCAATCAAACATTCATGGAAAAGCTCACTAAAAATTTTTCATCCTTCGACTAGACAATCATCTTAGTGCAATACGTTTTGAGGTGGAATAGGGGATTACCACTACCGTCACACTTGTTTAACTTTGGGACTTTAAAGTCTCTAGGAATAATATCTTCCATGGTTGGGCATAATTCTTCTATTCCTAAGGATTTGTATGCACTAGGACCTTAGATGGACTTGTTTTTTTCTTCCATCTTCTCCATCCATACCTTCTTCATCTTGTCACACAATGTTAGGATATAAGCAACCCTTGTAGATTTCCCATGGGTGAAAAGGTGAGGTCCTTCCCATGTTGGATTAATATTGCTATAAAATTGGGCATTAACATTTCCCAATGATTGGTATCCTTCTCCAACTGGAATCTCAAATGGTATTGTTTGGACACATGTCCATTGGGCATTATTCACTCCTTCCATTGCACTAGATACTCCTTGAGAAGCATTTATGAGTAATGGAATTGTTGTTGAAGTAATGAAGGATGCGAAAGGTGGCACTGTCATTCATGAACTAGAAGGTGAGACAATTGAAAAAGGTGGTACTGTCATGGCAATGGTATCAAATGGAACTGTCATGGCAGGGGAGGTTATTAGATTTGTAGGATTGGAGGTGACTAGGGGAAAATCCATATGTAGTTAACCACTTAATGGAATCCTATTGACATTGAGCAAAATGATGGTTTCATTCATCCTCAGTACCATTTCTTGCATTCTTATTTAAGCTTCTAACATCTCATTTATTTTCCCTCTCACTGCATCAACTTCCATGCCCAGATTCCTTTTCGATTGGTTCTCTTCTACCATTCTAATTTGTTATAGTATTTCAAATATGGACTCGATTGGCTCCACTTTTATTTCAATTGTATAAGTGTTAGAGTGTTTGTTCGTTAAAAGAAAGAAAAAAAGTTAAGATTTCAAATTAGAAATAATCTATTATCTTTGAATGGTCTCAAGGAGGATGTAAGCACTTAATAGCAAGAAATGATCCTTTTCTTTCCAAATCAGAGTACCATTAACAACTAGTCTAAGGGAGCATTCACTCCTCAATAAATCATCATCTTACTTTCTAACAAAATGATTTAAACTTCAAATCTAAAGTTCCCTCATTTTTAGTTATGGACCATATAGTCTCAAAAGAGAAATGAGGTTGACTACCAATCCAAGGGAAAATTTACTCCTTAATAAGTGGCATCTTAAAAGAGATGCCAAAACATAATAAGGATAAACCAACTTTAATTCATTATAAGTTCATGGGGTTCCTTCTTCAGAGAAGAAATTACAACAACTTATATTTGCATCACAAAATAAAATGGATTACATCAATGTCTTATATTTGCATCATAAAATACAAAATAATTACATCAACATCTTGTTCCACATCCATTTACGAAAGAAATCATCGATTTTAACGAAACAATATCAGTATGTCATAGTTTAGGTTTCTTCCACAAAAAGATCACATTATCCTCTTACTTCTCCTTTGTATGAAACTTTTGGCAAGACTTTGACAATATTTCATAAACTTGTTAAGCTTTGATGGTATTGTAAAAGGATTTGTATTCATTTGAACTTATACTTCGTCTAAGTATTTAATGAACTGCTGAGAATGAAAGTGAACTTTGTCGACCATTTCTTTATACTTCTTGATACATGCTTCCTTTTCATTATTCTTGTTAGTTGCCTCTATTTTCTAACCTTCCGCCCACTCATTCTTTTCATTTTCTTGCTTCAATGTCTTCAGTCTCCATTATGCTTTTTCTTTTCCCAACTTTTCAATAAACTCCCTCATTCTTGCTTCATTTTTACTTGCTTCTATGAATAGATCATAATACTTCTTAGTTGAAGCCTATCCATGATCAACTTGACGTTTAGCTTATAACACCCTAAAAACGAATACCGATTTCATGCTTAAGTCAATCATTCAGTTCCATTTTTAGTTTGTTATCTCATGATGCGGAATTCATTTTAGAAAATACAAATATGAAAATACGGTAAATTATTTTTTTTAAAAACTGTTTGATATAAAATGCGAGCCTCGTCAATGGAACGTGCGTAGTGATAGAATAAATCATTAATCGAATCTCTACGTACGTTCAAAACCTTAGGAAATACTATCGTTCACATTGTTCATTTCGTTTATCATTTTCATATAATAAATAAACAAGATTCAATCATAACACATTTGTTACATAATAATTATACATAACATTTCATACATACCATAAGTCATAGGCCCATGGACCTTATCAGGTAGTTATTACAAACGGTAAACTTACAATTATTATACAATATATACATAAGTTAGCTAATACTACATATTAGTAGTTAGGATGCTCGCATCCAATTATTTTTGACATTAGTGCGGTATACATCTCTCAAAGAGAGTGTCTCACGTCTGCTTCAAGTACATGAACTGCTACCATAATGAACAGCATCCAAGGTATCTAGGAAGAAAGTGGGAAAAAGTAGGGATGAGAAACTAAGTTTCTCAGTACGTTATCTACTTAGTTCTAATGTCATCACTTTAGTCCCAGCCACTTCAGTTTATTTCAGAAATCATTTCTTACATAAAAGGTTACTTTTAATTCTTTGAAAACATTTCTCTGAAGTGGATCAATTTTATTCAAAACATACAACTCAGTGTCTCACCATACATTCTTCTTTACATTCATAACTTTGGGATCACAAATAAGATATCATTTAACATACAATTATTCTATGTCTTAAACATTGTTCTTTACTACTTTTCTTTGTCTTTCTCATTTCTTTGTCCAACCTTTGGGACACTTTATGAATCTAGTTTCACCACCTTTGGGAGAAAACAATTACACATAGACATGTATTAAATTTGTCAAACAATATCTTCTCACTGACTCTACTCCCATCTCCTACTAAATATTAAGGATATGAGCTCATTCTGGGGTGGTCGTCACCACCTTAAAACTTGGTGAAGAAACTTAAGTCTTCATAGTAGAAGGATTCCTTGGAGAAACTTAAGTCTCCTAGAAGCAACTTTAGGCTTCTCTTCAGTAGAGCTTTTTAGGGCCCTATACCGGATATGTAAGTATCATAAGGCACAAAGAGAGTAGCATTACGTTTTCACATAACGTTTGCTTTAGTGATCCCTTAATCTTTTTAAGTTCATTTTAGTGGCTCCCAAATAATTTATGCATGCTCAAACAAATTTCCAACCAATATGGAATGCACATATAGGTTTCAAATTTTCATCTCAATCATCAATACAAACCAATCTCATACATGGTCATCTTCCTTTCTCATTCATAAGTATCCATCATTTATTCATAGATAGTGAGCATTCATAACCAATAACGAAATTTGATTGGTAAATCACATAGCATAATGTCACATTTAAACAACCAACCTAATGCCTCAATTTGGTTTGATGTTGAAATCACACAAGGGACTTACATCACTCATCCTTCTAAGTTACCTTTTGTCCTTTCCTTTTCTCAAATTACACTTGTTCATTAAGATTTTACGTCTTAGCATCTTAATCTATGTGGACGAATGGAACTTTTCAAGTTCTTTACTCTTTGTGTTCTCTTTTATTCAAGTCTTATGCATGTCCTAATTATTCTAAGTTCAAGTATTAAGTATTTACAAACTTTTACTTATTTAGGATATTTTAAGTAAACATGGTGAAATGGTAACTTGTACCTTTGTCTACATTCTTTGGGTTTCCTTTTTTATACACCAAGTTTGCTTATTAAAATTAAAAATTAAAATTAAAAATTAAGATAAAAAATGAATCAATTATTTTAAATGCAGAATAAAATCCTTCATGATTTTATTCCCTTGTTTTTTTGGTTTGCAATTGAATTCCTTATTTACTCCGTCATTTGAATTCAAGTTATACATAAAATATGAGTCCTTATCTAACGCCTCTATTTCTAAATTTTTATGAGCATGTTGGCGGCAGAATTAGGACTTCTTCTCTGAACAAATTTTGTTGGAAAATTTTTCCTTAAGCTTAAGAAATCAACCCCATCTAAAACTAACTTTCTTAGCCCTAGGTATGTCCATTTTACGGAAACATTCATGGGTTGTCTGGATAGAAACTGAGTTATTGTTTAGCCCAAATAACTTTACGATCCTTTGTGGGTAGGCTAAATAGGGATAAATTTTATTTTAGGGTTTTGTCTCAGATTTCTAATGCCTCCAGAATTACTCCGATATCAATTTTATAGCCCAAAATATGGCCTACACAATTAACAAAGGTCAAGAGGCATGAAAATTCAAAAATTAACCCATTTTATCATTTAAGCCCAATGAAGCCCAATAATATAAAATCACTCAATAATAAAATTAGACATGATTAAAACCTAATTAATCCCAACATAAAATAATAATAAATATACAAAAATTCATTCATCAAATTCCCCACACTTAAACGTTTGCACTATTGGGCAAAACATAATGGTAAGAAATGCACAAAGGATTACAATGCATCAAGACATGAGTAGCATAATTTCCAATGAATTTTCATTAAACACAATGAGAAAAAATATGAAAATACATCCTAAGTTTCAAGAAATCAAGATAATCATAAACACATCTTACACATTCAAATAGACAAGAAAGCAAATCAAATCAAATTGTGAAGCAAATATGATAGAGTCTTCACTAGGCATACTCTTTTACTCTCAAGTATTTAAAGTTTGTGTTTACATTCAAGAAAATCATGAAAGCAAGCAGTACCATAAGTTTGACAAGCCTCTAGTTTTCGACACTTGAAACACATGCACACAAAGATCACTAGGACTTTATTGAGGTTGTAAAAGGGTTAGGGTAAATGTGGATGAGAGAAGGAACTGTTGATAAGAACCAAAGAGAATAAAGGAGCAATGGAAAAAATTCAAACAATACATGAAGATCAATATAAAAAACATAAATGATAACTTCCTTTTTTTCTCTCTTTTTTCTTTTTCTTTTTTTCTCAATTTTTAATTTTTTTCACTTCAAACTTTTCTTTCACAATTTCTTCATTTTCATTTTTTTAATTATTTTCCCTTTTTTTCTTTTAGTTTCCAAATTTCCAACAAGCAAACATATATCCCCACACTTATTCAACAATCCATTCCAAAAACTAAACCAAGACTCCTTCATCCCCTAAGTTTAGGGGTGAATTATGGTTTTCCTCTCTGTGGCTTGTAATGAGCAACAAAACAAAAGGTAGAATAGTTAAGCTCAAAGGGAAAAGAAATGGAAAATTAATGGTAGGATAACATGGTTAGAAGCTTAAAAACAAAGAAGGCCTATATCATTTCCATACATGCAAGTGAACAATTAACTTCAAAGAGAGACAAGTCAAGTTCTGAGTACTAACAATCATGAGTAAATCACATAAGAAAGGAAGAATGGCAAGTTGTAATCCATTCATAATTAAAGTCCAAAACCTCATCAAAGTTAAACCTATCATAAATTATCCAAAACTTAGTTCTCATGAAAAACTTGCTATAATTAAAAATGCAAGCAAAGCATTCAAATGTCATGCATTCCTTAATTAAGAATGATATAATTGCTCAAATTTTATAAAAACCTAGAAATCCATTGCAAAGTATCCAACATGATATTTTTTTTAATTTAGAACAATAATGATAGAAAATAAAAAAGTTAAGAAAGAAAAAATAAGCACTAGGGAAAAAATCCTAAAAAAACAACTCCTGAAGTAAAATTTCTTACGATTTTGATTCTTAAGAATTAATTTGGAGACTTTGGCGATGCTTAATTATTTGAGCATGAATTAGCTCAAAATATAGGTGTTATTATAGTAGGAAATCACGAGTTTAATTGGCTAAGAAGTTTGTGCGCCCAAGTGTATCACCTTAGGGAGCTGCAGTGTTGTTTGTAAAGAAGAAAGATGGGAGAATGACACTGTGCGTGGATTATAGGCAGCTAAACAAAGTGACCATTAAGAAAAATTACCCACTATCGAGGATAGATGACTTGTTGGACCAACTGAGAGGAGTTGTAGTGTTCTCAAAGATCGATTTGACATCAGGATACCACAAAATTAGAGTGAGGGATGAGAATATCGCTAAGAAAGCTTTTAGAACATGTTATGGACATTATGAGTTTACAGTCATGTCATTTGGATTGACTAATGCTCCAGCAGTTTTCATGAACTATATGAACAGATGATGGTGGAAACACTACATTAGGATGGAAATCCTCGAGAGGAATGGTGAAGTCTGTGGTTGAGAAGTTTAGGCTCTTCACAGCAAATACAAATAGGTGTCTCAAAGATAAATAGACTAGCATGTTGGCCTAGGCGGTAATGACCAACCCATTGGTGTTTACTAACCAGATGACATTACTGAGTTCCACGAAGACCACCACAGTTGCCAACCATATTAGGAGCGTCTAGGAAGAAAATGGTGGGAGAAGGGGTGAGAAACTAAGTTTCTCAGTATAATTCTACCCTAGAGTTAGTGACAACACTTTTATCTCAGCCACTTTAGTTTATTAGAAAACATGACATGCATACAAGTTCATTTTTAATCTTCAGAAAATTTTAGTTGAAGTGGAATTCTTTTTACATAAATAAAAACTGGTTTCTATTTTAAGCATACAGGCGACATGATCTAGATTACATAACAAGTCTCATATACCTTATGGATCACATCATAAATATCATTTGACTATCATTTCATTCATGCCTAAATATAATGCTTCTTATTTCTCTATCACTCTCTTAGTGATAATCTAAGACATAGGCGTATAATATTATTTAGTCAAACAATAAATTTTCATTAACTCTACTACTTTACCTTCTATTCTTAGCATATGAGCTCATTCCTTGATAGTTGTCACCATCATAAACATTGAAGACCTGATGCTTCATAATAGAAGGATTTTTGCAGAACTTATTTCTTTCCACCTTAGAAAGACATTTTGCCTTCTAAATATGCACAAGGCACATTAAGAGCAGTATTAAATTTTCACATAAATTCTTTCTTTAGTGATCCCTTAGTTAATTAGGTTTCTTTTAAAAGCTCCCAAATAACATGCATGCTCAAACAATCCAACCAATATGTCATGCACATATAGTCCCTATTTCAAACTACTTTCACCTTATCATCCATACACGAACATCATGTAATACATCAGTCTCTAAAGAATTAAAAATATTATCCATACACTTTACATTCATCTTTGGGTACTTATAAGGCAATACAACAAGTTGGCATAATTATTCTAAATAGAAACTAATCTTCTAATAAAAAATTTCTTAATTAAGCTTGATGTAACTTTCTTGGACAGCATGTAACCTTTCTCCAAGAGCTTGTCCATCTTTCATTATTCATAAGATTTATGATAAATCTCTTATAGGATCCTAATCCACTCATCCTTCTAAGTTACATCCCAACCTTTCCTTTCTCAAAGATTAAGTTTTTCTTAATATTTTTAATGTAAGATTATGGTATGTTGGATTTCTCTTCTAGTTGGCTAAATGGCCTATTTGGTTGTTTACTCTTTATCTTTATTAAATTGAATGTTTTATGCGCAACCTAATTAATTAAAGCTTAAATATTATAAGTTTTATACTTGTTGACTAATAAATTTTCTAATTAAATTTAAACAATTAATGAACCTCCTTGCTCATAAATTTTAAACTTTCTTATTCATGTCTTATTTAAATATCTTTAAACATTCAAACTAGCCTACTCTTCCTATTTATTTCATAGATGGCGGAATCTACATCCTTTAGTCCTAGGAAATTATGGTTCAATTTTTATTCCCTTAAAAGGTGATTTACACTAGTTAGGACTTATGCTATTAATTCACACCAACCTTAGAAATTTTTAGGGATTTTCCTCCTTGTCTAGTGAGTATGGTTAAATGCTCATTTTCCTCCCTTTCCTCCATAATTAATTTCTAATTACCACCTTAAGCATATTTAGGTTCATTCTTAAGTTCTAACAAGGTTTAAACTTGTCTTCACCAATTTTAACCAACATGGCCAAATGGTTATCCAACCATTTCCAAGTATCTTCCAAATTTAAAATTTCTTTCTTATACTTGATTAGGATCCTTTTTACTCCTTAACTAAAAGCTTAAACTCATGTTTCCTTAATAATATCGAAGGTGATAAAATCCACCAGGTGACCAAAACAAGGGTATTTTTCTCAATTTCTTCCCATTTGACCTTTGTCTCATAAATTTTAGCCCTTGGTACTTCATATATCCTTAGATCCATTCATGATTAGTCCTTACTGCATACCTTTGTTCGTCTTTGGATCCATAATTTTACTTTTGCTCTTAATGGTTTTAAAGTCCAAGTTTCAAGTTAAGTTTATAGCTTTTATGACATATACTTTTAGTCTTTAAGGATTTTTAGCATGAGTCCAGATCTGGACTTTTATTAAGTCCAACTTCAAGATTAATTTTTTTATGAAATGAAATAAACAAGCTTACAACTTAGATCGTAAATACCTTCAAGAAAGCATTTTTCAATACAAACAATTGTAGATCTACTTGATCCATCCATCCCTTACTTTGAGCACTTGCAAATTTTTCACAAAAACTCTCAAATCTACCCCCAACCATTAAAATCATTTTAAAGAAATTTTAACTATTTAAATTTCTCTAAAGGTTGGTAGAAGCACTTTACTCCATCAAAACATTCCTTTAACTATCAAAAATCACTAAAAACTTGGTGATGCTCATTTTTAACCATCAAGGATAGTTTTGAGCTCCAACAAACTCAAGAAAAAGGGATCCATAGAACTTAGAGAGAGATCCACCAAAAAGAGAAGAAAATCAAGCCATATATACATGATTAAAAGCTTAGAAACATATATGGTAAAGACCCTTCTTGTTAAAGACTTTTATGAAGGTTTGGTGGGTTTTAGAAGTTGGTATCCTTCCTCCTTGGTGGCCCACACAAGATATCCTAGTGAAGGTGGTGGGGTTGAATGGGTTTGTTTTGTTTTAACCTAAACTTCAAAGATGGAAGTTTAAGCTTAGTCTAAATTTCGGTGTTTTGACAGAAGTTTGAGTTTTGAGAAAGTTTAGAAAATTTTCCTAAGTGTTTAGAAGGTTTCTTTATGAAGAAAATGAGCTTTCCATTGCTTAATATGCCATTCGGCCATTTAGGGACAATTTGGAAATTAATTTCTCACTTAAAGATATTTTGGTATATTTGCATGTAATTTTCATTTTTTAAATAAAATGTAAATGTACGGAATTATCCTTTAGGATTATTTTAACACTAATTATTCTGAAAATTTATCATTAATCAAGGTTAACTTATTCTAAGCATGGTTAATTTTAACCAATCAAGGTTAATTTACTTTAATCATGGTTAATTTTATCTCTCCTTATTAATATTTTTGTCCTATATGAAATTAATGAAGTGATCATGGGGTCAGTAAGCACCTCAATTTCCACCTATCCAATTTCGTGCTCAATGGATGGGCCCACTTTTCAGTTTCGGCTTCGTATTTTCTTGTCCTATTGGCCCTCTAGGGGTATTTTGGTAATTTTTTTAAGAATTTTCCAAAAGGTTCTCAAATTGTGCCTTTGATAGACAGGAACTGTTTAGCGTTTATAAAAGACAAAGCTTTCTAAGGATGTTTTGGGTATTTTATGACATTTCAATCTTCTCTTTATTTCTATTCTTTTCTTACGAATTTTTAACTATCATTGATGAATTCTAATCCTTTATCATGTCTTTCAACTTTTTTTAGGTTTCCTGCACACTTATTTGTGTCATCATAGTGCAAGGGTATTTTCATTATTTGTTAAACATTCTCTAATTTCTCTAGATTTTGTACTTATTTTTATTTTATTTCTTACTAGAGGATATTTTTAACCTAGGAAGCCCATTGTGAAAAATTATGGGTGTTAATTTACCTATGAAAATTAACAGAAAATAAATCAAATAATTGCCCATCTATTGTAGCCAAATACAATATAAAAGGAATATCCCACCATATCTCAAAATCAATACATAATTATTTATAATTTGTTTTTAGCAGTTAAAACTTTCTTTGAAATTATGATAGTGGAAGTAGGGTGTTTTAGTTGCTATAGTTTCCTACTTTATTATGTTCCAATCACTTGAATTCAACTTTTGGAGTTGCAAAAGATCTGGCAATTTTCTAGTTTTGTTATATATTTTTAGTACATTAAATATATTTTTCTTCTTCCATTATTTTATAATATATCAAAATAATTTCATTATCATCGAATATGCAAGATTGATAAACTAAAACCTCATCTTGCTCATTGCATAATTTTCACTAGATAGGGATATCTCCGATCACCTTGTGGCTTCTTGATAAAGATACAAGTCCAATTTGATCTTGTTGCTTTGGATTTTAGCTTTTATTTGACTTCCTTCGCTTCACGCTATTTTTCCTTGTTTTCTACTTTCATTTTCTCCTCTTCGTAATACTATTTCACTTCTATTAAGTTCCTAGCTCCATAATCTTCCTCTTTTTTCTTTCCTTCTTCTTAGTCTTCTCGTCACTTAGAACTTGGTTCTCTATTTGCACCCCTTCCCCCGCCTTTTAGTGTAAATATTAAATGAAGGCTGGTCGCTGAATGAAAATGATTTCTCCTTTTTCTCGAGCTTTATCCCAATATCCCATCATTGTATGAACATTATCTTCTCCCCATCGTCTATTTAGAATTAGTTTTGTTAAGATAAAATAAGAGAATCTAGTGTGATTTGATGTTAGAGGTTAGAGGTGTTGCAAGTGAACTTTTTTTCGGTGAGAGAAACACTTTTTGATTCTTATTTCCAAAAGTGAAAATATGACTTCCATATTCTTATATTCAAAAATCATATTATGACTTCTAAAATCCTATTTCCAAAACATAGAATATGACTTCTGGAAAAAAGAATCCAGAAGTCATATTTTGACTTCCACATTCTAATATTCTGCTACTTTTTTTTACCAAAAAATGAATATTGCAGATTCATTAATATGGTATAATAATGTAATAATATTTTTAATGAAGTTTACATGTCAATATTCACACAAAATGGTGAACAAGATTAAATTTTATACATATTTCAATGTAGATATAGTTGTCTTAACTTAATTTTTTTATTTTGTATTTTATCGATAAAAGGATGTTGATTTGGAGGGAAATGAATTGTTGGTCATAAAGAATGAAAATTTTACTAACTTGTTCATGATCGATATGGTAAATGCATTAAAAATGGAATTTTGATTTCCGTGTGTTGAACATAATCTAACTACATTATTTGGTTGTAGGTGTTTCTTTCGTGGGATGATTTAATAAATTGAATTAGAGTTATAGGTAAACAAAATATCTTTGTTGTTGTCATTTATTAGATCAGAAAGTGGTAGTTTAGGATGAAAGAAAATGTTAACATTGGAATGGGAAAGAAGTGAAAAATATAGAAAATACAATAATGAATTAAGCATGTAAGGTGATTAGAACTAAGAAATGTGACTATCAATTTAGATTATGAGGAAGGCCTTTTGAAAATGGTGAAGGATAGAAGGTTAGTGTTTTTTGTGAATATTAAAATCATGATTTAGCTTAAACATTGGAAGGTCATTCATACGTTGGTTAACTAAGTGGTCAAGAGAAATGTTTGTTAGATGATATGACAAAGAACATAGTTAAATATAAAAATATTTTATTAACATTAAGATATCATGATGAGCATAATATGACTAGTATCAAGAAAATTTATAATGCTCCTCAAGCTTATCATTTGAAATTACTTCAGATTGTTGGAGTGATGTCAACAAAATTGATATTTTGTGTGAGTTTTGTTTATTTGGAATCTGAACAAGGAGATAACTTCACTTGGGCATTACAAAACTATGAGGATTGTTTCTAAAAGATGAAGCAATACCACAAGTCATTGTTACGGATAAAGATATTGCATTGATGAATGTTGTTGAAGTAGTACTTCCAGCATCACCAACTAAGGATGGATTATGTAATGGATTCATATGTTAGTCTTATGGAATCACCAACTAAGGATGAGTATGAGGATAATTTGAGTAAAATGGAGGACATATGTTCATCATTTCCTATTTTTTAGTAGGTCAACAAAACATGGTTGTTTCCTCACAAGGAAAAGATTGTGGCTTTTTGGATAGATAAGGTGATGCATCTTGGGAATACTAAAAACTAAGTCATTGAGATGAAAGAGTCATCTTCCTTCGCTCATAAGTAATCATGTCTTGAATGTCAAGGACCTGTTAAAAGTGGTTCGAGATCCTCTCAAATTGTTCCTAAGAAATAAAAAAATAAATTAGTAAGAATGGAAAATAATATGTGATATCAATATTTTAATAAGAAACAAGTTTTAAAAAATTACCTATTAAGGATGAGAATCTTGTTATGATGAAGAAATTGTCCAAGGAATAATACTCAGAGGTATCTCCATAGTCGTAGATGGAATTAAACTGGTGTATCCCCCAAATGATGGTAGTTGGTATGGATGAGAGATCCTCTGAAACCATTCCATGTAACCATCAAAATAGTTTGTAAGTGAAGTAATAATAACACCTTTGACCTCTAATGGAAGCAAAAAGAGCTCATAGATATGAAATGACTCCCCAATGTTGTAAGGGCTATGAACCACAATCAATGTAACATATGATGACCGTAGGATGCCTTGCACATGTCCAAACTAACATAAAACCCATTCTGGTAAGTGAGGTTACACCAAACCTCCACATCTAATATAACCTGAATACTAAGTTGAATCGTGGAAAGGCCAGTGTATCCCGGAATGATGAATATGGTGTCTAAATGATGTCATCTTGATGTATCTGGTCTAAAAACCTCTGTAAGGTTTAACATCACCTTACCAACGAACCCCTTCCAACCATATGGATAAAGGCATGGCAAGCCTAAAGTCCAAGTTTGATTGGCATGTGCTAATCCAAAGGAAATACTCTAAGATCCATACTTACAAAATACTAAAACATTGTTAATAACATAACATAATAAAACCCTAAATAAATATTTGCAAACCAAGATTAAAAAATACTTGTAACAATGTCATATATCCCTCTATCTATCAAGTGTTGCAAAAACTCATATCACTCATATGATCATAAAGGTATGCTAATGTCGCAGCACCCCATGCATACCACCCCACTATATGCAAATCCAAAAATAATATAAGGTCTGAAACTTCAATACAGGTTGCACTTTTACTACCAAAAATAATGCAACCAACTAGTTAGAGAAAATAAGCCCTAAAAGTAGCATCCATATGATCCTCTCCAACGCAGCAACCATATACATCTCCTATCCAGCTAAATTGCACTATTGCATCCCTTATACAATTTGTCTTGATAGTAGCTTCTATAGCAACTCATAAGCCAATTGCCTTCCCATCGAATGAAGGAAAATACCTCACTTATTATGGGAAGATGAAACAATGAAAATACATCTCCAATGTTATCATAATCTCTCTTACAAAAAAGTGAAAGAAGCATGTATCCTCATGTCATCTTTCTGCAAATGAATACATTAAATCCTTATGCACAATGGAGTAGCTACAATGAATTAAGGGTCCCAATCTAGAATCTTTGATAATCTCATCTATGTAAGGATGCTTAGTCTCCTTCATCTTCCATCCGTGGGTGACCACCTTAGATGCATCACAATCCTACACAAATATAAGTTGAACCAATTTAAAACATAACTTGATAATCATGTTTAACAATAAACAAAAATAAGAACCAAAAATGAATACCTCCCCAATACATAAGGGTACAGCATTGTGGTCAACATGTTGTCGCAATCATAATTACAACGAGACGATGAACTCGTTAAAATTTTAAAAAGAATTTGATTTGATTAGGTGGAGCTGCCACCAAATTTTTATATAAGGGAAAAGATTTGGAAAAACCCTAACTTGAAGAAGAATCTAGGTTCGGGAGTTGGTTACAAGTAGGGAAGGTGTTAGGTACCCTATTCGCCCGTTCCGAAGAATGGTACCCTTAAATTGAGTGTGCGATTATGATGTTTTTGAAAACTGTTTGATCCCTTTAAGCAAAAATAGAAATAACTAGATTTGTATGAAAATAGCCTGACAGGACTTGATCCTGCTCCTACGTATTTCCTGATGCAATGGGAAATTCAAGGCTACGTAGTTCTAATTTGAAGGCTTGACTTTTGAAGATGCTTGGAAAAGGAATAGAGTATTTTGAAATCCTTTTTAAAGAAAATCCTTAGTCTACATATGCATAGGATCCAAGGCAAACGAGAGCTACATTGGGACCCATATGAATATCTAAATATTGAAGAGCAGTGAAACCGCCAGTTCTTATTTAGAGCCCATTGCGTGAGACTTGGGATTCCAAAATGAGTATTTTCTGAAATTATTTAAGAGGGATTCCTAGTCCACATATGCACAGAGTCCAAGACAACTAAGGCTGCACTGGGACCCATATGAATCTCAAAATATAGAACAGCGGTGAAACCGCCAGTCCTGATTTAGACCTCATTGCATGAGACTTGTAATTATAAATGGACTTAATTTAAAATAAAATAAACTTGATTCGAATTTGATGAAAAGAATTGGACTTGATTTAAAATAAAATAAACTTGATTTGAAGTAAAATAAGCTTGATTTGAAAAATAAACTTGATTTGAGATTTAGGAAAAGAATTGAACTTGATTTGAATTTGGTGAAAAATTGAAATTGATTTAAAATAAAACGAACTTGATTTGAATTTGAGGAAAAGAATTAGACTGGATTTAAAATTAAATAAACTTGATTATAATTCGATGAAAGGAATTGAACTTGATTCAAAATGAACTAAACTTGGTTTGAAATTGAAGAAAAGAATTAGGTGTGGTTTAAATTCGGTTTGTCCCAACAAAAAGGAATTTGGTGGAAAAAAAGAGTAATCGAATTATTTATTTTATTCTAGGATTTGGCCGAAAGGTGGCAGCCACTTAATTTAATTTTGTGGCCCAATGAGAAGAACTGTCAGCTTGGTATGGCCTAATTGTAGCATGGATAGAGTTGGGGAAGAACTTGGCCCAATCCACATCCTTTTGGTGTGATAGCCCAATTACCATAGGCTGGTTGAGTGAAGGGCGTTGGACTTGCTTCTGGATCAACTGCCCAATAGCACATGGCTCCAATGGTCGCCCGATAATAAGGCCCATGTCGAGGGAATGCCTAATTGTAAAGGAGGCTTGATCCTGATTACAAGATATGGTAGTTCACATGAGAGGCAATCGACTTTGGCCTGTTGGGAGTGGGCTGGAAATGTGGTTCGTTTCATGCAAGAGGCCCCCTGACCACAATTTGTGCATTTTTAAAATAAATGGCGGCATGGGGGATTCGAACCCAGGGCCTGGATGTTATGGATAGCAATATCATCAACGTTATAGATAGCAATATCATCAACGTTATAGATAGCATTCACAATGTCATGGATTCAGTGAGAAAACAAATCCTGCAAGCAGTACAGAATCACCTATTTTCTCTTACGGTCTTAAGATGAAGGTATTATCATGGCTGTCGCCTTTGCTATTTCAAAGGACATAGACAGAGGAGGTAGAGACAAAGCCACAGCACCTGTCAGCAATATTTCCATAAGTAGGATAGTTACCAGCATCGAATCGAATTTTGCACAAAGCACATATGCCACCACCATTTCTCCAACAGTTACATGCAGTAACAAAGGACGTGTTTAATGTCTCCTCTACATGAATGTAAATCTGGCTTACTATCAATCGATCACATCCACTTCTATTGTTTTAGCCATTTGTAGACGTTAATAACGTAACCTTATGCACATGCTTTTAGCACTTATAACTATGCCTCCATAAACCAAATATTCCGAGGTCATCACCAATTGAGAAAAAAATCTTTCCAATTTTCCAATCAGAAAGCGCACCAATTCAGGAGAACCGTGTGATAGATCACTGTCCTTTGAAGCGGATTTTCTTAGATAAAGTTCAAATCATAATATACTAAAATTGAAATATCTAAATGGCTCATCATTCATTGAGATGCATAGATCAGGACACTGATTTCATTAATTTGAGTGGAGCATGTGATTAACCAGAAAGTTTGAGAGTCATTCCAAATGCAAGAAGTACATGCAGTTACATAAAGCCAAATTTAATCTATCTTGATTTCATTAACTTGAATGAAGCATGTGAATGAAAAGAACTTGAAAGAAGTTACAGCGAAAAAAAAATCTCTCTCACCGATGCTTCTTGTTTGTACCAAAAATTGTCTCTGAGATCTCTATCAATGGAAATTCCTCCTTCGTTAGACTTGTTCTCGAACGAGAGAAAATGAGGCGAAAGTCTCCCACTAAGAGAAAGAGTTTTCCTCTTTTTTTTTTTTTCTTTTTCCCTGCTCTAAGCCCCCTCTCTCTGTTTTCTTCCTTTTTTCTTTTATACCAAGCGTCTCCTCATTATCTCTCCTCTCTTCTTTTTTCTTATTATTTTTTAAATTCGTCATTTTTTCCTTTTGAAATTTGGTTTTCTTTTTTTCTTATTTTAGTTATTTAGTTTGCTCTTCTTTCTTTTATTTCTTTTTTTTTCTTTTCTCTTTTCTTTTTTTCATTTTGTTTATGCTTTTCCTTTATATTTATTTTTTTATCTAATATTTTCCTTTCTCTTTTTATTATTTTTTGTTACTTCTTTTATTTTATTTTATTTATTTTTGTTATTTTTATTTTATTTATTATTTTCTTATTACTTAAATTATTTTAGCTTTTATTTTTAATTTTCCTATTTTCCATTTTTTGTTTTTATATATAGTTATTATTACTTTGTTTTATTTTTTTTCTTTATTTCTTTTTATTTTTCTTCACTTTTTTATTTTAATCCTTTTCTTTTTTTATTATATTTTTTATTTCTCTTATTCTTCTGCTATTCTCAAAGATTTTTTATTTGTTATTTTTACCATTTCCTCTTTTCTTAATTTTCTCCTATTTATTTATTATTTAATTACTGTTTATTTATTTTTTTTCTGTTTTTTGTTTATTTATTTTTCTACTTTCTGTTTATGTATTATTTCTATTTTCTATTTATTTATTAATTAATTTTACCAATGAAGTCTCGAACATAATTAAGTATTTACACATGTGAACAAAAAACAGACATATAAGAAGAAATGTCAAGGAAAGATAACTCCTTGAATACAGTAACATTGGAGCTATGACCAATAATCAAATTAACAATATCACTATCGAGATGACGTTTAGCATGTTGAAAAATATGGTCTCTTCATATTGAAGTAGTAGGATCGGGTTGATTACTATGACCTCCTTTCAACTAATGATCCCTTAATTCTAGCCATAATTGTAAAAGTAATATAAAAAAATTAATACAATTCAAATAAACATATAAATATATAAAATCAAAAATTTAATTCAACTAAATATAAATAAAATATAAACACAAAAATTGAATTCACACAATAAATAAATATAAATACAAAAAAAGTGTTCACATAAATAAAATATAAACACATAAATTAAAATGCATAAAGTATATAAATACAAAAGATATAAATCACATAAAAATCACAAAATATACTGTTTCAAAAAATTAATTTAAAATGTCATATATCAATTCTAGAATTAGAATTTTATAAGTTATTTTTTAAAGTTGGATATTTAATTTCGGTAATTTAAAAATGACTTTCAAAATTGAAAAAATGACTTCCAAAAATTTAATTTTAAAAATATATTAACTTGTTAAAAGATAAGAGCTCGCCGAAGAACCAACCTTAATCGAAGAAATTAGGATCCAGGAAGTGGGGACGATGGCGAGACAAGGAAATGAAATGAGATAGAACATGCACCAAAAGCAACTTTCGATCTCGGCAACTAATGGCTGAGACAATAAACACACAACAAAGAAAGGAAATTGATTTTTGCATCATTTTTTACTTTTTCCACCTTCCTTTCATTTTTAATAAAATTAAATATCAAAACTATCCTTCATTTCTATTTTTCAAAATGGATTTAACAAGCTTCTGGAGATGTTTTTTTGAAATCGATTTAATAAACTTCCGAAAATGCTTATCCGAAGAGTAATTAAATTTATTTCAGAAAAGACCTTCTGAATACACATTTCCATAAATTTATCCACGGCATTACAGAAACGTTTCTTTAGAACATATATTCACACTTCTCCCTCACAACAATTTGAAACAACGTATCCAAAATTTACCTTAATCTTTTTTTAAAAACAAACATCTAAAAATTTATATTCTCATTCCGAATACACTTTTTCAGATTTAATAAATACTATATAATTTATTTTTTGGATATACATTTCTGCAAAGAAATTCAAATATCTCAAATTTATATTTTAAAAATTAACTATTTATAAAGATAATTTTATTTTTATAAAAAAGAAAATGCAGGAAATAAAATAGGAGTGAAAAAACAACTCCCAAAAAATTGAAAAAAAAAAGATAATTTTAAATTTTAAATTTAAAAAAAAATAAAAAAGAATGCGAGAAGTAAAAAAATATGTAAAAAGTTGGGCTCTTAAGTTCCCATTAAGAGACGGACCCACATGGATCAATGTTGTGGGAAAAATTATCCCCACTATTATCTATACAAATTATTTAGTATTTGAAAAAATTTATTTCAGTCCTCCTGGTATTTCATGGAAGTGTGTTACAATTTTGATGCTTTAAATTTATATACGTACTGATCCTACAGCTTAAATTTCCTGAATCTACCACTGTTTCCGCTCAATTCCATATCCACAGACCACAGCACTTCCCTTTCTTTTATTATCTTCCTCTTTTGTTTTCTCCTCTCTCCTCCTTTTATGTCCTATGTGAATGGAGAGAAAACTTCTTTATATACGTGTTTATATATAGTATAATCAAGTCTCCTTATTATTCGGTTAATCGAGCATTATAACCATTTTTGGGGTGGTACAATCAAGTCAAAACCTATTTAAACATACAGCTTACCACATACCCAAATGGGACAAATTTCATCGTCCATTTATACCAACAGGTTCTAATCTAATTTTAAAAAATCATATCATTAAAACAACCCTAACATTCAACCCTATAAATTTGGTAATTAATTACGTGAAAAATTATAATTAACAATCATGATTAATTCTTTTACAGATATAATACAATTATTCATCACGTACGTAATTGAGTATTGCATCATGTAATCAATAACGTATTTTTAATAATGGATTATAATTTCATTTTAAATATCCACATATTAATTAATCATTATTTTTTATACTTTTAACCATAGTTTTTTTTGCTATAATCTATTATCAAAGATAAATTTTAAAATGTAAATAAATATATTTACATGTAGAATTTTCATTTTTCTGATTAAAATTTAGTTTGACTTCACCATTTCATTCTACCTTTAAATTATGTTAGTACCAAATTAAGCGTACTTTTTGATAAATTGATTAATTACGCTCTTTCTTTTTCTTTTCTATGTCAAGTTGTTAATTTTTAAAGAAATTTTAAATAATCAAGAATAATGAACATTAACATTTGAAAGGCAAAATTAAAAGGAAACTATTTTCAACACTTCTTAGAAGACTTGGTCATGTGGGAAGAGAACAAGAGAATTCCAGGTGGGAGGAAGAACTAGAAGCATTCACACGGCAACATAAATATGATCCACTGCGATTACTGAATGAACATTTCTTGCCTAAC
The DNA here is from genome assembly GCA_026541065.1 of Canavalia ensiformis. Lineage (NCBI taxonomy): Eukaryota > Viridiplantae > Streptophyta > Magnoliopsida > Fabales > Fabaceae > Canavalia > Canavalia ensiformis. The sequence goes on along the minus strand of JAMKYM010000791.1, from coordinate 18,232 downwards.
TTGGCCAACATCTTTAGCTGGCTCAATGAGAAGTATGCAGAAGAGTTATAAGCCATGAGAACCAAAAAGGCATTTGCTACAAGTTTTTTTACTTTCATTTCTTTTTCCATCTAACGTTACAGAACAGCAGTGATGCATCTAGGCCTGTCACTTGTAGACTTTGACCTTAAAATGCATACACCGTCTGGATTTTTTTTCAAAGGGTACATTTCATTTAGATCTTTTTAATCAACTATTTACACTCTTAATGACAACTTGTATCCACTCAGATGTGAAGCTAGCCTTTGCATAGCTCACCTTTGTATCACTCTCTACTTTGTTTGGCCGAATGACAGTTCAGAACTTGTTTACATAAGTAATACAAGTACCAAAAACATTAAAGATGTCCATTTAACAGTCCCAACACAACCTGCAGAAGCTGCACAAACAAAATGTCAGTAGAAAGGAAACAATATTTCATGGTCAGATATGATGTTTTAAAAATGGTTTTTCCAATGCGTCCAAGGACACATAAGAATCTATACATAATAAATTTTTGTTAAAAAAACAAGGGATTTAATATATTAATAATATTAAATGTTATAATTTCTAATAAAAAATTATTATTTATTGACAAAGCACACTAGAAAAACTATTTTAAGAATTGAGCCAATCATTAAACCAGTAAAAATACTGTTTCATGATTCAAAGATTCAACTAGATCAAACCATGATCAAGCATATAATAATTAAATATCTATTTTAATATTATATAATATATAAAATAATAAATTAACAAAAAAAAGTCATAAAATTTTAAATTGGCATAAAAGCACCATATTATACATCTTGAAAGAAATAAAATCAAAGACTAAATAGTAACAATTCATAAATGAGCCTTATGTACAGACCTTTGTAACTAACACTGGGCCTTTATTTGGTTAAAAAAGTATTTTTTATTGAATACAAAAATCATAAAAATAGCAAAAATCAACAATCTGTTGTCTGTGGTTATACACCGGTTTTCTTCGGATTTGGTCTTGTTCCTATTGGTGATGTAATCAGCCAGTTCTAAGTTAAACAAACTAGACCACAATAGTTCACCAGTTTTTCAATCGAATCATTGTTCTAATCCAATTTTTTAAACTATGGTTATAAAGCAATGTTACTAGCACACGTTTTCCAACCCACTCTATATTAGATGAATTCATGCAGATCTCATTAAAATACATGAGTCTATTGTCTTCTTTAGTGGGACCCACATAAGATTCACCCACTAGGAATCGGATGTGTTGAAAATAGTGGTATCAAAGTGTATGATGTTAGCATTTCTGAAGATTATAATATTTTATTGGAATGGTAAATTTAATACTGAAAAACTAGCAATCTCTAGCACTAGTCTATGCCCAAGCTGTCTTTCAAGAACACTGGATGACCCTTAGCATGAAAATGTGCTCATAAAAATGCAAAATAGTGAAAGAACTTTTTCAGGACACATGGGAGGGGGTGTTAGGTTTGAGCCCATACACAAAATGACGTTTCCTCCTTTCCAACTTCCCTTCAAAACTCAGAACTCATCAATCTAACCATTTCTAATTCCTTCATAAACTATGAGTAAACTCAACAAAATTCAATATCATGATAGATGACAGATGTTATTAAAACATGCACACACTAACAATTTCGTAAAATAAGTTCTCTAGTATGTTAGCTTGTGCAAATTATTATTACCATATCATTAACAATACTCACATGAAGATGGTGACGGCCCATAAACGTGTGCGTCAGAAGGTTCAGCTGATGGTTCACTCTTGGGAGGGGGCTCAGCATGTGCAAATGCTACATTTGGTAAAGGACTCAAAGCAGGAACTGAATGAGAAGCATGTCCCGCAGGTCCAATCCGTGGTAAGGCAACAGGATAACGTGGAGCATTAGTAGGAGCAACTGCTGGTATTAGATGAACATGTCTCTTAGTATGCTGGGTAAGACTCTTTCTATACCCAAATCGACAATTAGGAGGCTGTGCGTAAGAACTTCCTGGGGCAGGCATGCTTCTTGCAGGGGCAGGAGAACCAAACTTAGGTGAAGTAGCACCTTCCCCAGTTGCAGGAGTAGGTGCAGGTGTAGGTGAAGTTTCAGGAAATTCATAGGCATTGTGGTGGTGACTATGGTGCCGATGATGGTGGTGGTGATGGTGGTGATGATGGTGGTGGTGATGATGGGGCAGGGGAGCAGGGGAAGGTGACGAGGCAGGGCCACTGCCACCATTGCCATGTAGGGAGTGTTGCAAGATGGATGAAAGTCGAACGTGCTTAACCCTACCAAATTCAGTGTTATTCAACCCGAGGTTCCAAGAATGATGTTTCATGATGGTTTGAGCCAATTGCTTTAGCCTCTCCTTTGATGGTGTAATCCCAACTGCAAGTAGGACAGATGATTGAACAATAGTGGGAGCAACTACTGTAGAACCTTCAGAATTTGATAAGATGACATACAAGTTCTGCATACCAACAAGGAAACCAATCAGAATTAGCTTGGTGTGACTGGTACATCATTGGAAATCTTCCAAGTATCAAGAAAATATAAATGTATATTGCATACGGAATTCCTCACATTAGAACACTTCTCTCATCATGAAATAATGACTAAACACACAAGATAGCTTGCTTATTTTCCATGCATTATTCTTTCTGCATACAGACTCTAACATCAAACATTCACCTGTAACTAACAGAGATCCAACTACAGAATCCATAGAGGAAATTACACAAGAACATTGTGCTATTGACAGATTTCACATAACATCTGAATTGAAGTTGACCTTTAGAATAGAAGATATGTAAAATGATTACAATCAAGGGCATACAACAAAATCAGTAATAATGACATACCTCATAGGGTGCCAAATGTAGTCCGGACTTTAACTGACTTGTCAGCTCATCAAAATTTGATTGTATTTCATAAATAGAAAAATTCAAAGTAAAGTTGAATAATGTTTGCACTGTCTGCAGAGGAAAAACACTCTGTTGTGGAATGATAGTGATCCCTCCCTTAAATTTTCAGCACCTCAAAAAGGAGGGTGCACCAAACAAGGATGGAGTGAGCTGGAGATACAATTGGCGTATAACCAGGGATGTAAATGATGCTCTTATCAAACTAATGGCAGCTGGAGACATTTCTGAATATTTACCATCAGGATCAACTGCAAACACCACTTTTGTCATGTTTGACCCTGGTAAGGGATCTAGAGACAAGATGACTACCTGGTTTTAAAATGTAAGAATGAGATCAATACAAAATATTAATAAATTTCATAAAAGGAAACTAGTGAAGGAGGTACCTCGGTAGAGGGAACCCCTATTTCTTCAAAAATGTCATCAGAAAGCTGCAAGATGTTGTCTTCTAGCAAAGGAACTGGCTTCTTAACATAAAATCTTGCAACAATATCATGACCTGAAAAAGTAAAACAATGTCGTCAAGTAAATAGATTAGATAATCATAGTTATACCAATAATTATATTGCATCTTTTGTCATAAAAGTCACATGGTATGTAATTACAAGGTCATATTTATCACAAAATTGAAAGATAAACATCAAATGGTTCATCATAAAATGTTGCATCACTTACATCTTGAATAGGCAACGCATAAGCCTCTTGCAGTAAAAATGCATTCTCACGATTGGATGTTATCTTTAAAAAGTTAAGATGACTTTTGGTTTCAGAAAATATTTTCTATTTTCACTTTTATTTACAAAAACTCTACCTTGTTTTCATTATTTTTTCTGCTTTCAAAGTTTTATACTGAAAAGAGTGAAAACAAAAAATAATTATTTTTTGTTTTCATTGTTTCTGGTACAAAATGTTGAAAACAGAAAAATAGAAAATGACAACAGAGAACATTTTCGCAAACCAAACACCACCTAAAATAGTATCAAACTGGGTGCCACATTTGGCAGTATGTCAAAAGACACATGAAATTAATGCATCTTAGGACCAATACAAAACTGAACATTATTATAATTGGATTTTGCTAGCACAATAAAACTGAATACCATGTATGCTGCACTCAATCCTGAATTTATCTTAATCTACAATATGTAACAACTATATTAATTTGATCAAAGGATAGTTTAATACCATTATCAATAATTGTTGAGAAAGTCAATAACTAATGTAATAAATAGTTATTGGAATAAAAGGAAAGTAGGAAACTAGCATAAAAATTGTAAGTAGCCATGAAAAGATAGTTTAAAACAAAAGAAGAGGAAACAATTTTCAGTTTAGTGCTAATACTGCCATATGCCCTCAGCTTAACCAAAAAGAATTTTATATCCATGGCTTTAACCTCCATGATTAAAATATGAACTCTTTGGTCTGAGCCACTTGTATTAACCATAAAAGAGACATAACAGTACCATATCCAGAACAAAAACAAAATATTTCATTTCTCAACTAAAACAGTACATCTGCCAACACCATTTCCAGTACCCAACTTGTTCCTTTACTCTTTTCTTGTGAACAGAATTTCCAAAAAAAATAAAATAAAATAGAGTCAAATTACATGGACACATCCAATCATATTGGTAGGAGTTACAAATAAAAATTACACATACCTTTTAAATAACAACACTACAGACACATACAGCTTACTTATCGTTGAGCCCCTACTAGTAGTAATGATTTTATTTAAATCCAACTCCAACACATAATCCCTCAACATTTTAGTGTATGTTTGATTCTGTTTTCAGTTCTTCACTTTTTGTTTTAAAAACCATTTTCTAAAATAAATTTTAAAATTTGGTTGTCAAAAGAGAAAAAGAAAAAATTGCTTGTTAGAAAATTGCCACTGATAAAACTAAAACACTAGAGAACAAATTTTTAAACCATTTTAGAACAGTTTCTAATTATTGGTTTTTAAAAGAGGAGTTTTGAAAACTGTTTCTAAAACCAAGGTAGTAAAAAACTCTTGCCAAACAAGTTTTCTCCTTTTCAATTTTCAAAAATAGAAAATATTTTTCTAAAACAGAAACTAAACAAGGTTTTAGTTTGTTATTAATTCCTGTACAATGTACACATGAAGACAAGAAAACAAAGACAGACAGTTGATTTCATATACTTTTGAACTATGTAAATTATGTCCATAAACATTTCAACAATTAAACTCAACGTCAAGAAAAAAATAAACTCAATGTTGCATTGGATGAATGGGCATGCTATGTAAAAGCATGAGGCAAAAGGATATACTATTAACGGAAACACATATAGAGCTACATATATTCCACCGCTAGCTTCCTCAAAATTGCATCAGGCAACAAAATCCCAAATTTCCTCATTGTTTTCATCTACTCTCCTGCCTCCACCATTCCTCTTTTCTGTTCCAGTGTATAACAAGTTATATTGCTGTTTTCCCATATCTACCTTAAGCTCCTATTATTCTTCAAGTTGTCACTTATAACACCTCCATTCATTCTTGCACTAACAGGTAAATTTTTACGCAAATCAAGCATGCTAGTTAATAGGTGGAAGATATGTTCAGCGCTCATAAGCAATGGGGCAACAATTGCACCTAGCCACTATGGCTCTGAGCATACAGAGTCATAGTGCATATGATTGTGTCAGAGCCTACAACTTAGAAACAGTTGTAGTCACATGTCCCATTACTATAATTTCAATGTGTATATGATTATAATCTGAGTAGTTCTAAATGTGTGGAAAATGTCAAATACATTTTCTTTTCTTCTCTTTATTTATTCGGTCTAAACCAAAGATATCCTCCACAAACGGCAAATACTATTGAAAGCATTGACAGTACAACGGGACTAACTCTCCCATTAGGGATTTTTAGTATAAACAAGGCTCAAATCAAACTCCAGACCTTAATTAAAAGTATGTACCACTTAAATTAACCGCCAATAATGCATTTCCTTAAGTTAGTGAATATGCATTGTCAAAGCGCAATCACCAAATAAAGCGCCAAAACTAAAACCATTCTCTAAATGTCATCATGTCCACTAGATCAAAAGCTTCAAGTCTTACTTCAAATAGACACGAGGAAACTAACAATAATTTCCTAAATGAAGAAAACACGATCCAACAAACAAATCCCTTTTTTTCCGGACAAATATCTAACCTTTTTTATCAGTCAATAAAAAAATTAGGAAAAATAAAAACCGTAACCGACAGATTTTATTTTACCAAAATCCAAATTATCGACAAGCGGAAATATCAATTCCGGCGCCATCCTCACTTTACGCATTTTACAATAAACCTCAAAATTAAAAATTAAAAATTAAATACTAATTATAACCAAATCGTTCTGAATTTCCCCTCACATTCTAATTTCCTCTGAAATTAAGAAAAAGCCAAGAAGAAACTAAAAGAACACCCATTACAGAAGTAGATCAATGGGCACAGAATAGTGCCAGAACCAGAAATAACCCACCTTTGTACTTTAAATTGGAATGCAGATCCTCATGATCTGCGAAGTGAAATGGAGGTAAGCAGAAGAGAGCCGAGAGGAATACTGCTACTGAGAAGAGCAAAATGAGAACGCATCTGAGTCTAACAGAAGAAGCGCAGCAGCCACCGCATCTAGCCGCCGCCGACGCCGCATTCCCCCGTAGATCGTCGGCGGCGACAGTTGAAGGCAGACCAAATTGTTCATCTCCGGGCTTTCCCATTGCCGGCGAAGTGGGTCAGGACCCATTGTCCATTTGAGGCGAATTTGGTGTATCCATTTAACAGCAAGGAGTTGAGTTTGAGTACGCGTGTAATGTTTTTATAATAATAATAATAATAATAATAATAATAATAATAATAATAATAATAATAATAATAATAATAATAATAATAATAAGAAATAACAATAAGATATGATACGATGTTGATGAGAAAAATTAATAGTTTATTTTAGGGTTTGAAGTTTCAAGGAAGGAACCAGGAGAGACCGAAGGGAAGAGACAGGCAAGAGAAGGAAGTGACTTGAGTTGTAAAAGTGACAGTACTTTTCCAGAGTGGTGGTGGTGGTTTATCTGTTTTTTTTATTTTATTTTATAAAGAATTAATAATTTGTTTCCAAAATTTAAATGACAAAGAAGTTGGATGATGTATGGTCAATAAATTGCGTGCTCCCAGCACATTAAATTTAGGGTGGCCTAACCAGTCATAATGTATTAAAAGAAGGGTCCTTCTAACCATGCTTCCAACTTATCAACATCAAGCACTTAGGTGGGAAAATATTCACTTTTGTATAATAAATTAGTTTTATTTTTAATTTTTAATTTAAAAAAGTTACCAATTCAAAATAATAACTATAAAAGAAGATATTATAGCAGTATCATGAAAAAATCTTAGAACTAATTCAAAGTGGGTAACAGTGGTAGATTTTTATTAAAAAAATATATTTATTATATTTTTTATGCAATAATTATTTACATTTCATAAAAATTTATTTAGATGTTTAAAATCTATTTTAAAAATTGAAATTAATATTTTCCTAAAGCAATTGACGAGTGAGTGTAAAAATATTACTAAAAATTAAATTAAAATTATAATGTGAATATATTAATAACATTTTATTATTTTTTATTTTTTAAAATATTGATTAGTATTCTTTAAAAAAAAACAAATGTGCAATAATTAAATAATACAAACATATTAAAAAATTTATTAATATATTTTATTATGATTTTTATTATTTTAAAATATTTTTTCATAAAAAGTAATTATTAATTACTTAGTATTTCAATGACACTGATTATTTATTTTTTAATTTACTATTATGTAAAATTTATGTAGGGGAACTATTTGCATTAGATGTTATTCAACCTAGATACAACAAAACAAAGACGTTTCAAACTTTTACCAAAGGTTAAAATCTGTGATGAACAAGCTATCACGTTGTCTCTACATGACAAACAAGTTTTGAATAGTGGAGTACACCGTCATTTTTTATCCTTGAAAAATTTGAAGTCAATATTATTAGTTTTAAATATAACATTTTTATTTTTATTTTTAAAAATATAAAAGCATTTATGTAAAAAAATTAATATTAATTTAATTTTAAAAAATAAATTAATATTTTTATTTTTAAAATAAAAATAATAATATTTGTCTCCTAAATATTAATTATATCAATTTTAAATCTTTTCTAAAACAAAATAACGTTTTACTTAAATGATGTATGCAAGTCCCGTTATATACCTGAATTTATATCAACTTGATAGGGAACATGTAATATAGGTACCATAAAATTATAAAAAATATATTATTTTTAATAAAATTTAACTGAAATATATCGATACTATACAGATTTTTTTACACTGTTAATTATGAATTATTATCGGATTAAAAATGGTTGAATTACATAATAATTATATTTTAAAATTATATCTATCCTAATCTTTAATTAGTTAATAATGTAAATATTTTATATTAATAATATATCATAATTAAATTATTTTAATATATAAAAAATATTTTGTTTTATTTTGCTAAAGTATACATAATACGTAAATAAGATGTTATTGTCTTGCTATATTGGAAAGATGGTAAAACTGTTTGTGAAGGTTAATACTAAATAGAGACTTAGGATTAGAATTTAGTTTTAATAACCTCTTGTTAGATAAAGTAGTTGATGTTGTGAATGATAGAAAAGAACAATCAAGATATGAAAATTTCAATTTAAGTACTAAATTAAATTTTCAAAAAAAATTAACAATGTAGAAGAGTTTTGAGGATTGAATTATTTTAAAATAGAATACTTAAATTAAAGATAAATATGGTTTTAATGATCTGTAAATTTAAAGGTTTAAAAAATATTTAGAGGGATAGATTAATTTCAATGATATAAGGAGAGTTATTTATATAATATGTAAATTTTGGTGAAATTATTGATAAAAATAAAAAAAGATAAATAAAAAAATAATCTTTTATTAAAATTTTAAAGTTTTATAACAACGTCTTAAATCAAATAATTATAAATATATTTAAGAAAATTTAAAATATGAAAGAAAAGAACGTAAGTAGATTTATTGTGTTAAAAAAATTTAAAAGAATATAAATAATTTTAATTTATTTTAATTTAATATTTATTTTATTTTTATTTTGGATTAAAATTTTATGTTTGTAGTTTAATAATTAAATAATTTATGTAGTGGTTTAATATGTTAGTGAACTTGACTTATTGGTTATGAAGTTATTTTAGGATATGTTTATATTTTGTTACTGAGTTGGATCATAATGATTACTATAAGTATTTTATAATTTTAGTTTAATTATAAATATTCATGTTGGTAATAATAAAAATTGAAAATTTTTTTTTATAAGAGTTTGTGTGTCTTTTAATGTTTTAAAAAAAAAATTTAAATTTTATCATGAATTTCTCGTATTCTTATGATAATTTTACATTGAACTTATCATTTTCTTTTTCCAAAAGAAATAAGGATTTGGTACTTTTCTCAAATTATTCTCTCTTTCACATTTTATTTTACCTTATTAAAGTTTTAATTTCAATCTAATTACCTTATTCATAACTTCTTAAAGAAGTACCTTGGGTAATAATAAAAATTAAGAATTTTCTCTTCATAAGAGCTTTGTGTCTTTTAAGATTTTTTGAAAAAAAAAAAAAGAAAACCTTGCATCTTATCAAGAATTTCTCATACTCTTACGACAATTTTACATTTAACTTATCACTTTCTTTTTCGAATTAAGGGTTTGGTACTTTTCTCAAATTCTTCTCTTTTTCACCTTTTATTTTACATTATCGAAATTCTAATTTCAGTCTAATTACCTTATTCATAACTTTCATTCTTGGTTTAATTGAACCAACTCAAAAAAAGATTTATTTAATTCACATCAAGTGATAATTAAAGGGTTTGATACTTTTATCAATTTTTTTATTTTTTTTTCATCTTTTTATTTTACATTATTGAAATTCTAATTTCAACCTACTTACTTTATTCAAAACTTTCATTCTTGGTTTAATTGAACCAACTCAAGAAAAGATCTATTTAATTCACATCAAATGATAATCAAAGATTGGATCTTAGAGTTTGATAATGAACTTATCTTTGTTGTTTTACATAATTGTACTACATATTTTCTCTTTTCGCATTCATCTTTATTGAGCATGTTCTATGGTTAAAAAAAACAAAAGAATAAAAAAACTTGAAAAGCAAAAAAATTGTAAAAATAATTTATGCCTAATTTAAAATTTAAGATTATACGTCTTATTTTATAGTAAGTGGTTAATTTTTTAAATTTGTTTCTTTGTCAAAATTTATAAAACTTAAAAAATATTTTAATTTGAGTAATAACATAGTGAATGTATATAATATATGAAATGATTTAAAGGATGTAAGAAACTAAATAGAAAGGATGTGAGAAAGTCACTCTAGCTTATCCCAATTCAATCACTAACCACATGTAACTTATATATAGTTTTCGAGTTCTCATTTAAGATTTTTTTCACTAATTAAGTAAAAATGTGCAACATTCTTTTTAAAATGCTTAAGAATGATGTCTCACTCAAATACAATGAAAATTTTAGAATACTTTATCCAAATATATAGAAGGGATAAAATATATTCTTGAATATTTTTTACAATTTTATAGTTATGTGTAAGGTGATTTAAATTTGATCCTTCATATTTTCTTTAAGTTTCTTTTTTTGTTTGTCTTCTTCAAAACTTTAGTTTTAAAATTGAAATCATAGAGGTGAAGGTGTCATCATTAGAGAAGGGGATCATCCTCCTAAATCTTTTATATTTTGGCATGATTGTTTAACATTTTAACTATTAAATATTTTAGTATCTCTTAAGTATGAAAAGTATACAAGATAAACACTTGTAGCGAAGATGTATGAGTCTCATTTTGTTTCCCAAGTTAAGTGTTGAACTCCGACCAAGGAGGCCCAATCATATTGATGTGTGAACATTGTAGGAAATTAGTTTAGAATACTTGTTAGGCCTTAGACAATGAGTTTATGATTTAGAATAGAATCCTCCAATTTTAGTGCATTGAATGTTAGGAGATGTATCAAACTATGTTAAGTTTTTCTACTTACATTATTAAAGTAGATTTTTAAAGTTTGATTGTACAATTTGGTTGAAACGTTTTCATAATAAGATCATCTATTTTGTATACTTTTCATATTGAGGTTGATGTATGTTTTATCTAAAAAAAACATACAAAACAAGCAATCTTATATATAAAGATTCTTAATCAAATGGTACTATCCAACTTTAGAAAATCAACTTCAATAATGTATATAGAAAAGCATAGTAATTATCACATCTCCTAATACTTAATATACTATGTTAAAAAATTTCTATTCTGGATCACAATTTCATGAACCAAAATTTTTAACAAGTATTCCAATTAAATTAACTAGAAATTCACATATTATTACAATTAACCTTTTTAATCAAAATTATAGCTTAATCAATAAAATAAGATTCATGCGTACTGTCTATGATAATATATATAATTCATATTTTTTATATTTAAAAATATTAATAATTAAAATAATTAAACAATCCAATTAAAAATAAATTGTTCAAAAAATATTCTTCTATTCAATAATAACATTAATATCTCCATTATTTATATAAAATTTTATATTATAAATAAAAATATATATAATTTCATACTCTTACTCTATTATCATCTAAATTAACTTAAATGTTTAAGTGTTATTATATAAACCATGATTTATGATTCAAGTTCTTCAAGAAAGCAATTATACCTTTTTTTTCTCTGTTTCTTGAACGCAAATGAATTCTTTTATTTATACTAAATTATTCATAAAATTATTATTTTAATTTTATTGAATTAGATTTTATAATTTTTTATATCTCATTTTTTTTTTCTTGTTGTAATTGATACATCTCACATCAAGTCCTTGCTTGTAGTCATCGTCGTCGACAATCAACATTAGCCTGCTACCATGGCTGCGCGGCACTCGTACGTTGGTAATGCTAATGTACGTGGATTTTGGAGGTAGTGATATTACAAACTATTCACACAACGAAATTATTATCTATTAATTATTATATTTGACAAAATTACTGTTGTGGCATATTTGAAGGCTGACACGTGAAACTGTTCGGGAGCCTATCAAAATGTTACATGAAGAATGCAAATACATGACACTCGAATGTTCAATCTTGATGTGTCTATCCTTTACTGTTGAGCCTTTGCCGACATTGACCGAAGCAAAAGATAAACATTAGCATATTAGCATTTCAAGACTGACCAAATATATATATAAAGTACACCTGAAATATAATAGCAGTAACATTAGCTACTTTTTTCATATATATGGGTCTTGAACTCAAAAGATATTTACTTTATTGAAGATTTAAAAAAATAAATTATTAGTATTTTTATAAAATATATTTTTAAAAAGAGATTTAAGAATATATAATAAAAATTAATAAATAATATAATTTAATTAAAAATTATTTACTATTATCAATATATTAAATTTATAGTTTTTATATAAATTTTTATGATATATAATTACTCAGTAAAAAAACTGTTTATAAAATAAGAAGTATACAAAAATAAAATATAAAATATAATTGATCTCATTTCGTTTATTATCTAAATATTAAAATATAAGTATTATTTTATCTCATCATCCAGATAATTTAATTTAAGAATGTAACTATGTTCTCTTCGTCAGACAAATATGATATTTTTAAAATTATTACATTGAAGACGAAAAATAACAGATAAGTAAAAATATTAACATAGTATAATAATGTCAACTAAACTGTTTTAACAGTGTAATAATCTATATTTCGAAAATTATATATTACAAATAAATTTTACTTATAATTAAAAGGGCATTAAAAAAATAGATAATTTGTTGTTAACATTATTCTTAATAATATTAAACTGAATTACTCGCCTAAGTTAATTTATTATTTATTTATTAATACCTGAATAAATAATTTTAAAAGTATTTACAATAAAATAAAACTATTTTTATTTACTTTTAAAAATAATTTAAAATATTTAATAAGATATATTTATGAGTCCATATGAATATATAATAAACATTTTTTATTATATATTCAACTTCTATATAAAATTAACCTTCAACTTTAGTCCGATTTTAAGATTAGACTGATGTCATTTGAATAGAAAATTTTGAGTGGTGCAAATGAAAAACAAAATTGCTTAAAAAATGGTCTTTGAGAAGTGAGATTTTTAAAAGAACAGTTGTATTTCATAGGTTACAGACATTATTTTATATAAAGTTTATTATAAGGTTAATAATTTTAAATTTTATTTTTAAATTATAATTGCAAAGTGGATCATGTTACAATAAAATTTTATATTATTAAAAAAATTAATATTTACTAATAATTTAATATTGATTACTTTTTATTAGTATAAATTTTTCTAAATAAAATTAAACTATAAATATAAATATGATTTTATACTTATAATAAAATATATTATATTAATATATTGAGTTAATATAGTATAAACCAAATATTAATTTAATATATTATTTGTTAATATAAACTTTTAAAGTGTATATAAAAGATCTAACTATGTTTTGTTAATATACAAATAAAGTTACCCTAATACAACTTTTTGTTTTTTAAGAATAAATGTGTTAATCGTATGATATAGAATTCATTTGTTATTAAAAAAATAGTTTCTTTAAAAAAAGTATAATTTAAAGAAATTAAGTTAAAAAATAAACTCTCAATCATTTTAGGTAAAATATTATAAAATAATTATATAAAAATATCTAATAATTATTCCTTTCAAACACAATATAAATAATCTAAAATATCATCATTTATCAAATAAATATCTTTTACATTTTATATATAAACAAAAATTAATAACTATTTTTTTAAATACATATTCAACTACAATAAAAATAGGCAATATATATAGATATTTTAACCATAAAAAATAATATCATAATAATTCTAGCACAATTAAAAAATAATTTTAAATAATTTTAAATTATAAAAAAATATTTTAATAATAAATTCTAGTTAAAATTAACTGCTACAAACTATAATAGATAAACTAGTCGTGAATAATATATTTTGAATAATATATTTCAAACATCAAGATAAAGGTGAAAATAAAAGATACATATTTTTTAAATATTTTTTAAAATAATTCTAAGATGATACTATAAACACATTTTTTATAAAGATAAAATATCATTCCATGATCATAAAGTTTATGAAAATTCAGATAGAGTTTAAAATTAAGTAAGTGTACTATTTTGTTAAATAATATAATATTAAATATTTAAAAATGTTAAATTTATAAAGATAGATTAAATACCAAGGTTAACTAGTTATGCGATAATTTGAACAGAATAAAACGTGAAAATTTTAAATAAATAATTATAAATAAAAGTAGAAACATAATTTGATTCACTTATTAGGATAGGAGTTAGATCTTCAACTTCACCTAATCTTCGAATGTCCTTATCTTGTATATTTGATAATTATCTTTCATAAAAATGACCGGTGATAACTTGAAGAATTTTACTACAACTCTTTCTCAATATTAAGTAATACTTTTAAAGTTAATTCATTCATCAGATCTCATAATGGAAATGAAGTCTGATTAAGGATCTTTATTTATAAAATTATAAAATCACATGAGTTGCATTCGCTTTTCTTTAGTTTTAGCTCAAGCTGATTAAGAATCTTTATTTATAAAATTATAAAATCACATGAGTTGCATTCGTTTTTCTTTAGTTTTAGCTCAAGCACAATGTTATGTTATGTAACTTAATTACATTGGTTTTCTTAAACTCTCTACAAATCTTCAAATATCCTAAAATATTAATTAGACAAAATAGAAAGCATGAAATTCAACACAACAAACAATCATGAAATGAAAAATCAATTAACATTCATACAAAATGTGGAACATTATATGATTAGAATCTATCTGCATTCTAGAAAAAAGATAATTGAAATATAATTGCAAAAAAAAATCATCTTAAGTTTAGAAATAGAATTAATAAAATAATACATTGGTTCAAAAAAATAACAATAACAAGAAGAAATAACAAAAAAGTCTGAGAGGAAATTCTTCCTAGCTAGTGGCCACTTTCTCCAATCTTCGAGTCTTCTAGTTTCTTAGGATTTTTGTGAAAGTTATGCTCTATGAGAATGTCCCTAGGTAAAGTTGAACCTCTAGTTGAAATCTGAATCAAAAGTTGAACCCTTTGGTTTTTATTTTATCCATCTATTTATAAGAGAAAATTAGGTCAAACTTCAATCCCGCATCGTAGCTTGTTGACCTATATTGTGGCATGACCTTTAATTTTTCCTAGTGGTCTCTAGAGCCCACGTTGTAACGTGGCTCCCTAATTTTGCAAACCTATGTTTATTATGTTGCACATTGTAGCGTGGGTTAGCCATGCTATAATCAACTCTCAACAAACATGTTGCATTAACAAAAATAGAAAAATCCAATGAAATTAGCTCAATCCTATGATTTTGAATAACTATACAAAATTCAATAAGAAAAGCATGAAACACAAATTAAATATGCATCAACAAAGAAAATTAATAAAAATAGTAACTCCTAAGGAAGTTATTAAAACAAATTTAAATCTTGCTTGTCCTCAAGAAAGGAAGAAACAAATCCCAAAATAAAAGTGGTGCTTTGTTTTGAAACCTCATATCTTATCCTAAAATGTTACACTAAGAGACCTTCTCTATAAAGAACCATGCAATCCTTACTTGTTACCTTAGAGCCAATCAAGCACTAAGGTGCATGTATAGGAGCAACTATAACAAACCGATTCCATCATGTCAATGCAAAGATCAAAATCAACACAAGTAAGCATTCTACAAACTCTATTATCTCAACAACACCAATTGCACAAACCAAACTTAGGATCAATAGGGCTTTCTACTCACATGTAATGTTAGGCTAAGGGGATATGCTGAAAGTTATTTATGTTAAAAAAATTTACCCTCAACTTAAGGAACATTTGCTTTTTACCTAGCTTCCTAAGAAAATCCTAAATTTAAATTGAATTACTATTTTCATTATTGTTTTGTTGTGGCTTTCCTTTTCCAGCTTAATGCTTCTTTTTTATTTTTCTTAAACCATTTTTGAATCTTTTTTGTCACATGTTCTACTATTTTTATTTTTTGAACTTTCTTTCACATATAGGACTTCAGACTTTGAGATCCAATGGATTTTTATCTTAAATTTGTTCAAAAGTTTTAGGTTTGAAGGTATATTTAAAGGTAAAAGTGAAAACAAGAATTGTGAGGCATGTAGTCTTGGTTTTCACAACAAATCAAAACTCTAAGACCTAAATAGAGGTGACTATGATAATGATACAATGGGTAGGCATAAAGTCATTTTTTCTATTTTCTCAAACATGAACCATTTTGGTTCTTATACTTGGTACTTAAGATGCAATCAACCCATATACCAACTTATTACTCTCTACATCGAGCATTGACATGATGTGTCTTAATCTTTACTACTACACTCCAATTGAATTTTGTGATGAGTACTTCAATTAAATCCAAAAGATAGAAAAAAGAGATTAATCTAATCAAAACGAAGAAATCCAATAACTTAGGTATAAAAAATTCAATCAATAGGTATCATTGGGAAACCTTAAAAACCAACAACTTTCAAAAATAAATTCTTTATTTTTACTGTAATTTTTAATTTTTAATTGTTTTGTTTTATTTTATTTTTACAATTCAAATTTAAGAAATAAATTTTGTAATTAGGAATCAAACATATGAAATCTTAATAAAATAATTGAAATTGAAAGTACAATGAAAATAAATTCAAAGACTAAAAACAATAATCCTAAAGAGCCCCTCTAATGAAATAAGAAACAACTAATACCAATCCTAAAACAAAAATAAAGACCTAAGAGAATTTCCTAACCCTAAATTTAAATTTCAAGAATAGGGTAGGGATCAGGAACTCCCCTTAGTGCTCATCATCTTCATTGGAGGACTCGGTATCATCCTCTTCATTTCCCTTTTCTTCTTACTCTTATATAGACAAACAAAAATTCAAAACTCAATACTTAACCAAATTCAAAAGGAAAAATAAAAGGAATAGAGTAATAATAAAAAGAAAACTTAAAAATAGGTTGTCTTTCATTGAGCATTTTTTTTTTGCAACAGCAAAAGAGATCAATATCATATATCTAGGTACCAGAGGTATACTATTAAAAGATAGATTACAATGTTTACATACATATTTGCACCCGACTCAATCAATTCCAAATGATTACTCAACTTTAAATAAAATATCTATAAAATTCCCTTCCTTCCCTATAACATGATCAAGAATTGATACATTGTAATGATGACATAACCTAATTGTAAAAAAGATAGATAAAATCTGTATACCTTGTTAATGACGAGTCCGTGATCTTACTTGAATCATGCCACAACCACGCGTGGAGTTATACACCTGAACTTTGTATTTCTTTCTATCCATAAGCTTTAGATGTTGGTGAACCAAATCAGTGGCCATTTTTTCCAAGCTTCTTTTTTTTCCATTCCATAGTTCTCCCAAGTTGTAGATAATGGCTGTTTCCATCTACAAACATTTCTCATTTAATACCACACCAATTCAAACACTTTCACCCAAACTTGTGGGGCCATTTGGCATTGAAATAATAGATGGTATACTTTTTCTATATATTCCTCACACATCAAACATTTTGTATCCCTCTCCAACATGACTCCACGTCTAACTAATTCTGCTCTCGCTGGGAGTCTTTGCAAAAGCATTGCCAAGCTAAGATGTTAACTTTTAATGGATTTATTCTATTCTAGAATCCATTGAAGAAATCATCCACTTGAACATCATTACAACTTGCCAAATCATCATATGATGATTTTACCGAATAACTAGATGAGATATCAATCATCCGAATCCAACTATTTCTCCTTTGTCTCTCAATGATACATTGTTATGGTAACGTAATTACAACGAGACGACGAACTCGCTAAAAATTTTAAAAAAGAATTTAATTTGATGTGGAGTTGCCACCAAATTTTATTTTCAGGGAAAAAATTTGGAAAAACCCTAACTTGAAGAAGAAATTCTGAAGCTGGTCCAGAAGAATGGTACTGTAAGGCGAGTGTGATTTTTTTATAGTTGACAGTCCATAGAAATAGAACAAAAATAAATAGGTTTGTATGAAAATAGCTGACAAGGGACTTAATCCTTTTTGCTCCTACATATTCCTTGATT